>OZ005657.1:22092689-22745189 GCA_963930645.1 Salticus scenicus | reverse complement strand
CCAGAAACCACGAACACACTTATAAATACTGAATAAACTAATGTCTCCATAACTTCCAGCTTATTATCCCGTTTTGAAATCGTCAAGTTCCTCAACACTGTAAAGCTCTTTGAAAAATGAGGACAAACTTTGCAACGCTTTAAGATGAACTATCTTTCGATAAGAGAGCTTCAATTGTCTAGTCGAAATGGCATTACTCAATCATTATTTAAATGATCTACTCTGCTTCGGTCATCTCTCAATGGGACATATAACTTCTGAAGAATTGGTCAAATTACAAAATCGCAATCTGTTTAAAAGAATGAATGGATGAGAAAATGTCTTAACATAGTGGTTAAGATAATGATCGAACAGATATAAAACATAATTTAACCCATTAATGTCTAGCGTCCTCCTTTGACTACAGTTTGTGGGGGGGGGGGGGGGGGGGGAGTGCATATATAATTCTCAGGTTTCTCAGAATGATTTCTTCTTTATAGTGGTAGTGATGGCATTACTATAAACAATCTCACTTTTTTTTTTTTTTTTTTTTTTTTATGTATCTACTATTAACTATAATTTCGCATAGCTGCCAACTTGTACTTTTTTTTTTTTTTTTTTTTTAAAGCAATATTCTATGATTAAAAATTTTCATCTTATTTAATCGTTGAAAATTCCTAGAAAATGTACAAAAAATTCCTATTAAAAGTTTCTGGTAACAAACACTCGTGCAAGTTGACAGCAATGATTTCGTAATTTGGATAGCCGTTTTGTAGTTTTTCATATCTCGCACGTGTTATTTTTATACGCAGGTAAAAAAGTTGAGTAATAATTGAGTCAAATACTGCCAAAGTTGAATAATATATTATACTACTTTACTTGGAGTTACTTGGAGGTTAATATAAGAACTTTGTTAACATAGTATAGGAAATTTATCTGTTAAGGGAAAGTTTTTTCACTGTAAAGCTGAACATCCTCACATGAGGACAGGCTTCAATTTTAAAACACAATATTGGTATATTTTAATATGCTTCATTTATACGACGCAAATATCGGCTGTACATTGCTTTTCGATTTCTAAAATTCGCAAATTTCCTACGTATTTTTTTATTTTGTCACCCGCCACATTAACGTAAAAAAAGCATCTAAAGTACTTAATTCGATCCATAAATCATAATGCAATATTTATTATTCCCAGACTACCAGTACTATACACGATTCAAGATTTTGCACATGTTTTTCAATGTATGCGTAACGGCGTGAACGGAAATCGTTTAATTAGTCCTTAACAAATGTAATGTATATTATATTAATACTGATAATATATATGTATTCGTATTTAAACTAAACTAGCAATCCTAATTCGTACAAAGTATGCAATTGAGTTAACAGATAATTCTTCACTTTTTTCTAAAATAAGTGTTTAATTTAAAATGACTTCTTTTCATTACATATAGGATAGTATGACGACGTTTTGTCATAGTTCAACTCTGACCTCATTTTGCTCAGTTGCATTCCATTTTTTTTTCTTTTTACTTTCTCTTGCGCATATATGTTACCGTTAAAGCTCAAAAGCCGTCAATGTGTAGATTACCTAGCTAATCTGCAGATTAACTGATTTCTGCACTTTAGCGGTAATATATATATATACTTTAAAAATCTTATGAATCTTTTTTCACCTTTCTGAGCTTCTTCACTTGAAAATATTCATTCTTATTGGTCTATGTGGTTTCAGTGATCTGGTATCTGTTGCTTGGCTTTTACTACGTTTAATAATTCATTATTATTATATATAAGAATTCAGTATCGTTATAAAATTTAGCAATTAATAGATACATGATAATACCAACAATACAAAAATAAAATTTATTGTAATGCATTTTAAAAGTTAGCACAGAAATTTTATGATTCATTTTTAGTCCCTATATATGTGTGTGTGGTAGAGAAAATATTGTTTTTTTGGGTCAAATTTTCGAGATTGAGTTTTGTTATATTTGCACGATTTGAGGTCCCCTGAATCCGAAAATCAGGTTTTTAGCGGTTGGTCTGTGTGTATGTTATCAGCATATCTCGAGAACAAATGGCAGCGGGATGTCCAAACTCGGTATTCCAAATCTGTATCATATAGAGATGCTACACTAAACTTTCCGTTGAGATTAACCCTTTGCGGCGCAAGGTAACTGCGATCATTTAAATTACACTGCCTCCAATTCACGAACAAAATTAAAAGAAATTGACGAGATTTTCTGAAATGTTATAAAAGTAAAACTTTGATAAAAAAAATTCCGGGGAGAGTTTTGCAGTTGGAACTTAAAAATTGCGTCCTCGCAGCAAGGACAGTGCGCCGCAAAGGGTTAAGCAAATGGTTCGTGTACAGACAGGGACATCCAAAAGAATTCAAATACATTACGTTTATGGGGGAAATTGCAAGTAAATAGAGTTTGACGTCTATAGACAGCACTAAACCAAATGAAATGAATATATATTCTTTATAGTCATAAAAGCATGTTTCATGTAGAATATGGTATGGAAATCATTCACCGTTTATTTACAGGGCTACACAAAAGAACTAGAATATAGTGGAATACTTGGAAATTATAGGATTATATTGAAGTGCACAATGTGGTTTGTACATAATTTTTAGATGTACAAGGCTGTCAATATTTAATCAAAACATTTTTTTTTTTATTGAATATAATTAGTGAAAGTGTTTTACTATAATATTTTACCATTTTCAGGAAAACTGCTCAGAAATTAAATTTAATTCTCTTACCCATGTGGTAAATAAAGTATTTTTAAAATAACATTTAGCGTTTCTTTTTTGTATATTGACACGTTTCGAGGTGCCCTGACTACTGAAGTCATGTTTTTAATGTTTAATCTTTGTCTTAAGCTTCAATATTGTTCTAATAAATAATACTTTAGAAGACAAAATTGGGTACGTTGCCGAAAGGCAACACTCGGCATATATATATGTATATATTTTTAACACATAAACTACAACTACAGCTAATTGGCTTTGACAAAACACGAGCTTTTTATAATTTAAAAATATGCCATTTAAAGAAACAAAATGATGAAAACTGTTTCGTGAGGCAAGTGTAACTTCGGTTTACTATACCCATATACAGTACACTAAGAGATCTGTAAATCTAGTTTCCAGACAGTGAAACCTTCATGAATCTGGACTTTTATTTATTTATTGAAATTTTATTTTTCCGACTGAGTGAAAATAATGCCTGGACCGGGAGTCGAACCTCCGATCTTTGACTTACAAGGTCAAGGTTCAACCAATTGAGCTATCCAGGCCGACAACCGGTCGGCATTACTCACTCAGACAACCTTTAGGCAGAAATTTCTCTTCCAATCAGTTGATTGTGCGATTTTAATTTTAAAAAAAATATTTATTTTTTAAATATCTCAACTCGTTACAGAGTTGCGAACTTTTCCGTACACCTCCATGAACACTTAGCATACAATTGTGAAAGACGCAAAACAATAAGCAGCAAAAAAACTCAAAATTGTAACAGAATTAAGTACTTGTATTACGATTTTTGCTTGGCTGTCGATTTTTATACTATATCATTTTTTTTTCCTTTAAATATATGATTTTAATCGTAAAACAAAGTTGGATTAAATGTAAGAATTAAAAATTCACAAAATTCCTCTTTTTTTTTTTTTTTTTTTTTTTTTTTGGGGGGGGGGGGGGGGCAAGGCATGGGTGTTGCCCTTTATGGGTAGTGACGGGCGCCCATTGGGTGCCCCTTCACAAATAATCATCAATCCGGTGCGTTCCCAGCCAATGGCGCAAGTAGCAAGTACGGCTCCATTTAATTAAAAAAAAAAAAAAAAAAAGGAGTTAAATTTGGTTTTATTCCTTTTAATAAATTAGTTACTTTCCAAAACATCAAAACAAAATGGCATAATTATCCCTCCATTTTCAGTTGCAATAAAGTACAAAGAATCAAGCTTTCGATGCGGTGCAAAAACATCACAAACAAGACATAATAAATGTTCATATTCATCCATATTTGTATTTTCATCTTCTTTGTGTTTCATTATTTGCTGTAAAAACATTTTTAGAATGTATTTCACGCTCTCGTAAAATATAATGCAAGCTCGATTGTATTTTTGACATTAAAATATATTTTCAATGAAGTTATGTTGTTTTATTTATTTTTTAATATAATTACATAAGTTTACAGGGCCCGCCGTGGCCGAGTGGCACCACACTGCTAATCGCCTTCGAGCGTAGGGGAGCGGGTTCGATTCCCACGCTGACCCTGGGTGTTCTCCCAGTTCTTCGTATTGTAATTTCTGCCATGCGCTATCTGTCTTTATCTGACAAAGATTTACAACCGGTATCTGAGTCAAGCATACAAATTTGATGTATATGTGTTATCAATAAATAAGTTTACATTATTGAAACTATACTCAGATACTTTCTTCTGACGTCTTAAAAAGAATATCTTTTAAGAATAGATTTTTCCTAGCTTTAAAATTCTAATTTCAAATGTTTAAATAATCGTACAAAGATTAACTGTATTAAAACGAGGTTAATGTGTCAGTCATTTTTCATTCAAGTTTCATTTATCACTGTAAGCATAAAAACAATCTTTTAACGCTATATCAATGAAAGAAAATAACTAGTTATAAATTTTAAATTATCTAATCGTGAATTTAGAAAAAGTATCAATCACAATTGTCCACTCCACACAAAAACAAGTATTGCAAACAACATGAATAACACTTTCTCTGGGAATGAGAACGAATCACTCACCGAGCTTACCAGACCATAACTCGGTTGCGATTAAGAAACTAATATTCAAAACAGTCAAAATATTCATGAACTATTTTCTGAATGTTTTTAAGAAAAGACTGGCAAAAGAACGGCAACTGAAAATTGTAGACATTTTGCTGTTAGATTTTTTTTTTTTTTTTAATGTACTTCTGTTACCTACAATGATTCATTTAAATTGAATTCAAGCATTGATGTAATTTTGAAAAACTTAATGCCTTCATTTAAGATACACAACATATAAACGACTTTCATTAAATCTTCAATTAATCATTCTGCATAATTTACCAAAATATTAACGATATAACAAACGTGTTTTTGCAGCATGGAAAACTTTCCTTCATTATAAACGTAGTGGAATTCTAGAAAAATAAATTTCCCGTAAAAATCACGATAAACAGTTTACGAACGCGCGATTTTGCACGTGGGTGAGTAACGTGTGTCTGAATGAATGTTTTAAATAATGATAGTATATGAATAAGTTTTGGTCAGGGGCGTAGCGAGCGGGGGGGCAAGGGGGCAGGCTTCCCCCCCCCCTTCCCAATGTTGAAGATAGATAATCTAGTCGGCCTAGAGGCAGATGTACAGATTGAAGTTTTTATTTCTAAGTAAATTTTTCAAGCGGGAAGTATATCGATAAAAAAGTATTTGACCGTCAGATGAATCTCTTTTACAATATAGCTCTAACACTCACGACAAACCTTCCAGTCAACTTTTCAACAGATAATCCGATTGATCGTTTTCAAATTAGCTTTTATTTCAAGTTCATTTTTTTAAACTTCGTACAAGCTGAATTTTCTAGTCTATTCCAGGTTGGAAACTCGATGAAATTTGTTTTGCTTTCGGCTTCGAAGTTCAATAAAAATACTCCAGTCGGCCTGTTGGCAGATAACTCGACGAAATTCAATAAAATATTTTAGTTGGCCTGTTGTTCACAGATGACCCGATTAAAGTATTTTTACTGTCAGCTTCGAAGTTCAATAAAAATATTCCAGTCGGCCTATTAACAGATAAATCGATTAAATTGGTTTGCTTTCGACTTCGAAGTTCAATAACATTATTTTATTTGGCCTGTTCACAGATGACCCGATTAAAGTGTTTTGCTTTCGGCTTCAAAGTTCAATAAAAGTATTCCATTCGGCCTATTAACAGATAACCCGATTAAATTGCTTTGCTTTCGATGCCAACGTTCAGTAAAAATATTCAGTTGGCCTACTGATAGATAACTCGATTAAATTGGTTTGCTTTTGGCTTCGAAGTTCAATAAATATATTCCAGTCGGCCTACTGATTGATAATTCGATTCAATTGGTTTACTTTCGACTTCGAAGTTCAATAAAAGTGTTCCAATCGGCCCATTCACAGATAACCCGATTAAATTGTTTAGCTTTTGGCTCCGAAGTTCAATAAAAGTATTCCAGTGAGTATGTTGATAGGTAGCCCGATTAAATTGTAATCAGATTGGTTTTATACTCAAAGAAAATTTTCTTCCGAAATGGCCCTTGTTTATCACAAAATTTTAAAATGAAAAAGCCGACGTTTATTCTTAGTCGGTATTTTCGTCGTCGAAAAAACCTCTTTAGGACTTTGGCTCTAAAAATCAGTAGAAGCACATCGGCCTATTGACAAGTAATCCGATTATTATTATTTATTATATTATTTTACAGATGAACTTTATTTATCACAAGAATTTTCAGACAAAATACGCCGAATGAAAAAGTATTTTTTCTTTTGATAAATCTCTTATGTACTATAACTCCATGCTCCAAAGCTCAATAAAATTTACTCTAGTCGTTCTATTAACAAATAATTTGATTGACATTTTTTCACATAGGCTTTATTTTTAGGTCGGATAAATCTCTTTTATTTCGGCTCTGAATTTTATTTAAAACAGTCCTCTGATAACCCGATTGATTTGTTAGTCTTTACCTTTTATTTTAGATAAAAAATTTGAAACCAGGAAAAGATTCGTTGAAAAAGTATTCGGTCGTTGAAGAAATCCCCTTTTTTCACTTAGTCACAGAGCTTTTCAGTAACAATCAACTGGGTTTAGAATCTGATAAAGCCAAAATAGAGAGCACAACCAATTCAATCTCTCCCCTATGTACAGTCAGAAGAAATAAATTGTTGACACGTTAAAGTACATCCCAGGTCGCGCTCCTTGGTCTAGCCATTCGAAGTTTTCCGTGGTTTTCTCCGAAACATGCGTAAATATGAGCTAGGAACCCTTAGAAAGACCCCCACGGATGGCACTCCCCTCAGGTCTAGGACCTAGAGGAGTCAGTCGGTCTTATTCCCAAATCCAATCCAATCCACGTTAAAATATACTTTATGAACATATAAATCAATATTTGTTGCAGGTATTATTCACTGGATGCTCTTTAATATCACCGGAAAATATTTTCCTGATTGTATTTATTACTATACTGAAAAAAAAAATATATATATATATTATATTTGAAATGAGATATTACAGCGTACATATTCATTTTTGTAAGGCCTCGTCAATATCCGAGACTTTTTGCTGTCGGACGAGAGGTGCAAATTTACAGTCTTGGTCGTGCTCGTCGGTATAGCCGTTCAAAGTTTTCTCGTGGTTTTCTCTTAAAATCCCGTAAATACGAACTAAGACTCATTAAAAAGACCCCCACGGAAGACATATCACCCTAGTTCTAGGTCCCTCGTATAGTCAATCTGACTTACTTTCAAACATACCTCATTTTTGTGGGTTTGGCACATTTTTTTTTTTTTTGTAATTTTGTAATGGGCAAAACATACTAGTTTACGTAAATTTATTTGGTCAAAAAGACTTTTTAACGTATTTTGCATAATTTCATTTGTTAAAATACGTTTTACATAATCAGGTTTTGATTTTTATCTAAATCGAAAGAGAATTTCTTGAAACAATTACGGTCTTTCAGGAAAGCTTTTTTCTTCCCAATTATTGAAAATACATTTTTTTTTTTTTTTTTTTTTTTTTTTTTTTTTTTTACATAACTGAGAACATCATTAATCTGATGATTGCACTGTTTTTCCACCAAACATTCTTTTATAAATTCGCATACTAAGTATTTCCGGACGTTTTTCATCTATCCATGATTTTTAAAATGTATCTAATGACAGGAAAAAAAAAAAAAAAAAACCCTAAGCCTGTTTTTATTTTCTAAGTAATAGATTTAAAATTCTCCACAAAGCAGAATTTTATTTAGTGCAGCAGGACTTATTTTAATCTAGTCTTGCATGTAAAGGCATGCAGTAACTGTTTCATTCTCTAGAATCGGTTACTATATTCATCCTTACGATGTCTTTGGTATAGCTTATCATAGGAACTCGTTGGCAGCTTTTAATGTTTTGTTGTCATTTTAACGCTGGATCAAAATTGCTGTCGCAATTGCGTAAGTAAAGATCTTGTCGAGAAACGTCCGAGCTACTTTGAAGCCCAAATTTCAAAAGGCACAATTTAGACGACATACAGGGCTACATAAAAACAATCTTTATAACGCTTTCTCTTTAGAAATAAAGCTTTAAAAAAATCTTTTGTGAAATTCTTTACTGCAGAACTAAAAGAAAACGTACTTTTGTAGGTTTGTTATTTTTCGGCAATGTACTACAAAGTCAATCACTATTCAAGGTGAGAGCTACACAAAAGAAATCTGTTAATATGTTTTTTAAAAGAAAGAAATAGGTATAAGAATATTTGTGTATTTTTTTTCTTTTTATCTAAAAACAAAATTTTTTAGTGCATCATCATTGAAGTAATTATATATATATATATATATATATATTATATATATATATATATATATATAGTGGGTAAATACAGATGAAATTTTTTTTTTTCTAATCAATGCAAACTGCATTATTTTTCATTCATGTTCAGTCGGACTTAAGCCAGATTTGAGTCGGCTAATTTTATATTTTGCCCCCCCCCCCCCCCAATATTTATTGTTCGCTACGACCCTGGTTTTGGTGATCACGTGTGAGCAAGAAATAGAAACTGGTGGATGCAGATAAGACAAACTAAAGATATTAAAACAGAATCCGATGAAAGATTAATACTGATAACAATCAAATCACGGCAGCTTCTTTTTCCAGTTGGGTGAGAAGCACGTGAAACTCTTAATTGAAACACGAAGTGCAAGAGTTCTAAAAATACAATTTGCTACATAATGAAATGATTTGTCTCTTATCTTTAGATATGTATCCCCCCCCACACACACACACACACTCCCATTTTCACGGGAAAGTAGTAAAATGCATATACATCTACGCATGAATGAAAATCTTGAGTGACTTGATTTTTAACGGACCATTTGACATTTAGAGTCTATTTAGTTAATGCATAATTTAGTAACGAACTTTTTTACAGCAAGTATGACCTTAAAAAAAATAATAATAATAATAAAGTCGTAAAATTTATACCAAAAAAAAAAAAAAAAAATGATTAATTACATTACTACGTTTATACTCACTAAGACAAAAGTGAAAAAATTACAATATAATCATATTATATAGGTAATCAAACGATTCTGATAACAGCATTTTTTGCCATAAGTCAATAGTATAATATATTGAATCTCTTTTCTATACTAAATTACAGCGAAAACGAAAATAATTATGTTGCAAATTTTACACATAAAATCCCTTTCTAGACTTCTCTTTACTCTATTTTCCTCAAAACGGTTTTCATTAAATTAAATTTTAAATCAAGGGTTGGGTTGGGGAGGATTAAGGCCGATTAACTTCACTAGGGTCCTAGGCCTGAGGGAGAGTGCCCTCCGTGGGGTCTTTCTAAGGGGTCCTAGTAAAGGGCAAAATTAACGGTGGCCACCGGCCACGTGGCGACTAAATAAAAAGAGATGGCGATTAAAAATTATGCATCGATCGCCACTAAAGTCGCCACTTTTTGTGATCATTAAAAGATTCTAAAAATCGAGCGACGATAGAGAATCTAAGCTTTGTGATTTCCAATCTTTTTCCATCCATGGCATAAATGTCAATGTTCATTTTAAACTTGCTTTATTATATTCTACAACCTATAAAGAAGTAGAATTGTTTAATATATCTTACTCATATAATTTTTTGGACTCCCCCCCCCCCCTAACGATCTGTGATCACACAGCTTATAGAAAGCTTTATAATTTCTAACCATTTTCCATTTGCTGTAAAAATATAAATATCTATTTTAAACTTACTTTATTAGATTCTAGAATCTGTAAAGAAGTAGAATTGTTTAATATCTCTTACTCATAATTCTTGTAATCCCCCCCCCCCCCAAGCTACAAATTTGGCAGCTAAGTAAATTATTTTTAATGAAGCAGCTAAGTTTCCATATCTATATTTTTTAAGAGGAAATATTTTAACTCTATTGAAATAAAATCAATTAAAAAAGTGTGTCTTTAGAAATAAGAAAAAAGTAATAAAACTGCTAACTGTATTTACACATGACCATGTAAAAGGTTGTGATGATGATGAATCATTCATTTACTTAGAAAATAGCAATGTGAACTGTGAATGATAACAGCTTATTTCACTTAAATAAATTGAAAAAAAAAATACTACTAAATTATCTGAAATATAAAAACTTTTGCTTTTATTATTACAGCCCTAAGCAGATATCAATTTAGGATGTGCAATTTAGGATTTTTAAAAAGAACATAATTACAATTTCAGTGTCTCTGTGTTAATTTTATTATATGTATTTCTTATTTTCATATTTTTCTTGTGGTAATTATACCACAAAATGGTGACAATGCTTTTTGCAGTCTGAAAGAAATAGTCTTATCATGTGAAAAGTGGCCACTAACTTAAAAAAGTGGCTACTAATGAAACTGACAGTACCGGCCACTGGCCACTAATGAATTTTCCCAGTTTTGCCCTTTAGGTCCTAGCCCGATTAAAGTTTGCAGTTGTAAGTAAAAAAGACACGCTGTTGAAATAACATGGTGATTTTGTAGAATATGTATAGTTTTTATTTGTAAAGCGCTCTTGATAACTATTTTAAAAAAGGGTGCTAATGAAATATACTTTCACTATTTAAAAAAAGGGGGGGGGGGGTAAAAGCACATTAATATTTCATATTTCTTTTAGAACCAATATCTTTAACAACTTGTTCAAAATACATTGAAAATGCCTTTTTAGGTAATGTGGGCTACATTAATTCAGCATTTTTTTTATTATCAAAACATGTTTTTTTTTTTTTTTTTTTTTTTTTTTTTTTTTACGATACAAAAGACAAACAATTGGGGAATTTTTTTTTCCAGCAATAATGTTACTTAGGAAAAATATAAAAAGTTTACAGAATTCAGAGAAAAAAAAAAAAAACCGCAACTTCTTAAAATTACTTTTCAATATTTTGAAATATTTCTTGCAAAACAACCCTAAAAAAAAAAAAGAAGGAAAAATATTTAAATACTTGACAGCTTTTAAATTACACTATTACTTTTACACATTGCCAATAATTAGTAATACAGAAATAGGGGAAATGACAATTTATATCAAATGTAACTAATTCGAATGATATACAGATATAATGATTGAATTAATTTATCTTTCATTTCGAAAACTTGTTTCCTTATTTTACACACCATTTACCAAAATCAAGGACCATAAATTATTAAATTTAATAGTCACCCAATAATTAGAGACAACTCATTAACACTGTAAATGTAAATATTACATTAGCGTTATAAATGAGCTTTTCAGCTTCAGGAAGTTAGGAACGGAATGCAATATCATTCATTACCAGGAACATTATTTTCGGCTTAGACTTCCTTCCGTGAAGCAAGCAGCACGTAAATTTACCTTTCAATCGAAAGTGAAAAATATTTTTTTTTTTTTTTTTTTTTTTTTTGTATCCTGATTCCAAGGTCAAGACTTAATACAATAAACAGAATGGCACGTTATGAAAGAGGAAACAACATCAAGTGTGCTTCGTACGTAATTATTGCATGTAGTCGCAGCCAATGTATCTCAATTGAAAATTAAAAAAAAAAAAAAAAAAAAGGAAAGAAAGTTATTAGTAAAAATATTGCCCTAAAACGAATTTAAAATCAACCAATATTACAAAAAATAAATAGTTTTTGGTAAACAAACTTAACGCTTAAATTATTTCTGGGTGTGAAAAGGGAATTTATATTAAAAACAGTTAAGTAGTAATTCTTAAAAACAAATTTCAAAAACTAAAAACTAGAATAGTATGGAATTTGGCTGCCGGCGAGGAGTACATAAAAGGACAGGTACTGTATCCACTTATGTGCCGTGATTAACTCTCCACAGCAAAAATTGACAAGCATTAGTTAAGGGCACTGCCTCGTTTCCATTCAACTCTCTGCTGTAGAAAATGAAACTAAAAAACAGGCTTAGTTGAAGTACAAAACTTACCCCGCCTTTAACCTAGTGCGACATTTTTTGTCCAATTAGGAACGTTAACTATTTCGGCGGTCAATATGAGAGTAAATGATAATCACAGAGGCGGGGTTATTTTCGTCCCCCCAAAAGTAGTCAATTATAGAAAAGGGTGACAAGACACTCCCTCACTACTGATTTGTCTTTTGATAAAAAGACAGCGCGTTATTGAACGAATGCATCATTATGTAATGAATGCATGTAAAAACACATGTATACATGCATATATGTATAGTATTGATTCATATATATATATATATATATATATATATATATAGTATCACAGGTTATTATTATTACCAGGGCCAGATTATGACACGGGCACACGGGGCACTGGCCCAGGGCCTCCAAATTTAAGGGGCCTCATTTCCAAAAACTGAGAAGTAATAGTATAATTTTTTTTTCATTATATGTCTATTGAAAACAAAAATTGATTAAATTTTTATATTTTACTAGAGAGCATAAACAATTATTGAATTTTGTGACTAATTTCCTAAACATTGGCTGATCAATGTACTTCAGTTTTTCATTTGTCTTGAACATAAAACTAATGTTTTGTTATAGGTTGCTAAAAAAAATGAGGAAATAGAAGATGTAGTTGAAGGAAAAATTTTAAAAATGCACTTTATTTATTTGTTTATTTTTGTTTTTGAGAACTGGTCCTTTTGGTGAAATCTTTAGAGTAGGGTAAGGGGCCTCCAACTAGCATCAGTGCCCCGGGTCTCCAAAAATCATAGTTGGGCCCTGATTATTACTACTACTAGTAGTAGTAGTTAGGGTGCCTATATTACTTATCGAGGCACCTTAGTAGTAGTATTAAGACAGGTCGAACAATTTCTTTCAGATAGCGATTTTGTCTTCGTTACCAATTTTTATCTATTACCTTGAATGGACGTTCAAAACTTTTTTATTTTGTCATCTAAATATAAAGAGCTAAACGATTGTAACTGTATCTATACGGATTTTTAGTCCGGATTATATCAAAAATTGGTACACTTATGTATTAAAACGAAATCTAGGTAATTCTGTATTTTTGTGTTCAATCGAATAATTGGTTCAAAAGTAATAAAAATCCTACTTAAACTTAGAAAATTATTTTTTAAAAAAATGTAAAGATAGAAATTAATGCCAAAAATATATGCGTAATTATACTTATTTTTATGTCGGAAAAAAAAAGTGAAATTATTATTACTACATTATTAATTAAAATAAAATTTAGAAAATTCGTTCTAATTAAATGGAATAGCTACAGTATAGAACGGTAAATCTAGCTAATGCCGTATTTTTTAGTTCAACCGGATAATTGATTCAAAAGGTCATAAAAAACCCACTTTAAAATTATAAAAAAGAAAAAAAGAAGTTGATGCCAAAAATGAATATCTAAGTAAATATATTTTTCTTTGTGTCAAAAAATAAAATAAAAATAAATAAAAAACGAACGTGCAATTATTATTATTTTTAAATAATTAAAATGAATATCAGAAATATTGTACTAAAGAAACTGGACAGCCTCAGTATAGAATGATACATTTATTATTATTAATATTATTGTTGTTATTGTTATAAATTGAAAAAAATAAAAGCAAACTTGCATGCATTTATTATGATTAGTTAGCTGAGAAATTCTATTTAAAATATTTATAATTAACATTTTTTAAATTACTGCAAATAAAGTTTCTAAAATAGTGATGTCAATTTCTAATAAATTAAAATAAATGGAAAAAGGTTAAACTTAGTTAAAGAAAAAAAAAAAAAAATGAAAATGAAAATGAAAATTTCTAAAAATAAAGAAATTTTGTAACATAAGTTTAACTATTAAAAAATTATTAAAAGTATAAAGACTATGCACAGAATGATTTTATTATTCATGATCTGTAATTTGCATAACTTCAAAACTACTCCATAAAAATTAAAAAAGTTAATATCTACAAGGAGGGATTTAAAAAATTAAATATATATTTGGAAATTGTTCAATTTAATCATTTAAAAATAAGGACGAAACGAATAGCGATTTTGCGGAATGCCGCATATCGGTATCCACCTGACATCAGCTTTTCAGATATATCCGGCAAATATTACTCTCTGTTAAATCCCTACGTTTAAATTTTAAAATTGGTGATTTTTGAAAAGAAAAATGAAAGTATCTAAGCAAGCGCGCGCGCCTTTTTCTTTTCTTTTCTTTTTCTTTTTTTTTTTTTTTTTTTTTGTGCTGCTCATAATTAAAGAGTAAAATAAAAAACAAGTAACACTTGAG
The DNA here is from genome assembly GCA_963930645.1 of Salticus scenicus. Classification (NCBI taxonomy): domain Eukaryota; kingdom Metazoa; phylum Arthropoda; class Arachnida; order Araneae; family Salticidae; genus Salticus; species Salticus scenicus. The sequence goes on along the minus strand of OZ005657.1, from coordinate 22,730,752 downwards.
GAAAAACATAAAAGACTTAAAAATTGACCTTTATATATATTCAAATATATTTCTTTTTTATATCGAATAAAAACTGAATGTACACACATTTTCTTTTAAATAATTAAATTTGAGAAAAATCGGGCTAAAAAAATTGATTCAGTTTAGAACTCCTTGACGAATTTTGAAATTTGGCACCGTCGTAGCTCCGATGTTTCTAGCCAAGATCTTTACTTACGCAATTGCGATAACAATTTAATTCATCGCCAAAATGACAACAACAGTTTAAAAGCTGCCAAGGGGCTCCTATGCTAAACTTATCGGACCAGTTTTAAAATATTTTTTAGAATACTGGTATACTAACCCTATTAAATTTGAAAATTGTATTTTGAAAATTTTGGGAGTTATTCGAAATTTAAATTTTTTTTTAACCTAATGGCGTAGGCTCAACATTTTGCTTTGTAAAGCTTGTATCAGGAATGAATAAGCGTAAAGAAGTCGGATAAATTCTAAAATATTATTTATGATACTTGCATGAACTATATGAAATTTGAAAATTCTACTTTAAAATTGCATGAGTTAAATGAAATGTAATATTTTTTAACATGACAGCATAGGGCAAAATTTTCCTTTGTAAAGATTATCTCAAGAATGAAGCAGTGTATAAGAATGTAATAGTAGAATGTAGGATTGCATTTAAAATATTATTTATCATAATGGCATTGACCGTATAGTTATTTCAAAATTCTACTTTGAAAACTTCGTGAGTTATTTGAAATTTATTTATTACTTTCTTCTATATTCAATAGAAGAGGGTATCGGATTCGTAAAAATTTTCGACCTCGGGTTTTTGATGGATTTACACGTTTTGAGAGATGTAGAACACGATTGGACCATTTTTAGAAAATGTCTATCTGTCTGTCTTTCTCCGTGTGTGTGAGAGAGAAAATTTTGTGGCAACTCTATCTCAGGAACTGCTGCAAAGAATTTCATACAAATTGGTATGTAGTTGCACCTTGATATAAATTAGTGCCTATCAACTTTTGGTAAAAATTGTCTTACAGGTTGCGTTGCCATCCCGCTTTTTCTAAAATTTAACATGGTGGTATAGGACAAAATTTTGTATAAATGTGCATAAGGAAATTATTTTTTAATAAACATTATGAAATTTACAAGAATCATTTATAATACAGATAGTCAACTGGGAAAAAAGTTTTGTATGTGCACGAGCCTCGCCTCCCCCCCTTGATGGGAGTAAATTTTCATGATGGGTATCTTTCAAAAGAGCTCGCCAATACCTTTAAAACGAATGGTTGAACCATAAATGTGTCTGGCTGTACGTTAGTTAGTAAACTAATATATTCTGAAGAAGGAATCATTATAAAGTCGTCGGACCAGTTTTAAAATACTTTTTGGGATACTAGCATAAATTCTATTGAGTTTTAAAATTCTTTCTCGAAATTTCGGGAATTATTTGATATTTAATATATATATATATATATATATATATATATATATATATATTAACATAGGGGCATAGGTCTACATCTTGTTTTATAAATATTGTATAAAAAACGAGCAAGCGCAAATAAGTCAGATGAATTCTAATATGTTATTTATTATAATGGCACGAACTATATGGATTTTGAAATTTTTACTTTAAAATTTCACAAGTTAAATGATATATATATATATATAACCGTAGCATTCAGTAGTAATATAAAATTTATTAAATTTTATTAGTAATTCAAACAGTTAATACCATCAATATCAAAGTCTACCCAAATGAAAAATGAAATAAAGTTAAAGCAAAATGAAATAAAACAAATTGGACTTAGATAACAGCATATTTGTATCGTAACTTTTTCAAGGGCCTGGTAGAATACGAAACATTCAAAGTGAATTTTTTCTGTCGCAAAGATAGCAACAGCTAAATATCTCTTTGTGCCAAGGCCCGAAACATTCACAGCATCCAAAACAAGGTAGAAAAATATATATATATTAACAGGACAGCATAGGGCAAATTTTCGCTTTCTAAAGATTATCTCACGAATGAGTCAGTGTACAGAACTAGAATTGTATTAAAAATATTATTTCTGATAATGACATTGGAAAAGATGGTCAATATACTTGAAAAAAAAAAAAAAAAAAGTATATTACATGCATTATACAAATACTCACCCATTTTGCCCAAACTATGCTGTATAGAAATATTTTTCAGTATTTTAGGAAATATACAATACGCAACATAGGCCTAATTCAAAAGAATATTCAATATATATATTTATATATTTATATAATTTTTTAATATACACAAGGTAATCAGATTATTAGATATATATTTTTATACAATATATATATTTTTATTATTTATATATTTTTTTAATATACACAAGGTAATCAGATTATTAGATATATATATATATTTTTTTTTTTTTTTTTTGGAGGGGGAGGGGGGGACATTTTTTCAAAAAAAAAAAAAAAAAAAAGACAAAATGGCTTGGAATTATTTCACACATGCAAAGAAGATTTAAAAACGCATTTTTTCTCGATTCAGGCCAAGGTGCAATTAGGGGACCAACCACAAATTATAGAAAAGCGAACATATCTCATGTATATCAGTAAAAGTTGCGTCCTGAAGAGGAAAAGGGGACAAGTAAAAAATTAAACAAAAGACAAAATATTTTCAATCACACTTTAAAAAATAATGCTTTAAATGCGTTTTGGCTGAAGCATGTGATTAAGAAGATTTTTCTCATTATCTGTATAAATTTTTATGAGGCTACCACATATATTCATGGAGATATAACGGGAAAAAAAAAAAAAAAAAAACTTCTTTTACTTCCATTACTCGTTTACCGTAGGTAGTGGAAGTACTGTATTCGGTACGAAAATTCGATATCGAGATTTCACCTGATTTACATGTTTTGAGGTCTCCTGAGTCTAAAAAAAGTGCTTTTTGGCAACTGGTCAGTGTGTGTGGGGGGGGGGGGGAATCTTCTGACTGTCATATCTCCAAAACTAATAAAGATGAAGCTACGAAACTTCAGAAATAAAGCAGAACTAGTGTACAGATGAATTTTCCAAATTTTGAAGAAAATTGGAAAACCGGAAGGGAGATTTGCGAAACCGGAAGTGGGGACGTAAATCTGAATCTCAAAAACGGCTCTAACGACTTTCTTTAAAACTGTTGCATAAACCCATTTTAGATATCCTTTCTCGTACTTTACGTGGTCATCACAGGAAAATTAATAGTCATCCTGATCAGGTAGATCTGCTTTAGATCTCGAAAATTTGTGTATCATTAAAAAAAAAAAAGCTATTATTATTATTATCCCCCCCCCCCACTTTGGTATGTAAACTCTATTTTATGTCGTTACGTTTTCACGCGTTTACGGCAAACGTGTATCAACTTTCTCTTACTGGAAAATTTTTTGTTGTCTATTTCATTAGTTCAATTCTATGTCTTCTGATCACATTATCTCAAAAATGTCCAAATAATACGTGTAATAGTGGGTAAGGGAAGTCATGTAGTTGTTTCACACCAGATTTTGTTTTCACAGGTTTCAAGCATTACTTTTTACAGGGTGATCCCAAACAGTTTCACTTTTCTTTAATTTTTTACTGGTCCTCCTTTCACTTTCGGCAAAAACTTTAACTAAAATATGTGGAGTATAGCATGTTCATCACATTCCTGAAATTTCAAGATGGTTTATCTAGAACTTTTTGAGATATTAAAAAAAACACCTGAAATCAAAAGTGTCCGGTCATTTATGGAAAGGATAAAGGAAGAGTACCTCTCAAAATCCCCCCTATATATACATACTAATAGATATTAGTCTTATTTTATTTATCTACAGCTGTTATTTTTTTAGCTCTCTGCTGTATGAATACGAGTATCATTTGTCTTATTATATATATATATATATATATATATAAAATCACACAGAGAAAAATTATTCTGAACTATTTCGCGCTATATTTGAACAATTAAACTTGAAGTATTTTGTTCTTTACCGATTTCTGTAAAAATTGTAAAATATATAAAAGATACATTTAGATCTCGCCGCGCTTGAAATGATGCTGCCCCAGTTGTTCTAAATTTCTCACTGCAATCATTTAAATATATATATATATATATATATATATATATTTATTTATTTATTAACATTTGTTTTTGTACCATTTTATAACTTTTTTTTTTGCATTATTATTAAACAAAATGTAAATAAAATTTTCTTACTAGTATTCTAATTAAATAACAAACGCAACACGTTTTGAAAGAAATGAAATATTCATCCGGAAATAAAAAAGACATGTTACCCAAATGAAATTCCTCTCTGTCTCATGTTTTCTTCAACCTTGGTAGCACGCTCTGAAGAAAAAAAATAAAAAAAGATTCTTTTCTTTTGATACGTCATCAGTGTTGACTCCCAACTGAAAGTTTATTTTTGTTGGATGTTTTTAAAATATACATAAGCAGTTTTACTTGTAGTATATGAGACATAGTTATCTAGGTGGAGAAAAGGTTGAAGTTATAAATTGTATTTTCTATTTCTCTAGCACACTCCCCCCCCTCCCTCCCTTCCGTCAGTATATGGCCTTCTTCTTTCAGTTTATAAAGAATTATTTAAACTTTACTCTTTCAGTGAGATGTCAAAATTGGGTGTTCGTGAGTCGAAGCTGGAAATTTTATTTTTTTTTTCTCCTTTATGTCTTGAAAAGTGACAGATAATGAAAAACACTCATTTAAAACTAGTATGTTGTGGCTAGCAAAAAAACTTTCTTCTGTATTTTCCTATAGAAGTTTATGCAATACAAATTATTTATTATTATTATTATTTACATTTTGAATGCTGACTTTTTTTCATCTTAGAGGCGTATTACACGAAATGGCCAACGTGAGTAAATTTTTACCGTGCAGATAGCGTACATCCTGTTCTCGGGAACATTTTCAATAAAGCAGCGCCTCCTGTCGGCCGATATGCACCCAAATTGACTCAGCATTTGAAATCTCTGCCTTTTTACATATCAAATTTAGTTCGACTATACGCAACAGAACCAGAGATAGAGCCTTCTGTAAACTGCGGAAATCGTAGTATAACAGTGTCACCTATTGAGGGACTGGCGTCAAAAATTGATAGACATTAAGTTAGGTTAAGGTGAATCTACATATACATTTATATGTAAATCTGTGCATTAGTTCCTGAGATAAAGCTTTCCCTAAAATATCAGAAATAGCTTTATAGTAGCCCCACCTGTTGAACTATTGACACCAAATGTAATAAGCATTAACTCATGTCAAAGTGCATCGACATATGCACTTATATCAAATTTTACGCAGTAGTTCATGAGATATAGCATTCCCTGATATTGTGAAAATTGCTGTGTAAAAGTGCCACCTGTTGAGCGATTAGCACAAAAAATTGATAGGCTTCAGTTTATGTCAAGATTGAACTACATATAAATTTATTGGTAAATCTGAGCAGTAGTTCCTGGGACATAATTGGAATGAAATTTTTATCTCACACACACAGACAGACGTTTCCTAAAAATAGATAAATTGCGTTCTGGATCTTTCAAAACGTGTAAATCTATCAAAAGAAAATAGAAAAATTTTACAAATCCAAAACTTTCTTCTATTGAGTACAGAAGAAAGTAAGAAGACAAAGCACCTTTGTTCTTCTTCTTCTTTTTTTTTTTTTTTTTCTTTTAATCTTTTTAAATTTCAAGCATTTAAAATTTAATATTTTTTGGTTACTTTTTTTAGCCTACTATTATTCTTTTCATACGAATATCCGAAAATATACAGCTTTTTTTATTTATTTATTTATTTTTAATCCCCCAATAGTAAAATTCTAAATTGTGTACCTTAGTCTGAAAAGGCAAGGTAACGAATAATCGCTATAAAATGTATTTTGTATTTCCCTGCCCGTCTACCCTCCACCAATATGGCATCTTCCCTTGAATTTAAAAAGAATTTTTCAAACTTTACTTTTCCAGTGAAATGTCAAATTGAATGTCCGGGAGTCAAAGTGGAAATTTTTTACTTTTATTTTTTCGTCTTTTGGCTATTCCTTTACTTCCTGGAAAGAACATATAATAAAAAAATACTCATCTAAATAAAGAATCTCCTTCCTTTTTTCGGCCTACCAGCGGCTGAGAGATTCTGTCCTCGAAGCTGGTAGACGTGAAGTGCCGGGTTCGATCCCAGGTGCACTCGTCAGCCTAGCCGTTCTGAGTTTTCCGTGGTTTTTTCCGAAAGACGAATAAATGCGAGGTAAGCCCTTAGAAAGTCCCCCCCCCCCCATTGCACACAGAGGGCCCCTCCCCTCAGGCCTAGAACCCTAGTGCAGTCAATCGCCTTCATTCTAATAACGAAACCAATAATTTTACTTTTTCTCTTTTTAAATTTCCAGTAGATAAAATTTAATATTTTTCGGTTAGCTTTTCTTTTTAGCTTGCGATTGTTCTTTTCAACCTCCCGCAAAAAATAAATAAATAAAATAAAAAATTAATTAATTAATTAAAAAATATATATATAAAGTCTTTATATTTTCATAAATATACAGTTTTTTTTTTTTTTCTTTTGTTTAACCTTTAATAGTAAAATCCTAAATTGTATGTTTCTTAGTCCGAAAAGGCAAGGGGAGGAATTATATTAATATTGTTAAAAATTATGTAACTTAAATTAAAAACTACTACTCAAATGAAGAAATTTAGGAACGAAATGTTTTGACTCTAAAAGTGCACTTGTGAGGAAATAACAATCTTTGCTTTCCTTTCTGTTAAACACCCCTCTCACACTACAACCACCTGCTTTGTTACTGGAGTGGGGACTGTCTAATCAATCACGCAGATAAGGAGGAACGGATGGGAGGCGGAGATTTTAAGAATTTTTCAGTATTTTCACAAAAATTCGCAATATCTCTAGAAGTATTTTTGATTTACGAAATTAGTAAAAATTATGGAAAAAAAGTATTTGAAAACTTCGAACTTTAAGGTCTACCGATTAAAATTTAATATTTAAGGATATTTCACGAGTTTATTATTATAAAGTTGTAAATAGAACAATACCCTAGTATTCCAAAGTTCCAAAATTGCTGTTAAAATCACAATCAAACAATAAGAGAAATCAAAAATTTAATAAAAAGGCGGCTTGTGATTTGATCTCAAATATCATGTGCAAAAAACAAAATTCAAAAATATTAAAATGCGAATGAAAAATCTCTCTAAACATTTTACATAGGTTTTATACTAGCGTGTCATTTCTAAACTCTTTCAGGACAGTGCCCTTAATGGGGAAGTTGCAGTTGCACACGGAAGGAAAAACAATTTCTTTCAATTGTAATCGATAAAATCAATCTTGGGAATCCGAAAAATCCAATTAAAATCGTAAAATTAATTCAGATTAACTTTTAATTAACGTTTTAAAATCGCTAAAAAACAAAACAAAACCACGTGATCGGAAAACGCTCCGTGAGGGGGTTGCCGTCACAGTTCACGAAGCGTGAATGTTTACATTCTTTTGCCGATTGCTTTTCTTTTTGTTCGCTCTATTCTAATCTGTATTTTTATAATTTATTTTAAAAAATTTTACCTTTTGTAAGAAATAACTTAAACCTTCCATAACTGTACTATATCTTATATATATTTCTATTTTTATTTGTATAATATCAATTTTGGATTTGTAAAAGAGCAATCTGATAATCTTCCGAAAATAGATGCTCTTTCCATATTCTCATTTTTGAGAAGAAACCTCGATTTTATTAGCGCATAAATTAGAGGAGCTAAGCGATCTAGATTTGTGATAGTTTTTTAGATGCGAGATTTTTAGTGAGATTTTTTCTTTTTTTCATAATGTATGCTTAAAGATTTTAGTATAATTAAAATATTCATTAAAATTTTATAGTACATAAAAATATATTTTACTGATTATTTATATTATTTTTTTTTAACCAGAATTTTTTAATTATGTTATTTTATAAATTATATATGATTATTTTAAAGAGCAGTCATTAATTATGTATTTAATATTTACTTCATGTTTTTGCAACGAAAAGAATGTTATTTTCAAATTGCACTATTTATTTTTATTTTTTTATTTTATTAAAAAAAAAAAAAAAAAGAAAGAAAGAAACAGAATGTTTACTTTTTATAATTTTTTTAGTAATTTTTGTAAATATATATATAGATGTAGATATATTTCAATTTTATCCATTTATTTTTCCATTTAATTTTCTTAAATTCATTCTTTCATTTTATTTGAATTATATTGTTCTATGTCGTTTACATTAGCAACGTCTGTTACACAACTATTTATTTATTTAATTCATTTCAAAAGGAAAATATAATTAAATTTTTTTATCGGAAAAATGTTAATATCGCATAAAGGATTACTCTTATTAAAATTTAAGTTTAATAAAAACTTATTTATTATTTATGAAGCCTTATGAAAACTTATTATTTTATGCCTTTGAAAGGAAATTTTTTGTTATTTATTTATTTATTGTACTAATCGAAATCAAGTGGTAATATAGCTGAAAAAACGATTGCAATAAAGTACATGGTGCCAAAATTAAAGTATATTTAATAGATGCTTAGATACAGCTATCCTTAAAATCTTAGTTTTTGAATAGCAGCTTTCGCCTTCTAATATGTACCCAAATTGAACTGCCCAGAAATGACATTGCTGTGGGCAATAAGAACCCAGACCCAAAAAAGCAGGGTACACTGAAGGGAAAGAAGTTGCCGCAGGCAGCGAATACCCAAAACGATGTTGAGAGCGATTTCAATGATTTTTTAATTATATATTTATTTATTTATTTTTGTTTATAGAATGATATAAAAGAAATAAAAGTTCATTTTTTTTATTATTATTTATTAAATTTAGCGACCAGCGAAGCAGGCGAAGACCGTCAGTTATAGTATATATAAGGGTTGTTCCAGGTTTATTTTTGGGACTCATTTTTGTAAAAAATTTTTTTTTTTTTTTTTTGTGAAAAACAAAATAATTTTGTGAAAATTTATTTCTTTTTGTGATAAAAAGAATTATCACACGAAACCTTTCATTTAAGAAGTTACTCTATCTAATGTTCATTATCAAGTTAACAGCATATTACTGAGCCAAGTATACACACTCATTAAAAATAATATTGTTAACGTGGAAAACTTTTACTTTTTAAAAATAAATCTAGAGAAAAGCCTGTTGTTATGAATCTGAATTTTGTGAAGAGGCCCATTTTAGATATTTGGATTTTGTGAAGGGGAAGCAAATGGGTCCCAATTTTTACCTGGATCGACCCGATATATTCTAAACATATTTGGATTTTACATTAAGGCTTCATTGATAAATGAATTTCATATATATATATATACACTGGCGGACAATTGCTAAGGACGGATGACAATAGCTTAGTTATTGTCATCCGTCCTTAGCAATTGTCCACCAGTGAATATATTGCGTTTGATTGCTGAAAGGGTCTCGCAGGATAAGGTAGGGTCAGCGGCCCCAAAAAGATATTTTGAAAATGACTCGTGTGGCAACATCTGCGAGATATAAAACTACCATTGACACAAATTCAGCCTCTCATCTCGCTGCGTTCTGGAGATAATGGATCAAATAGAGGCTAGAGGGGGAAATTTTTAAAATTGATTTTTATGAAAACTATTACAGCTACACTAATGAAACAAAAACTGTTCGTTAGACAAAATGTTAGTCTACATTATATATTTTTTGTAGATTTTTTCTGTCGTATTTTCTATTAATAAAAAATGAAAATATTCTTTTTCATGATTTTATTCCTAGTTCACGCTGAGGTACAATCACAGAAAAAATATATAATGTAGCTTACTATGTCTAGTAATACTACTAAAAAGTGCATAAATATAAAATGGGTGCAACACTTCCAAAAAAATTTAAACTTCTTATGACCGTCTTAGGTACTAATGACTTTACATTTGTCTTTTGATTGAAATTTTTATTACTGTATTAAAAAGTGATAACATGTTTATTACTAAAAAATATATTAGTAATTAAAAATATATGTAAGACGTTGATTTTGACATAAAGAGTTGAAAATTGTTTGTGGAACTACGTTTTGAAAGAACAAGACGCAACTTGACGCTTTCCAGCTAGTTGCGTGCGTGTGTATAATTTGTAGCATTTTGTTTATTCCTCAACCTATGGAAGCCTCTGCGCAAGCACTAATTTAACGAGTTCACTGTTAAAATAGGGGTGGCAGTCATCTGGCTCAGAGAAAACGAATGATAACAGAGCGCGAATTATTGGATGTTTTCCAAATCACAAGCTGGCACACATCCAACATTTTGGACGCGTCGTATCTTGGTAGTTTTAAGGAACGTGGCTGCAATATTCCTATTATTCTTCTACCCCCACAAGTATATTAGCTGAACTTAAATAATCTTCTGCGTATTGTTTCAGAGTATTTCAACTTTTAATAATTCTATAGAAAACTATTTTATTGTGTTTTAGTGAGTAATTGAACACAAAATATGTCTGGTAAATGTAAAAACTGTCGTAGATTTTTGCGTAAAGATAATAAGTATAGAAAAGTGATCAAAACTGAAAATGAAGCTAAAACATACAGTGATTGTTTCAATAAGAATATCTCGGTAAGGGACGTAATATGCAACAAATGTTGTCTAAGTTTTTATTAAAAGGCAGCCTCAACTTCAAAGCGTACCGTGAGTGCTTCCGAGACTGACAGTGATTCTACGATAGTCGAACCTTGTAGGTACAAACTATGATGATTTTGTGTGTCTCATAACTAGTCCTGAAGACGATGATTATATTGAAATGTCTTTTCCACAAGTAGTATCAACACATCGGTTCTGTATAATATGTTGAGTAGAAGTAAATCTACGAGTAATATCTCTTGAAACAATGTGACATTTTCTCAAGAAAAATGATTTTTATACCCGACGGTGATTGTTGCTGCAATGAACATATGATTGGTGATAGAATTTATGAAGATGACTTGTCCCGCTGATGCATCATTTCTAATACAAGTAAAATTAAAAAATCAGAATTAGTTACTTTTATAAATGTACTTTTCCAAACATCTAATCTAACATTGTTCGATTGAATAGAAAATGGATTATCAGAAAATCAACTTAAATCCCTGACAGGCTTTACCTGGAAAAACATTATAGAGCTCAAACATATGCTACTTTCAATGAGAAATACAAAAACTCGAACTGTGACGCAAGCCTTAATCATTTTTCTTTTCAAATTAAGGACAAGAAATTCAAATAAGACCATTACTGCTTTTTTGAGTTTGCAATATGAACAATAGGTATCAGAATTTGTTGACGATATCATTAAATGTTTTGAGTGAGATATTTTACCAAAATATTTTAGTTATGATGCTATTACATGTCAAGATCTTATTTCTAACACCTCCAGTACAGGCAACTTATGATGTCGTACTTATGTACGACATCAAAAAAGTCAAAATAATTTTTATCAAAGAAAATCTTTCTCTGGACAGAAAAAAATTAATCTTTGCAAACCTTTCACCATCTGCACTACAAATGGTTATATTATAGACTTTGCAGGACCTTTCTACGGCACACAAAATGATGCTTCAATACTAAAACTTGTTTTACAAGTCTCTACTGGTTTACAGACATTACTATCACCAAATGATATTTTTATTGTAGATCATGGTTTTCACGATTAAGTTGATTTCCTACAAAATAAAGGCTATACAGTATTTATGCCTGCTTTAAAAGGAAACAGGGTGCAACTAACAATGGAGGAGGTTAACGAATCAAGAAGAGTTACAAAATTAAAATGGGTTGTAGAAGCAGTTCATGGTGCAATAGTTAAAAAATATCGCCTTCTACACAATTCTTTGGGTAACAAACTTATACCAAAGTTGAAAGAGCTTTGTAAAATTGTTGGATTTCTACAAAACAAGTATGACCAAAGATTAAATTCTGAAGGCGATAAAAATGATGATCTGCTTGAGTACATGGAGAGCAGAATGAGTGTTGTAAATACTCTTAGTGAAGAAGTCATTAAAAAAATTGGAATTGTCGAAAGTCGGCTTTTCAGCAACTTAAATCGTCTGAAATTCTAGATTTCCCTCAGTTAAATAAAGACCAGCTAACTTTGTTTTCACTGGCTCCTACCAACTCTCAAAGGCTGTGTCTTATTTAGCGGAGATAATGGACGAAGAATGCAACCTCACAGTACAGTTTGTTAAAACCACACCCAGCATATTAAAACTAGAAGTTAGATCAAGGCATGTGAACCGTAAAACTTATGTTTATATTGAATATGTACCAAACGGAACGACAATCGAAAGCATACGCCGATATTGCTGCAACTCTCCTAATGGTCTATGAACAGTAGGACGTTGTTCTCACATAGCCGCAGTTGTTTATTACTTGTCTTATGCCCGATATCTTTCCCGCATCTTATGTCCAGCACAAGTTTTATCTGATATATTTACATCAGAAGAGATTCACGCAGTTATTAATGAGGACAGTGATGAAGATTAATTATACTATAATAAATTTTGTATTACAATAAATAATATTTTCTTTGACTTAATTTTTAAATATTCAATATATTTCTTTTTTAACGTGAATAATAACTGTAATTTAGAGCTTTCACAAAGTTGCACGTTCTTAATAAACATGCTACTGCTTTTTAATACAGTAATAAAAAGTTCAATCAAAAGACAAATGTAAAGTCATTAGTACCTAAGACGGTCATAAGAAGTTTTACATTTTTTTTGGAAGTGTTGCACCCATTTTATATTTATGCACTCTTTAGTAGTATTACTATACATAGTAAGCTACATTATATATTTTTTCTGTGTTTGTACCTCGGCGTTAACTAACTAGATATTTGATTTCAGAATTGAGATATTCAGGCTCAGAACAAATGTTAAGAGCACAAATCTGGTAACAAGATAAGGATTTTATATATTGTGCTTTCAAAACATGTTAGACATTGCTGCACACATTTTAGCGAATCAGTGGAAAGTAATCTGGTGTGTCACTCACATGACTTCCTCTTACCCTGAAATTTAATACTGTAAGTACAGATTGAAGATTAAGGGTAAAATAACAAGTACTGTTATATAAACCTATGTTAAAACAATTCAAATTAGGCTCTGGAACAGCTTTATTTGACAAATAATTCTATGTGAGGGGGGCTACTGTCCCCCCTCAACCCCGTTTCATTATTGAACCTACATTTATATAGGATTAAAATCTTATTAAATTCAAAAGTTCATTTAAAATTATTCAGACAATTTTCATACATAACATTGAGACTAATCTTGATTAACTTTTTTAGTAACAAACGTATTAACTTCAAAATACAACATTAGGATCGCCTTAAATTATTTGTTTTTAATTTACTCTAAGAGACACAGACAATCCTATATTAATAACACATGACATAACCTGAAATACACTTCCGCCAATTTTCAAATATTGTCGCACTATAATCTAGTTCTTTTGTGTAGCCCTGTAAACGACAGTGAATGATTTCCATACCATATTGTACATGAAACATGTTTTTACGCACATAAAAAATATATATTCGTTTCATTTGGTTTAGTGAAGTCTATAGGTGTTTGAAGTCTAGTTACCTGCAATTTCCCTCACAGATATAATGCATTTGAATTATCTTGGTTATCCCTGTACATGAACCATTTGCTTGATATCAACAAAAAGTTTAGTGCAGCATCCCTATATGATACACATTTAGAATACCAAGTTTGGACCTTTCTTCTATTATTTATGCTAATAACAGACACATGCACACAGACCAACCGCTAGAAACATGTTAGGATTCAGGGGACCTCAAAACTTGTAAATGTAACAAAAACTCAATTTCGGAAATTTGACTCAAAAACAATACTTTCATTTTAGATAATTTGGAGTGGAAGGCTATCTAAAATGATTTAAGGTTGATGATTAAAAGAATTTCTAAACAATAGGGTCAGGCAGGGTAAAATAAGTCAGGGGGTAAAATAGGTCAGTTTCAAAAAAACTCTTTAAAAAAACATCCAAACATTTTTTAAATTCCGATTTTGCTGTTTTTATATATTATTTACATTAATCTTCATTTCGTATGCAAAATTAACTGTAACTGATACTTTTTAGTTACAGCCAGTAATTATTTGTGTGTTTCCTATTAGTAACTCAAATGTGTTGCTAAGAAAAACTTTGGTTTTTAACTAATTCAAAAGCAAATTTTACAGTATTTTCTTATATTTCAAAAAGTGCATTCTTAAGATGAATTTCCTAAACTTTTGTGAAAAAAAAAATTATATTAATATTTTGGAGTAAAAAAACACATGTGGGGTAAAATAGGTTAGGCGTTGAATCATGTTAGGCTTAGCAAACATTAAGTAACTAATTACTTTTTTTTGTGTTTTATATAACTCCATATGTATTCTTTTAATATGTATTAGTTGAAAATTAAGCTATATATTGTTCTGGAGCTATTTCATACACATAGACATAAATATAAAATAATTTAATGTTAAGAGAGAAAAAAAAAAAAAAAGCAATACATATTAAAACTGAATCAAAACATTCAGTTTGTAAGTGAAATTCAAAAAGTTGTTTCATTCCAGCTTATTTAAGAAAGGTGCCAAATTTTCATACAAAGGGCAGGCAGAACACAACATTCTCCTGAAACTGTGAACGAAACTCTGTAGTTTAGCATCAACTTCAAATGCAAGAGTGGATGAATCTGGATCATAAATCACCGATTTCACAAATTAATTCTAGTGCGACTCCGATAGTCATGGATCAGGATACTACAATTTATATATTCTCCTTTTAAGTACATAAAATCTGCTATTATAAACACTTTATCACCCAATCAAACATTGTCTTCTAAAGAAGCTTTGAAAATGCACACAGAAAAAGAACCTGTACGCAACAGAAAACAGCAGTCATTTTAACAATCATTTTAGTTTTCAATTGATTGTATGACAAAAAAATCAAGAGATGCTAAAATCACAGAAACATCAACTGTAAAAGAAACAAAAAAACAAGTCTTTCTCAAGAAGAAAATTTGGACAGCATTAATACTAATCAATTTGTAAAAGTTGGAAAATGTGTTAAAGTAGAGTTTCCTGGGAAAAGATCAAAGAAAATATTTCATGACATCATTCTTTCACAGAATCATGAATATTCTGAAAATTTTGAAGGGATAAAAAAAAGTTTAAATGGAAGCTCCTATTGGATTTTCCCACAGAAAGATATTTCTGATGTAGATTCATTGTTCATTGTACATTCCAAATGTTCTTCCCGAACTAACGATGGACCATAAAGACATTTTTTTTCTCAAGAGAACACAAAATCAAGTTTTTATCAAAAAAAGGAATGTGTATTTGTAATTTTATTTTCATGAAGTAAATTGTATTAAAATTAAAAACAGTTTTAACGGATGACTTATTTTACCTCAACCCATGGGGTAAAATAAGTCACAAACAGCAAATTTTAAAATTTATTTTTCAGTACAAATTTTTTGTTTTTTCAGAGATATTTCTCTTAAAATGTCATGAGAAATATTCATTTGCATATTTTGTACAATTGTTTAACAAATGGAACCAATACATTTTCTGCTGTTTAAGTGCAAACGTAAAATATGCTGTTTTTGACCTATTTTACCCCACCTGACTTTACTTTCTCTACCATATGTATGGTTAAAAAAAATAAAAAATGGTAAGGCAGGTGAATCTGTTTGATAAAATGCCAGAAATGGTTTGTTATGGCTGATTAAAAATCAAATGATAAAAAAAAATAGTTCTCCTTTGTTCCCCAGCTGTTATGAAAAGTCTATGATATCATCAGTAGGGGGAGGCACTCAGCTCTAAGTTGGATAGCTGTGATTATTACAGAATGGAAATAATTCTCCACAATAGGAGCTTGTATTTCTCAATGACAGATCAAATGCACACCACTAAAAATAAAAAGGGAGAGAGTAGCTAGCTATGAGTTTGTCATCTGCATGTTGTTTAGAAAGGAAAGGTGGAGGCAGAAGTTCATCAATACTTTGCCATTTAAAGAGGGGGAAAGTAAAAAAACACCGTCAAGATTTTCTAGACACATGAGATTTCTGGTTAGTTAAATGTCAGCAAGCAGAGCTTCTAATGTATTCTAAAACATTAATTACAAATAAAACAAGCACTGAATTATATTCAAAACATTTAAATAGCTTAATTGCAAAAATTCAGATATGTTTATTTCATTTAGAGAAATTAGAGTATAACGTTGAATTTTTATACAAACTATGTGAAAAATGTCATGTTTGCTGAAGCTCAGGCTGCTCAGTGCCGGATCCAGAACTTGACTTTCGTGGGGGGCTAAGATTTTTCAAAGTGTTATTTTAGACCAGGGCCCGAAATTTCAACTTAGATTACATTCGCTGAAAAAAAAAAGTTACTCGCCACAATATATGATTGACTTACTCTATTTTTTACGTATAAGGTTACCAGAATTTTTTATTGGAAAAAGAGGAGAAATCAGGCAGTCTTATTTTATAAGAAAATAGAAGACATTCAATTTTGAAAAAGAGGTCATTTTAGAGGAAACAAAATTGAATGAATATTATAAAAACCGATTCAAGCTACTTTACATAAGTGGTGCAAACATTTTTATCTCAAATGATGAATTTGGATGAGTACACCTTAATTTAAATTAATAATATATGGATACGAGAGGAAAAATCCTTAATTTTTTTTTTTGTAGGTGTCACTGGACAATATAGAATTTTTTTTTAATTATTAAATTTTCGTTATAGACAAAAACTTTTTTTGTGATACTTTCATGCAGTTACACACACACACAAAAAAAAAAAAAAAAAAAAGCAAATGAAAAAATAAAATTAATATTCGGCAGATGAAACTATTTGTTTTAACGAACGAACAGTCATTCTTTAGCAACATTTTATAAAAATTCTCACAAGTATAATCTAAATTGATCGCAGAGCTACACAAATTTGCATGGAGGTTCGTAATGACTTCTCCTGATGCACCTCGAAGCCAGATTTTCAAAATTTTAATTAATTTTCCTTTAATTAGAAGTTTTTTGTTTTTTTTTTATTGAAATTGGATTTTGCCATGTGTGTATGTGTCATGCTAAAAAACAAAGTGTTTCCATTTGAAAGTAAATGTAAGTCATTTCTTATGTTGATTAGTGGCTCAGTGAGTTAAGTCATCAAGTTGTTGATGCGATGGTCGTGGATTTGATACTTGGTGGCAGATGTGTTACTTTTTTGGCTTATAATTAATAGATAAGATGTCAATTGTAAAAGAAAACTTTTCATTGTCTACACAGTATCCTAAGAAATTCTCGTTAGATTTTTTACAAGCTTTCTTTTAACTACTAATACGCACAAAATAAAAATATAAGTGAAAAAAAAAACACTGGAGCCCTAAAAATCATAATTATTTATTATTGAAAAGATATGGCTATAAAAAAATTAATGTGTCATCAATAAGTAAATTTAAAGAAAAATATAGATATTTCACTTTTGCAAGAGATGAAATATTTTAACTAATCAAACTATTTTAAAAAGCATTTGAGAACAATATTAGAGATTCTTTTTATATTTGTCAGATTTATTTATTTATTTTATTTATTATTATTTTTTTTTTATTAATTAAAATTTGAAAATTTCCTTTTAACAGCTTGAAAATTAGCCATTTAAATATTAGTTTTAAATTTAATTGTTGCCAAAAAAGTTTTCCAGTTTATTGTTTTCAACAAAAAAAAAAAGGAAATATATTTTTATGCGAATAATGAAACTAGTAAAATGTTTAATAGATGTTGAGACACAGTCATCTTTGAAATCGTAGTTCCTAAATAATAACAAATCTACCTTTCGCCGATAAATACCCAAATTGAAGTACCAGGAATAGACCTTTCTACAGGCAGTGGTAACCCGGACCCGATGCAGTGCAGGTGGAAAAAGACCTGCCGTAGGCAACAGGTACTCGAAGCAAGGTTTATTGCAATTTCAATATAGGTAATTTTTCTTTCTTTTAGTTTTTATTTATGTGATATAAAAAATAAACAGTGATTCAATTCTTTTGAAAAATCATTTAGGGTTGTTCTTTCGTCCACTTTTTCATCAAAAGTCCGGGATGCTGGAAAAAACCTGAACAAAACTGGAAAAAACCACACTAAACTGGACAAAATAAAATCCGCTGAACTGTACATGTTCAATGCATAAAATTATTCCGTTAAAACAATAAATTGCAATTTTAACTTTAAATTACAATTTTAGCAATAGAAATATTTTATTAAAAATTAATAATTTGATTAATGAAAAGCATAATTTTATTTTAATCACGATTAAAAAAAAAAAAAAATCATGAAGGAAATGCTAATTTACAGTTTGTAGATGTAACAAAGTAAATCTGTTGTGGTGGACTATTATAACATTATCATACTGGATATTAAGAGAAAAAAAAAGTTATTTAACACTATATCTAAATCCTTAAAAACAAAAGAAATAAGACACAGCTGTTTACACAGAAAAAGATTTTGTGTGCAATGTTGAGTTATCTTCAGTACATAATGTTGACAATTAAAAACAAAAAATAACTTAATCCCCCCCAACACCCCTATCCCCCTTCGAAAGAGACTATTTTTAATATTAAAGTTTTTCACAAACGATATGGTTGATTAATACATAGACGATTATAATCTTAAAAATAATATAAGTTGTTTCTTTGCTATTTTGTACTTAACTTGCAAATATCTTATTTAAAACTTCTATACTAGGTTTAAAAAAAAAAAAAAAAAAAAAAAAAAAACTCATAAATGTAGATAGAATGTTTTTATCAATTTATGTCCATAAGTCCTTTTAAAACAAAGCTTTCATTTCTATATAATATTTTATTTGCAATATTAACATGTCATTTTTCAATCCAATAATTTAAAAAATCAAATTTACATACTTAATTATTTAATAATTTTATATTCTTATTTTAATTTTGTAAAAAAAATATATATATATTACTTGGTAATAGAAATTCCAGATGAAAAAAATACAAAATTAAATTTTACTTCCACATAGAAAAGTTATTTTTCACAAAAGTAATGTCTTTAATAATATAAATGTGACATATATGTGTATGACTGTATATATATAATCAATTTGATAAATATGCAGAAATTTAAAGAAAAATAATTAAAATGTTGAGTGACTCCAGTCGACTCTCTGAACATGAAAGTAATTCACTGTTGTTTAAATAAAATAACGTAAGAGAATTCATTAAATAAATAAACGAGAAAATTATAATAAGTGTTTGATTATTTGCTCCCAAATAATATATTGTTTAATGGAACGGAATGCATCCAAATTCTTTTGTGTATCTCTGTAAAAGAACTAATAGTGTTAGATTCACCAAAATGTATAGTTTGTGTGACATATACTTATAATTTGTATATGAATTCAAAGCTCAATCAAATGAGGCTTCAGACGCCATCACATTTTAAATAAATTCAGACTATAAGCCATAATATTACAGAATTTTTCGTTATTTCCTTGTAAAAAAACTATAAATGCTAGATTCACCAAAATAAATCTATACGATTCATTCGACAGTGACTGATAACATGTATATAAAAGACTCAGATGCTATCACACTTTAAATTATTTGAGCCCATAGGCTATAATGATAAAGAATTTATCTTTGTCCAGGTTAAAAAATAAATAAAACTGTGCTAGATTCTCCAAGATGTATGCAGTTTGTACTATGATAACCTATAACATATGCACCAACTTTTAGCTCATTTGAACAAAGCATTTAGACAATATTGTGTTCACTCTACTCAGATATACGTACATTATCGTAAAATAGCAAAAATGAACTCATGGAACCTCAAAACATGTAGATACACCATCATCACAAGTAAAATTTTTGTCATGATTACAATACTTTCCTTACCTATGTATTTTCAGAAAGTAAAAAAATTCCACGAAAGATATGTAAATCATTCATTTCATCATGCTTAATAAAAAATTTTTTAAAGGTGTTTACGACTATGAGGGAGGAGATGACAATGTAGTTGAAAGCAGGGGGGGGGGGGGGGAAGAGGGGAATTTGAAACTATAAACTATCACTTTTGCATCCAATCCACCCTTAAAAATACATATATTTATTTATTAAACATTGTTAACTTTGCATGTCTATTTCAATCATTCATGTCCATTTTAAAATATTTAAATTGATTTTATTCACATACACAGGGTTCAGGAATTTATTAAAATATATGGTCGCCAACAAAAAATTCTGGTAGCCCATACAAAAAATATTCTCCAACATTTTCTTTCTTTTTTTTTTGTTCCGTTTCAAAATTTACTTGAATATAGAAATTAAGATTCTATATACCAATTATTATACCAACTAAAAACCAATTATTTATTACACTTGAATGATTTTTTTTTTTTTTTACATCAGGAAACACTTGTTTAAATTTAACATCATGAAACTGGTTTTATTATTTTCACTAAATCAATACAAAATCGGCAACGATACATCATTACACAGGTACAACAATTCAGCACCAGGTCGATAGCATGCGTATACAGGAGCAGTGTAAACCAATTCCCTAAAACGGTGCAATAATTTATCACCGAGTTGTGAAACATGCACGGAGATGTGTAAATTCCCTAATTCAACACAGCGACTCAAAAAGTGGCGAGAGAAGCAGGAATCAAAACAGCGAAAGTAGAATTGGAGCCCGATTTTGGGACCAATTCTTTCACCAAAATATATATTTTTAAAAAAAGTTTCCTTAAAGTTGAAAACATCATTACTAGTTTAAAAAAATATTGGTCGCCAATGGCAACCAGGTGACCGTATTTCACGAGCTCTCACATACACTTAATGATAAAGAATTGTTTTATATATATATGGAAAGAATAAAGGTAATTTTTAATTTAGTACTCGCAAATAATTAATAGTGGACAAAACGGTATTTTGTCCGGGACGGTTTTAACCAGGTTTTTTCCACTATGGAAAAAACTGAACAACCCTGAACACACTTTCTGTCGCTTCGAATTCGCTTTCCCTTTAAAAAAAAAAAAAAAAAATGGAAGAAATCTATTATTCTTTCTCACATTTTAATTATGGCTTCAAGTGTAACTTGACAACTTATGTAACAACAATCACATATAATAAGAATAGCCAAAAGGAACAGTAAGTTTTAGGTTAATGACCCTTGTTAACTTCTCTTCGCAGTGATGATATCAACATAAAAAATGAGCCTAATTAAAAAAAGTTTTATAGATTTCTGCACAATGCATTTAACACAAGCAGTTTTCTAAGTAATAGTTTCCTTTTAGTTTAAAAAAAAGTAGTGAAAAGTTGACCACTATTTTCTTTTTTGCACATTGACTAATACCACAAGAAAATGTAGCAAAGAGCATTGGAAAGAATGTTATTAAACTATTAATGCTAATCTACTACCCATTAATTAACTCAAATGTCAAAAATGTTGTATGCTGTAGATGGTAGAAATGGTCTAACGTCAAATTATTATTCTTAAAAATCACATTTCAAGAGCAGGGTAAATTCGTAACAATTCCAATTATAATTTTAATAAACTTACCGAAGCACCAAGTATTGTAAATATATAAGTAGATTCTTCTAACATTGGTTCTTCTAACTGTTGTATTGATTCCTTCAACAGAGCAATACATTGTGGATCAGCAACAGACTCACCGGCATCACCCATGGTTATTTTAAAGGAATAGTTTTTCTTATCCAGGTACTTTACTTCAGACACGGCACCCTTGTCAACTCGAAAGGAGCGCGAGGAAGTAATGCTTTGAACACAACCCAGTTTGGCGGTTCGTCAAAATCAGCAGTTAAATGTTCAAAAGTCAGCTGTCACTGCGCGTGTCAAAGAGATGTTTACTTTTACTCTTTAGGAAATTTGCAGTGACGTAATATCACGTCACTTTTCAACTAAACGGGGACAGCCATTCACCTGCGCTGATAACTGGAAAAAAATCCTGAGATGTAAACCAGTTTTCAGACAGTTCCATGTGCTAACCATTGAGTTATATATTTCGGTTGAGAAAGTTTTACATCGCACTAGTGTCAATAGGTGACGATCTGGGAGGCGAATTTGACTCCTCAGAACCTTGGCGACGGATGCTTGGCGCGGAACGGCATTTTGTGACAATAAATATGAAATGTGGAAACTAATCATTGATTGAATCAAACCTGTCAGAACGAATCAAGAATGATTGAATCATCGATTCACATCCACCGTACCGTACTTGCCACAGACCACGGAGTAATATTAATAGGAGTTGAAGGTCCAATGGGAGAAATCAACGAAACTGTGATGTAAATTTTTGGTAAATATTGAGGGCGCCACTTGTCATTACTCCCTATCTCGGCGCGGATATAATGTTGTTTTCAATAGAATTTTGCCGGAGTAAATTTTAAATTTTAAGCAATTTAATTTTTTTGTAAGTTCTTAAAACTGCATAAGTCAGATGTTTCAAATAAATGCTTCGTTCCTAGTTGTAAAACAGGCTATGATAGTGATAAGAAAAGAAAAAAAAAGCCCCAGAAGAGAAATAATGTCCGAGTTCATGTTTTCTGCACCTAAAGTAAGTTCATTTTTTTTCTTTACGAAATTTCATCCATTCTCCTTCCTCCCAATTGTCTGTTTTAGCTAGCTTCGGTTCATAAGGATCGTCATTTTTTAAAAGTTCTCTTTCAAAGTAAAATTAGTATAAAATGGCTCTTAAAAAAAACATGTTGCTTAGAATACTCTATTTAATGAAATTTGCTTTCAATCGAAATTTTTTTAGCTTGATTTTATTTTTAAAAAAGTAATTAAAACGAGACATTTCCCCATTGAATAACATTGCAGAAGCTGGAGAGAAGGAAGTATTGCACGCTGGTGCCCTCTATAAACATTAGAAAACAACATCACAAAATTTCAGCGTTACCTTCTTCTCCTGTCTTTATACTCCGTGCCACAGACTAAGGAATCACTAGACCCGGCAAGGCGGTTCTAAAATCTAAACGTGAAGCCTCAACTGTAACCGAGCCGCCATATTAGTACAAGCAAAACCACAGACTAGGAATTTTCTGCGTCAAACCTTGTTCGGGTAAATCTTTTCATTAAGACAATATTGACATATTTTCTTATTCACACATAATATATGCATATAATTATACAGAAATCGATATTATTAGTAAACTGTTGGCGAAATCTTAAATATAAGACCGGAGTTTCCATTTGCTGCTGAAATTTAGAAATATCTTATTTTTACAGGCAAGACTTTCTGCAAATGACAATTTCTTTTTTCTGCGACAATGTTATTATGTCACATAAATTCTGCTACAGGGTGTATATATTGAATGATTACTCATTAAAAGGAACAATGAGGGTGTAATGAGCATTCAATTTTTGTGTGTTTCATAGGTCTTATCAAGATTGTATTTAAAAAGGGGGGGGATTTGCAAATTTTTCGAAATTTTTTGAATTATGCAGTAAATAAATTACAAAATTAACGTATTTATATTAATCTACTTGTTTAAATACCTGACCAGTGACTATGAAATTTATTTTGTATAAGCTTTATTGAGTTTGCTTCTGACTAACATAATCAATATGCATATAAAAGAAAATTTTTCAGATACCTGCAATGGTAATAAGTTCTTTTACACTGTACTGTAAAAAAACTTTGAATGCTACATATTGCATTTTCAATTGTGCATTACAATAACACTTTCAAATTTCATGACAACTTTGTCTATTTATAAAAGTTAGAGCTTGGCTAGTCAAATTCAAGTCAATAATCAGTAAGGTTTTTTAAAATGCTGATACTAAATGATGAAGAATGAAAAATTTTCATGAAGAGTCAAAATTTATCGAATTATTCTGGAACGTCAAATTAAATGAATAGCTGATTTTATTGTGTTTCGTGTAATTTATTTAATGAAAATTTCACTGTAACATATTGAACTTAAAAAAAAATTAAAATTTTATACAAAATGCTAAAGGAGCTCAGTATTTTAATATTGATGCTTCTAAGGTTCCATAAAAAAAAAAAAAAAAAATCATATGAATTTGAACAAGAGCAAATTTCTATAGTTTGGTATTTACTGTTATTTAAGCATGTAATTTTGAATGAGTTAAAGTTGACTTCATTATTATTACTATTATTTTAAATTAATATAATTACAGCACTTTGTGAAAAAAATGGTTTTCCATGGTTTTCTCCTAAATATGCATACGTGCAGGCTAGAAACCCTTAGATAGACCCTCTCTAAACCCTAAACCATAGCACAGTCAGTTGGCCTTATAATGCTAACACCGGGAAGCTCAAAATGTGTAAATATAGCAAAAACTGAAAATCAAAAATTTGACCCCTAAATATTTCCTCTATCATTGTATGAGTTAGAGAAAGTAAAAATTAAATTAAA
This sequence comes from Salticus scenicus, assembly GCA_963930645.1. NCBI lineage: Eukaryota > Metazoa > Arthropoda > Arachnida > Araneae > Salticidae > Salticus > Salticus scenicus. Next base: position 22,706,303 of record OZ005657.1, on the reverse strand, counting down.
TTTGCAATTTTTATTATATAAATTAATAATTTGTATATATATATATATATACATATATTAATATTATAAATAATTTAAATTTGAAAATATATTTAATTTTTCTATTGTAAAATATTAAAAATTATGAGCAAGATGGGATGACAATGCCACATGCTGAGGAAATTGTTCCCCAAATGCAATCAATAGAAGTTTAAGTCAAAATCTAACTAAATATCTAATTATGTTCACTGGTTTGTGAGAAGCAGCATTCACAAAATTCGTCGCATACAGACACACATTTATCTTCTAAAACTGGTCAAACCATGATCGGGACATCTCAAAACGTGTAAATCAATCGAAAACTGGCGGTCAAAATTTTTAGAACTCCAGAACAGTACTTTCATCTTATGTGTATAGAATTAATAAAGAGATAAGTAAAAAGATATCTGAATATATTTAACAGGTAAATAAGCCACGCACTAAAATTTCTGACCTCAACTCCTATAGGTTCCCCCTGACAAATTTTGTGCTAAAAGGAAGCTCGAATTTGCCCCCCGTAACTCTCTCTCTCTCTCCTCTTAAAAAAAAAAAAAAAAAAAAAAAAAATATCTAAAATCTAAAAAAAAAACAAAAATGAGTTTTTGGAACTATCATCAAGAAGGCACTTGGCGGTTTTTTATATCTTTGTGCTATTATTAGTAGAGTTCTCCAAAAACCGTATTTTTCTAAATTTGCCTCCGAAAATCCTCCCCCCTTCCCTAAAAATTCTAAAATTCCAAAATCGCAGATAATGATTTCTTTCTACTGGATTCTAGTCGCCCGATCTGCAATTTCTTCACCGTGAAGTAATTTGAAGCCGAGTTATGATAATAAAGGTGTTTTGCCTTCTGCCCCCCCCAGCAGGGGGAACGGGGGGTATATCACAAAATCCCGTTTTATTGGGGGTCAGGGTCCTAAAACTACCTGCTTCCTAAAATTTGTGAGTGCATCTCCCGTAGAATCCCCGCGGCTGTGTTGAATCAGTGAGTTTACGCATGTATATATGTATATATCATGGACGTATACTATGGACCGCTCACGCTGTGTTATCAGAATGGCCCCATTTTGGTCGCTTTTAGAAGATGGCGCTCGCATCGACTGCCTTTCCACTTCAGACTTGAAAGAGCGCTTTAACCCGATAATTAAATGAAATAATGTTAAATATCTCGAACAAAAAAAGATATATCCATAAAATTTTTGCTTTAAAATATAGCTAATACAAATGTCTAAAAATAAATTTCTGGAATTTTTGAAATTCGGTCCCCAAGGGGGGAGGGGAGGGGGCGAAACGTGATTTCACATGCGTTAAACGTGATTTCACATAATCCTATATAACTCAAACAAAAAAACAGATATACGTGAAATTTTTACTTTGAAATATAGCTAATACAAATGTCTAAAAATCAGTTTCAGGAATTTTTAAAATTCGGTCCCCAAGAGGGGCGGGGGGGCAAAACGTGATTTCGCATAATCCTATATATCTCAAACAAAAAAAATAGATATACGGGAAATTTTTGCTCTAAAATATAGCTAATGCAACTATCTAAAAACCAATTTCTGGAATTTTAGAAATTCAGCCCCCAGGTGGGGCAGCAACGGGGGGGGGGGGGCTATGGAGCGAGAACAAATAGAAATACAGTTAGGCCGTTCAAAATTGGTACAGATAGGTTTTAAAGGCCTGCAAGACGAATGGTGATATTTTCGATTGTGTAAAGTTATTAGGTGGGGCAAGAAGGGGGGGAGGGGGGGGGCAAAAAGATAAAAATAGTGTCAGATCGTTCAAAATTGGTACATAGAGGTTTTCGATACTTACAAATCGATTGTGGATATTTTTGAATTTGTAAAATTATTAGGAGGGGCGGTAAGGGGGGTGGGGTGGTAAGGGGGGCTATGGGGCAAAAACAAATAGAAATACAGTTAGGCCGTTCAAAATTGGTACCGATAGGTTTAAGAGGCCTGCAAGTCGAATGGGGATATTTTCGAAAGTGTAAAGTTGTTAGGAGGGGCGAGAAGGGGGTGGGGAGAGGAAGGGGGGCAAAAAAATAAAAAAAGAGTTAGATCGTTTAAAATTGGTTTATACAGGTTTTCGATACTTACAAATCAATTGCGGATATTTTCGAATTTGTAAAATTATTAGGAGGGGCGGTAAGGGTGGTGGGGCCGTAAGGGGGGGCTATGGGCAAAAACAAATAGAAATACAGTTAGGCCGTTCAAAACTGGTACAGACAGGTTTTAAAGGCCTGCAAGACGAATGGGGATATTTTCGATTGTGTAAATTTATTAGGAGAAGCAAGAGGGGGGGAGGGGAGGAGGGGGGGCAAAAAAATAAAAATAGTGTCAGATCGTTCAAAATTGGTACATAGAGGTTTTCGATACTTACAAATCGATTGCGGATATTTTTGAATTTGTAAAATTATTAGGAGGGGTAGTAAGGGGGGTGGGGTGGTAAGGGGGGCTATGGGGCAAAAACAAATAGAAATACAGTTAGGCCGTTCAAAATTGGTACAGATAGGTTTAAGAGGCTTGCAAGTCGAATGGGGATATTTTCGAAAGTGTAAAGTTATTAGGAGGGGCGAGAAGGGGGTGGGGAGAGGGGGGCAAAAAAATAAAAATAGAGTTAGATCGTTCAAAATTGGTTTATAGAGGTTTTCGATACTTACAAATCAATTGCGGATATTTTCGAATTTGTAAAATTATTAAGAGGCCTGCAAGACGAATGGGGCTATTTTCGATTGTGTAAAGTTATTAGGAGGAGCAAGAAGGGGGAGGGGAGGGGGGGCAAAAAAATAAAAATAGTGTCAGATCAATCAAAATTGGTACATAGAGGTTTTCGATACTTACAAATCGATTGCGGATATTTTTGAATTTGTAAAATTATTAGGAGGGGCGGTAAGGGGGGTGGGGTGGTAAGGGGGGCTATGGGGCAAAAACAAATAGAAATACAGTTAGGCCGTTCTAAATTGGTACAGATAGGTTTAAGAGGCCTGCAAGTCGAATGGGGATATTTTCGATTGTGTAAAGTTATTAGGAGGGGCAAGAAGGGGGTGAGGAGAGGGGGGCAAAAAAATAAAAATAGAGATAGATCGTTCAAAATTGGTTTACAGAGGTTTTCGATACTTACAAATCAATTGCGGATATTTTCGAATTTGTAAAACTATTAGAAGGGGCGGTAAGGGGGGGGGGCTATGGGCAAAAACAAATAGAAATACAGTTAGGCCGTTCAAAATTGGTATAGATAGGTTTAAGAGGCCTGCAAGTCGAATGGAGATATTTTCGAAAGTGTAAAGTTATTAGGAGGGGCGAGAGAGGGGGGGGGGAAATATAAAATTAGAGTTAGATCGTTCAAAATTGGTTTATAGAGGTTTTCGATACTTACAAATCAATTGCGGATATTTTCGAATTTGTAAAATTATTAGGAGGGGCGGTAAGGGGGGGGGCTATAGGCAAAAACAAATAGAAATACAGTTAGGCCGTTCAAAATTGGTACAGACAGGTTTTAAAGGCCTGCAAGTCGAATGGGGATATTTTCGATTGTGTAAAATTATTAGGAGGGGCACTCTAAAGAGATTTTTAATCTGTATTATTTACTACTCATTTAAAGCAAATAATTTATTCAAAAAATAAAATTAACTTATATATATATATTTAAATATGCGCGATATAAAAATTAATGTAATGAAAAGCAGAGTCAATCATAATAATTTGAGCATTCTCTTTCAAAAAGCTAAAGGATCATTTTTTTATTATTAATTATTTTATTTATTTATTTTTGGAACCAAAGCCCATAATACTGTATTGGGAAATTTTTTTAATTCTGAATATTTTCTTCTAAAGGATTCGAAAACTGCTTTTAGGACATTCATCTGACTTTACAGCTTAAAATCAATGTTGGTGTTGGAGATTAAAGCCAGCTGACTGCATTAGGGTCCAAGGCCTGGGTGTGCCGACCGTGGCGGTCCTTCTAAAGGGCCTTTGTCCAGAATTACGCAAGTTTCAGGAAAAAAAAAAAAAGAAACGCGGAAAACTCCGAACAGCTAGACCGATAAGCGCGATTTGTGATCGAACCCGACACTTCACGTCCACCAGCATCAAGAAGTCAAATTTTGAAGAACTAGAACAGATTTAATGGTCGAGAAATTTCTGAATGTGCAAATGGAATTATGAGAAATATACTGGATAATGTAATTCTATGAATATCCATCTTTGTAGCAAACAGTATGATACCACTGTTTCTTGCATGTAAAATAATATTCTGTTCCTTAACAACATTATAGCTGCCTGGTACTCATTTCTAAAGTATTCTCTCAACTTTTTAATACAAGTTCCTATAGTAAGATTTTTAATTAAAAAATATTATATTGAAGCTTAGAGAACATTTTACTCTTTCTAGAATGCATTTTTTTTTTTTTTACTTGTGCAACGAGAATTGGGAAAAAAAAGAAGGGGAAAAAAAACCTGTCATAACAACATAATTAAAAAGTAATGGTTGGGTTTAAGGCCGACTGCCTGCGCTAAGTTGCCAATAGGTGGAATGCCCTCCGTGGAAGTCTTTCAATGGGGTTCTAGCCCGCATTTACGCGAGTTTCTGAGAAAACCACGGAAAACTCCTAACGTCTTGGTCGATGAGCACGACCTATGATCGAACCTGACATTTCTTGAAAGGTAATAAAAATTACTTTAAAAAATTGATTCAATTTATAAAATCATGCTTATCTTAGGTAAGGTGACCAGACATCCTCTTTTCAATAGGACAGTCTTCTTTTTCAACGCTCTGCCCTCTTAAACGAAACAAACATTACAGGACTAAAAAATCCTCTTTTTTATGTTTTTTGTCCGCTGTCCTCTTTTTCAAATGAAAAGGATTTAGTCCTTAATTTCAAAAATTTTGCAAAACTGGGAACCTCAATCGGCTGTTCGCTGTGTCGAGCGGTGAACACTAACTTTTTTCTGCGTTAGGTTCGCAAAAAGAACAACTTTCTAATAAACTTGCCAAAGTATATTATGGTTTATGTCTATTCAGATTCTTCGAATCATAAAGAAATAAAAGTATTCTCTATATTCCTACGATTCTTTGATCTAGAACACGAAATCACTATTGAAATTGTCATAAAATCATTAAGGTGGTGGTACTCCGGCTGATACGCGGTCGGTTGACGTGTGTTCTCACTTTTGCATGAATAATATTCTTCATAAAAATAGGCCCACCAGTGATCGAGAGGTTCCGTTCTCGAAGCTGGTCTACGTGAAATGCTGAGTTCGATACCCGGTCGCGCTTGTTGGCTTAACTGTTAGTAGTTTTCCTTGATTTTCTCCGAAACTAGCGTAAATATAGGCTAGGACCTCTTAGAAAAACCCCACAGAGGAGTCTCTTACTCACGTCTAGAACCCTAGTGCAAACAATTGGTCTTAATGATAACACTACCACCACCTCAAAAAATTATGCAGAAGTTAGTTGAATTCCTTTTATGTCCTTCTAGCAAAAATGCTCCCACAAAGCGACTGTTTTCTTCAATGAACAAAATGTAGACATGCGAAAAAAATGTTTGGTCAGTATACTCTTTTTCCAATAAAAATTCTGATCAACTTATACGTAAAAAATAGAGTAAGTTAATCATATTTTGTGGCAAGTAACTTTTTTTTTCAGCGAGTGTAATCCAAGTTGAAATTTCGGGCCCTGTATATATATACATATATATATATATATATATATTATGCATACGATGATTTTCTTTTACTCTATTATAAAAAAAAAAAAAAAAAAAAAAAAAGACGAGGAATCATGTAAAAAATCTTTTATTATAAAATAAGAAAATTAACATAAAAAAGGAATGAAAAACAAGTTACATAGATTTTTATTCAATAAAAAAAAAAAAAGTTATATCAACAAAATAATGAATTATAAACACTATTTACAAAATTTTATAAACACTATAACTGCAAAATTTACAAAGGTGTAAATTCAATTATAAACCTTAAAAATTATCTTTCTTAAAATACAAAAAATATTCCTTTAACATCATAATAATATACATATTTGAGAGTAATAAATAAAAAAGCCAATTTTTTTTTTTTTTTTTTTTTTTTTTTTCCCTAACAAGGGAAGCTTTTACAGTGTTCGTCATACTTGAAATTAATATGAAGCACATTTTGTACAGTTTTTAATTCTTACTTAAAATATGTAATCAGTTTTTTAAAAAACTTATTTTAATGGATTTATGACCCTCTTAAATTTGATGAATTAGCGATTTCTCTCACCATGGAAGAAAATTCCAGCACATAATATTTTCTAATTATTTAAATGCATTATTTACCTGTGGCTTACAGAGTGAGTGAAAAAAAAAATATTATTTGTTAGTAAAAAATAATAAATCTTCTCGATAATATTAAAAAAAAAAAAAAAGTATGAAATTTTCCTACATTTCTTTTTTTTTTTTTTTTTTTTTTTTTTTTCGCCAAATATGTTACCTACACTGATACCCAAATATGTTATTAATATAAAATCATCCATATATTATCTTGTTGGAATTCTAAACTGCATCAAATTTTGAGTTTAAAATTCCAGCATTTATGATAAATTTCTCTTTAGTTATTCAAGCTGAAAAGTTTTGCATATGAGTATTTATTCAAAATTATATTTTCTAAATATTTCTGTTGCACTTTTTAATCTTCCATAATTATAAATGAAAACATATAATTAACATAAACTAAAATTTCGTCTGCGCACAATGCTATTCTACGGAGGTAGTGGACAGTCAAAGAACAAATACGACCCCTACCGGCGAACGAATAATGGCGACCATTTCGGGTCCATTTTTGAGGGACGGCCTCCGTTGGGGAAAACGGTCCTTCTTCTCTAAGTCCGTGGTATATATATATATATATTTTTTACCTCTCCCCCCCTTTTTTTTTTTTTAGATATTCTGTAATATCTGTTTTTAAAATCTTGAAGTTGGAACCTTTTAATTATTTATTTTTTTCCTTGAAAAATAAAGCAAATGTGAAAAATATGTTGTAATCCCGTTCTTGCCCCCCTCCCTGCTCCTTAGGGGAGGGCCGATATTTAAAAAAAATTATATCAGAAACATTCGAGGAAATGTACTGAACAGCTTCCCAAAGTTCCATGGCGATCGGATGAATGGTGTTGTAATGTATAGAGGACAAACAGACAGACATGCATTCGTTTTTACATGTATAGATTACTTTGTTACTGTTTTCTTGCTTGTACCAATATGGCAGCCGGCCGCTCTAAGCGCCTTACAGTTACTTCAAGTTTCCCCATTCCAGATAGTCGTCTGACCGGGTCTAAGGCCTGTATTCCAGTCAAACACTTATGGCTCGCATCTCAATTTCTATTGCAAAATTTTAGAAGGAGAGGAATCTGCCTGCTCAAGTCCACTGAGCTAAAACGAGTGGTTTTTCCGTGCAATTTCGAAGAGTGTTTCTTTCTTTCTAGTTTCGTATTCCAAGTGGATACGGCAGAAAGCATTCGATGCACATGTATTAAAATGTAGAAAGGTGTAGTCTAATGCATTTGTATCATCTTTATATGAAGAATATTTATAATTTTTATTGATGAAATATAAAAGTAAATAATTGCATTTGTTTATTTAGGTTATTTGTTTAGTTAATTTTGCAATTTATTATTGTACATATAAATTTTCGACTGCTGGTTTTTGATGGATTTGCACGTTTTGACACCACCTGAATACAATTTGACCATTTATAGAAAATGTATGATTATCCATGTGTCTGGATGTGGGTGATATAAATTTTCTGACAGCTCTAGGTCAAGAACTATTAAACAGAATTTCATGAAAGTTATATTTAGTTGCACCTTGACATAAATTGTTGTCTATCAACTTTTTCTGCATATCTGTCAACAGGTGGCTCTATTTTCCCGTTTTATCATGGCCGTAAAGAAAAAAAAATGTATGAATGTATACAATGAGGATCATTTTAATCAATCATTATAAAATTGAAAAGAATTTGTTTACAATAGTAATTGGCCTATATGTAACCTAAAATTTACGGCTCGCATCGCCTTATTTATTCCAAAGTTGTGGAAGGAAACGAATTTCTCTACTGAAATTCACTGATTAAATAATATCTTACGTAACTCCTTCCAATATATTTACTAAGAGTCTTGCAAGCGGATTTTTCAATAATTCTTCTGTTGGAGCGAAGGTCCAATTTGGTACGGCAAGCATTCATTCTTCATCGTTAATGTGCAATACGATAGTGTTAATATGTTGTACAGTACTTTAATTGTGGAATTCTTTTGAAAAATATCATATTAAAAAATTACACTCCCGAGTAGGGAAAGTTTCTGTTACAATTTTTTTTTTCTACAAAATTTTATTCTGATTGACAATTTCTATTATAAACAAAGTTTTCCAATGTTTTGTTAAAAATAATTCTCATTGGTTACATTTATACAAAATTTATGCCTATACTACCATATTAAAAATTATCATAAAAAAGATAAACAGCGCCACCTTTTGGCCGATATGCAGAAAACGTTGATAGACACCAATCTATGTTAAGGTGCAACTAAATATAACGAATTTCTGTTTAATTTTTTTTAATCTAGAGCTGCCACAAAATTTATGTCACACACATCCAGGCACACGGATAGACAAATACTTTTTTTTTAATAGCCAAATCATATTCAGGAAATCTCAAAAAGTGTAAATCCATCGAAAAGCTGAAGTCGAAAAATTTTACGAATACAATACTTTCTTCTATTTTATATAGAAGAAAGTATGAAAAGTGCAAATCCTACCATTTGGTTACAGAAAATGAGATATTTAATCAATTATCGACAAAAAAAAATTTACGAAGTACTTACATAGTTTCACAAAATTATTATTTTTCATAAAGATTGGTCCGGTTAAAACTAACAATATCGATTAATAAGTAGGGGGGGGGGTCGGAGGAGAAAAAAAAAACTAATCAAGAAAAAATTACTTATTGCTCATGTAATAAGTAAGAAATAAATAAGGAAAAAGATGATATACTTTTTCTTAATAAGATTATTTTTTAAAGTCATACAACTATGTAAAAAAATAAATGCAATTACTTTCTTCATATTTCACCAATAAAATTCTTAAATACTTTTCATATAAAGCTGATAAGTATGCATTATATTACGCTATTTTATATTGTAATATATGCGTATCTAAAGCTTCTGCCGTACCCACTTGGAAAACGAAACTAGGGAGAAAAAATAAATTTTTAAAATGGAGAAAAGAACAACTCATTTGCTCCAGTTATTACTTTAGCTCAGTGGACTTGACTATGCTGATTCCTCTCCTTCCAAAACATTGCGATAGAAATTGTGATGCGAGCGGTAAGTGTTTGATTAGAATACAGGCCTAAGTGATTCCTTAGTCTGTGGTACTTGCGTTCTTATCGTAGTATAAAAATAAAACATTTTGTTTAATAAAAAAAAATAATTTTCTTCACATTTAATTGAATGAAAGGCGATTATTTTACAGAAGACATTTTTTTTTCTTTTATGTTTAAAATGTGCTAAATAAAAATACAAATTTATTACAGATAACTTTTTTTACCAATATGTAAACGTATTATAATAAATTTCTCCACAATGTATTAACTTTATCATTCAATAATTTTCTTTATTCAATACAAATTATTTTTATTCAAATAAATTAATTTATACTTTTACATATTTCTTCTGAAGTATTCCTTTTTTCTGTCTCGTTTTCGTTAAGGGAAAAAAAATTGTAATCCTTGGTAAAATAATGATGTACTTAAGTAATTACTGAGTAATTACAAACATAAGTAATTAAGTAAAATGTTTGTTAGGTAATGTTAATTTTGATTAATGCAGATTTTTTTTCTTTGCCTAACTCAGAAATTAAGTATACCATGCACAGTTTTATTTATTAAGCTCAATTAATTTTTAAAATAGCAACACATTGATTTTCTTCTATTTACTTATTTAGATTAATAAATAAATAAGGCTCACTTTCTAAAAATTGAACTAATTCAAATGTTTGTGCAAGTATAGATTGATTACATTGATAATATGATTAATTGCATGTATTATAATCTCTTCCTTTGAATGAAATTTCTAATTATTTTTATGTAAATGATTTTTAACTCAATTTATTTCAGTAATAATCTTGCTTTAGTAAAAATGAACTATGTCCAAACATTTAAAAGTATTTATATAATCTTAATATATATATATATATATATATATATAACCTTTCATTTTTAAAATTTCATGCAAACAATTCTCCATTCAGAGGTCTTTTTTGTAGCCTTTTATATTGTTACAACTTGAATGGAGACAAAAAAAAAAAAAAAAAAAAAAGATATTTGAAAATTAAATTTTTATTATTGAGAAATTTTTAGTTATGTTCATGCAGTAGACTGTTGTAATGACTTTTAGACCGACTAGAGGGCGCTGTCTGTCCAGCGCAGACGAAAAAGACTTTCGATTTGAAGAGAGACTTTGACTTAGTTTTTTTAGAGAGTGGATGATGCAATGAAGGTGTAAAAACGCCTGGTTTGAGGACCGCTCGTATTTTTGTTTGGTGGACTGGAAAATTATGTCCATTTAAAAATAATAATGTTTACATAGTTTATTTACGTTCTTTTTTATGTTATTTGTGATGTGTTGTGTATGTAAATGAGAAAATAAATAGTTTTCTCGGAAAAGGATCGCCTCTTCATGATCTACATTCTTCTAATCATCACAGACTACTGTTATGGTGGCAGCTAAAGGAATACGTCCGACGCTACAAAGAATTCACGCTACTAAAGGGGTAAGTGCCTTTATGTATGAAACAGTGCCTTGATTTAAAAATAATATAATAAATCAGCTCAGTCCTTGTATTAGGACGTGAGAAAATATTTTTTTAAAAGTACTTAAATTCGAATTCGCATTATGTATTTAATAGAGAAGTAAGTATATCACAGAGGTACCTCACTTGTCCCTATCTATTTGATAAAAAGATTATTTGAAATTATTATTTGTAGAGAAAAAAAATATATATATTAAACTGATTTATCCGTTGGTTAAAAGAAATTAAAAAAAAAAAAAGAAGAAAATCTTCAATTTTTTTTGTCGATGTATTTCGAAAAAAAATAAAGTTGATGAATCAGTGAGAAATAAATGAATATATATGTTTTTTCTTTTGTTTAATGGTATAATAATAATAATAACTTACTGTAGAATAAGTACATTTTGAAAAGAATTTCGGTTTTAAACGGAATTGCAAAATTTGAGAACAAGTTGAAATAAAGTATCTGTTCTGTAATTAAAGCTAAATAAAGAATAGATATTCTTTTTTAGGGCTTTGAGAAATAAAAAAGAATGTATTTATTATCGAATTAAAAAGAAAAATGTTGAATGATTCATATTAATGTGCATTTCAGGTAATTTTTATTTCTGATATTTTATTGGATTTATTTTTCTTTCTTTTTACTGATTTGGTATTTCTTTGCTTAATAATACAAAAATAAATGGGTAAATAAAGAGTGAATGAAGGATAAAAATAAAAAAGAAATTAGTTTCGATTTCATGTAAAATGAATTTGTTCGTGTTTGGAACAAAATATTTTCATTTCGATTTGAAGTAAAATAGTAGTTTCTGTTTCAAATGAAGTGTTTAACGATTAGATGTTCATTTTATTTCTTAATATTAATTACTATGGTAATTTATGTTACTTAAATCTAATTTTGTAGAACTTACCCTTTTTTTTTATAAAGAAAAGAGTTTCGGTTTCGAAACGAAACTATTGGTTTTTTATTTTTTTTTGGATTTGAAGAAAAATATTAATTATTCTGTTTCCTGAGAAATATGTGTGCAAAAAGAATCAAATAGTTTTGCAAATAAATTAATTTATTTCTGTTTTGAATTGAAATAATGATTGTGTAGGAAACAAGTAGTACTTAGTATGAGAACATACTTGGTTTAAAATATTATTTTTGAATGTATGCTTTATTTAATAAAAGAAATTTGGGTGATTAAAAATGTTCACGTATTCTGTTCTTTAAGAAGAAAAGTGTTTCTTTTTATGAAATATATATATATATATTTAAAAAAAAAAAAGTGTTCTCTTAAATAGAGAAAAATTCATAGGTAGATACCATTAACGGTATTATATATTATTTTTTAATTGATTGCAAAGATTGCCCTTATTATCTTTTTTTTTTTTTTTTTTTTTTTTTTTTTGTGTGTGTGTGTGTGTGTGTGTGTGTGTGTGTGTGTGTGTGTTTGATTGATTTTTGAAAAAAAAAGGGTGTAATAGTAAAAAAAATTATAATAATTTTTCTAATTATTTTATTTGTTTATATTTTATTATCGTTTTGAGAGCATTCTGGTTTTGTTTGGGGTTTACAAACATGGCATTTTTAGCTAAAGCTCGAAACATGAATTGGTTCAAATTTGTGAAGAAATCGGTGTCGAAGTAGATACTTCCAGTAGAGTTATTGACATCAAGAAATTAATTTTATCTAGCAAGTCCTATAATGAGGAAGAAGTAAAATTAATATTGGAAAGGCTTCTTGAATATAAAAAAATACAAGAAGAGAGAATAAGACAAGAAGAAAGAGAAGAAAGAAGGACCCGAGAAACTCAACAATATGAAATTGAATTAAAAAAATTGGAAATTTCAAGAGAAAATCCTGAAAAAATATTAGAACCAGAAAAGGTGACTGAATCGGTTCCAAGAATTCAGTTAACGCAAATTACCCCAAGATTTGATGAAAAACATGATGAAATGGGTTTATATTTAATAAATTTCGAAAGAAGAGCGGAGATGGCACGAGTTCCAAAAAAGGATTGGGTGGCCTACCTGTTAGCAGTTTTACCGCCAGAACTTTCCAATATGTTGGCCAGAGAGTCGCCAACCGATGCGACAAATTATGATTTTGTTAAAAATATCATTATGAAAAGATATAAATTAAATAGTGAAAAATTGAAACAATGTTTTTATAAGCACCACAAATCGTCCGAAAAATCTTGGAGAAATTATGCTCAAGAGCTTTCTAGTTATTTTACGGAGTGGCTTACAGAATTAAAGATAGAGAATTTTCAACAGCTGAAAGACCTAATAGTGACTGAGCAGTTGAAGTTTCGAGTGCCTGCTGATGTGAGAAAACATTTTTTAGATAACTGGCTTACATTCACGACACCTTTAGACTTAGCTGAAAAATTAGATGAATTTGAAAGTATAAGAGAAAGTTTTAAAAGGAGGGATTTGCCCAAAAATAACTTTTCAAGCTTTCGTAACCAAAGTGGAAACTTATGTGATGATAAGTCTAATGATACTAATAAAGATGTTAAGCCGAAATCTCATGCAAAACCTGAAACATCCCAAGAAAATCAAAGAAATAAAGAGTTTGATAAAAGAACAATTACTCGTTGCTATGAATGTGGTTCTACTAATCATCTCAGACCTCAGTGTGATAAATTAAAAAAAAAAAATGAAGAATTTATCTCGCATATTATAACTGAGGCAGGTTCTGATCAATCAATGACACCTTATACTAGTTTAGGTAAAGTGAATGGTGTTGAGATGAAAATAATTCGAGACACGGGTGCTTCATGTGATTTGATCAGCAGCAAGTATGTGAAACCACATATGTACACAAATGAGAAAGTGTATATTAGAAATCCATTAGAAGTGGATCCTATCTGTTTACCACTTGCAGAAATTGAATTGGATTGTAAAATGGGACACTTAAAAACTAAAGCAGCTGTCCTACAAAATTCCTTTTATAGCGACAATTATTTGTTAGGAAATAAAACTGCTGCAATGTTTAAAGATTGCAAATCAAAAGCAAATGTACAAGTGTCTAAGTTAAAATCAGTACAAACAAGAAATCCTAAGAAATTTTTAAAGATGAAGAAAAATATTCAAAATAAAGATTTTGCCCAAAAGTTGATTGAAAGGAAATCTGCAGATGAAAAGAAAACCGAAGAGGTAGAAGAAATCCTGCCAGAATTTTCATGGCCAGAACTTAATAAAACCTCTCCAAAAGAGTGTTGAAGAACTGCATGATATCAAAGAAAATCAAAATAAAATAGAAAATGAAGTTGTTCTTGAAGAGAAAATAAATTTTGACCATCTCAAAACTGAAAATTTCAGATTGTTAAATGAAATCATATGTTTAAAGGGGCAGATGGAAGAAAAGAAAATTAAAGAACAAGAACTGTCTCTTGAAAACAAAAAACTTACTGAAGAGTTGGAACATACTACGAAAAATATTTCGGAACTAAATAATGCCTTAAAAGACCTTAAACAGAAAAATGAAGACTCTAATTTTGTGATGGAAAAACTAAAAGCAGAAATAGAGGCTTATCTGAATAAAAAATGCTTAGAATATCAAAAGCAGATAAATGAAGAAATTCGAGAGAAGGAAAAGTTTGAAAATCAGTTAAAAACTCTTCGTCTTGATTCACAAAGTGAAAAGAAGAATTATCTAAATCAGTTGGAAATTCTGAATGTAGAAAAGAATAATTACAAACAAGAACTGGAAAATACGAAAATTGAAAATCTTAAGCTGTCTAATGAAATTAACATAATGAAAGAAGAACTCTTAAGAATGAAAAGTAAAGAAAAAGAAATTTGTCTTAAAAATGAAAAACTTGTTGAAGAAAGAAATGAAATTACTATAATTAATTCCAAATTAGATTACCTGTTTAGTATTCTTGAAGAGAAAGAAAAAATTTCTAATGCTAAATTGGATCAGTTGACAGCTGAATTGCAAAAAAATAAATTAGATCTTATGCAATTATCTGAAAAATGCTTAACTTATGAGAAACAATTGAAGGAACAAAATTATTTGAAAGAAAAGCTTTCTGCGACTACATTGAGTACATTCGAGCCCAAGAACAATGTACCAAAAGATTCTAGTGAACTAATGGCAAATTCATTGAAACATAGTGAAAAGTGTCCAGTGCCATATAGTGAGAAAGTTGTCAATTTTCCTAAAGCAAGAAAAAAACATGTAAAAGACATTTCCTTCAAAATGAGTGTTACTAAGTTGCACATCAAACCTTTTACATGTCAAATTACTCGAGCTCATGTGAAAAATTCTGGACATTCAGTAGGCCAAGGATTGAGAACTCCAAGTGAAATAAACGTTCGAGACAAAAAAGATTCTTCGTCTCATACTACCAAGACTCATGTGACAGCCTTTTTGAAATTAGCTGAATACTATCAAAAATGCATTCCTGAATTTTCTGAAAATGCAGCTTTATTGTCAGACTTACTAAAGGATTGGACTCTAAAATCCACTGACTGGAATAGCTCTTGTCAAATGGCCTTTGAAGAACTAAAGGAGAATTTATCTCAAAATTGTATAAAGCTATTCATGTTCCTGAGAAAAAGAAAAAGAACAAAAAAAGACCAAATCCCAGACTTTTACTTTGGGAACTCTATGCAGATTATTTAATTAGGAGGTTGTTGAGTGTATAGAATTACAATCTCTGAATGCTGATAGATTAAGTCTTATCCCTTAGTTTAAAAAAGTTTCTGTATTTGTTTAATTATTGCTATAAATCGTATTTGTTTAATTATTGCTATATATATTGTATTTGTTTAATTATTGCTATATATATCGTATTTGTTTAATTGCTATATATATATACATATATGGTATATAATTGTTTTCACTATCTATATTTTACTTTGCATATCTATTTAGTGTCACAGGTATATTGTGTAATAATATTTAATTTTTTATTTGGTATATATATTTTTGTATATTTTAAAAATAGTTAAATAGTGTATTTAATATAGAATAGGGATAAGTCTGGTGCATTTAAATATAACCAGGTACTGTTTCTGCATAGAATTGGTGCTTGCTCGTATTTTTTTTTTAATCACTTGTTTTAAATTGATTACGATATCTAGAAAATGGACCAATATGTTGAACATTGTGACTTTATTTTATTTGAATATAGACTTTTCCTAATCAAGTATTATTTAACCAAACTTTCCCCTCTACAATAGTGAAAAGTTTCTCCCCTGAAGGGAGGAGGTCTGTAATGACTTTTAGACCGACTAGAGGGCGCTGTCTGTCCAGCGCAGACGAAAAAGACTTTCGATTTGAAGAGAGACTTTGACTTAGTTTTTTTAGAGAGTGGATGATGCAATGAAGGTGTAAAAACGCCTGGTTTGAGGACCGCTCGTATTTTTGTTTGGTGGACTGGAAAATTATGTCCATTTAAAAATAATAATGTTTACATAGTTTATTTACGTTCTTTTTTATGTTATTTGTGATGTGTTGTGTATGTAAATGAGAAAATAAATAGTTTTCTCGGAAAAGGATCGCCTCTTCATGATCTACATTCTTCTAATCATCACACTGTGCCAACTAGTCATATAATTTAGGATACTTTGATATAGTTAATATACAAGTGATTAAATAGTATCACAGCCATTTTCTCAGCACATAGGGTGTTGTCATTACAAAGATTGGCACTAGAAGTTGGCATTACTCACTAGTTGCTCATCATTTTATGCGCATAGTATTTTCTCCCTGATAATCGCATGATAATGATGAAATGAATATTTTTAATGAAAATGTTACAAAATAAAAGAAATATAAAAATATATTTAATTTAGAAATATATGTTATTCATTAAAAGCTTAATCATAATTCACTGTAAGAAAAACATTGATATCTGTGATAATTTAGATGGATTCCTCAAAATAACTTCTAAAGGCTACATTTTGCTATCTGAAAACATGAAATTAAAAAGTAAAATATACAGTAATTAAGGATATCCACTTAATTTTCGAAGTATACCTGATATACTCTAATAAAAATGTTGATATAAGTATTTGCGATGTATCCACCAAAATAACTTTTTTTAACAATAAATAATCTATATATATAAAAGAGTAAACTCACTGATTACTGATTCAACACAGTCGTGGCGATTCTATGGGAGATACAGGTGCAAATTTTGGTGAGCGCGTCGATTTTAGGATCTTGATGACCACTAGGACAGGATTTTGCAAAATCAGAGACCAAAAACATATTTATAAACATATCTCTGCTCCAAATTGCTTCACGGTGAAAAAAATAATTATTTTCTGCAATTTTGGAATTCTAGATTTTTAAGGGGGTAAAAATGATTTTTGGAGGCAAATTTAGAAAATACGCATTTTTTAATTAAGCCTCGCTTTCCCAACGTCAAGGCATTACTGCAGAAAAATCACTTTCAGGTGCCGCTTGGCATGTTTGGCGAAAATCACCAGTACAGCACCTTTTTGTACAATTTAGAAGTTGCAACATTCCACTGGTTATGTTTGCTATCTCTGAAGAATTAGCGCACTTCTTGAATGAGGCGGGCTTAACTAAATTTCACGTCAAAATGATCCCATCTTGGGAAAGCGAGGGTTAAACTCTACAATAATAGCACAAAGATATAGAAAACCACTAAGAGTCAACTTGAGGATATTTCCAAAAACTCATTATTGGTTTTCTGCAATTTTCGATTTTGGGGAGGAGTTACGAGGGGGCAAATTCAAGTCCCCCTTTTAGCACTAAGTTTGTCCGGGGATATATATAGAATCACAAATTTTAGTGTGTGGCTTATTTATGTATGCCTGACACCTATTGCAACGGGATTTTGCGAAAGTTCCCAATTGGGGGGGGGGGGGCAATAAACCTGTTTCCAAGTGTAACTTTGCTTCAAATTATCTCAGCAAGATTAATTTTATGTGTCAGTTGTTTATGCCTTTCCAACACGTACTGTAAAGGGATTTTTATGCAATTTCTTCCTCCCTCCTTTGCAGGTGGATAGAGAGGCAAAAATATGTTTATAAGAGTAACTCCGCTCCAAATTATCCCAGGATAGTGAATGTCGATTGGTTATGCGTTCTCAAGACATATACTACAAAGAGATTTTGTAAAATTCCACATTATCCCCTTTGGGGGTTGGAGAGGAGAAAACATGTTTCCAAATGCAAATCTGCTCCGAACTATCTTAGGTGATTTTTTATGTGTGGGCTGGTTATGAGTTTCCAACATGCACTATGAAGGTATTTTGTGAAATTTCCCCTTTCCTCCCTTTAAGGGTGTTGAGCAGGGGGCAAAAGCACCTTTTAAAGTGTAACTGCTCCAAATTACATTGATGCTAAGTCTACTGTTTTTGGCGGGGACTTCAAACTGGAAAAAATTTATAGCTGATTTTAGTAATACTAATCGTCGAAAATATATATAACATATTCCATTAAAAAATACTAATGTGAATTTTGATTTAAAAGATTAAAAACAGCAGCTATGAAATTATCTCATGAAAGTGATTTTTTTGATATGTCGATTGGTTATGTGTATTCATCACACACAAACTACAAAGGGATTATTTGAAATTCCGTGCCACCTCCCCTCTTGAGGGTTGGGGGGGGGGGAGATTAAAAAACATGTTTGCATGCGTAACTCTGTTCCAAATAATCTTAGAATGGCAATTTTTGATGTGTGGACTGCTTATGCATATTCCACACACACTACAAAGTGATTTTGTGAAATTCCACACTACCGCCCCTTAGGGGTGGGGGTAAACTCTGCAGTAACTCTTCATGCGTAACTCTGCAGTAAATTATCTTAAGAAGGAGATTTTCAATGTGTGGGTCAGTTATATATATCGAACTCATAATATAAAATTATTTAGCAAAATTCCCTCCTCCTTCTTCCATTTAAGAGTGGGAAGGGGGGAGGGGGTAAAAACATGTTTTAAAATATAGTGCTGCTTCAAATAATCTCAGGATCCTGATTTTTAATGTGTTGGTCAGGTATGTGTATGCAACATGTACTATAAAGGGATTTTGTGAAGTGTGGCAAGTGGAAAAACCTTTACTGAAGGTAGCGAGAACTTTAACTTAGTTTTTGACTGATTTCAATGATTTTTTAAAATTATTAATGGTATAGCGTTTTGAAAATTCATTTCAATATAATGACCAGCGAAGCAGGCAAAGCCTGCCAGTACATTATAAAAGAGCATCAAAGAACTGGCGTTTAAAAGTAATAAATACAAAACTTTGAATAAACACCATAAAAGCAAGAACTTCCAACAGTTGTTTCGGTTCGAAAGAAAACCTAGTCCTTCGTCAAGTGAATAAAGTAGGCACGAGTGCTGTAACAAAGCGGCAACACAGTGCAACCTGCAACAGTGTGTTGCCGCTTTTTTTACAGCTCTCGTGTGTACTTATTTTGCCTGATGAAGGTTTTTTTTTTTTTTTTTTTTTTTTTTTTTTTTTTTTTTAACCTGAAACAATTGTTGTGAGTGTTTGCTTTTATGGTGTTTATTCAAAGTTTTGTACTTAGTAATAAATAATACATTTTCCTATTCAAAAACAGGAATTTAAAGAGTAAAATTTACTGTCATTCACTTAATTTTCAAAGTACACCTGATCATTTTCTTTTTCCATAGATTTGGTAAAATAGAAATTTTGGCCAATGACAGTCCTTTGTATGTTGTCATTCTTTCTATCAAGGCACCCTAGTATAACTTACTTGTCAATATTGCAGCCATGTTTATTTTAATAATTTAAACTTGAAAAAGAAAATCTTTATTAAATGAAGAATTAATAGCCTTAACGATGTTACACGTACATACATTTTAATAAATTATAGCTATATTTTAATACAGTTGTACATATTTTTTTATTAATACTTCTTTAATATGGAAGCCTATTTTTAAGATTAATAAAACAAATATTTTAAATTGAGCTATTTCACTATGCATAGAAATCTGTATAGTAGCGATCACTTCCATGCATGTGAACTCACTTTGCAACCATTAAAACCAAAAGAGAAAAAAACATCACTGGATACAACTTACACATTTTGCATGAAAATCTGTAGAGCAGTGGTCACGGTACCATACATGTATGCTTGCTTAGCTAGCATTAAAAAAAAAAAAAAAAGAATCTGACGCCGACACCATGACTTCCTTATACATCTATTGGAATATACATATGGTTATGAAAACATTTATATTTTTGTGTGAAGTAATTGATTTGTAAATAAAAAGGCAGGTTCTAGTCCATGAACATTCCTGAAAACAAGTCAAAAAAAAAAAAAAAAAAAAGCTACTCCAACCAGAACAGTCCTGGTGATAAGATTATATATACCACCAATTGTAAATATTTCAGGAATTTTCTATGGCTTATTACAGAAAATACCATTGGCAAATACTCAGCTTAGACAGTACAAAAAAAAAAAAAAAAAAAAAAAAAAACTGGTGTACAATGAATATTTAAATTAAAAAAAAAAAAATTTCATACACCATAAAATTATGAAAGCATTACCAGTTTCGAAAAGACATGGCCTTTCTTCTTCAGGTACAAAAACCACCAGTCTTGCTTTTTTCTCCAAGGTAATAGCAAGTGTTTTGCACCTGAAGAAGAAAGACCTTGTCCATGAAAGACCATGTCCTTTCAAAACTGGTAGTGGTTTTATTAATTTTATGGTATGTGAACAAGTTTTTAACTTTAAATATTAAACACAGCTTAGTGTTCAATGAAAATCATTTCAGTATAAATTGCCTACTTTTATTCTTGTAGGCAAAAATTAGTGGTGAGAAATGATACATTTTACCAAAACAAATAATTCTGTTAAAATTGAGAAAGGGTTTACAAATTCTGGCTCTCCTGAAGCAATATTTGTCACCAAATTCGATTCCTAATCTTGTCAGGCTGCCAAGTTTGTAGCCGACGCAAATGTTGATCTTGGCATCAATTTTAGCGATTTGCTGAAATTTTTTTTAAGAATAAAACCTTACGTTACAGCTTTATGGAAGTCGGAATAGCTGCTTTTGTGAGGGGGGGTTTTCTCCTTCATCAGCTTACTTCCTCGTGGTCCATGCCATCAGTAGTGGATGTTTTCTTCTGTCTCTTGCTCTCTTGTCTCTTGCTCTCAATTAGATTGTGTCACTGTCAGTAAGCACAAATTCTGATATCAAAGCAGCAGCGTGTGTTGCCACTTTGCTTGCAGCACTCGTGCTTCCTTTGTTCGCCTGATGAAGGGTCATGTATTCTTTCGATCCAAAACAATTATTGTGAATTTATAGCATTTTATGGTGTTAATTCAAAATTGTGTACTTATTACTTTAAAATGCCAGTTCTTTCTTATTTTCTCTTCTGTTTTCTTTTGTTTCGTGATATTTGTGAAATATGCTAGCAGATCCATAGCTGCAGCCACAAATATTTCACTTTTTAAACATTTTAGGATGCTATGCTTTTTTAATTTCTCTCTTGGCAGTAATAATAAACTTATACTTAAATTGTAATTTTTAAATTTACTAGATGAGGCTGTCTTCAAAAACAATTTGTTAAAAATGAAGTATAACTTAAAAATTTTCAAGAAATTTGTAAGATTTTGGGTGTGTGGTGATTAAATCTCCAAGTCTTTCAAGATTAAGATCTCAGCAAAAGAATTAAAAATTATTTTGCATGGAGCATTTTAGAAAATTTTATCTTATTAAATTTATATGTAATATGTAAAATTCTGGCTCAGGGAGTGTAAGCGAAAAGTTGCCAATTAATGAAAAATGTGTTTTTTCTTTGGACTAAAGCTGAATTGTTGCTAATTGATCAAACTATGTTCGATTTGAATGAAACAATTGAATATTACCATAAAAATTAAGTAATAGCAAAATAAATAACACTATAAAATTAAAAAACATACAAAAGTTCAAATGGCGAACAAATCAAAAGAATGCAAAAAAATTAAATGATAAATGTTTATCTATTTTAAGAAAAGATTTATTTACTGCATCTCATGATGGATTTTCTTTCTTCAATAAGCATTTCCTCCCTTTTCTTCCATCTGACATCAGTGTTGTAGAAATGAGCTAGCAAGCCCACATCTACAGGCACGAAAACAATTTTGTGCACTATAGATATGTTCCAGCTGGCGTAGGATGCAAAGACTTCACAAATGGAGAACTTTCTGAGGAAAACTGCTCTTTCTTTTCTTCTTCAGTCTTTTTTAAACAGTAACTATATAAATACATATTTTAATATTTAAGGATAATGTGCAATTTTTTGGAACTATAGATTTATACACTGAAATTGCTTATTTCAAATTTGTCAGATGAAGCTCTAGGGTAGGTGCTCCAGTGATTGGCATGCTCTACTAATTGACATCTATCCCGAAATAATTAATAAGAAAAATAATAAAATCATATATTTTACGTATAAGAATTTTAACATTTTTTGTCAAACACTGGAGCATAGGGTGCTAGTAACTGATAAAATGAATAACTAGCAGTGTCAAATAATGGAACATAGGGGTTCAATTACTGATAAAATGAAAAACTGGCAGTGTCAATTACTGGAACATTGAGTGGGTGTCAAATAAAAATTCATTAAAAAAAATTGTTATAAAATGTATATATTTTAACATATATGTGTTTCTGAATGTCTTTCATGCCATATGTACTAACTTAAGATTTCTGAAAATATTTTCTGATGACTAGAACATTAAAAACATCAGAGATTGCTCTAAAAGTGTCAATCACTGGTGCACTTACCCTATCTACAAATAAAAAAAAAAAAATAATAATAAATAAATGAACTATAACAAAATTTTTATAAACAAACACCATAAAATTAAAAAACATACAAAAGTTCGAATGGCAAACAACTGAAAAGGATACAAGAAAATCAAATGTCAAATTCCAATGCTGATCTATTTTTAGATTTATTTACAGCATGTCACAAGGAACCGTGTCTTCAATAAACTTGTCCTCCTCTTTCTTCTTCTATCTGATGTCGATATTAATAAAAATCGCTAGCAAGCCCACGTCTACAGGCACAAAATCAATTTCGTGCACTGAAGCTATGGTCCAGCTGGCATAGGATAAACTTCATAACTAGAGAACTTTCCAAGAAACACTGTTACTTCATTTCTCTTCGATCTTCTTTAAACTGTGATTATTTATAATTTTGAGCTTCTCAACTGTTTTTTTTTTTTTTTAATTGTACTTTGTACATTTTTTGCATTTAATTTTTTTTAAAATGTATTTTGATGCAATTTCATTTTCTGCTATTTTGAGTATGGCATTCTTTGATAAACTTTCCTTTCCTAAAGGTTTGTAAATTCCAAGGATAATAGCAAAATTGTGCCAAATTATTGATTTATTAAAAACACGCTAGTCATACCATAAACTGTATTATTATTCACAATTAACAAAAATTAATTCTTGTTTTTATAAATTCAAATTAACTTCACTCAGAATGTATGTGTACTACTTAATCAGCAGTCTACATAATGAATGCAATCTATTCTATGTAAATATATCTCACTATAATATTCAAAATGTAGTGTGTAATAAATATATTCATCGATATTATCATTATAAAAATGATTGAACTGATAATTACATGTTATCATCAGTTCGACCAATTTCATTTCAAACGGTGATATTTAACAAAATAAACATCTAACTAATATACTAATTAAAAGGAGAATGATCACAACTATATCATAATTTTAAGTCAAATTTGTTTTCAAATGTCTAAACAAATTAACTGATATAAGATGAGTCATCAGGATATAATATCAGATACTAATATTTCAATATGTTATAGCAATAATGTACAAAATATTATCTTTTAATGAAAAAAATAAAAGAAATGTTAATTCTAGGCACAACTTACAGACATTAAACTAATAATTATAAAACCATTGAATGTTGTGAACATACCTTGCAATAAGTTCTTCACACACACACAAAATAAACATTTGGATTCCAGCATTATTAATTACTAATTCACTTAAATGCATATGTGAAATAATAACTCATACATAGGCAAAATATAAAATAAATATACGTCTATCTCTTTTCAAGTTTATCTAGACATAATATAAACACGACAATTTGCTTACATGTAGGATGTTTCCAATTAGCTATGAACGTTTAGAAACTTATTTAGAAAATAAAAATAGCTATTCAATTACAAAATGAATGTTTTAAATCATACTTCAAAGTATCTAATTCAGGAGACAAAAGCACCTAAAATTTATTTAAAATTATTGATAGGTAGGTAGGTAGGTAGGAGAGAACATGAGATATATGCTATGCCACTAGGGCAGCGTCCCAGTAGAGATCCGGAAAAACACTCCTAGAGAAAGAGAGGAGACTCATGGTCCCATTACGAGAGCTGAGAGCAGTGGAAGCAATAGAGCAGGCGCATGTTTATAAACAAGCGACGCTATTCTGCAACTTTTGCGCATGTGGGCAAAATATCTGCCTTTCCATTGGTGCTTTATCCCACCTTTTGCCTACATTCTAAAGTACGCGCGGAATCATCTGTCGCAGTGACATCACGCGCACCTGCTCTATATCACCGTAAGACTACTGTATAACAGGCTGAATCATTCGCCGCCATTTGTACGTCAAGTCCGTCATTGCTAAAACTAAGAATATTGTATATGACTATTATATGAGATTATATAAGATTATTATATAATAGTTTTAGGTTTGGCAGTGACGAACTACCATATAAGATTATTATATGCGACTATATAATACTATTATATAGTCATCTTAAGTTAAGCAATGGCGGACTTGACGTACAAATGGCGGCGAATGATTCAGCCTGTTATATAGTAGTCTTATATCACCGTAAGAGGAACCATCCGGGAGATTAAGAGCGGAGAGAAGTCGGCGCCAAGCATTCCGATAGAACGGACAATACAGCAGGATATGATCAGGAGTATCTTTGATCCCAGCAGTGGCGACGACAGTAGCAGAAAGAAGGTGGAGTATAACTTTAGGAGAATGAAAAGACCAGGAGTTCAGAGCAAGCAGGGCAGAGAGGCTGTCCGACAGGATTATGATCTGGGAGTGAGAAGTAGGAGCCTCGGAGATGGCAAGAACAAGAGCCAGGGTTTCGGCAGTGAAAACAGAGTTGTGATGGGATACCAAAGAAACCAGAGAAAAGGTGGAGTTTGCATCCACCACCGCAATAGCCGTTTTGTGATCGTCTTTCGAGTAGAGATGTAAAAAACCCGGGAATTTTGCTTCAGGGGAATAAACATGGGAATTTTCGGGTTTAAACCGGGAATTTTGGAAACTTTGATGGGAAAAAACTAATATTCAGTGTTTAGATTTAATTTCACTTCTTTTAAGTGTACAAACAACTTGTTTCAATATCATTTTTATTCTATTTGCTTAAATAAAAGTGATATAAAAAATCATGTGATTATTTTACAAAAAGGTGTAAAAAATTAAACATTTACGTTATTGACAATAATAGATGATGAAGTTTTGTCTGCCTATTTAAATAACTTTAGAACTTTTTTTCCTTTTTTTTAATGAATACCATAATAAAATATGTTATAAAAAATAATACAATGAAATTAAATTACGGTTTGAATACTTTAAAATTATAAAATTTTATTATAATTCATCGAACAAAATTTCACAATAGTTCATGAAATTTTGTTATAATCAATTAAAGAGCACGGGCAACAAAATCGAACATGAGTTCTTCGGTTATTAAGAATTAGAACAATAATTTTTTAATGCATCAAATCAATACATCAAATATTCAATAGCTAATAATTAATAATTTGGCTGTTATTTCTTTCTTTTTTTTATTTTTTGCATATTAATATTGTGGAAATTTAAATTGAAATAATATTTTCCATTGTTTTAGTAAATGCAGAAAATTTTGAAGCATTTTTGTTTTATTTTTGAAATAAAATGTTAAAGATATACAACTGAAACATGATAAACTCCGATTGCGATTAAAAAAAAAAAAAAAGCGTTATATTGAACTCAGTGTGTATACAGTCAGAACTAAGATATAAATATACTGCAATAACAGAAAATAAGCCTGTTAATAAATGAAATTTGAAACTTGCACTTTTTAAATTTATAGGCGTGAAAAGCACTATTTAAAAGTTGAAAGATCATAAAAAAAAATCTAAATGTTAGATAACCTTTTGAAATGCCTTAGAGCATACCAAATCTCAGAAAAAAAAAAAAAAAAAAGCTAAATTTGCAACTTTTGAAAACCTTCAAAATTCCCTTGTTTTAGAAACTTTCAAAATTCCCTTCCCAAAAAACCGGGTTTATTCCCTGGTTTAAACCCGGGATTTTTCCCAGCTCACATCTCTACTTTCGAGGCATCAGTGGCCAAGAGAGTGCACAGGGGAAAGGTGGAGCGCCAGTTGTTCCAGGCTTTCGCAATGAGATCGTCAGGAATGGAAGGATCTTGGAAAGAGAGAGCGGGAGAACCAGATGCCGAGGATTTTGGCATGGGAGCTCCATGGGATATTGAAACCCATAAGGATGATAGAAGGGCCGGGATCTCTGGAACGGGAGAAATTGATAGCAGAACATTTATCAGGGCCGATTAAGAGTTTATTTGCCGAGCACCAGGTATTGATGCGGCACAACGTGTTGTGAAGTTTTTGACGAGCACGGTCTTCAGCCGGGCCAATAGCATAAACCAAAATATCGTCAGCATAGACAATAATATTTATACCCTCCTCAAGAGTTTCGACAACATCCAGCATGTACATGATAAACAAGAATGGGGATAAGACACTGCCCTGGGGAACACCCTGATTGCAGGGACTGACCTGAGAAAGAGCAGCCTTCCAGCGTACCTGGATAACACGATGTTTAACAAAGGAAGCAATCCAATGGCCCATTTTACCAAGGATACCGTTAAGTTCCATAGTATAAGTTTTTCCGTAGTTTAGTTTTTGTTTTTAGGTTTTCGTTTAACTTAAGGTTTTTATTTAACCTTTTAACGTTCATTGGTTTCGTCCTAAAACCAAATATTCGAAAACATTTAATATTTTTTGTGCAACATTCTTTCCTTGTTTTAATCAATTTTCAAACTTCTGTTCCTTGCTACCGAAACTGCAGTCTGCATTTAACATTTCTCTACATTGGCATTTTTAACGTTGTGTAAATATTGATATTTCTGTTCTGTGTCAAGTCTAGTTATTTATTCTAAAAGAAAGTTACTTAATTTATATGTTAAAACGTACATGTGTTAACTTGTGTAACTTTTAAACATGTGTTGAAACGTACATATGCGCACTATGTTCATAATGTAATCATATTCTAACTTAAAGTTTAAAATTTGGGCACCCCCCCCCCTCTCGGAAAGCTGGCTACGCCTATGAAGGCGCTTAGAGCGACCGGCGGCCATATTGGTACAAGCAAGAAACCAGTAACAACGTAATTCATATATGTAAAAACGAATGCATGTCTGTCTGTTTGTCCTTTATGCATTACAACACCATTCACCCGATCGCCATGAAACTTTGGGAAATTGTTCAGTACATTCCCTTGAAGGTTTCTGGCATATTTGTTTCTTAAATATCGGCCTCCCTGGGGAGCAGGGGGGGGGGGGGCAAAAACGGAATTACAACATATTTCTCACATTTGCTTTATTTCTCAAAGAAAAAAATAAATATTTAAAAGGTTCCGACTTCAAGATTTTAAAAACAGATATTACAAAATATCTACAAAAAAAAAAAAAAAAAAAAAAAATCGCCAACAAGGAGGGGGCAAAAAAGATCTATATATAAATATATATACATATATATAAATGAGTAAACTCACCGATTCACTAATTCAACACAGCCACGGGGATTCTATGGGAGATACAGTCACAAATTTTAGGAAGCAGGTTGGTTTTAGGACCCTGACCCCCATTAAGACGGGGTTTTGTGATATACCCCCGTTCCCCTTCCTGGGGGGGCAGAAGGCAAAACACCTTTATTAGAGTAACTCGGCTTCAAATTATTTCACGGTAAAGAAATTGCAGATCGAGAGACTAGAATCCAGTAGAAAGAAATCATTTTCTGCGATTTTGAAATTTTAGATTTTTAAGGGGAGGAGGGATGATTTTCGGAGGCAAAGTTAGAAAAATACGGATTTTGGAGAACTCTACCAATAATAGCACAAAGATATAAAAACCCACCAAGCGTATTCTTGATGATAGTTCCAAAAACTCATTTTTTTTTTTTTTTTTTCGGGGGGGGGGGGGGCGACAAATCAGAAATTTTAGTGTGTGGCTTATTTCAGATATCTTCTATCTTATCCCTTTATTAATATTATACACATAAGACGAAAGTATTGTTCTGGAGTTCGAAAAATTTTGACCTCCAGTTTTCGATTGACTTACACGTTTTGAGATGTCCCGATCATGGTTTGACCAGTTTTAGAAGATAAATGTCTGTCTGTATACACGGATTTTTTGAATGCTGCATCTCACAAACCAGTGAACATATTTAGATATTTAGTTAGATTTTGACTTAAACGCTATGATGATGCATGGTACTAATGTTATCTGCACAATTATTGATGTATACATTAAAAAATGGCTAAACATAAATCCATTGCGCAATATTGATGCAAAATTAATAAAGGCAAGAATCGGTGTAAGGTTAAATCTATTTAACGATATAGATAAAAAATCGATATTAGCAAAAATTGGCATACGCTTTAATCGATTTAGTGATGTAGATGTAAAAACAATATTAGCAAATATCAGCCAAAGCTTAAATTAATTTAGCGATAGAAGCTTTAAAACAATATTTCTTGATAAATCGATACATTGCCCAGTCCTAATGAGTAACAGATTAATCTTAAAATTTAAAGTAAATTAATTTAATTTTTGAAATTCGGGCAAATATGAACTTGGGATTTTGTACTTATGAATTTTCTAGAACAATGCAACACAGCTTTAAAATGTGATCACAGTTATTAATTTATGAATGATTTAATGTATTTTAATTTCTATTTATTAATTGACCAAAATTAAAATAGGTTAAAATTTTACATGAAATTATTAATTACTGGTAATTTTTTCTTTTTAAGTACTCATGGCAACATTTACAGGTTCTGGACAAAATAATGGAAACACTTTCGTTTTTCTACGTTTTGTCGAATATCTTGATAAATACTTAATGTGTTGTTCTTGAATTTTGGGAAGAAGGAAAATACGACTTTACTCATATTTTTCAGCAAAGATTTTGTCATGAAGGTCCTTAGAGAACCAACAATAAATCCAATAAAATAAAAAGTATTTGTGATTACCCTGTAGCTGGAAAAGTGTCAATTCATCTGCAAATTTTAGACATTGTTATAAATATTAGAATTTATATGTTTCTATAGTTTTGTGAGGATAGCTTGAATATTTACAGTAATTAATATTTTATTTAAAAAAAGGCAAAAAATTTTCGCAAGTTTTTACTTGTGACATTGTGTTTAACTCCAAAGTTTTTTTTCGAAATTTCTTGAAACTTTTGGGAAACATGACAAGATATCCCTAAATCATTATACTATAGTTTAAAACAAATATGTTTAATATTTAAAAAGGTATGGACAGTTGTAGCAATTTTTTTTTTTTACTGTGCATGCGCGGGTTGTAACAAAGAAACTTTGACATTGTTTAATACTCAACTGTATAGAGCACCTTATAAAAAAAAAAAAAAAAAAAAAAATCCAGTTGAATATCATGAAAATTCATAGAGATATTGATGATTAACCCGTTAACGCCCGAATTAATTTTGAAAAATAGTATTAGCTGATTATTTCACTTCTAAATTAATATAGACAACTGACAGTAAAATATATTAACTTAAACATTCTTCTGATAGTTTTCAATTTAAAGCCTATCCTCACTTATTGACGTTTAATGTTCTAGCGAGAAAACTTCGAGATAGAAAAACTTTGAGATAACAGATTAATTTCTTATTATATGTTGACAAAGATCTCGAAAGTAAAGTATTATAATATATATTATTATTCAACTTTATTTAAGTTAGTATACCTGTGCAAAAAGTAAATATACGTGCGACGAATGAAAAATCATAAAATGACTATCGAAATTGTGAAATAATAATTAATAGTAGGCACATAAAACTTTCAGGGATCATTTAGATTGACGCTATAAACTGTCACTAAAAAGCAGAAATATTTCCAAGAAACTACAAAAAATATACGCGCCATTTTATTAGCTGTTCTCAAATGAGGACACTGGGCTCTAACGGGTTAAATGAGCCGTTTTTCAGCTGTTTTCTGAAAAGGTCTTTATGATAAGGGGTCATACGCGAATAAAAATTTGTATCTAAAAAAAAAAAAAATAATAATAATAATAATAGGTATATAGTACATACCTATGAAAAAGAAAAATGAATTTCAAATATTGTATTATATTTCACTGTGTAACATAGTTTTTTTCTGATACAAATATTAGGTTTTGGAAAATGTTTGTACATTGGTTCAATAGATACGGTGTCCCCAAAACTTTACTAACAAGCACACCAGGCAGACACGTTCTAAAAGAGAATTATAAGATAGCAACAAAGAACTGGTGTTTAAAGATAATAGGTATAAAACTTTGAATAAACCCCATAAAATATAAGCTCTTGCAGCAATTATTTCGGGCTGAAAGACAACACAAACCTTCATCAGGCAAACAAAGTAGGAACGACTGCTGCAAACAAAGCGGCAACACACCATAAAACTTTGAATAAACACCATAAAATGTAAGAACTTGCAACAGTTGTTTTCAGGTGGTGTGTTGCCATTTTGTTTGCAGCACTCGTGCCTACTTTGTTCACCTGGCGAACGGTTGTGTTGTCTTTTGACCCAAAACAGTTGCTGTTAGTTATTACATTTTATAGTGTTTATTCAAAGTTTTATATTTTTTATGTTCTAAAAGTGGTTGATTCATGTTCATAACACCGTATTCATAATATTAATCATCAACTAAAAATATTTATTTAGAGAAATTGGTGTGCATGGTAGAATTTTCGTTGCAGTGACTTTGCCAAGGGATAGTAATCAGTATATATAGTTACGCTCACCACTGACTGACTCTGTCATGCTTAAAAAGGCTGAGAGATTTCCTTGGACTCTGTCCGTGTGTGAACGCAAGTTGTCACCTAATTTTCATACTTTAGTTAATTAAAAAAAAACCTATTGCCCGATCGATAAGCTGTTTAATCTGACAGATTCAAAAAAATCGCCCCTTTCATTTGGTACCTTATTTGTAAGGACTTTTTTATTAGATTTTTTTAAATTAATTAAAATATGAAAATAGACATAGCTTTAAAATAGACATTTAAATTTTTAATTGTTGCCATTTTTTTCCAGCATAAAAGGAAATATGTTTTCACGCGGAAACAAAAATAAATAAATAATATATATATATACCCAGCAAAACCTCAGATGACGGCCAACATGAGGCCAAGTGCTGGTTGCCAACACTAGCTGCAGCTGGCCCGTCGGTGGCAAAAGTTACGGTGCCGCAGGGAATATGTTACGCCGGCCGTCAGTAGGCCATATTCAATCGATCCACTGTTGGCAGCCTGCAGTAAGTTAAAATAAGTTAGTGGGCCAGTGAATGGATCGCTGCTGGCAGCTAGCAGTATGATGAAAATAGGTAATGGGCCACTGTTGGTAACCGACATTAGGTTGGAAATTGTTAATGGGCCAATGTTGGGCTACCTGGTGGCAAACATAATTATTCTATGTTATTGCTGGTAGCCTGCAGTGGGCCAGCTGTGGCAAACATAAAAAATTATATTACTGCCGGCAGTCTTCATTGGTCCTTTATATTTTCCCATTAAAGGCCCGCTTCACTCACCGTCGCCGGATGCCGAAGCCAATGTTATTCTATGGGAAATTTTCTTTACAAATAACTTATTAACTAATACATATTTTTAAATTCTGTTTTCATATTCGGAAAATTCCCAACTGTTAGATTGACGGACCTTTTTTAAAAAAAAATTTTTATATTTTATTTTGAAGCTGCAAAATACGAATTTTCAATATGTGAAATTTTTCGTTTTGCAAATTCAAAATAAAATATTAAAAATTAAAAAAATACATTTTTAAAAAGGGTCCGTCAATTTAACAGTTAGGAATTTTCTGAATGTGAAAACAGAATTTAAAAATACGTATTAGTTAATAAGTAATTTGTAAAGAAAATTTTCCATAGAATAACATTGTCTCGGACTTCCGGAGACGGTAAATGAAGAGGGCCGTTAATAGGCCAGCAGTGATTTAGTTATAGCTAATATATTTTTATTATTATTATTATTTTTTTTGTGATACCTTTAATTTTATTAGTGCTTTTCTCTTTTTCTTTCTTTCTCTTTCCCCCCCCCCCTCTCTCTTTTTTCTGATGAAGTAGCAGCCAGTTTTTTCTATGCATACTATATTTAATTTGATTTTGTACATATTCATTTTTAAATACTATTTACAAGTATTTGATTCATACACTATGGTTGTAAATTCAGGATTTCTAGTGCAGCATATAGGAAATATTCAGTTGATCCATTTTCCTTATGATAAAAGTTTAATTTTTTGTTTTCAGTGCAAATATTTCTCTATATTACATTTTTTGGAATAAAGGAGATTATGTTTTTTTTTTTTTTTTTTTTTTTTTTTTTAAGTGTTCAAATTTCAATATGTTTAACTTTGTTACGCTATTTGATATAAATAAATTTAACTTTACATGTGGAAATTATAGAATATTGAAACAAAAATTGTTATAAAGAGAGCATTGTAAAAAACACCATAAACTAAAAATAAATAAATAAATAAATAATAAAAAATTGCAGCAATTGTTTTCGGTTGAAATAGCACGAAGACCCTTCATCAGGCGAAACAAAGTGGGAACGAGTGCAGCGAAAGTAATTGGCTGCAATCGTGCTTTTTGTTAAACTCACGAAGGGATGTGTTATTATTTCAACCTAAAAGAACTGATGCATTTATTTATTTATTTTTTGGGAGGGGGGGAGGGCAATGATTATGTTTATTTACAAATTTTTCTATTTATTACTACAGTACAAAATTTCAAATCCGGAATCGTCCGGACCGTGGCCTTTCCGGATTTCGGACTTTTCCGGATTTTAGGTCACTTTCTGATTTACGGCAATAAAAAAACGGACATCTCCATTCCGAACGCCCTTTTAGTTAATTTTACCTTACGCCGCCCGAAGGTGCGATTTCTTAAGAAATTGGAGTATACTCTCGAGTAACATGTGCAATACTTTGAATAAACACCATAAAATTTTGCAAACAAAACGCAGGCAGCAACGCTTGCGCTTTGTTTGCTACACTCGTGCCTACTTCGTTTGCCTGATGAAGGATCATGTTTTCTTTCCATCCGAAACGATTGTTGCGAGCTCTTACATTTTGTGGTGTTTACTCTTATTACTTTTAAACACCAATTCTGTGGTGCTTTTTTATTATAATTCACAAGTATCCAGAAAATCTTGAATATATTTCTTTTCCCTACTATAAAATGGTACCCAATTGATAATTTTTGTTCTTTCTTTTTAAAACAGCAGGCATCAAGCTTTCTTTTCTTCTCTCTGTGTTTATCTTCAAAGTCGCACGTTTGAAACCACAGACAGTGGCGTCGCCAGAAAAAATTTCAAGGGGGGGCACAACATGAAAAAATATTTTTTTTTAAATAAAATTCTGATAGCATAGTTTTAAAGTTAAAGAAAATAATGCTTATTAGAATTTTCCAGAGGGGGGCAAGTGCCCCCCCTTGCCCCATTGTGCCGACGCCCATGACCACAGAAATTATCACTGAGAAATGTAATCGGCTATTTAGAATTAATTATCACAGCTGTCAAACTTAACCAGGCCGCCGCAAAGAACTTTTTCGCGTTGTTGATAGTCCAATGGGATCTTTACTCTCTCCCCAACTCTCTTCAATGTCCTCGAGTGAATAATTTATCGATGTGCGATACCGAAAGATGATTTTGCAGTTTTATACAGATGACGTCAGATGCAATAAGAAATGGTTCCGATCAAAAATGATAAAATAAATATTTGTGGTTCATTTAATAGTGATGCTCAAAAATATTTTTATACGTTACGGGAAATTGAGGGGGAAAGTATTTCAGTTTCGTAAAAGTGAAATTATTTTCTCACTTGCATTTAAAAAATAATAATTAATAAATAAATAAAATAAAACAGATTGTTATGGCTACCACTTTTTTTTTTAAATTATTTTCCTATAATAGTTTATAGAAATTACATATGAAAATTATTATTTATGAAAATTATTTTCTATGATGCAGGGTTTTGAGATTCTTGAACACGATTTGACCATTTTTAGAAAGTTTCACTCTGGAAGTGTGTATAAAAAAAATTGTGGACGCTGTATCTCACGAACCAATGGACGAAATTTAATCAAATTTATTATTTAACCAAACTTGATTAAAATCGTTCCCGATTACATTTGTGGATCATTCACTCAGCACATGGCTCTATATTTCTACTTCTTCGTAATTTTCAATATGACACAGTATAGGAAGAAATTTTACATAAATGATTTCAAATAAATGATAATTATTTTTTTAATTTTTATTATGAATTAAAAAATAAATGTTTAAATAACTAACAACAAACCAGGAATTTTTTTTTTTTGTATAAGTTGAAGAATCGCTCGCCCTTCCCCATGAGGGGATATATTTTCAATGCTGGTATTTTTCGAAAGAAACTCATCAATAACTTTCAAGTAAATGACTGAATTAAATTTGTGGAAAATTAAAGCAAAGTTATAAATTATTTAAAAAAAAAAAAAAATACAATACAAGAAGAAGAAAGCATTTTTTCAGAAGTTGGTACAAAAATGATTCATTATTATTATTATTATTATTATTGAGAAACACTGTTCTAAA
This sequence comes from Salticus scenicus, assembly GCA_963930645.1. Taxonomy (NCBI): domain Eukaryota; kingdom Metazoa; phylum Arthropoda; class Arachnida; order Araneae; family Salticidae; genus Salticus; species Salticus scenicus. The sequence goes on along the minus strand of OZ005657.1, from coordinate 22,671,602 downwards.
ATGAAAATCGTTTGCATGCATTCAAGAAAATGATTTTCACAAATTATTTGCACTACGCGAATTTGCATAATAAAAAATATAAAAGAAAGTTTTGTGGTGCCACATCATACTAGTTTTTGTCAAAAATTAAAAAATCAATAAATTTGCTTTAAAATATCACAGATGTATAATATAATCGTTCGTTTAAAGATACTGGCGAATTCTTTTCAAGAATACCCATAATGGAAATTTACGCTATCTGGGTATACTTCTCCCTCAGGGGTGAAGGAAGCGATGCTTGTACATAAAAAAAAAAAAAAAAAAAAAAAAAAAAAAAAAAAAACGCGGAAGAAGTAAACTTTTTAGACTACTATCACTTTCATAAATTTTTAAGACACAAAGAGACAGACAGATAATTTTCAAAATATGTTCATCAGAAAAACCCAAAACGCGTAAAATCTATCGAAAACCGGATGTCGAAAATTTTCCCGAATCTAATGCTTTCTTCTTAACTACACTGAAGGAAGAAAAAATAAATAAAACATACACTATAAATACTTCTAATTGTTCTAATATCTTTCTCCCGTCCATATAGTATAAATATATAAATTAAGATCCATTTTATTTCATTAAATCAATTAAAATAATAATAACAATAATAAAAAACTAGAAAGTTAGCGACTATCATAATTTACTAAAACGGATCAACTAGGTATTTGTTATATATTTCTAGAAATCCTTTTGTTATAACAATGGCTTTAGAGTCAAATATTTAAAAATAATAGTATTTAAAAATAATACAAAAACAAATTAATAATTGAATTACTTACTCATATATTCTTTTTACGAGATTTTCAATCTCGCACCCGCAGACTACAACAACGAACAAGAACTTCGTATGAAATGGCGGACAGCGAGGGAATTTCAAATCAACAGAAAAAGAATCACAGCGCCCTCTATGCATACAAATTGGTTATGGCCTAATAATTTGTGGCCACAACAGGAAAAACATGATGTTGGCCGTGTGGTGATAGCCTGCATAAGGCCAACTGCGTTTATACCACTTCTGGGCCACCGACCATTTTACTTTAGGCTTCCATCACTGCTGGCAGCCACAAACGGACCGCTACTGGAGTTATATGGGGCAACCGGCAACTGATGGCAAGTGCAGGATGCCAGCAGTAGGCCATAACGAGCCCACCAGTATAAGTTTTGCTGGGTATATATATATATATATATATATATATATATATATATATATATATATATATATGAGAAGATATATATATACGAAGAGATAAACAAAGTGCGGAAATTTCGCACAGGTTTGCTAGCAAATGAATTAACTGAAGTGAGAAATAAATAAAATGAAATGATCATTTTTCAATGGGCACCTTAGTCGCCCTACGACTAACTAGTATGAAAGAAATGCCAAGTTGTTAATCAACCAGAGTGGCTCAGTTGTAGAGCATCTGCGCGGTAAGTGGAGTGTTCAAATCCGATTCTGGCATTTTTCACATAATTGGTATAAAACTTCAACCTTACACTCTAATTTCACTCAATATATATATATATATATATATATATATATATATATATATATATATATATATATAATATGAAATTTGCGTCCATATGACGTTGTGATGATCTAAAAAGGGACGTCTATAAAATATTAATAATAATTTTAAATTTTAAAGGTAACGAAGAGATAAACAAAGTGCGGAAATTTCGCACAGGTTTGCTAGCAAATGAATTAACTGAAGTGAGAAATAAATAAAATGAAATGATCATTTTTCAATGGGCACCTTAGTCGCCCTACGACTAACTAGCATGAAAGAAATGCCAAGTTGTTAATCAACAAGAGTGGCTCAGTTGTAGAGCATCTGCGCGGTAAGTGGAGTGCTCAAATCCGATTCTGGCATTTTTCACATAATTGGTATAAAACTTCAACCTTACACTCCAATTTCACTAAATAAATATTCATTATTGAGGAATAATATTTCTAATTAGACCTAGAGCCTTGATAAATAACTCTTCTGATTTTGGGAGATAAGCAGTGTTGCAAAGGCTGGAGAAAACCCGTTTCTTCCCCGGAAATAAACCGGGTTTTTTGGGAAGGAAATTTTGAAAATTCCTGGGAATTTTGAAAATTTCTGGGAGTTTTGAAATAATTTGATGTATGGACACATTTTTTTCATTTTTATTATTTTTAAAGAATTCCTATTTAGCATTTTTAACTGTAACTGTGAAAAGCAACTCAACTCTTCTTTCTTTTGCAGATACAAAGTCAGTTATTATTATTATTTCACAAATAGACATTAAAATGGAAAGACTATTTCTAATAAATTTCAGAATACAATATTTCTTCAAATAAAATTGTGTATTCATAAGGTAAATAATTTAAGCATACTCAAATAATACATAGCAATAAAATATAAATATACATATTTATTTTTAAAATACAAAGGAAAATGCTTTTTAAGTGCAGAAATGAATATTCATCATTGTATATTTTGATTTTTGTTAAACACTGATGTAATAGTAGTTTGTCTTAATTAATAAATAAAAAAAAAAATGTTTACATTAAAAATTTAATTGTTGATTAAAGAGAGTTGGTTGTACGTGTTTGTGAAACATTTAAAATGAATATTTATTGAAAAGCCTTAAAAAAAAAAAAAAAAAAAAAAAAAGAGAGAGAGAGAGAGAGAGAGAGAGAATCTCTCAAAATCATTGCAGTTAAAATGATAATTTTAGTTAAGTAATCTTTTAAAGACCTTTCTGATCAAGTAATATTACTTAAACTATAATTTTAAGTTTTAAACAGAACATACATAATTTAATTTTTTTTGCTTTGCTACAAATAATAATTTAAAAAAAAAAGACCAAATTAAAAAATTTGTCAGTTTGTTTCTCTCTTGGAAATATATTAAAAAGTATTATATAATGGTTGCAATGAACAGAAGCAGTACTGCCTGAAAATAAAATTGCTTCTGCATTTAAAACTAGTTTATGCAATACTCATTGACATTTTAAGTATTACGTATATGTATGTTCAATGCGTTAGCCTTAACTTCCATTTTAAAAGTGACTGGTTTTGCTTATTTTTAAAATTCCTAATTCCTAATATTCCCCAAAGTTCCGGGTTTATTCCCCAAAATTCCCGGGTTTATTCCCATCTTTCAAAAACTGTGGGTTTTTTGCAACACTAGAGATAAGGAATCGATTGTACCTTCGAAGGTTTTGAGTGGGGCAGATGAGGGAAAAGGCAAACTTTTTAGGTATATAAGGTGTCGGGCAATACTGAAAAATTTAAAGATAGCTATCACCTTGAAAATTTGTTTTTAGGGGTGACAAATCTTTTGTGCATTTTTTTGAAAGTGTAAAATTTTTAGAGGGGTTGCAAATGAGGGGGCACCAACTTAGTGGAAGTTCGCTACGGCCAGAATTTTGAAAAGGTCATTTGCACGGTAAACGAACAGGTTGCTTCATTTTATAAAATGGGGAGAAAGAGTTAAGCAGGGGACCCGGGTTTCATTCCTGGCTCTGGCATTTTTCACATAGTTGTTATAAAAAATCAACCTTACACACTCCAATCTATGTAAAATGAATTTTCACAGTTGATAAATTTATGAATAAAAGTTTCTAAATTGAAATATCCTGGTCTAAGGAATTTTGCCACATTTAATATTTTCACCTGCTATGCCTGCGTTTTCAGACACGATGACCTTGCCAATGGTTGTTATATGAGAAATGCCGAGCTATTTATCAGCTAGTGTTGCTTACTGGATCTGCACATTAAGCAGAGGGCCGAGGTTGGATCCCCAGCTCTGGCATTTTTCACATACTTAGTATAAAAAATCAACCTTACACATTCCAATCTTTCTAAAATCAATTTTCGTGGTTGATGTATTTAAGAATAAAAATTTCTAAATATTTATTTTCTTATCTAAATGCTATTTTTCTAAAGTAGAATGATGAAAAAAGTTTTGATTTTGTAATCTTTGAAATAAAATTCTGTTAGTTTGAAATACTGATTTACAAGAATTATTTTGTTACTAAACACAAAATTATACAACATATCTATGCATTCAAAATAATAATAATAATAATAGTTTATAAATATTTTTATTATACTAATTTAAAATTGATTTTATAAGTAATATTTTCAGATCTCTAGATCAAAGTTTCATATTGAATAAACTTAATCATATCTATTAATAAACTTAATCATATCATTATTGAATTAATGACCTTAATTATAATCATTATTGAATAAACTTAATCGTATCTATATTATTAAATCTTCTCTATTATTAAAATCTGTGCGCATCTGTTTGTTTGTTTGCTTGTCTGTCACGCTGCCACTGAAACATGATAAACTCCGGTGCTAACCGATGCAACCCTAATTAGTGGAGATATTAATTAAAATGTCGACCCATGTCGAATGAAAAATGACCTTGAATCTAAGGCTAATTGCTTAAAAGACATTCTAACGGGGAAAAAAAATAGAAATATCTGTCGTATCGTTACAAATAAGGTATCAAATGAAAGGGCCGACTTTTCTTAATCAGATTACAAGAATCTAAATTTCGTACACGGTTGTCTGGACACCGTCGTCTGGAGCGGAATTGAAAAACGTAAGCTACTCATTAAGGTCACATGATTTTGAAGTGGGATTAAAAATTGCAAATTTCAAAACTCTTCAAATTTTCTCTCACGCACATAAAACGTAATATATAGCCTGTACATCACAAGACCAACTTGCAGTTCAAATTTCAGCCATTTCGGATAATAAACAAAAAAATTACATTTTTTTGCAAATGAAATTTTATTTTAACACGGTGGGAGTTCCCATAGCAATGAATACACTTGAAGGTACAGGAATAATTCTTTTTCTTTTTTTTACTTCCATTACTCGACTACCGTTGGTAATGGAAGTATTGAATTAGGGCCAAAAAATCGAGATTTCACATGATTTACATGTTTTAAGGTGTCCTGAAACAAAAAAAAAAGGGGGGGGGTAAGGGAGCAAAAAAATAGAAATTGAGTTAGACCGTTCAAAATTGGTATGTATAGGTTTTAGGAACCTATCAGTGGAATGAAAATATTTTCGAAAGTATAAATTTATTAGGAGGGGCGGAAAGGGGAGGTGAAGTGGGCAAAAAAATAGAAATTGAGTTAGATCATTCAAAACTGGTATAAGTATGTTTTTGAGGTTTACAAATCGAATTTTTTGAAAGTGTAAAATTATTAGGAGGGACGGGAAGTGGGGCAAAGTGGGCAAAAATATAGAAATTGAATTAGACCATTCAAAAGTATATAGTATATTGTGGCCATCACACAACTTTCTTTTATATTATCCTATACAAATACGCACAATGTAAATCAGGTATTAACTAAAATATTTTTTTATTAAAATTTCTTTTCATGATGAATGCAAATGATTTTCATTTCAAAGACATATGTAATAATGGCTAAAGAAAGTTTATATTGTGTTCTATAGACACACATTCGAATTTTAAAAACTGCATTTTTCTTCCAAAGTTTTTTATTTATTTATTAAAAAACGAAAAAAAATCCTGATAAATTTGTTTTTAATTATTCTAGACTTATGGTTCAATCATTCGTTTTGAAGGTATTTATGGGTTCTTTTCAGAAACACTAATATTAAAAATTTACATAGACATCCCCCCCCCCATTGAAAAGTGATGCATCTATATTTACAACCTTATTCCTTTTTTTTCTTTCATAATTGGTTATTACTACACCCATGTCCATAAATTAAGGATAATGCTAGCTGAGGCAAATAAAGGTTCAGAAACAAGACAAACATGACTTATTCATAAAGTCCATTTCTTAAACAAAAGATCACGAACAAAAAAAGGTGGTTTATGTAGGATACCATTTATAAAAACTACGATTTTTGCTCCCTGAAGCAATTACAAAAAATATCTTCCTTACAAAAACTTAACATTACATGGTTGGTATGATGGTTAATACATTGTATGTCTCTCAGATGATGAAATACAGTCCTTACAACGTTTAGGAATGCTGAGTATTAAGTTATTGATCTTATCTTGGGGAAGGTTACTCTACTCAGTAAGCATTGCTCTCCGAAGTTTCGGTACACATGTAGGAGGTGGTTGACGGACTACAAGTCGTAGGAAAAGCATCTCCTACACATGCTCTATCGGATTCTAGTCAGGTGAGAATGCTGGCCATTCCATGCGAGTGATAGCTTCAGATTGTAGGCATCCGTGTACAACGTTTGCACGGTGAGGACGCGCATTGTCATCCATAAACACAAATTCTGGGCCCATGGCACAGCTAAACAAACGTACATGTTGTTCCCGACTGATGTCCCGGTAAGTTTGACCTATCATTCTTCCGATTTGAACATGCAGATCCGTTCTGGTGCCCATTGCCCATTATGATCCCTCCTCCTCCCCCCACAAACGAGCACTCCTGCCCGACACGGTGTCGTTCAATGACATTGTTTTGGTGGTAACGGGTACCTGACGTTCTACATATGAAAGTCTGGCGTGAATGACACTGCAAGCTAAACCTGGACTCGTCGGAAAACATCACACAAGCTCACTGTGCCGCTGTCCACATTGCATGTTCTCTACTCCAAGTTAACCGCTGGCACAGTGCATTGCCGTGAGTGGAACACATCTAACAGGCCTGCGAGAATATAGACCAATATCTCCCAAACGTCTATCCACGGTTTGTCTTGAAACTGTGGCTTTCATGGCTGCAAACAGCTGACGAGACAGGTCTGATGCTGTGCTTTATCTGCTTATTTTGGCAGTTACTACCAAATACCGGTGGTCATTCGGAATGGTAACTCGTCGCCGACCAGTATTGTAACGTCGACTGGCATTGCCATCATTTTGGAATCGTTGCCAAATCCTAGAGATGACACTTTGGGCGATTCTAAGTTTCCCCGATACTTCTCTCTGAGTACGCCCACATTCTAGTCGGCCGATAATACTACCACGTAAAAAGTTATCTGCATGCGTCCTCTGTGTCATAACTATTCGGTTGTGTCACTGAGCGGCACACAGAACGCTTGTGAACAATTTTCCTTCTTTGCTCCCATTCCTTATCTACCCCCTTCTTACACTTTCGTCATTGTAACATCATATCAGCGTCATCTGATGGCTTCTTATAATTTGCATATTATTCTTAAAGATGTTTGTGGTATTTCTACAGGTGAAAGTTTTGCATTAATGTTCCATTTCAGTGTGAATCTGAATTATCCTTAATTTATGGACATGAGTGTATTTTAAACACTTCTTTTTAATTCACAAAAAGTCGTTAAAAAGTAATTCTCTAACTGTGCATATTTATGCGAAGTTTCGTACTATGTTGAAACAAATAAATAAATACAATAAAATAAATATATACGGGATGACAGATCTACCTATTGAACGTTTGGTGTTTTGGAAGTAAGGCTGATTGATTACCTTAGGGTCCTAGGCATAAGGAGTAGTGCTTTCCGTGGGGAAGTCTTTCTAAGGGGTCTTAGTCCGTATTTACGCAAGTTTCGGAGAAAAACATGGAAAACTCCAAACGACTAGGTCAACGAACGCGAGCTGGGATCGAATCCGGCACGTCACGTATACCAGATTTGAGCACAGGACCGCTCTGTCGCTGGTGGGCGAGTTTCAGCAACAGCTTATAGGCAATATTTTATATTTCGATGTTAGAATTAATATCCAGTTTGGTTTAATTTCGTCCACTTATTTATGAGATAGAGCATCCACAAAAGTTTAGGCACACACGAAGACACTTAAAATAGTGCAATCGTGCTCAGGATATGTCAAAACGTATAAATTCATTGGAAACAAGTGACTAAAACTTTCCATTAATCGAATACTTTCTTCTTAAATATAAAGAAGAAAATAGTAAATAAAACAAATATCTGAAATAATAATGCATCTAGATTATTAATAAAAATATTATTATGAAGACATTAAAAAATAGAATCTGTCCTATTCCTTTTTACATTATTATAATGTAATTTCTTTTACAGTTATAAGATGAAAGTATTATATTCCTGTAAACTTTTGCTCCTATTTTTGATGGGTTTATTTTTTTATGCCAATATCGTCATTAATGAAAATTAAAAATATTATTTTAATACATAACTCTTATGAGAATTGAAAATCGAGTCTACATTTCAGTGTTACTAGCGTCTCTTTGTAGCGGCAGACGTCTACGGAGCTAAATGAGTTTGGCGAGAATTCACGCTTGGCGCACAGATAACTAGTTATCTGTGGCTTGACGCTATGCGCTTACGCACCACAAGGAAAGATCATAAACCACGCGGGCACAGTATCTCGATGATTCGGCTTTCGGCTAAAACAATACCGTAGTAGTCATAATAAAGGAAGAAGGAACATATATGTTTTGGTTTCGGTTTGTAAAATCCAGGAATGCCGGGTATAGGGTTTTAACAATGCTTCAATCTGATTGGTTGGCGACTTGTTGGCGAGATTTTTTAATCTTCTCGTCTTTCTGTCAATCAGTCAGCGAGGCAGATCCCACAACAAACAACGATAAATGGACGGAGGATGGGTGCCCTACTTCAAGGTTTAGAGCAGCTTTCGCTGGCATTTCACTAGAAGGGTTTTGTAAGCATTAGAGTATTGACGTGCTCCTTCTTTCTTTATTATTATTTTATGGTAATAGTTCACGCGCACAGGAGAAATGAGAAATCTAAAAGTCATTGTCACGTGACAGAGACTCGATGATGTTGGCCACATAAAAGGGTTGCCATATCGCTCTCTACCTAAATTAGGGCGACCAGATTTTTTGGTGCAAAATGAGGAAAAATTATGCAATGTCCTCATTCCCATGAGAAAAATGAAAAAATATCTAAGGACATAAAATTTCATAAAATATAGCGCAAAATTAACTTATATTAACCCCACTTGCAGCCATTAATCTTCGCTATGATAAATTTATACTACTTATGAACTTATACGATAAACATTATAAAAAAATATTTATATAAGCATCATTAAATTTATAATAAACATTATCATATGCTCGTACATATTATTCTTCTCTTCCTATAATATAATGGCATGCTATACTGTTAAAACTAGTATTAATTTCTGATGTGCGGTTGACACGAAAGTACTAAACTAGTTTATATCTGCTTCAATTAATTCTTTTATAAACTGATTTAATACAATTGCCACTGTTGTATAGACCAAGTTTTTAGTATAAATGAAATCATGATTACTTCAAATGGAAGTGATCCAATAAATAACATTTTAAAAGGAAAAGGCAATCAAAAACTGGCTAGGCTAGGAATAAGAATGATATACACACTGAGTTATTATGATGACCTTCGAGTAGCACTATTTACTCACTTGAGAGCAAAAAAAAAAACATGAAATGTTAGCAAAGTAATCTGGGTTCAGCTCCTATCCTGATTAGTCAGTTTTCAATCTTGGTAAGAAATGCTTTTCCATTTAAAATGTTATTTAAATTTAGAAATTTAGTTAGTTATAAAATCTAATTAGTGATAAAATAACTTCCAGTTTCATGTTAAAATTTTAAATATTTATTTATTTTTTTACTTTTGTGCAAATTCAGCATTTTTTTTTTTTTCCCAAGTCTTTTAAAGTATAATGTTCCAAAGACTAAAATCTCCCAATATAAAAATATATTCTGTGTAATAGGGTTGGATTGGATGTGTTTTTACGTTGCACTAGTGCTGCGCAATGGGCAATTGTCGATGGTCTGGGACTCACTGTAAGAGGTGGTCCGGAGACATGCCATCACAATTTTGATCCTCCACGAGATATGTAATAGTGTTGGAGATGATTTAAAAATAAATATAATGAATCAAGAAATCGTGATTTTTTTTTACGTTGTGTTGAGTTTTAGAATCAGTATTGCAAATGAATAAGGTCAACAGCATCTAATGTGGAAATTTTAAGTAAAGAAGGAAATTACTGAAAAATGAGGACAAATGAGAACAAACGTCCGAAAATGATTATAGGGGTTACATACAAACAGAACGCTTGCAACTTCGATGACGTAAATTTTGCAAGTTTTTTGCAAATACAGTCGGCAGCAAAAGTATCCGAGCACTGGCAAAAATTCCTATGTAAAAAAAGCATACTTAATGCAGTTTTGTTAAATAAATCCTTGTCGAATCCTGTTCTTAGTCAGTCTAAGAACATGATTCGACAAGGATTTATTAAACAAAACAGTGTTAAGTGTGCTTTTTTTTACATAGGAATTTTTGCTAGTGCTTTTACATAGGAACTTTTGCTGCCGACTGTAGTCATACATTTGGAACGCTTGCAAACGGCTTTGCAACCGGAAGTGTTTCATTTGTATGCACCCCCAAATGAGGATATGAGAACTTCTGAAAGCAACTGAGAACACCACTTGAAAAATGAGGACTGTCCTTATAAAATTAGGAACTCTGGTCACCCTAACCTAAATTAAAGCTCTATGGTTTGATTACCCAATCCACGTGATACCATCTCTGACCGCTTCTGGGTTTCCTTCGAATAGCCCGCATGAACCCGAGTGACTGCCGAAAACAGGCCCTGAGTGTTTACGATTTATAATTCCTCCATATTTTCTTAATTCCGTCTGTTTTGTGTTTAGCAGTGTGGTGCTTTTTGTGTGTCTCAACAATTTCAGTATACTCTTTTTGACAACTTTCCATATTGTAGGGCTTAGTACAATCATATATTTGATTAATTATTTTATTTTCACTTTGTATATCCTATATTAAATATAATTTTGCTCCTTTATACAGCCGGTTGTCCACATTCGTATTACATACGGAATTATGGCTTCCGATGCAAAAAATGGAGCTAAATTTGTCGACAGCGTTGATAATCAAAATGACTATTCTGAAAATGATGCTCAAGAAAAAGAACTAATTGAAAATAATTTTTCTCCTATTCTTCGAAGTTCCTTGGACAATAATAGGCTTAAACGTAAAGCTAAAAGACCATCAAAATTAATGGGTACTGATGAAAACGGAATTGGTAACGTAGTAAACGTTAATGGATCCTATCTTCGATATAGCAAGAATAGTCGTAGATCTAGAAATGGATTTGGTCGTGGATTGCCTAAAAAAGGTAAGTTCATTATGAAAAGGCATTTAACTGTTGGTAAATTATTTTTTAGTATTTGTGTTTTTACTGTAGCGTTTTAATTATTTGAAGTATTTTAACGTAATTTTTGAAATATTAAAGATTTTTGATCGTATAAAAAGTATGAAGTTATTACTTAATTCCATATGCAGCATGTGGAATTTTAATTGGAATGTAGTATTAGTAAATTTGAGTCACCATATGTTCACAAAGTATAGCCTGGAAAGGTATTAGAAACTATTTTTAATCTAAGAAACTTTTGTTTACCTACTTTTAAAGCATAGTCTTTATAAAGAGTAAGTATTCTTTTCCTTAATTTTGAGAAGAGAAGGTAGAGAAGTAAAAATGGACACCTTTTCAGTGACCATACCACAAAAATCGCGAATTTTAATAATCCAACATATGCTTTTTACCACGAAATTATCCATAACTAATTCTGTTAATGACCACAAATCAAAGGCTGGTTTAGACCTACAGTGGCACCACCTGCTCAAGAGGAGAGATGAAGAGCGAAGTAAACATAAAAAATTAGCAGCATTTTCCACAAGGCAAAGGACTGTTGATGCGGAGGGCCCTCCAGCGAAAGCAGCAATGCAACTAATGAAGCAATAAAGTTAGGTTTGTATTGTATTTAAATTGATTAGCAAAAATATTTTATTTTTTGCTTAACACAGCAAACATATTACTTTTTTTTTTGTACTTAGGATGTCTTAATACCGAAGTGGCTAATCGGACCGTTGGTGCGATTAGTGTACAGGCTATTCGGACCATCTTTTCCAAGGATAATAAGTTAGCACTGATAAAAGAGTAAAATTTATAAATAATATAATGTGTCTCATCCCCGTGCATGAAAAATTATCTTTTTTACTTTTTTTTCAGTGTAGGAGTGGGTAGAGATTAATTATTTTCACAAAAATTTTGTACTCTAAATGATGCTAAAATTCTTCATAAAAGGGCAATGAATCAAAATAATTTTTATAAAGCAAAAATGAAAATAATAAAGATTTTGAAAATTGAATAAGAAAAATAAAAAATGCAACACAAAAACAGATCTTAGTAAATGAGTGATTCCATACCAACTCACCTAAAAAAAATAAAAGTTGGTTGCATGACCGACTCAGATTTTCTTTAAATTTGGTACACAGATTGATGATATAGAGGCATGAAAAAGTCCAAATTTTTAGCTACCTGCTCCACTTATTTATAGATATACAGGTCCTCGAAGTTTGACCGACCCCTCAAAATACCAAGAAATTGATGTTATTTAATTTTTTTTTCTTAAAAATAGTGCTTATGTAATATGAAAGTGTTAGGTATCTATGGAAACTAGTTATTCCAGGCATTCAGAAAAAAATTACTACAATGTTTATGATGAAAATTGTTAAGGTTAGAAGTTGCAACGACAAAAATTTGATTTTCCCGATTTTGCTAAAATTGAGACATTAATTCCAAAAAAAGGAAAATAAAACCAAAGGTTTACTCACTTTCTGGTAGAGTACAGGTGTTCACCATAAATTGCTACACAATAAATTACTTGGGTTTCTCACTCCTTCTTGGAAATGTTTAAGCTGAAAGACAATCCATAGAGCAAAAACATGCAATTTTGTCCACCTTGGCAGCCATTATTCTCATGAAGGGGGAGAACTAGAAACTTTATTATTTTTAAATAAACTACTGATGTGTTAACTGTTCACTGGAAAAGAGTTTACTTCTGGTTATTATTTGCATAAAGAGATATCTTGCTGATAGCATATGCATGTTTTTCTCTAATACCATATGCTTGTGTTTCCCCTCTCACAGAAATAACATTAATAAAAAAAGATGTATAGAAACAAAACTTATTGAATGTTATATAAATATTGATTTATTACATGTATTAGACTTTATTTACCATCTGAACATTATTTAGTTACCTTTAGAAATAGTGTTATTAGGTGAATAAAGCATTGAATAAGGAAGCAACATTCTGATTTTATAATATTCTGATATTAAAACAAAACTAATGTTTACTCTATTTTTGTGATATCATAAAGAATGATGTAGGAAACCTTTTAATTTTTAAAAATTCAAGTTAGTATTTAGTGAAGAAATCGAATATTTACAAAACAGAAACACCTCATTTTATGTCATTTCAAAGAAGCGTAGACACATTTTAAACAGGAATATCCCAGTCACAAGATTAAATTATCTAAATTTGCTGATTTGCGACCAAAGTGGTGTGTGTTAGCTGGTAGTGCAGGAACTCATTCAGTCTGTGTATGTATGATTAACCAAAATGACAAGCTAATGATAGCATCTTTAACACTTTCCGACCCGAAACATTTTTTTACCTTTAAACATTACATTCTTCTGTTTTTGCAAACTGAAGGAAAAATATGGACTATAACCGACACTTGTTGATTGAAAATTATACTTTACACTTTCTGCTAATTAGCTCGATCGTTCATTTCCTGATTTTATTACATACAAATTCCAGATGCAAAAATGTATGTGGATGTCTAACCCACACGATCGTACGGTCTGGGTTAGAAAGGGCTAAAACAATCTGTTAAACCATCTAGCAATGATTTTTTTTTGTCTCATTATGTGTGTGGCATTAACAGATTAACAATGAAGCATGTATGTTAGGACTTTGTTCACAGTCTCCACTCCAAACTGCATTTGAAGAATTTTTAGATATGTTAATGGATAATTATGATGAAGAATCTGAAGTGACGTTTCGATTGTGGATAACTACAGTCCATTAAACACTCATTCAATTACTTTGTCTGTACCTGATTTTAAATCGGAACTTTTGTTGAAAATAAAGTCCTTGGCAAAACACCATTGCATTGCAAAATCTCAATCAGAATATTTAAAAACAAGAAAAGCAGAACTAAAACCAGATAAGTGCATTTTATTACTTGATTTTTCTGAAAATTTTACTTTTATAGTACAGGATGCAATACAGGGATATCACTGGGAAAACATGCAAGCTACACTCCATCCTTTTGTTCGGTCAAATGATAACCTAAAAATTATTTCCATGTGCATTATCAGTGACTGTTTGACACATAATACGGTGGCAGTAGTTCCTTTTCAAAGGCTTGTAATTCCATATTTAACATCACAGTATCCAGACATATAGTAAATAATTTATTTCGTTGGTGGTAGATCAACACAGTACAAAAACAAGAAAAACTTTTTAAATTTATGCCAACATAAAGATGATTTTAAACTAAATGCTGAGTGACATTTTTTTTGCCACATCCCATGGCAAAATCCTGTGTAATGCCATTGGAGACACAGTCAAAAGGTCTGCTTACAGAACCGGCTTGCAACGTCCTTATAAGAATCAGATAATTTCTCCATGTGATTTGTTTCATTATTGCACAGGTAATTTTAAAAATATTAAATTTTTCTTGGCATCTGAAGAATATGTAGCAGAAACAAGAGTATTGCTTTCTAAAAGACTAACTTTCGCTGTAAGAATTGAGGGTACTAGGGATTATCATAAATTTATTTTTATTAGTAAATCTATGCTTTTAGTTTCCATTGTATTTACAAACATATCGAATCAGATTGAAGTATCTGCAGTAGGTAAGCAACATGTCAAAAATTTCGATCAGATAAATGCTGGATTCCATACAAGCATCTGTTAGATATAATACCAATGCCATCAGCAGCGGCAGCTACAGGATGCATGTTTTTAATAGCAAAAAAATACAGGAACTTATGCTTGCAGTTGAATAAAATTCTGTGCATATCAATTTTTATATATTTCTGTATTTCAATTATATTGCTTATGAAATAAATATTTATAGCTTCTTTATTTTGATTGATTTTTAAAGAAATTATTTAATACTTTATTATTACAAAGAGACAACTTTCAGCATTCAGTTTTGGATAAATTCTATTTCTTGTTTCCATCAAATATCTAATTTTGCTATAAAATGAAGAAATTATTATTATTTTATTATTATTAAATAATTTAATACATTAAATTTCTTGAATTGTTGTATAGATAGTACAGCTATACATGCATTGTTATTTTTCTTTTTAATGAATGTTAAGTCTATGAGAGGGGGAATACAAGCATATGGTATTAGAGAAAAACATGCATATACTATCAGCAGGATATTTCTTTATGCAAATAATAACCAAAAGTAAACTCTTTTCCTGTGAATAGCTAACACATCAGTAGCTTATTTAGAAAAAATAAAAAAGTTTCTAGTGCTCCCCCTTTATGAGAAAAATGGCTGCCAAGATGGTCAAAATTGCATGTTTTTGCCCTATGGTTTGTCGTTAAGCTTAAATATTTCCAAGAAAGAATGAGAAACCCAAGTAATTTATTGTGTAGCAATTTATGGTGAACACCTGTACTCTACCAGAAAGTGAGTAAACCTTTGGATTTATTTTCCTTTTTTTGGAATTAATGTCTCAATTTTAGCAAAATCGGGAAAATCAAATTTTTGTCGTTGCAACTTCTAAGAGTTCTGTACCTTAACAATTTTCATTATAAACATTGTAGTATTTTTTTTCTGAATGCCTGGAATATCTAGTTTCCATAGATACCTAACACTTTCATATTACATAAGCACTATTTTTAAGAAAAAAAAATTAAATAACATCAATTTCTTGGTATTTTGAGGGGTCTGACAAACTTCTAGGACCTGTATATCTATAAATAAGTGGAGCAGGTAGCTAAAAATTTGGACTTTTTCATGCCTCTATATCGTCAATCTGTGTACCAAATTTAAAGAAAATCCAAGTCGGTCATGCAACCCTCATTAGGTGAGTTGGTATGGAATCACTCACATGGGTATTTTCAATATTTGAAAAAATCTCCGCAATATGTTTGTTTATGAATGTGTATAAATGAATCTGCATATACAAATACAACTACATAGATGTTATTTGTTTTTTTTATTTCTTTTCCTTCTTTCCTTTTTTTAAAAAATTAAACTGTTCCAATATAATTCGATATAAACCAAACCCAATTTTCTATACAAATATATGTATGATTTTTCTGAAAAAGACTTTTGTACGTATTTTGTATTGTTTTCTAACAGCAATGTTGAAATAAACATGGA
Organism: Salticus scenicus; assembly: GCA_963930645.1. Taxonomy (NCBI): domain Eukaryota; kingdom Metazoa; phylum Arthropoda; class Arachnida; order Araneae; family Salticidae; genus Salticus; species Salticus scenicus. The sequence continues at coordinate 22,655,410 of OZ005657.1, read as the reverse complement.
TTTTAGATCAATCACATTATACTCTTTCAAAATGTTAAAAGTTTGAATTTGCAGTTGAAACAAGCAAAATTATTAGTACTATATTACAGAGAAAATTCAAGGTCAAACAAGCAAAATCATTATTATGACCAGTGCAACAAGGAAGGAAGCGGTCCAAATAGCCTCCACACTAATCGCACCGATGGTCCGAATAGCAACGGCCTCTTAATACAAACATAAGTCATATTCCAATAATCACATTTATTCACCCCCTACTTTTGTTTTGTTTTGGACGAACTTAGAACACAGCAAGGTGATGCGAATCAGTGTATCGACACTTTTAACTGGTAACTGCTTCATATCGAAACTTTGTTTTCTCATTTCAAAACTTTGTGTTTGTTTTCACGCTGGCCACTCATGTGTTTATTGCAGTGAGTGTCATAGCGTGATATTTGAATCTGGGCATGCTCTGAAGCCAACTGTGGAAAGAGCACTACTCCTAAATTCGTTATCATTTCTTATAATTTAAGTACTACATAAATTTTCAATTTCTCCAAACCATAAATATTTTATACATGAATTTTATCGAATTTATCTTGACAGCATATATTTAAATGCTACTTATTATAATTTATTGAAGGACTAGTAAGCTTGGCATGCTTCACTGTTACTATATATAAATGAATTTTCAAGGAAATTGAATCACTAATTTTTTATATATCAGTTTATACATATGTATGTAAATTTATTAAAATCATGCAAAATACAGTAGGGTCAGGTGGGGTAAAATAGGTCAAAAAACAGCATATTTTACATATGCACTTAAACAGCAGAAAATGTATTGGTTCCATTTGTTAAAAAATTGCACAAAATATGCAAATGAATATTCCTTATGACATTTTAAGAGAAATATCTCTGAAAAAAAAAAAAAAAAAAAATGAATTTTAAAATATGCTGTTTGTGACTTATTTTACCCCATGGGTTGGGGTAAAATAAGTCATCTTTTAAAACTGTTTTAAATTTTAATACAATTTACTTTGTGCAAATAAAATTACAAATACACATTCCTTTTTTTTTGATAAAAACTTCATTTTGTGTTCTTTCAAGTAAAACAATGTCTCTATGGTCCATCATTAGTTCGGGAAGAACATTTAGAATTTACGATGCATCTACATCAGAAATATATTTCTCTGGAAAATCCAATAGGAACTTCCATTTCCACTTTTTATCCCTTCAAATTTTGCAGAATATTCATGATTGTGTGAAAGAATGATGCAATGAAATATTTTCTTTGATCTTTTCCCAGGAAATTCTACTTTAACATATTTTCCAACTTTTATGAATTGATTAATATTAATGCTGTCCAAATTTTCTTCTTGAGAAAGACTTGTTTTTTTGTTTCTTTTACAGTTGATGTTTCTGTGATTTTAGCATCTCTGTTGATTTTTTCGTCATGCAATCAATTGAAAAATAAGTATAAGTAGGTTGTTAAAAAAACTCGTGTTTTCTGTTGCGTATGGGTTCTTTTTCTGTGTGCATTTTTCAAAGCTTCTTTAGAAGACAATGTTTGATTGGGTGATAAAGTGTTTATAATAGCAAATTTTATGTACTTAAAAGGAGAATACATAAATTGTAGTATCCTGATCCATGACTATTGGAGTCGCACTAGAATTAATTTGTGAAATCGGTGATTGATGATCTAGATTCATCCACTCTTGCATTTGAAGTTGATGCTAAACTACAGTGTTTCATTCAGACAGTTTCAGGAGAATGTTGTGTTCTGCCTGCCCTTTGTATGAAAATTTGGCACCTTTCTTAAATAAGCTGGAATGAAACAACTTTTTGAATTACACTTACAAACTGAAGTTTTGATTCAGCTTTAATATGTATTGTCTTTTTTTTTTTTCTCTTAACATTAAATTATTTTATATCTATGTGTATGAAATAGCTCCAGAACAATATATAGCTTAATTTTAAACTAATATATTAAAAGAATACATATGGAGTTATTTAAATTTAAAACACAAAAAATGTAATTAGTTACTTTATGTTTGCTAAGCCCAACATGATTCAATACCTGACCTATTTTAACCCGTATGTGTTTTTTTACTCCAAAATATTAACATTTTACTTTTTTCTCACAAAAGTTTAGGAAATTCATCTTAAAAGTGTGCTTTTTGGAATATAAGAAAATACTGTAATAATAAATACGCGTAGGTCACCTACGCGTATATCCGTGAGAGCATCGAAATCGCGCATCAAAATAATGACGCAATCAATGACCACGAGTCGGCTGAGATAGGAGAGATATGGCGTCACCTACTTAACAGAGAAGAACATCAAACACAAGACCGCCAGCCACGGAGTGCGGACGGCACCGATGAAGGAGGGGGCCCCCCTTCCGAAAAGAGCTCTTCTGCTATAAACAAAGTAAAATTTTAAGGTAATTATATTTATTATATATGAATGGAAAACTTAGCTCTCAAACAGAAATGTGTGTATAAACCAACAATCCACCCCACCCCCCACCCCCGCAAACAACAACAGCAACAAAAAGTTTTTCTAAATGCCAGTTTTGCAAATGCAATAAATAAAATATTTTTTCTTTCTTTCTTTTTCATTTTTTCTCTCCTACTGACGACTAATGCGAGCTAAAATATCTGTCCTTCCGCGGGCCACAAATTGTCTAGTGGGCCGCATGTTGTGCACCTCTAATATAGATATAGATAGATAAGTTATGACTTCTGCGCAAAATTTTATTAATCATCTACATTCTAAGTACAACTTCATTTTTCTTAAGCTTTTATTTTTTATTATAATTATGTATCTTGATGATATACTTTGTGTAAATAAGACATATCACCTATTAGCTCTTTTAAAATGTGATTTTGAAATAATTAAATCATAAAATAGAAAGAATAGAGGACAAACTATTCAAAAGTATACTTAAAAGTAATGGTATAAATTAAAAGAAACACAAAACATTGTGTTGATATTTATTCATTTTTTTTTTTTTTTTTTTTTTTTTTTTAATAAAAAAGATTTGGAAGTAATATACCAGAAAATATATATATAGAAAACACTCCCCACTTGTATACATTAAAATTGGTGCTCATTTGTCTTTAAAAAGCAGCAAATACCTATTTTCCTTCTCTTGAAAGAAATATCGCAATAGATCACCAATATCGATATTCACTTGATGATATATCACGATATTTAATTTCTGATATCGTCCAGCTCTAAATACCATATGCTTGTGCTCCCCCTCTCAGACTTAACATTAATAAAAAGGAAAAATAATAATGCATGTATCAATAGCTGCACTATCTATACAAGAATACAAGAAATTTAATATATTAATTTTTTTAATAATACTTAAAAAAATAATTTCTACATTTTATAGCAAAATTAGATATTTGATGAAAACAAGAAATAGAATTTTTCCAAAACTGAACATTGTCCAATTGTAATTATAAAGTACTAAATAATTTCTTGAAAAATCAATCAAAATAAAGGAGCTATAAATATTTATTTCATAAGGAAATATATTTGAAGTACAGCAATGTATTAAAAATTGATGTGTACAGAATTTTATTCAACTGCAAGCATAAGTTCCTGTATTTTTTTCACAGTATCATTTGATATTAAAAACATGCATCCTGTGGCTGCTGCTGATGATGGCATTGGTATTATATCTAACAGATGCTTGTATGAAATCCAGCATGTATCTGATTTCTCCGGCCAGTAGAAATTTTGGCAGGGACCATGAGGATGCATAAATTGTATTTGAACATCACCTTTTTCAAAACACTTTTCTAAGACAACTCCTAACCACCATTTCTTATCACACATGCAAGCAACATAAAAACCTTTAGAAATGTTATTAAGACTAAATTTTTGACATGGTGCTTACCTACTGCAGATACTTCAATCTGATTCGATATGTTTGTAGATGCAATGGAAACTAAAAGCACAGACTTACTAATAGGAATAAATTTATGATAATCCCTGATACCCTCAATTCTTGCAGCGAAAGTTAGTCTTTCAGAAAGCAATGCTCTTGTTTCTGCTACATATTCTTCAGATGCAAAGAAAAACTTAATATTTTAAAAATTACCTTGAAGGACGTTGGAAGCTGGTTCTGTAAGCAGACCTTTTAACTGTGCCTCCAGTGGCATCACAGAGGCTTTTGCCATGGGAGGTGGCAAAAAAATGTCACTCGGCATTTAGCTTGAAATCATCTTTATGTTGGCATAAATTTAAAGTTTTTCTTGTTTTTTTACTGCGCTGAACTACCACCACTGAAATAAATTATTTTCTATATGTCTGGATATTGTGATGTTAAATATGGAATTACAGACCTTTGAAAAGAAACTACTGCCACCATATCATGTGTCAAACAGTCACTGATAATACACATAGAAATAACTTTTAGGTTATCATTTGGCCGAACATATGCTAAAAAAGGATGGAGTGTAGCTTGCGTGTTTTTTCAGTGATATTCCTGTATTGCATCCTGTACAATAAAAGTAAAATTTTCAGAAAAATCAAGTAATAAAATGCACTCATCTGGTTTTAGTTCTGCTTTTCTTGTTTTTAAGTACTCTGATTGAGATTTTGCAATGTAATGGTGTTTTGCCAAGGACTTCATTTTCAATAAAAGTTAAGATTTAAAATCAGGTGCAGACAAAGCAGTTTAATGAGTGTTGAATGAACTGTAGTTATCCACCGTCGAAACGTTACTTCAGATTCTTCATCATAATCATCCATTAACATATCTAAAAATTCTTCAAATGCAGTTTGGAGTGGACACTGTGAACAAAATCCTAACTTACATGCTTCATTGTTAATGTCACACACATAATGAGACAAAAAATCACTGATAGATGGTTTAATAGATTGTTTTAGAGATGCCATCATTAGCCTGTCATTTTGGTGAATTGTACAGACATAGACTGAATGAGTTCCTGTACTACCAGCTAACACACAGCACTTCGGTCGCAAATCAGCAAATTTAGATAATTCAATCTTGTGATTGGGATATTCTTGTTTAAAAAGTGTGTACGCTTCTTTGAGATTACATAAAATGAGGTGTTTCTGTTTTGTAAATGTTTTATTTCTTCACTAAATACTAACTTGAATTTTTTTTAATTAAAAGGTTTCCGACATCTTTCTTTAAGATATCACAAAAATAGAGTGCACATTAGTTTTGTCTTAATACCAGAGTATAATAAAATCAGAATGTTGCTCCCTTATTCAATGCTTCATTCACCTAATAACACTATTTCTAAAAGTAACTAAGTAATGTTCAGAGGGTAAATAAAGTCTGACACATGTATTAAATCAATATTTATATAATGTTCAATAAGTTTTGTTTTTTTACTTCTTTTTTTATTAATGTTAAGTCTGTGAGAGGGGGAAACACAAGCATATGGTATTAGAGAAAAACATGCATATGCTATCAGCAGGATATCTCTTTATGCAAATAATAATCAAAAGTAAACTCTTTTCCTGTAAATAGCTAACACATCAGTAGCTTATTTAAAAAAATAAAAAAGTTTCTAGTGCTCCCCCTTTATGAGAAAAATGGCTGCCAAGATGGCCGAAATTGCATGTTTTAGCTCTATGGTTTGTCTTTAAGCTTAAATATTTCCAAGAAGGAGTGAGAAACCCAAGTAATTTATTGCGTAGTAATTTATGGTGAAAACCTGTACTTTACCAGAAAGTGAGTAAACCTTTGGTTTTCTTTTCTTTTTTTTTTTTATACCAAGGCCATTACCCGCCTGGTGAAGCTTTTTAACGTTTTTTTTTTTTTTTTTTTTTTTTTTTTTTTTAAGGAAAATTGACTATTTTAACGCAAAAACAACCTTAAAAGGGCAGAAAATTAACAGTTTATAACCTAACTAAGTCTCTTTGAATGAATTTACATAAAAATAACTACTATTATTTACAAATTTGTAACAATATGTACTGAAAATGATCCTTTGAAATAGGAAAATTTGATATTTTATTATTTTTTTTCATTAAACTTTATTTGTTCTTACAGGAGGTGCTGGTGGCAAAGGTACTTGGGGAAAACCTGGAAGTGAATTAATGATGGATCATGAAGCATATTTAGCTGATGTCAAAGATCCTAATTATGATAATGAAAATCAGGTAATATATCTTTTATCAGTGCTTGTTTTAATGCTTTCTTGCATAATTGTAAGTTGTTTCTCACTCTGTAATACAGTGCGTTGCATGAATATAAACACACCTTAGATTTAAGAATTAAAATGGTATAGAAGTATAATAAAAAAATATGAATAGGTGCAGGGTTGGCAAGTTTCTTCCAAGGGGGAAAAAACCATGGAAAAAAATGGCCGGAAGAAATGGAAGAAACTGTTTTTCTTAAAAATTTATCTTATAAATTGCAGATTTGTAAGATACAATGGATGCATTGATCTTATAAACAACGTTAAGTAACTTTAAATATATCTATACAAATTTAATAACATATTTAGTTAATAATTATGAGGGTTTTTTTTTAATCAAAAGAGCTAATGAGCCTCGGTATCTGATCACTTTCCAAAATACTCAAAATCCAGTAAAAAAATCAATTTCAATTTAAACAGTATAAAGTTTTATAATTTAGACAATTTTATTTCTTTAACTGGTAATAAATAATAATTTGGATCACTTGCTTATACTTTCTGATAAAACAGCTCTTAACATAATCCAGTTAATTAAAAGTACTGTATTGCAAAATGTCATTAAAACTTTATTTTCCTTAAAGTCACATACAGTACAGTCAACTCCCTCTAATCTGCAGATTTAAAATCTGCAAATCCTTCTAATCTGTAATTGATTTTTTAATCTAAAAGAAATTTACATCTTATATTTAAAAAAAATTCACATTTCTCATATTTTTACTTTTTATTACCATGTTTTTATTAACTTCGATTCTTGTTTGTTTGTATGTTTGTTTGTTTGGTACAAATCTTGCAATCTATTTTAAACTAATTTCTCTACTAGCTAGACATTTGAAACTTTCACAGTAACTCAGAACCCGGTGACAACACAATACTTTGAAGTCAGATTTTCGAATAGTTTTCTTTTAATTAATTAAAATATGAAAATAAGCTCTTATAGCAATAAAAAATCCATTAAAAAATTTGCTATAATTTAATTGTTGCCAAAAAAAAAAAAAAAATTATGAGTTCATTTTCTTTCGACATAAAAATAAATACATTTAATTCAACGTGAATGTGAAAAAATTATAAAAAGTTAAATTATGCATTTCACAAAAATTGACGTCATTATCAATTTAAAAATTTTACACTCATTGATAAGTGCTAATGTATGATGCTAATATACATTGTTCTAAAAGGAGTAATATTTTATTTTTTAAACCAACTTTTTTTTTTTTTCACTATTATTATTTCACTGAACTGAGTCCGTGTGCTTGAATATTATTTTTTAGCCTCGAGTATTTTATTAATGACTCATCAGAAAATTTAAAAACATGGTACCTATATAAAAAGTTTTTTTTTAATCTTATAATTATTTTTTATCAAACTTTTAGCATGATCCTTACTTTGCAACACAAATGGGGAAGGGGGGGGGGGAGTAACATTCTTATATTTATTATCCTGCAATTCATACAGACTAGCGCTGAAAATAAAAATAGATGAATGTTTAACAAAATTAACAGGGTTCCCACGGTCCTTGAAAGTCCTTAAGAAGTACTTGAATTTCATTTTCTTCTTCAAGGGCCTTTGAAAGTACTTGAATTTTGTGCAAAGTCCTTGAAAATCCTTGAATTTCCCACTCCAATAGATGGGCTTAACGCGAACTCTGTCAAGGCTAAACTATCTCCATCTCCACATGCGCATGCCATTGTCTAATATAATGATTTTGTCATAAAATTCTTATTTCATTGTCTTGCTTTTGCATATTGTTTCAACTTTTTTTTTTTTTGCCAGTCTCATACCTGTTTGATGGACTGGTCATTAATTTTGAGCAGAAAGTGACCAAACCAGGACTCAAACCTAAAAATTTTGGAATAAGCATAATGATTCCAAATCTTGAACTAATCGTTTTTTGACTCTTGTAAAAGTTAATTTGGTCAATCCCTTAAAAATGTACTGTGAAGACAGGCAAAGTTATTCTAATTATAAAAAAAATATTACTAATGAAAGTAGTTACTAAAGTTTTATGTATATGCCTAGTGTTCTGCGATTTTCCCCTAGTCCTTGAAAAATTTCAAATAGGACTTGAAAAGTCCTTGAATTTTTTTCTTTTTTAAGAGTGGGAACCCTGATTAATCAGCGATGAATAATATTTTGTTTCATATTTTTTAAATATGTTTGTTTACATTTTATAGGTACCTATTATTTGAATATGCTTAAATGATTTACCATCATATATGAATGTGATAGATTAGTTTTATTAATATTGAAGAAATATTCTAAAATTTATTAAAAATCCTCTTTCCGTTTTGATGTCTAATTAATAATAGCTGACTTTGTATCTGCAAAAGAAAACTGTAAACAAAGGCAATGATCTCTAATTTGTAAATTCCTATTATCTGCACAACCTCTGGACAAAACTTTTGAGAGTTAGAGGGAGTTGACTGTAAAACAAATGAAAAGTTTTTTGTAGTTCAATACTGCACTTTATTTTTCAACTTAAAATAGATAAATACAAACTATGGATTTTTTTTTATTTTTTTTTTTTTTTTTTTAATCCTAGAGAGCTTGCAGGACAGTTTAAAAGTAGGTATCTTACTTATTGATACAGTTCATTGGGTACAAGCTTAGAGTTTATACAAAAAATTGTATCCTTAAAAAAAAAAAAAAAAAGTGCAAATATTATGGCTAAAAATTCCATTATCACTTGTATTGTTTGAACGTATAATAATATTATGAGATAGTATCTATGCAAAAAGTTCTAAAAAATATTAGCATTGAAAAGTAAAAACCCATCACCTATATATATTTAGTGTTTTTTATCAAATAACTTATTTTTCTAAAGATATTTTTAATATTAATTGAATTAAAGTTTAGATTTGGCATTATATTTATACTTTGAGTTTATACAGTTCATAAATTTTAATTTTGAACATCTGTTTTGTCTTTTGGTTGGTTTCTTCCATTTCTTCCGGTTTCTTCCAGTTTCTTCCACTGTCCTGGAAGAAACCCAACCCTGAATAGGTGACACTTGATGCAAACTGTATGTGTATAATTCAAGAAATGAAAATACGAGTCAAAACAATGAAAGACCAATATGATTTTTTAGAAAATATTTTTATTGAATTTATGACAAAAATACATGTTGCATGAATTTAAACTAGGGATGAAACGGATAGTGATTTTGCCGGATACCGGATATTGGATATCCGGAGCTCTTCTGCCTGCCGGATACGGATATCCGGCATTAGTTTTGTTTTTTGTCGTGTTGTATATTTATTTTCTTTTTCTTTATTTTAAAACAAAATATAAACATATTTAATATACTATTCTTTTAAAAACATTTTAAATATAATTTATTTAAACATATTTATTTAATATTCTATTTATTTGTGCAATATTACCATGAAGAATAAAATTTTAAGCCTAACATACACATTCCTACACTTGCAATTTTTGGTGAAAAGCACTATCACAAAAAGATGTTCAGAATTATAAAACTAAAACTTATTATTTACATATTTTTTACAATACTATTATTAAAAAAATGAAATAAAATATTTTACTAATATAATCACAGTTGAAGGGTTATTTTCACATGAAAACTAATACGTCGTGGCCATCACAAAACTTTCTACATAATTCTATATAACAGCGCCACTTACGGTTTAAATCGTATAAAACTTTAACCATAGCTTCTCACAATGAATATTTTACAAAAGGAGTTTATGCAATTTTAATCAACAGATGCTGAGATATACACTTGTGAAAAATCATAATAGAAGCTCCATCTGTCGGCTGATATACACATAATAAGGTCAACATTTGCTTTCATAATGGTTGTCTTATATATCAAGTTTCATGCACATATGTCGTAGAAGTTGGGATTAACTTAGCCTATTCATTGGATAAATTGTAGTGCAGTATTGCCACCTGTTAGCCGATGTACACCTAAAATAAATTGCAATAGTGTTTCACAATGGCTGGTTCTCTCACATACCAAGTTCTATGCAATTATACACAATAGAATAAGAGATATAGCCTTCCCTTTTGGGGAGAAATTTCTGTATTGCAGAGCCACCTACTGGCCAACATGCACCCAAACTGAACTAGCATAATTTCTCATAATGCCTTTCCAACATGAAGTTTTGTGTAGTTACATGAAATACAACCTAAAATATAGCCTTCCCTAAATTGCAGAAAGCACTGTATAACAGCACCACCTGTAGAGCGATTGGCACCAAAATTTGATAGGCACTAATATATGCCAGTTACATGTACATATATATTTATATGAAATTCTGTGCAGTAGTTTCTGAGATATAGCCTTCCTCTAAGTTACAGAAATCGCAGTATGGCAGCACCACCTGTTGAGCCATTTGCACCAAAAGTTGGTAGGCACTGATTTATGTCATGGTGCAACTACACATAAATTTATATGTAATTCTAGTACGCAGTAGTTCCGGAGGTACAGTTGAACAGAATTTTTGTCACACACACACACAGACATTTTTTTTTTAAATTGGTCAAACCAGATTCTGGACTTCTTAAAATGTGTAAATCCATCAAAAACCAGAAGTTGAAAATTTTTATGAATCCAATACTCTCTTTTGAGACATTTATAAGAAAACATAAAAGAAAGAAGAAAAATAAATAAATAAATAAATAAACAAACTAAAAACTTCAAACTAGTATGTTATGGCCATCACAAAACTTTCTTCTATATCTCTCTATATAATAACGCTACATGCTGTTTAACATGCAGAAGAAACATAATCATAGCTGCTTACAATAAAAATTTTAGATATTGAGTTTAGTGCAATTTTAAACAAAATATTTTGAGATGTAGACATGTGGAGAATCACAGAAGGTGAGGAACAGCTGCACCACCTGTTGGTCGATATACACCCAAATTAAGCCAACTTTTATTCTCATATTATTTTTATCTTGTTTATCTCTTAAATTTTATAGATGTTGAGATTTAGCCTTCCTATTCACAGAGTAAATTGCAACATAATATAGCCACCTATCGACCAATATGCACCAAAATTGAATCAACGTGATGTTTTATAAAAATGACCCTTTCCCATGCAAAATTTTTAGCAATTATACACGAATGAATCTGAGATATAAATTCCCCATTCACGGAAAAATTGCAGCATAGCAGCATCACCTATTGGCCGTTATGCACAGAAATTGAATGAACATGTTTCATAATAATAGCCCTTGCTGTGACACACTTAGTTTATTTGTTTAATTATACACAGTATAAGCTGAGATATAGTCTTCCTTTAAATGGGAGAAATCACAGTATAGCAGCGCCATCTGTTGAGTGATTTGCACCAAAAGTTGATGGGCATTTCTTTTTTTTTTTTTTTTTTGGTAAGATGCAACTATGTATAAATTTAAAGGAAATTCTGTGCATAAACTCTTGAACTGCACAAAACTTTTGTCAGATAGACATTTTCCAAAAATGGTCAAATTGTGTTTTGGTTCTCTCAAAATGCGTAAATCCACCGAAAACTAGAAGTTGAAAATTTTCACGAATCCAATACTTCCTTCTATTTAATATAGAAGAAAGTAATAATTCAAAGAAAGAACAGACTTTCTGAAAATTTAAATATGTACTTTTATTTGAAATAATTTTAATTTTTTGGGATATATCTGTGCAACGCAACAGGGAATTCTAAATTCAGGTGCTTTAGTAAGATATTCCATTAAAAATGCAAATTTATATAAATTGGAGGGTTTTTAAAAAAAATCCAAATCGGATAGATAGATGGCGCAAGTAATACCAGGTTTCTGCTAGTATAAATATATGGTCACAAAAACAACAGCTTTATTGTGTATGGAAAACTGGATTGTAAATAAACAGGTTCTAGTCAATAAATGCACATTATTTGACTCATTCTCGAAACAATCTAACAACTTTAACATCTAAGACTAACAATATTACTAAACAATCTAACAACATATTAGCAAAAGACATGAAAACAGAGTTATATATACACTGCAACTGCAGAGAATAAATATCATTTGTTCAGGAACAGCAATGAACAGCTCTTTTTATTGTTATGGGGAAGATCAGGGGGAATGTTATAGATCACTCTGGAGGAAAAACCTAGCTAACTCTGTACAAAATTAAAATAGGGCTTCTATATTTCTTAGACTCGAAGCTACTTTTGGCTAAATTTGTTTGCTAATGAGTCCAAAATCGATTTTCGCAGAAGCCAACTTAAAAAAAAAAAAAAAAAAAAAAAAATCCTTTACAAGCTACAACAGATCTAAAAAAAATTAAAAAATTGTCGCAAAATTTTCATCTGATGGGAGTTTAAGCTTGAATTTTCTCCTTCGGATATCCGTCGGATATCTGGCTTGAAATTGCCGGATATCCGTATCCGGTGTGTTGATATCCGGTACCCCGCCGGATATTTAAAACTCAGCCGGATACCGGATAGTTACCGGATATCCGTTTCATCCCTAATTTAAACGCACATGTAAAATATAAATAACTGAGTGACAAATACTGTATCTAATACTTTGTAAAGCCACCATGGGCTTCTAGAACAGCCAGTAAACGCCTTGGAATTGACTGATGTAGTGGCATGAGGTTATCTAAGCTGATTGTCTTCCAAGCTAATTGAATGGCCGATTTTGTTTATCTTTCATGTTAAACTGCCTTCCGTTAACGTAAACATGGCGAACCAGAATATCTCATACGTTCTCCATTATGTTTAAATTGGGGCTTTTTGAGGGCCAATTCAGAACTTAAATTTTATTGTCACAGAACCAGTTTTTCACGATATGTGCTGTATATACAGATGCACAATCTTGCTGAAAAATATTTCTTCCAGCTTTCTTGACTGCTTGACGGCGGAGGTTCCTTGTGAGCATTTAGACATAATCTACAGAGTTCATAGAGTTCTCCACGAACTCTAATTTGAAAGTCCCTTTAAAACTTATGACTGCCCACACCATGACAGACCCACCTCCAGATTGACGTTTTGAACAGTACACTTCTTTGGTTCTCAAATCGTGTCAGTAGCTATGAAATCCATTCAGGCCATCGAGATTAGACTTTTTTTCATCTGAGAAGATGACTTTTCCCCAATTTAGTCAATCTAGATTCCATTTCCTTGCCTATTCCAACCACATATCTTTGTGCTTTTGAATGAGGGGGGGGGTTCGCCTTCATTATCTTAAATGTAATGAATGTTGCAGCTTTGGTAATTCTCCATATGGTTGTCCGATGAGCACCCAGCTTGTATTGAGCCTTTATTTTCGCACAGGAAATATTCTTATTCTTTGCAGCGTTGCATATTCGACGTTTATCGTAACTGGTAAGCTCTCCTGTTTGCTTCTTATACGATTTTTTCCCATAATTTGCTCCTTTCTTTATATAATTTCGCACAATACTCTCACTTCTTTCAATTCGGCACCCAATTTCACAATTTCTAAAGCCTTTACCACGCATAAAGTCGATTTTTATCCTCTCGTCTACTGTCAAAGTTTTCCCTCTTGCCATTCTGAACAAACTCCGTAAATTTTGCACTCAAACATTAAAACTGTTTTTAGAGAACTTTAGCAATACGACTATCTGTGTTTTAATTTAATTCTGATGGCTCTGTTAAATTTTAAGCACAAAATACAGAGTGCGTTTAATTTCACGCAACAAACGAAAATCAGTGGAAAATAAGAAAATGCTTAACCCTTTGCGGCGCAAGGCAATTCGTATCATTTAAATTTCTGAACTAAATTAAACTAAAAGAAATTTTAAATTTTAAGGTTAAAAAAACTAGCTTTTTCTGATATGTTATAAATGTAAATTTTTGCTAAAAAATTTCCGGGATGAATTTTTGCAGCTGGATCTTAATTTTTGCGTCCTCGCAGCGAGGACAGCGCACATTAAGGGGTTAAACACTCATTTATATAAGCTTGCATGAGCCTAAACATACATGCTCAAAGCACCTTATTTAGTTGTTAGTCATATGCAATAACTGTAAATCACATTCCTTCTTTTAAAATTTAAAAAATTCTATTTCTGGTTATTGGAAAAGGTGCGTTTATATTCATGCAACATACTGTATCTATTTTTTAATTTGCATGAATATGCTTAGATTGCTGAAAAATTTAAAAGTTTTTGTAGCTACAGTAGAAGATCTTCATAACACAATTCTATATAGTGCAATTTTCTATATAGCGCAAAGACTCTCAAACATGAACAATGAATTTTGCAGTTAGGAAGCAATGACATTCCTATACTGTAAAAAAAAAAAAAAAAAAAAACTTACTCTATAGGAGACTAAATGTGATATTAATTTTTCTTTATTCCTTAATTTGAAGCTTTTTAATGAAAAAAAAAAGCTATTTTTATTTACTTATTTAAAAATTAGTATTACAATGAATGATTTGGTCAAGGCATATTTGGACAATGTCTATAAAGTAAATTTAACAAAAAGAAAAAAAAAAAAAAAATTACTATCTGTTCAACTTTTGTTCCAAGAAAAATAACTTAAGGCTACTAAACTCTTATTTTGATATGTTTCAGACATATTTGGCTATGTATACAAGGTAAATTAAATGAGGTTTGAAATGTGATGCATATAATACAAAATTCTATATAATGCACAACCTCGTGTTTTTAAGTTTGTGTTGTAAAGATCTTCTGCTGTATTACAGAATATTCTCAATTGAAAATGGTGTATATTGTATTTATAATTCTTTTAAAGGGAATGCAAAAAAATTTGAATTCATAACTTTTGAGTAGCTTGTGTATTAATATAGAAGATCATTCACATTTTATGGAAACAATTTTATAATTTTTCTCTTTTTCAGTTTGAGATAAAAATTTGGCAACTTTAGAATAATCATCTGCTACTTATTGTTTGATTGGAATGTTAAATAAAATGAAAAGGCTCCTAAAATTGTAACTGCACTTTATTTGGAGAAATATTTATATCACCAAATTATCAAGAGACAGGGTTGGCAGGTTTTTGACGCATGACAGTTTTTGACAGTTTAAACTGTCACGTCAAAAACCCTGTATCAAAAACCTCCAATTTTACACTTCTTAGTATATTTTAACAATAAAGTAGTCATATTTCGAGAAATAAAATAATCTAGTCTTAAAGTGATTTGTTTATAGCAATCCTATAGTTAAAAATAATTTTTAGAAGAGTATTATTATCTGTTTCCGATGAATGCCAATGATTTTTGTTTTGAGTACAAAAAATTGATATTTATTACCTTTACAAAATACAAAAATTCAAATATAGAAATTTGTCTGTTCTAAGGTGAGCTACTTATTGCACTGTATCTGTAAGTTCACAGTACATCTCTCTTTTGTGAATTAATGTCTTAAAGTTATAAAAATTTGCATTTATATGCATTGAAATGTAATAATACATCAAAATGCAATATTAAATAATACATTAAAATTTCTCAAACTGTATTTAAACAATAAAATTAAATAAATAAATAAATTTCCTTTACTTTTTTAAAAATGCTCACGCCTAATTATTTTTTAATTTTATATCTTGATTTTACATTATTCAAAGTTTAACAATGTATTCTAAAATATATGGATATTACTTTGTGGATTCATTGCTATGATTTAATTAAAAAATATATATATATATATATTTGAATGCTAAAAATTTTCATTGAAATTTCAGCATTTAACATAATTTTAAAAATTAACTTATCATTGAATTCACAAACTTAGTAATTACCTAATATGTTTAGTTTATATTTTTAAATCATAATGTTAAAGTGAGGAGGGGAAAAAAATTAACAAAAAACATTAATTTTTTTTTTTTTTTTTTTTTTAATACAGTAGAGCACTGTTTATACATTTTTCAAGGGATCGTTCCTAAAAAACATATAACTGAAAAAAACGTACAACTGAAAATTTGTTTTAACATTAATACACAATAACGTAATATATTTATAATAAAAGTCTAATCAATTTTCATGATTCCTTTTACATTTATTTGAATAAGATATATTTTTAACTAAATTTAAAATATTTTTTAAAGGTAGAATAAAAATTAAATGTTGAAAAATTTTTCTGAATTTCTATATTTTTAATTAAGATTTTGATTTTAACCTTTAAAGACAAAGTGTTTCATTCTCTAAACGGAGATGACATTTTTGCAAACGATTAAAAGGAAGGAAAGAAAAAAAAAATGTTTCTCCAACCGTAATGTCAAATAAACATGATAAGAAAATCTTCCAAGTCGCCCAACGGAAGTGAGTAATAAATTTTCAAGTTTACAAAATGCCTATAAAGTTGTGTGTGTTTTTTATTTTCCTTTCATACCCCATCCCTGGAATCAAAGAGAAATTGGGAGGTCTTCAAGTGGTTACTTGTATACCTACCATTCAAGCCAGTCGCCAACTGCTTATCTCTGAAAATCTCTCTACACTCCTCTTCCCCCAGGCTCTCGATGCAGGCTTAGACATTATATAGAGGTTTATGGATGTAGGTTACACTTTGTTACCATAGTTTTAAGAAAAGATAAGAATAAAACATTAAAAGCATTCATCTTTTTTTTTTTTTTTTTAAATCCTGAAACAAAACTCAAACTTGGGATTCTACAAGGAGTAAAAAAAAAAAAAAAAAAAAAAAAAAAGAGTTTAAGTGAAATTAAGAATTTGTGTCATATAAACGAAATATTTTAACATTAGAATTCAATGGAATGATTTGGGACCAAAGTTGAAAAACGTATAAATGAGAAAAACGTATAAATGAGAAACATGAAACATATAAAAGGTGCTCCACTGTATAAAATTTTTATTTATTTATTGTAAAATTTAGTTAGTTATAAAGAATTTTTAATATGCTTGATTGCATTACTATAATTTTCCATCTATATATGCAATTTTTCATAGTTGCATGGCAATTTACAAAAACGATTTATAAACATCCACTCTCCTTTTAAGACAATTGTTACATTTCCTAACATAAACATTTCTTTCTTTTTCTGAATATATATATATATATAAAACCAATGTTAACTTATATACTTAGTACATTGCAACTTAAAAATATGTATAAAATTATTTTACATTATTTCCAATTTTCACATATGGTTTTTGACGGTTTAAATCAGTTTTTGACGTCAAAAAACCAATCCTGTCAAGAGGTGTAAAAATCTTGGTTATTTCTAAAAAAGTTATTTGTAATATATTAAATTTGAAAGGGGGAAAAAAAAGTCCAATTTGAAAGTAAAAATGAAAACTTGACTACAGAACTTCATCCTAAGACTGTACAAATGCAGGTAAATATCAAGAAAGTGAAGCCTCTAAACCTAAAAGAAAATCTGCTGACTCAAAGATCCATTGCATCAAAACTAGGAATATCTTCTGGTACTGTAAGGAAAATCATCCATAAAGATTTAAAGTTAAAAAACATGTTTAAACTTAAAGCTTATTTGTTTTTGTCAAAGCATATTGCTGAAAAAAAAAAAAAAGTTGTAGAAAATTACATGAAAAACACCTAGCTTCTGAAAAAGGAAAATTTGTAGTAACACTCTGAGGCATGAGCATATTTAAGTGACTGTAATAAAAAGAGATAGTTTTCTATTCATTGGCTGACAAAAATGATCGTATGAAATGGCTCCATCAGTGTACAGAAAAGTTCCCTAAGGGATTCATGATAGTTGTCGGATTTTGTTACAGCAGGAGATTAAAATTAGTCTCAAGTCAGGGGTCTGTCCAAAGGTAAAACTGAATCCATTAAAGGGGGCCCTTCACAAAATTTTATATCTTAAAAAAACCCTTCACAAATTTTTTTATCCTGAAACAGGACCCTTCACAAAATTTTTTATCCTAAAAAAGAACCCTTCACAAAAAAATTTTCTCTTAAAAAAATTTTCCTCCTTTGATAAATTTCTTTCATTTTACAAACTTATTTCCCATGGGGCGAAAGGCCACCTGAGTAATCGGATGTGCTTGACTATATTTCCCACAAAAAGTTGCTATTCAATTTCTAATTTATAAAAGGTTTCTGTGTGTATATGTGAGTTTAATTCAATAAAAGTGAACCTTCATTTTCTAAAATGAAACCTTACTTTAACTGTAATTTTATTTTGCAAAATTACATTTAAAAAAAAAGAAAAAAAAAAAAAGGACCCCAGCTGAAAAGTTCAGTAGAATTTGATTTTCATACTAATATTTGATTCAGAAAATTGTGCGTAGATTTTTCACAATTTCCCAAAACCAGGACCCTTTCTGAAAAGTCTGGACCGACCCCTACAAGTAAAGCCCAAACTAATTCACTCTACTATCAGTTGAATATTAATGTGTGATTAACAACAAACCTGGAAGCAGAAATGGCATAAAGTCGCCTTTTATACAAATTACAATCCTGTTTACAGCATCAGTATTGCCTTATCCCTATTTAACAGCATTGTGAATAATGCACATTGCCAGCTGGGATTTGACATTGTGACACTGTCCATCACCTGCAGTGATGGTATGGGGTCCCATTGGATACACGCAGGGCCCGACTAACAACTTTTTGTGCCCCCCCCCCCAAAAAAAAATAAATAAATAAATAAATAAAATAAAAAATAAAGTTATAAACATACTACAATTTATAGCCGGCGAAAAAACAGAGCGAAAAGAGTTATTTAATCAAAAAAATTATCTGCCTCTGTTTTGGAATCTAAAGACAAATAAAATTACGTTCAGTCAACCTAACGACAGACATTATTTTAAAATGTTATTCACGTAAGTGAATCACAGTTCGAAAAAAAAAAAAAAAAGGAACATTTAGACCATATACTTTAAATATTAGTAAAATTTTGTGCCCCTGAGAAATGTGAAACACAGTTCGAAAAAAAAGAAAAAGGAAGATTTAGACCATATATTTTAAACATTAGTAAAATTTTGTGCCCAGGGCACGAGCCCCAGGTGCCCGTGCAATAGTCAGGCCCTGGATACACATCTCGATTACTTCTTGATCGCATTCCCGGCACTCTGAATAGCGGCCATTAAATTTCTGATGATTTAAGGCCCACCCACCTGCTCTATATTCAGTGCCTCCGTAGTGCAATATTTCAGCAGGATAATGCATGACCGCAAATTGTCTTATATTGCCTACTGTTTAATCGTTGAAAAGCAAGTGGCCCGCCTCCACTCACCAGCAACTACGATCGATGAACTGTGGCATCTTGTTGAAGCTTCATGAAGTGCTGTACCCGAATATGCCATCCAATTGGTGTTCGATTCAATGCTTGGCAGATAACTGTAGTTATTGCTCCTAGAGGTCACTGCTTTATGTATTGTTTTCTCGGGATATATTAATCAAAACTTCCTGAAAATTCAATCAATTGTTCTTCCTACTATAATGTATGCGCCCAATAAATATCATTCTTATATTTGCATTCCTTCTTGGTGTTGCTATTTTCACGAACATGAGTGTAATAATTAGTTGCTTTTGTTTGTTCTAAGTATATGTATGTTTAATTTTTCTGTGTTAGGATGACTGTGAATTTGAGGCTATTGCTCCAGAACTGACAGATGAAGATTTGGAAAAAGTTGTTGATCCTCTTCTTCATGAATATTTTGAACATGGTGATACTCATGAAGTAATTGTAAGTCATGATTAAATAATTAGATTTTTACATATACATGAAAAGATATAAAAGAAGCAGAGCCCAGTTTAAGGGGGGCTGAGGGGGCTGCAGCCCCGGGCCAGTGAACAAGGGGGCCCTAGATGGGGCCAAGAAAACCCAGTAAATAGAAAAAAAATGTAATATTTTTTTTAATTCGGTTTTTACAGTCAGAAATTAAAATCCTTGATACTGTTATGTAAAAATATTTTTAAAAGACAAATTTTTGAAAATTTCTTTTAGTACTTAAACTTAAAAAATTTCTTTTTAAATATTTTTACTTTCTTCTATCTTCAATAGAAGAAAGTATTGGATTCGTAAAAATTTTCGATTTCGGGTTTTTGATGGATTTACACGTTTTGAGAGATGTAGAACACGATTTTACCATTTTTAGAAAATGTCTGTCTGTCTGTCTGTGTGTGTGTGTGTGACAAAATTTTGTGGCAACTGTATCTCTGGAACTACTGCACAGAATTTCATACAAATTGGTATGTAGTTGCACCTTGACATAAATTAGTGCCTATCAACTTTTGGTAAAAATCGTCTTACAGGTTGCGTTGCCATCCCGCTTTTTCTAAATTTTTAACAGGGTGATATAGGGCAAAAATTTTCAAGATGGGTATCTTTCGAAAGGTCTCGTCAGTACCTTTAAAACGAATGGTTGAACTATAAATCTGTGATAATTTAAAACAAAGTTATCAATTTTTTTTACTTTTTACGAAAAAAAACTTAGAAAAAAAATCTTTTTTTTTTTTTTTTTTTCTCTCCCCTTAATTTTATCAAACTCCCACGGTTTCCGTGTTCTGACAAACTTTGACAAAATTTTTGGGTAAAATGTGAAAATTATTCTAAGTTTGTCAAAACACGGAAACCGTGGGACTTTGACAAAATTGGGGGAAAAAAGCAAAAATTAGTTTAAGTTTGTCAGAACACGGAAACCGTGGGAGTTTGATAGAATTAAGGGGAGAGGGAAAAAAAAAAGTGGGACTTTGACAAAATTTTGGGTAAAATGTGAAAATTTGTTAAAGTCCCACTTTTTTTTTTTTTTTCCTCTCCCCTTAATTCTATCAAACTCCCATGGTTTCCGTGTTCTGACAAACTTAAACAAATTTTTGCATTTTTCCCCCAATTTTGTCAAAGTCCCACGGTTTCCGTGTTTTGACAAACTTAGAATAATTTTCACATTTTACCCAAAATTTTGTCAAAGTCCCACTTTCTTTCTTTTTTTTTTTTAATTATTGTTACTGAGTGAATTTGTATAGGAAAAGATAGAAGAAAGTCATGTGGTGGCCACAACATACTAGTTTTAAAATGCATTAAAATTTCAAAAGTCATTCAAGAAATGAGGGGGGGGGGGGAGAGAATAATATAATTTGTTGCCTTCCGCCATGTAAAATTATTAACAAGAGCAAACTCCAAATTAGAGAGAGTTCTATCTCTTCGAAGAACAAAAATGCAGCAGAATAAGCTGCTATGTTTGGCTTTGCTGTGTTCAGAGCACGATTTAACAAGCAACCTGGATTTTAAAGATGTAATTGAAACTTTCAGCGCGGCAAAGGCTAGGAAGAAGCCAATTTAATTTTTTTATTCTGTAAAATATATTCATTAAAGTTTTTGATGCAGCAACTTTTCCTTTGGTCGGTGAGTTAGATTCTTTTGTTGTTAATATTTTTTTTTGTTGTTGTTGTTTTAATTAATTTTTTGCAAACAGTTTCAGAGTTCATTTAAATGGTAATAAGAATCTTATTATATGACCATTGTAAAAGTTTATCTAATGATGAACATTCATATTAAAAAAAGAAAAAGAAAAATGTGTGTGTGTGGGGGGGGGGGGGGCTCCGCTATTATCTCAGCCCCGGGCCCTTAAATGGGTAAACTGGGCTCTGAAAAGAAGTAGTATTAAATTAAGGAAAATCTCTCTCTCTCCTATTCAAGATTATAGATTTTGTTAATAATTGTTAGTTTGACCCAACTTACTTTCAGTAAATTACACTTAACCCCCACTGTGTGTGTGAGAACAGAATAAAATTGTATTTTTTTTTTTTTCACTCTATAATATTTAGATACAACAATGGTTATTTCAGCTTGTAATTAAAAATATGACTGTGCCTTTATATATAAACAGGACAATTATGTGACCTTCATACTTAACAAACTAATAAATATATAACTACACACTTTTAATTTATAAGTGTAGTGGGGAAAGTAATTACTTAGATAACGAAAAATGAGTATCAGCTGCTCAGCCAGATAATGGGGGGGGGGGGGGTAACTTGGGTATAAAAATGACTCATTTTGAAATTTCAAGTCCTGTAATAAATTTATTTAAAAAAAAAAAAAAAAGTTTTGTTCTAGCTTAGCGTTATGACCTTCTAGAATAGTTTTGTTTAGGTTTTATGTTAGTGGAGCTATTTGTATAAAAATGACAAACATTAGTTTCATGTTTCACTATACTCAAACTACCCCATGGATAGGGTAATTTGGGTATAGTACATGCTTAGAAAGCAAAACATGGTTTTAATAATCATCTTACTTAATTTCAACCAGTTTAGGTTGAATATAGATGTAATAAGAAATAATGAGAGGAACAATTATTTTTATTAGTATTAAGATAAAATTTAACCCTTTATATCCAAAATTACTTTATTTTTGGAAAAATAGTTTGAAACTTTATTACATTTCTTTATGCATGAGAAACATGTTATATTAAATTTAGAAAACTTACAATTTTACATTTTTTTTAATATTGGAACTTAAAAGTCTCGACAGGACTTAAAAATATCAATTTGTTTTATGGGACTTTAAAGTCCCGGTGGGATACAAAGGGTTTAGCTGAAAATTATGCAAAAATAACTTAAAATGTCAACCGTTCATTGACCATAAGTAGTTTTTGTGACAGATTCTTTAAAGAAATTAAAAAAATCTTCTACTGTAATCAGGAACGGGAAACACAGAAGAAATCTGCCCCATATTAATCCATTCAATGTCATTTCTGTCTAGGGAAAATATAATGTCCACCTTCACCTTTACATTTGCTTAAAAATTTGACACAATAACATTCTTTATTTTAAGGATTAGGAGCAGTTATTCACCCGCTTATACTCCTTTGCAGTTTTCCTACATTCAATCTGATAGTGGATACTTTTAATGAAACATAAAATAAACATATATGTATGCATACCTAAATTTTAAAAATACACAGCATTAGGTTAACTAGTAGCACTGTTTGGAAGTTGTTTTTGTTTACATTACTGTCTTTAAAAATCTTTGAACCTTTTGTCAAAATCAATGTTGCCAGCATATTTTCAGCATATATAATCCTAGGTAATGATGATGCATATAAATGCCCTTTTTTTCTAGCTGTATAAAATGATTATTTTTCATTCTATTTAATAAAACCGAAATTACCCCATGTTTTTAAATCATTAATTACATTAAAACTATTAAACATAAATGTTTCAATTCAATAAAAAAAAATAAACATACAAAATGTATAGTACATACCTAAATTTGGAAAATATATAACAGCTTGTTAATTAGCAGCACTATTTGAAAATAGCACTGCTCTGCAAAAAAAAAAAAAAAAAAAAAAAAAAAAAAAATTAGAGATTTGATATCATTCTTGCTGATTCTTATGTAAAATGACCTCCTAAATTTGAATATGACTCTCATTTTTTCCAGTCACCTACCGTTTTCTAGATACACCACCCCCTCCCTCAATTTCTTTCTCTGTTCGATAATTTTATGACCAAGAATTTGATTTGAAGAATGAAAAATAATTAATTTAACACCTAAAATGTAATGCATAATTTCTTTGGCAAATCCCTCCCAAAAATTTTCCCTTGTCACAAATATCCAAGTTTTAGAATTTTCCAACTCTCTAGCCCCTCAGAAGATGTTTAACGGTTAAAATAATCCTCCCCCTCCTAAAAATCAAATTTATAGCCATAAAATCACCGAAAAATGATAAAAATAGGGGGCCATTCCTAAAAAACAGTGGGTATAGGGCAAAATAGGCATCATATTCAGATTCAGGAGGTCATTTTACATAAGAATATGCTGAAATAGTGTCAGAGGCAATTTTCATGCTGAGCAGTGTAGTTGTTTTGTTTGCATTGCCATCTTCAGAAAGTAAAATATTTTTTGTCAATTTCAATATCACGGTTGCCAACATATTTTCAGCATATAATCATAAGTAACGATGATGTATATAAATGTGAATTTTTGTAGGTGTATGAAATCATTAGTTTTTATTTTATTTAATAAAATATAATTTATAACTAAATTATCCCCCCCCCCCCCCCCCAACATCAGTAATTAAAAAGTAAAAATTGGAGAACTTTAAAAGTACTTTTATTAGCATAAATGTAGCTGTACTTTTCTGTGGTCAGATCTGCCTGAAATTAAGTCCTGATATATTTTTGTGAGCCCTGGAAAAGCTAAAAACTTATTCGAATTGAAGAAAAAAAAAAAAAAATCTGTAACAAGAAGTGTCATAATACTGCAATGATAGTTGAATATGTTCTTATTGAATTTACATTCACTTCCAAAGACACAACTATTAAACAGTCATTTTCATTGGTGCGAGATCAGGCAAATGTGCTGGCTAGAGCAGCATTTGAACACATTCTGTATCAAGGAAGGTCCAGACAGTACAGACAACTTATGGTCATGCATTATCCTGCTTAAATATTGCACTATGGAGGCCTTGAATATAGAGCAGGTGGGTAGCTTTAACTGACCAGAAGTTTAATGGCCGCTATTCAGAGTGTTGGGAATGCAATCAAGAAGTAATCGAGACGTGTATCCAATGGGACCCTATATCATCACTGCAGATGATGGACAGTGTGATGATTTTGAATCCCAGCTGGCAATGTGCATTATTCACAATGCCATTAAATATGAATAAGGTAATCCTGATGCTGTAAACAGGATTGTGATTTGTCTGAAAGGCAACTTTATGCCATTCCTGCTTCCAGGTTTGCCGTTGATCACACATTTGAGAGTAATCAAAATTTTGGTAGACGCATACTGGATCACCACCTGTAGTCATGTTATGCGATACCATTGGATACATGTCTTGGTCACCTCTTGTTTTCATTCCCACCACTCTGAATACCAGCCATTACATTTCTGATGAGTTAAGGCCTGTCGCTCTGCCCTCTATTCAAGGCCTCCGAAGCACAATACTTAAGAAGGACAATGCACGACAGCCAGTTGTCCGTATTGTCTGGACCTTCCTTGATGCAGAATGTGTTCAATTGCTGCTCTGGCCAGTACGTTCTCCTGATATTGCACCAATGAAAATGACTGTTTAATCGTTGAAAAGCGACTAGCCCCCAAACACTCACCAGTGACTATAATCGGTGAATTGTGGCATCGTGCTGAAGCTTCATGAAGTGCTTTACCCATATGTGTCATCCAATCACTGTTTGATTCAATGCCTAGGCAGATAAGTGCTGTCATTGCTCACAGAGGTCGTTGCTTTATGTACTGTTTTCTCAGTACGTATTACTCCAAATTTCCTGAAATTTTAGTCAATTGTTCTTCCTACTATAATGTATGTGCCCAATAAATATCATTCTGATATTCAAATTTCTTGGTGTTGCAATGTTCTCAAACATGAGTGTATTATTTTTAAATTATGAATTAAAGAAATTATTATTAAAATTTTCTCTCTTAAAAGCTATGCCTTGAGGAGTTAAATCTTGGACAGACTCCTCCAAAAATTGTTTGCATGATGATTAGTCTTGCAATGGAGCGAAAACCTTCTCAACGTGAAATGACATCTGTGCTGCTTTCAGATATGTATGGGCATATTCTTCAATTAGATGATATAGCTGCAGGATTTGATTTACTTCTAGAAAATCTTCCTGATTTGATCCTTGATACACCTGATGCAGCAACTGTAAGTATTTTTGTTTATTTTGATGCTTAATATATATTTGTTATTCAAATTAGGGATTCATAGTGTTTCAAGTTTTTTTAATTGGATTTGTTTAGCCAGAATCTAATTGAAAAGAAGTCAAATGATGCTGAATAATTCAGAAAAAATAATAAATTAAGGTAACTGAGAAATGTGTTTACAAAATAGAAAATAGCATTATAACTCAATTCTTAAGAAAGAAGAATGCTTAATTATTGGAAGTATTTGATGAATATTTTCTTGTTACCGCTGTTTTTTTGCTGTATCTAGAGGTTTAATTTGCATCAGAATACAAAAGAATTCAGTTCCTACATTTCGTTTATTTCAGTTAATTTTTATGTTAGATGGAACACATGGAGCTTAATATTATGTAATGGAGTTCTATAGAGTACAAAGATCATATTCGCCCTAAACTTTTGCTAAAATTTTCTTTCCTAAAAAGTACATTTTCTTCTACAAATTCTGTTTTATGTTCCCAAAACTACTGTAAACGGAGCGGCTATGATATCAGTTCACTATAGCCAGGACAGATTTTTGAAAACCATTTTCATTGTTCTTACAAAAGAAAGTAGGCTTACTTAAAAATATAAAAGAAATACAATCTTACAGTTTCTGATGGCAGCCGTTATCAGGAGCTGAAAGGTTCTATTTCTTTTACATTTTTAAGTTATTTTAAAGCCTCTATGTTTATAATTTTAAGTGAATGATAGTAGGTATGTTCAAGCAGTCACATCACTCTAGTGTGTTTGGTAGTTTATCAGTTTCTACTTTCAAACTGAACTTTGGGTGGATTCAGCATTGTTTCTTTAATTTTATTTAAACACAGTATAATATAATACAATCATAATTAGAGATGTAAAATTTCTGAAAATTCTGAGGCAGTAGAAAAAAAAAAGATTTTTTCAGTTTTTTTTTTTTTTTTTTTCTCAAAAAATTGGAAAAATTTAATTTTTACAGATAAAATTAGGGTTTCTTAATAGTTATATATCTTAGCAAATATAAAGTGTTAAATATTTAAAAATACATGCAATCCATATTATTTTTTCTTAACAGAAATATACAAAAAGCTTTTACTATTAAAACACGAGCCTTTCTTTTTCATATTACCTTTCCTTGTACAAAACACTAAAAACTAGTTAAATCGCCATTCATCTATTAATTTTGCATAGGATGTGCATTCCTATGGAATGTTCATCTCCCAGCAGCATTGATACGATAAATTTAGATTAGAATCAAAATGACAAAAAAAAAAAAAATCCATCAGCCAAAACCTGATATTTTTTATATTCGAAACCCGAAAACTAAATAAAATTTAATGATTCATCTGAAAATCATGCAAAACTTTTTAAAGTTATAAGATAAAATAAATTTTCATTGTCACAGAGTTAGTAAATCATTAAAAAAAAATTTTAAATGGCGTTATGTGTATTTCCAGAGTACAAAAATATGCTTTAAGTTTAGTATATATAATGTATGTATGATTTTTCTTTATTTATTGCCTTTCTGCGATATGTATGTAACAATTTGTATACACGTACATTTAAACATGGGAATATGTAGTATGTTTATAATTATATCAAACAAATTTCTATTTATTATGATAAATTTTTTGAAAGATGTTCTCAAGTTGACCCGACTCATTAAAATCTTAAGCTAACCTACAGGAAAAAAAATTTAGTCAACCTAATCCAAACCCGACCCTCAGGAAAAATAAATCAGTCAACCCAGCCACCAGGAAAAAAATTCAGTCAACCTGACCCATAAGAAAAATAAATCATTCAATCTGAACCGAACCTAACAAGTAAGAGAAAAGACCCCCCAAAAAAACTTTTCCCCAAAATTTCTGCTTTTTTTTTCGGACCATTCCCATCTTTAATCATAATGCTGTGCACAGCAAAACGAAATTTCAAGAGGGATCATTTCAAAAAGAACTGGATGGTGTTTTGTTAAAAGAATGGTGTTTGGTGGATCCTGATAATAAATACTTTGTGATATACATTCTTTGTGCAGAAAAGTTTGAAATATGTCGTGGCACTTTTGCTTGTACATAATCATCATAAAAGAAAAAACACAAGATTGAATTTGACTTTAAGAACAAAGCATTGTCATAAGCATTTCAGCAGTTTTTGGATGTCACGAAAATACTAATAGCAGTAATGTACTGTCTCAAGAAATGCAAATCGCAGGGGTGGAAAATCTGCACCAATTGCGCCAAACTGCTACAATTTCAAAGACTTGCTATAATCTGCTACAAAAACATCAAAATTTAAGTTTTGCATCTATCTGTGCCAAAAATGAAATTTCATTATTGGAAACAAAAATTTTGTTTAAAAAAACTTGTGGGAATTGTATAAATACACCGAGAATGGCAAATTTCTTTGGCTAACAACAAATGAAATCAGAAATCTAGTCTAGCAGCTCATTGGTTAGAGAAATTTCTTAAGGTGTTGTGTGAGGAAATTATTTTTAAATTATTTATTTATTTTTTGCGCATCTATTTTTGTTTTGATGTGTGGATATATCTGAGTAATTTCCTGGTAAGAGGATTTTTTGATTAAAAAAAAAAAAAAAAAAAAAAAACTATGATTTTCAAGGTTATCAAAAGGTATGTATATTTATTTATTTATAAAAAAAAAAGTATATAGTACAAAACCGAAAAATCCTGAATCATCACGTGAAATGTTAATCAGTCCTAAGAAAATTTTATGAATATGAAAACGGAATTAAAAAAAAAAAAAAAATCTTTTTTTGGCAAACTTAAAGGCAACGGTAGATTCCTTTACATTAATGTTACAAAAGTAAAGAAATATTACATATGTATTAACACATACTTAGCCAAATGTGGCTTTGTTCTTACACATTGCATTATTTACGTCACTATTCTGTTTTCAAGAAATTAAATTTTCAACTACAAAAGGGTTTTATTCATTCAACTTAAAATTTTAGACTAGATTTATTGGTCAGTAAATGTTTCAATTTTTTAAAATCCAAACTCATAATCATTCAACAAGTAGAAGCCATAAAGATATATAATTTGGTGACAAAATTTGCGACTTAGCAATGGAATTTGTGATTTGGTGGCAAAATTTGATAGCTGATGCCGAAATTTTTGACTTGGGGATGAAATTTGTTATTTTATGATAAAATTTGGCGTGCTTGGCAATGGAGAATAACAGCTTTGGCATCATTATATTTTCCTCCCACGCGAAAACCTCATATCTCTTCACAGACTAATATCTTGTTTCCACAAGATAAAAGGGGGGGGGGGCAAGGGGTGCGCTTGCCCCAGGTGTGAAATTTTAGGGAACGCCAAATACTGCTTTCTTAAGAAACTAAAAATGATTATTGTGATAAATTTCTAAATTTTTACAATTTTACAGACCCTTTTAAAATTATCTCTGGCTAACCTTAGTTTTCTTGATGAAAACTAAAACATTTTTAGGCGCATCATAGCTTTAAATTATTCCCCTGGTGATTAAATTATAATGTGGGTGCGAACTCTAATGAACTCTTCTTTCATTTTTACATCTTATATTCAGAAATTGGTCGAGCACTTTAGTCGAAGTTTCTACTGGACGTTAAGCTCTACGCCTCTATACATTCATAGTATGGCAATGACTATAAGCGGCCCTTCTTAGTTCACGTCCATAAAGCGCTAATATACTGATCATTATAACAAAAGCCTAACCTTTAGTCAGATACTGGACTGCAGCCTTTGCGTCTGTAATTTGTTAGTTTAGAAATTAATATAAAAGGGTCACCACTTATAATAAAGCCATAAGAGGTTTGCATCTACGACTTGTTAACAAGATTATTGCTAGAAAGAGTCACTGAAATTTTCATATTCGTAAATGGGTAATTTTTTACACATTCTTTATCGTTTTTATTTATTAATATAAATAAATTTTTCTACTAAAATTTGATCAAAGAAAAAAAATATTCATATTAGTCATTGCATACACAAAGTTTGATGCATTTCCATCTCATCGAGTTCAAGGTAATGCAATCAAGAAAATCTATAACAATCTATGCAAAACTTTCATAAACATACAGTATTTTTATACTAAGAATGTTATATATAAAATTTGATGCAGTTTCATTCCATAGGTGCTAAACTATATAATTTTCACAAAATCCAGAAAAGAGCACGATACAACACCATCTTTTGAGCGATTGCAAATAAATTTCATAAGTTTATTTTTTTTTAACAAATATTGTACAGATAAATTTTGTCATGATTCCAAACGATAAATACAACTATAATAAAAATCGCAAAGAAAAAAAAAAAAAAAAAAAGGCAGAGTTTATTTTAGTGTATAAGGTTCCAGGAACTTCAAGAAGAAGCTGTAAGTGCAAGATCTTTAAATTATTCACACTTTGTTGTAGATGATCTTTGGTGTTTGAAAGTAGGTCGATTGACAATGATTTGGGTGAGATGCTCTCTGTGAGGGTGTTTCTAAGGGAACTTAACTTAGCCTATATATATATATGCAGGTGTCTGAGAAAACCACAGAAAACTCCAAATGGTTAGATCGACGACCTCGACTTGAAATTGAATTCGTTACTTCCCATCTACCAGTTTCGAGAGCAGAACCACTCAGCTACTGGTGGGGGATTCCTTCTGCTATAGAAATAATGGAAAAGGCTGAGAGGATTCTGCATAATTTTCTCATCTAAGCTATAAGTATTTTGTCACATAGTACTTGATCAGAAAAAAAATAAAAATACTGATATCGATAATGTAGATTTTTGATGAGATGTGATGTGTTTCTGGATGCTGATTAAGAAAAGAATATTAAAAAAATTCTATCTCATACAGTTTTGACAGGAAATAGGGTTTTATGAGAGAAATGAGATTAAAACTCTACTTTTTCAACTCCCATCTCGGTTATTTCCCAAAAAATCTAGGCAATATGAGTGAAGAAAGAGATATTTCATCAAGACATCAGAGAAATGTAAAGGGGGTATCATATCAGAGACGATGCAGTGGCGGCTCGCGCACCGAAAATAGGTGAAGAGGCACACTGTATTTTACACTGTATTCATTTATAGAATATAAATTTACATTTAAATAAGTATATTTAGTTAATTTTAGTTAAAACCATGCTTAATAAAAATTATGCATTAAAAATACTTAAATAATATTTTTGAGCTCTTCACCTATTTTCAGTTCACGAGTCGCCACTGAGGCGATGGAATGTTAATATATTAGCAGATTATTGTTGAATGCTGCATAGAGATTACCCTCACAAAAAAAAAAAAAAAAAAAAAAAAATTAAACAAGCTTCGATCTCAAGAAACTGAAACTTTTAAAAGACAATGCGTAAATAATAGTCTTTTAATGTATTTTATATGCAAAGAGTTTCTATTCCGCTATAACCCCTATGTCAGTTCTTCATAGTATTATCTTTACTTTGTGAGTAGTATAGTTTATTGGGGAAAAACATAAAGCATTTGGTAACCAAGCTACTAAAAAAAAAAAAAAAAAAAAAAAGTGAACAGAAATTAATTCACTTTATGAGTCATTAGGTTTTCTGTAAGTTCAAACTTCGTTAGATGTACAGAATTACTTTTGCTCGATATATTCAGCATTTATGTTTCAAATATTTTGACTTAAACACCATAATAATGACATTTTGTTAGACGACTTATCACTTTATTTAAAGAAGTCTATCCAGAATTGAGTATTTCTACGTGGATTATTTTAAATTTGTTTTCTTGAATAGCTAAATAAAAGCTTTAAAAAAGTTTAATTAATATTTTGTTATTGTTTTATTGTCAATTACCTTAAGAATTACTATTAACAATGCAAGATGATAGAAGCTTTTCAAAATTAAATTAATAAATGCATGTAAACGCTCAACGATGATCAGAGAAAGACTAACTGACCTATCAATTTTGCCAATTGAACGAGATTTTCACACTTTGACGGTGTAATTTATGTAATGATTCAGCTATAATTCTAACTGTATGGAAAT
The DNA here is from genome assembly GCA_963930645.1 of Salticus scenicus. Lineage (NCBI taxonomy): Eukaryota > Metazoa > Arthropoda > Arachnida > Araneae > Salticidae > Salticus > Salticus scenicus. The sequence goes on along the minus strand of OZ005657.1, from coordinate 22,623,738 downwards.
AACTTTTTTGTTCTATAAAGTTATTTTTCTGTTCTTAATATTTGGAAACCTTTTTATCCGTAGATAACAAAAAAAAATTTTTTTTTTATAATTATGAAAAAGGAAAGCATTGACAACTGAAAAGGAAGTAATTGTATTTTATATTGCGTGAGTGCAAAAGATCTGCCCGCTTTTATTACCCATAAAGAAGAGCAAATAAACGCAAAATGAACAGTATCTATTATTGTGCATAATCTCCATTGCTATCTATAATCTCTTGCCATCTTTCTGGTAGGAGATTAATCCCATGACAGTAAAATCCTGGCGGTTTCGATTAAAAAAAAGTCTTGGAGGGCAGTTTTCACAGCATCAAGATCATCAAAGATTTTCTGACTGTAGGAATTCTTCAACGCGTGAAATAGGTGCTAGTCAGTTGGTGCCAAATCAGGAGAATAGCGAGGGTGATGTAAAACCTTTCAACGAAAGCTCAGTAACTTTTTGCGAGTGATGACAGCAGCATGTGGCCTGGCGTTATCGCGACGAAGGCTAACACCACAACGATTGATGAGACCTGGCCGCTTTGCTACCAAATTTGAATGCAGCCTGTCTAACTGTAGACAGTAGAAGGCAGCATTGATGGTTTGGTTGAGTGGCAGGACCTCCCAGTGAATTATTCTCTGCACATCCCACCACACACTCAATAACACCTTCTTGGGATGAAGTTCAGCTTTCGAAGTCGATGCTGACAGATCAGAAGGGCGACACACAGTCCTTACGTTATGGTACATAACCCACTTCTCATCTCCTGTTACAATTTGTGTCAAGAATGGGTCATTTTAGTACCGGGAAAGCAAGGAAACACATGTGGTGATTCATCTGTTGATTAGCTGTCAGGTTATGTGAAACCCAACGATCCATCTTTCTCGTAAAACCAAACTTAACCAGCCATCTCTCGACCATTGTCAAGTGTACATTGAAGGTCTCCACTAAATTTTGCATGGTTTGTTCAGGTTGTTCCTTATAGCTTGGTCATTATCGTCTTCTCCAACGTGTGATGGCCGTCCACTCCTAGCCTGATCTTGGCAGCTTCTGTCGCCTTCCCTAAATTTATGAAACCATCGACGACATGTGCTTTCGTCTATTTGCATCCTCCCCCATAAACTTGACAAATATTGCGATATGTTACGGCTGCCGTACTCTTTCTATCGAACTTGTTTAACAAACAACGTCTTATATGCTCCTTCTCATTTTCCATGTCACACCCTTTTATATATTTTTTAAGATGATTAACTTTGTGAGACACGATGCATTTATATGTGAGGCATCCACACGTTTGATTGGCCGACGATTTGCATCATTACAATGTCATGTGTGACATTAATTCCATTGTAAATTTGCATATCCAAAAACGAGTAGAACTTTCGCACTTTCCCAGTAAACAAATTAGAAATTTGTAAATAGCTTTTGAATTATTTATAAGTTTAAATAGCTGTTTCTCTGTACGTATTTAACTCCATAATCACAGAAGAATGTCACTAATATCCAAGAAGGTCTGTCGAAGCTAGGAGAAGGGAACTGCCCGATTCGAACTGAGGTCGTACTCGCCAACGTAGCAGTTCTGATTTTTCCGTGGTTTTCACTGAAACTTGCGAGAATGCGGGTTACGATCTCTTAGAAAGACAGCCTTTTGATGGCACTCTGTCCAGGCCTAGGATTCCCACACAGTCAATTTACTTTAAATCTACACCATTACCGGAAGGAGAGAGGCACATTATTTTGAACTGCCCCCAGGTGCTACAAACCTACGCTATGCCACTGAAAACATAAACATATCTTAAGAGCGGACAATACCTAATCTTTTTGACATCCAAAGCCCGTGTTTCCACAAAGACTCATTGCCTAATGTATTTTTTTTTTAGTTCAGTTTTCACATTCAGAAAAATCCCAATCGTTAAATTAGCACTCGTTTTCGAAAAATTGATTTTTCACTTTTAATAATTTATTTTCTGGCTAAAAAATGCGAAAATGCACTTAGTTATTTTTTTCGCTTTTTTAAACTCATAAATAAAATTTAACAAACGAGTACTAATTCCATGATTGTGAATTTTCTGAATGTGAAAATGGAATTAAAAAATAAATAAATACATTAGGTGGTGAGTAATTGGGGAAACAGGTTTTTCTGTAAAATAATGTGAGCCTTGCTGTCGGCAAGATTAGGTATTGTTCGCTTTTAATACTAAATATATACAGAGTATTAGATTACATCAGGGCATGTTTAATTTAAATCTCAAAGTTTTAGACATGTTTTTGAGTAATTAATGTTTTCAATAGAGGATTCTTATTTATGGTTATTATTAATTTTTTTATACATTGAAAAAAAATGGGTAACTTTTTTTTTCAGATTATTATTACCTCTTAGAATGAAGTAAAAAAATATGTATATCAAAAATTAGCTATTTGGCATTTCATAAGTTAATTCAACTTTGTCTAAGGTGGACATCTTATATATTTTTATGAATTACTTAGAAAATTTAATTTTCAATTCATTTTTATTACTTAAAACTATTTTGTTTTAAAGATTTTTTTTTTTTTTTTAGTGGTATACTTAAACTGAATAGTAAGAAAATGCATATGGTTTTTATCCTTTAATGTTCATAAGCATGTGATATTTAAGCTAGTATTTTGGTCGTTAGGCTACTATTTAGGCAACTATTTTAATGCTTCTAAACTACTAAAGCAACTATTTTTGTTCTATTTCTTTTGTGGCAACCCTGTATTAACAAAATTATGACTTACTTTTCTCTAATACTATCTTATTTGAATCAGAGCTTTCAGATTCCCTCTTTAAGCATCATTATGTTAGAAAATATATTTTACAGATGTTAAATTAAATAAACAACTTTCAGTTCCCTAAACCTAGTTCACTACGGACTACGGTGCCCTTTGACCAAGAAATAGTCCTGCATCGGTTCAGGTAACCCGATTTTTATCCCGACCCGACTCGCGGTTCAGGTCGACTACATTTTTTTTCTCTTGCGGGTCGGATTCAGGTTCGGTTGACTGCATTTTTTTTACTGCAGTTTGGGTTCGGGTTGGGTTTAGTTTTCAACGAATCGGGTAGACTTGAAAACATCTTTCAAAAAAAATTAATCTTAATAAAGCAGAAATTTGTTTGCTCTATACATCCAAGATGTTTCGAAAGAAAAAGGAATAAATGTATTAATTCCTGAATAAGTGCTTTTTTTCTTCCCCGTCAACCCCGAAAAATATGATTATTTCTGCAAAAACTGACAAAATTTGCACTTTTTTCAAAGCTGATTAATGAAATGCAAGATTATTATTTATTTTTCTGTATATCAACAAAATGTCTGAATTTAATTTAGAAATTTATTCATCAAGCCTAAAAGTTCATTTCAGAAAATTATGGAATGGAAGGCTTTTTTTTTTTTTATACCAACTATGTGAAAAATACCAGAGCTGGGAACTGTTGCAGATATTATGCCATCAGTTCATTGTTGTTTGAGAAAAAAGTTGGATTATAGCTAACTACTAAAATTAGTCATATGTTTTACCACCGATTTCAGAAATACTTGAATATTTCAGCACTAATTGTAAAACTGAAAACTTTTTTATAAGATTTTTCCGTGCTGTGTGACTATTTTGCGAAAAAACAACAAAATCTCTGCTCTTTTCTTATACCATTGCCAAATTGTGCAATATTTGTTGAAATAGATGTTATTTATTACCAACGTTTCCTGAAAAATATAATTTAAAAAATATATTTTGCCGTCAATCGGCAAAATTCACAGAATTTTCACTTTAGATTTTTATGGGAAATATAAAAGATCTGGGAGGAAGAGTAAATTATCAGCTTGCGATAATAGACAAATTTTCAAGCTTGCAACAAAACAGAACTTGTCTACTCATAAAATAACACTGAAAATAAGTAAAACTATTTCACATATGACAGTCTGACTCACTTTAAGATCAAATTAAATGTTACTCTTTGGAAATTAAAAAAGAAAACCAAGACCGTTAAAGCATCATAAAGAAGAAAGGCATGACCTGGGGTGCTTCTTTTAAAAATATGATTTTTTCCGACGAAAAAAATTCAAGTTGGATGGCCCGGATGATAATATTTACTACTGGCATGATTTACGAACGGAACCTCAGGACATGGGTGAAATTTTCAGTCTATGGACTGAATTCAGTCTTTTTTTCGGTGTTATAATACATATAGGCCAATTTTATGGAATTAATCTTTGTTAGGGACAAATAAAGGTCCCAATTTGTTTTCTGAATCAGCCCCTATTAATGTTAATTCAAATATATTAATAAATAATTTTGCTAAGTTTTCATACTTATGTTTATTAATGTAACCTTTGGAAATCTATGTTTTGAATATCTACATACATTATGTTTTACCCAATATTACAATAATATATATATATATATATACACTTCAGTCCAGCGAAAATTTTTTACTTTCATCCATGCCTCAGGATTTCTTCAGTAGGCAAATGGGTGGTGGCTTTGTGATGGTGTGAGGAGCTTTTGCATATGATAGGAAATGTGACCTGCTGCAAGTTTCTGGAAAAATGGACTCTAGTAGTTATCAACAACTGCTTTACCAACACCTTATACCTTTTGGTCTACTTTTAGGATGGTCAAACTGGAAATTTCAGCAAGACAACGTGCCATGTCATGTGTCTAAATCAACTAAAAACTGGTTTCAAAAAGAAAGAATCGAGGTCTTAAGCTGGCCAAGCTGTATTCCAGACCAGAATCCCATAGAAAACTTGTGGGGTCATTTGGCTTGACAAGTGTATGCTAATAACCATGAATATGATTCTGTATATGAATTGCAAGTAGCTATCATGGATGAATGGGACAAAATTCCTTAATCCTTGCTCAAAAACCTGATTATTCAATGAAAAATCGAGTATTTGATGTTATTAAAAAAAAATGGGGGATCAACATAATTTTAGTTTTATAAAAAAAAAAAAAAAAAAAAAAAGTTGTAACTTGTGGTCTTATAATTTTGTTACAAATATTTGAATGGAAAATTTTGAAATTGTTGATAAAATAATTAGTTGTTATAATAATCTTGTTCAATCTCACCAAGTAAACATTATTATTACTATTTTTATAGAATATTGTTAGTGCAACAACTTGAAGAATAATTTTGTGTTGTGATGTTGCGTAATTGAAATGATTCATATTTTTAAAATTTTATTAATTTCTCTGAGATTTGAAATTTTTCCTTTTTATTTTCCTTTTTTTTTTTTTTTTTTTTTTGCATGTTAACAAAGTCAACAAAGAAAAAAATAGAGATATTTTTGCCCATCAGTATAGTTCTTTGTATTGCAGTGGTTTGGCGAGTATATTACACAAGAGTGTGATATACACAAAATTATGGGATGTATGTAACAGGTAACGGGAATCATGGAAATCTATCAATATTAATCGTGGAAATCGGGGGAACTTTTTTTCTCAATTTCTGTAGCCACCCTGACTTGAATATAACAGTAATTAGATGGCCGAATATTTGGTATTTGGCAGAATAGTTACTATTCGGCTTGCTTGATATTTGGTATTTGGCCAAATAGTTAGTATTCAGTTCATCAAAAATTCAATATTTGGAAAAAACTGCTATTTTGTTCATTCCTATAATTACAATTTTCTCATTACAAAATTTTTCCTATAGTTTTCCTTTTTTTAAATATTTTTTTTTTTTTTAAATTTTTAATTGACATAATTATTTAAGAATAAAAGTTGATATTTCCAGACCAGCCAACTGCTACGAATAATTCATAGTTGCTACAAATTTGGGCCGTAAACTACGATGCTACGAAAATCGGTTCAAAATTACGAATTTTTTTCTAGCACCAAAACTGCAACATTTCGGACTACGTTTTGCTTTGGGATTTTCAATCTTTTTCCATCCACTCCATAAATGTCAATTTTCATTTTAAACTGGCTTTATAAGATTCTAGAATGTATAAAGAAATAGAATTGTTAAATATTTCTCAATCGTGTATTATTTTGTGTCCCCCCTCGCGCCGCACCCCACCCCACCCCCTAACGATCGGCAAACAAACACCTTGCGACGCCTTGGAATTCCTATTCATTTTCCATCCGCAACATAAATGTCAATGTTCTTTTTTAATTTACTTTATTAGATGCTAGAACCTATAAAGAAGTAGAATTGTTCAATATTTCAGACTGTTTTTTTTTAACCTCCCCCCCTCCCCTAGCAATCTATTATCAAATGCCTTTGAATGTGTTTAATATTTATATTTTAATATTTTAAAAATAATTATACCAATGCTAAGATTAAAAATTTTTGCAATAATTATAATTTATATTTAAAATTATGCACATAATTAAACACACAACAAAAATATTTACCGTATATTTCTGAATATAAGCCGATCCGTATATAAGACGAGAGTACGTTTTTCCCTTCAGAAATTTGCCCAAAACTGCAAACCTGTGTATAAGCCGAATTGAAAAAATACTCTTTTAAAGTTCAAGTATATCGCCAAAATGGTGAAAATATTGCCAATCTATAAAACTTTCAGGATAATCTGTCCAATGAAATTGCGCGAAATGCGTGCTTATCCAACTGAATTCCTTACCTTGCTTAGCTATGACGTAAAATGATTGCTGTGTGTTCACCAACGGCAATAGTTTTAACTCTGGCAACCTTATCAGAAGGGAGGCTAGCACAGGCATCGAACAGACGGTCTCGCACACAGTGAAGGACAAGTGCCGGCAGCTGAAAACGATAGTCACCGAAATACCAGGGGGCCTAACGTCGATGCTGCTGCCGCTGGATGTTTGCATAAATAAGCCATTTAAAGACCGATTGTGTCGATTTTTCTTAATGACATATCTAAATTATTTTGTATATTTCTACTTTTGAGTATTTTTACCAGTGCCTCAAGGCAATCTTCCAAAAAAAAAAAAAAAAAAAAAAAAAGCGAAGATTTGCCACTTCTTTTGATAGTGTAAGCCTAGAAACATTTTAAACAGAGATGATTTAATTGTATAAATTAAAATATGATCAGGAGTCCTGTTTTTTCAAGTTTCTCTTATACTATTTCCGAATCGGACAGAGAAGTTACTCCGTTTGTGCAATTTGCCAATGACGTCAGCTATCAGCAGGTCAAAAAAAAAAGAAATGTAAACACCAGGGTTGGCAAACTGGGCCCAGCCCAGAAAAACCCGCCCGGGTTTTTCTGGACGGGCCCACCAACAAAAACCCACTGGGTTTTTGTTAAAAATTATTTATAACTTACAAATCCCATCTATAAAGTATACTCTTATTTTTATTTTCTAAAAAATAGTATTAAACATTAAAAAATAACTACAGTTATAAATAAATATAATAAAAGTAAGTTTGTCTTCTATAATGGGTTCTTCCCAGCGTCGTCTGCTCAATCGCATGATGTGTGACTAACGTAAAATCGAATTCAATTAAATATTGTTCTTAAGAACAAAAGTGTTAATATTTAATATAAAATAAAGTAAAAGTAATATTGTGCATTTGTAAACACTAGAATAATTGTATTTGGAAATTTAATAATTTTTAAAAAACACTGTGTTTATTTTTACCTGTAAGAATCGATTTTTGTATATTGTAGTGTAACTGTTACATTAACTGATCTAGCAATACATAATAGCTTGTTCTTGTGGAATGTTTATAGATTATAATTTGAAATTTTAAAATGTTTTCAATTAAATTTAATTGCATAAAGGTGTTACAACAAGTTAATTAACTTAGTTACTGGCTTAAATGGCTTTACACCGTATGATGTTGCACTATCAGTGATTTAAGAACCAAAAATCAGAGTATTTAACATGTTCTCCATGAACATCAATAACAAATATAAACTAAATGATTATAAATCTATACAGCAAACAAAAGATGATGAATAATGATATAAAATGAAGTAAAAATGGTGATGTATAAAAAAGTAACACAGATTAAATTTGATTGACCAAAAGTAAGAATAGAAAATATGTGATTTCAGCAATCGCTATAGGTATAGAAGACTTTGTCTGCTGTTTGCTTATCACCTATCATGTGACCTCTGATGTCAGGCGGGAAGAGCCCATTCGTTCAATTTTCCTTTTCCTGTAAAACCTAACGATATTTTTGTTTAACAGTTTAACAGCGGACATAAATGTTGTGCAGAATCAATATTTAACTAATTAAATTGTTTAGTTTTAAAACTTTATAATAATTTTATCTTAATTTTAGTAGCAACATAATTATAAATCTAATAAAATTTTCTTCTATAACCGTTTCAACTATTAAAAAACTTAAAAATAAAGAAAAAATAAAGAAAAAAGGATAAAGCAGTGCAGCTTATTTTTTAAATTAAAAAAAAATTAAATGATATGTTTGTACTTAAGAATTTAAATTCTTTTATTTTATCAGTTATTGTCATTAAGAATATTTATTTTGAATAAGCATACATTAAAATAAAATTTAGCTTAATCTTACTAATTAACACTATTTTAATATTAGAATGAAACCAATTTTTATATCTAAGATAAATATTAGATTAATTATTAATTAGTAGTTTAATATAATTAGGTGTATTACAACTAATATACTAAATAACATATATCTAACATTGCAATGCAAATGCGCTCAAACAAAAAAACCCACAAAAGCCCAGAAAAACCCAAGTGGGTTGGGTTTTTCTAGAAAAACCCGGGTTTTTGCCAACCCTGGTAAACACACGTGACTACATCGAGCTGCTCTAGAAATAAATTTAAAATTTCTAATTTAAGAGTTTTATAAGTGATAATTATTTAAAAATAAGGTTTAATATCACTATTTTACTTTATATATAAGGTCATTGTGCCTAAATGCGATAACCCATAAATGCGACAAAGTTCTTCTACTGAAAATCTAAATGCTTAAATCACAAACTTATAAATCATAATGGAACATACACATTTCAAGAACAGTTCGCGAAACTTTTCATTAAATTTTAAAGGTTTTTTCTAGTAGAATTTTCTTTTGCAGTAAACATTGTCCATTATGGCTTTCCGACGTCTTTTCCTAATTGCGATGAAAAATTTTCAAATAGTAACTGTAATACATAATAAATATAATAAAACCTATCTTTACTTCGTGGCCGTTCTGAGATCTTTCAGCGCCGGGCACCCGGGCCTCTTCGGAGAACGTTAGCACTGTGATGGAGATTTGGGTTTCTGGATGCTTCTTTGTTGACTTCCCAACAGGTGGCTCCATGCCCTATTTGGGGCTACTGCGCCGCTTTCGTTGCATGTGTCTTCATTGGTTGATATTTCGATTGATTCTCGGTACATGGCGTATTGATAATTATTGTAGTCGGATATTTTAGTGGTTTTATCGAATTCTATTTTAATGTCATTATCTTTATATGTTTTGGCTAGGGCTGTATTGAATTTTCCAGTTTTGATGTCGTTTTTATGTTCTTTAACTCTGGTTTTTATTTTTATTTTTGTGACGCCGATGTAGGAACCGGGTTTATTGTTTTTGTCTGTATACGGAATTTTATATATACCTGCGGTTTCGAGTGGGGGGGTTGGATCTTTGTCGCTACGAATTAGTTGGAAAATGTTCTTGTTTGGTTTTATGGGGATATTTATATTGTATTTACTGGCGGTATTTCTGATTTTATTTGCGGCTCCGCGATCGAAAGGGATGGATGAGGTGAATTTAATTGGTTGTTTTTGGTAATTTGGTATATGGTCGAGTTTTTTGAGTCTATCTTTAATTAATTTATTTATGATTTTGTTCGGGTATCCTGCTTTTCTGGTTAGGTATTTAATGAAATCAAGTTCTTCTTCTAGATCTTTAGGTTCGTTGCAAATCAGGATGGCGCGATTAATGTAAGATTGAATGGCGTTGGTTTTATATCTAAAGGGGGTTTTGCTTTTAAAATGGATGATTTCATTGCTATTGGTTGGTTTTCTGTATACAGTGGTTTTAAACTTTTTGTCATTTTCGTTCCGGGTTATTGTGACATCAAGGAAATTAAGTTTGGATTCTCTCTCTTCTTCACATGTGAATTGGATGTTTACGTCGTGGTTATTGATATCATTAAGGATTTTATTGAGATCGGTTTTCTTTTTAACTATGGCAAAAACGTCGTCGACGTAGCGGTACCAGTACAAAATGTCGTTTTTTAAATTTTCTATTATTTGGTTTTCTAGTTTTCTTAATTTAAACTCCGCTATGAAGCCCGATATGGGTGACCCCATGGGCACACCTTTAATTTGTTGATAGATTTTGTTGTTGAAAGTGAAATAGTTTTCTCTAAGTAAAAAGTTAGTGGTGGAGTTTAATGTTCGGGTTATTTCGGGGTCTGTGTAGTTATTGTCAATGGTTTCTTTAACTATTTCACAAGCTTCTTTAATGTCTATTGAAGGATAAAGGTTTATGACGTCAAAACTAACAAGGTGATAATTATCGTTATTTTCTATTTCTCTTAATTTACTAACGAAATCTTCGGTTGATTCTAGGCTATGGGGTGAGGGAGGTATGATTTTCTGATAAATATTTGCCATGTATTTCTCGAGGGAATAGGTTGGGGCTTCGTTTTTATTTACTATGGGTCTGAGTTTAGGGGGGGTTTTGTGATCTTTGTATCTGCCGAATATTCGTGGGGTATTAGGTGCGTGGTTTATTATTTTCGGGGGGATGTTATCAGGCCATTTACCATCTTTGATAATTTTGCGTGTTTTATCGATTAATTTGTTATTTGGGTCTTTTTCAATGATATTGACTCCTATTTCATTTATTGTTTCTTCCATTTTAGATATATATTCGTTACGATTGAGAATGGCGATTTTTCTGGTTTTATCTGTTAGTGTGCAGGTGATTTCATTATTCTTTTTTAATTTTTTCAATTCTGCTAAATCTGCTTTGTTGATATTTTTGTTTTTAATAGATTTTTCAATTTCGGTTACGGCGACGTTGCGGATTTTATTTTGGTTATTTTCTGGAATTTTGTTTAAAACGGACTCAATTTTGGCAATGCTGTGTTTTATATTGACGGGTTGATCTAAAATATATTTGTGTCCTAGGTTTAGTAGTTCATGTTGGTGGTTATTAAGTTTGGTATTAGATAAGTTAATATAAGGTATTTCGTTTCTTGAGATTGGTTCATAATTTCGTTTTCTAAGCCAGAATTTGATTCTCTTATTGTGTTTATTAACGATAGCGTTTTTCTCGATTTCGTAGTATTGGTTGATTTTTCCTTTGTAGGTATTCCATATTTTCGGATCTATTGATTTTTCAAGTTTTTCCGCGGTTTTGTTCCATTTTTCTTTAGTTTGGTAGAATTCTGCTTTTCTTTTTCTAATCAACTTGTTTAAGACTTTTTGTTCTAATTCACGAACTTCTTCTTTAAAATTATCTTTAAGAAATTTATTGCCGACGCGGATAAAAGTGGGAGTGAGTTTAAAGTATTTACAGTTTTCCAAAAAGCTGATTTTTTGTTCAGTTTTAGCGAGTTTCTTATTTATATTTTTTAAATCGTTAAAGTTTCTGTTATTCATAGTTGAAATACGCCATATTAAACAGTTTTATAAGTAAGTGTAGTTAAAACGAAATTGCGAATCTTCATTAATAAAAATAACGTTAAACAACTACGTTATTTAACAAAACGAACTGTAAATTTTACAAGTAAATAAGTCCAATTATTAATTATGGAAACATGAGAAACGAATTACTAAACTACGAAACGTACGTTATGGAAATTAATGTAAAAATTTACTAATTAAGATATCGTTAAATGTAAACACTTTAATAATCATTACCTATCAATTTAAATGAAGAGTGAAACGAATTTTCAAACTACGAGACGTACGTTACGGAAATTTATGTAAAAAATTTACTAATTAAGATATCTTTATATGTAAACGCGTTAATAATCATTACCTATCAATTTAAATGAAAAGTCATAAAGAGGAATTAAAAGTACATGCTTTAGTATTTGCGGACGCAGTTAGCTCCCAAAGAATCCATATTCCACAGGTAAACACTTGTAAAGTCCAGGTTCGACATTAAAACTTTAAATAAATTAAGAGAAACGAAGTACACTAACACATAATAAATATAATAAAACCTATCTTTACTTCGTGGCCGTTCTGAGATCTTTCAGCGCCGGGCACCCGGGTTCCCGGGTGCCCGGCGGACAATAGAGAAATACCGCCAGTAAATACAATATAAATATCCCCATAAAACCAAACAAGAACATTTTCCAACTAATTCGTAGCGACAAAGATCCAACCCCCCCACTCGAAACCGCAGGTATATATAAAATTCCGTATACAGACAAAAACAATAAACCCGGTTCCTACATCGGCGTCACAAAAATAAAAATAAAAACCAGAGTTAAAGAACATAAAAACGACATCAAAACTGGAAAATTCAATACAGCCCTAGCCAAAACATATAAAGATAATGACATTAAAATAGAATTCGATAAAACCACTAAAATATCCGACTACAATAATTATCAATACGCCATGTACCGAGAATCAATCGAAATATCAACCAATGAAGACACATGCAACGAAAGCGGCGCAGTAGCCCCAAATAGGGCATGGAGCCACCTGTTGGGAAGTCAACAAAGAAGCATCCAGAAACCCAAATCTCCATCACAGTGCTAACGTTCTCCGAAGAGGCCCGGGTGCCCGGCGCTGAAAGATCTCAGAACGGCCACGAAGTAAAGATAGGTTTTATTATATTTATTATGTGTTAGTGTACTTCGTTTCTCTTAATTTATTTAAAGTAACTGTAATTTTATCCTTTTATTTTTCAAGGTCAAATAACCACTGTTACGTCATGTGCTTGAATACCCTTTATACCTACCAGAAGAAAATAAAAAAAATACTACATTTTTTTTTAAAAGAGGGGTTTAAAATTTTTATCGCATTTAAGGGTCTGTTTACACCATTTTCCTAAATGCGACAAATTTTATCCCTTAAATGCGGCGAAATTTACAGTTGATATATTAATGGAAGTTTAAGCATTTTTTTCCTTTTTAACACTTTCCAACAAGGTTTAAAAGTGACTTAGGCTTGTCTGTCCGTCTGTCTGTCTGTCCGCGCTCTAACTCCTGTAGGGACACCCGGAAGTATTCCAAAGCACTGTGTTCTATGAGAGGTATTGCTGTAAGCCATATTTAATACCTTAACTGTATACAAATCTTAGTGAAATTGAATCATGTTATTCAAGTTCACTATCGCATGTTTCTTATATAAAATGGAATAAATACCACCACTAGTTTGTACACAGGGACACTCGAAAGTACTCCAAAGCATTGCGTTCTATGAGAGGTATTTCTATAAACCAAATTTTAATAACTTTACTTTCCACAAAGTTTAATGAAATTGAAATATGTTATTCATATGCACAAAAGAATGCTTTGCATAGAATATAGCATGATTAGCATTAGATTTACAGGGCCACACAAAAATATTCAGTTACATTAAGAGCTGTTCATAAAAATTTGCTATAATTTCAATTTCGTTTACATTAAGCGTTTTTAACATTGTCTAATAATTTTCATGTGTGAATATAATTTCAATTTAAGTATCTGTCTGTTCGTCTGTGAGCGCTCTAGCTCCAGTAAATATTTATGTAATTTCTTGAAACTGATATATGTTATTTAAGTTCACTATCGGATGTTCCCTATTGAAAAAGGAGTTAATATCTCTACTGGTTTGTGTACAGAGGCACCCAAACCTTTTACAAAGCATTGTGTTCTATGAGAGATATTTCTATAAACCATATTTTAATACCTTTACTGTACACAAACCTTAATGAAATTGAGAAATGTCATTCAAGTTCACTATCGGATGTTTTATATATTAAATGGAGTAAATACCACCACTGGTTTGGGCACAGAGACACTTGAAAGCATACATTAGCCATGACTTGAAAGCATTGCGTTATATGAGAAGTATTTCTATAAACCAAATTTTGATAATTTTACTTTCCACAAAGCTTAATGAAACTGAAATGTGTTATTCATAAGCACAAAAGACTGCTTTCTATAGAATATAGTATGTTTAGTATTAGTTTTACAGAGCAACAAAAAAATATTCAGATACATAAAGAGCTATTAAGAAAAGTTTGCTGGAATTGCACTTTCGTTTACATTAAGCGTTTTTAAAATTTTCTAACAGTTTTTAAGTGTGAATATAATTTCAATTTGTGTATCTGTGTATCTGTTTCTCTGCCCATCTGTCTGTCTTTCGGTGCTGTAACTCCGGTAAATATTTATGGAATATCTTGAAACTAATATATGTTTTTGAAGTTCACTATCGGATGTCCCCTATTAAAAATGGAGTGAATACCTCTACTGGTTTGTGTACAGGGACATCGGAAAGTACTGCAAACTATTTTTTTTCTATGAGAGGCATTTCTATAAACCATATTTTAATACCGTTACTTTACACAAATCTTAATGAAATTGAAATATGTTATTCAAGATCGCTATCGGATGTTTCCTATGTGAAATGGAGAAAATATTACCACTGTTTTGTGTACAGGGAGACTTGCAAGTATTGCGTTGTATGAGAGGTATTTCTGCAAACCAAATTTTAATAACTTTGCACAAATCTTAATGCAACTGAAATATGTTATTCATATGCAAAAAGGAATGCTTTTTATAAATACAGTATGATTAGTATTAATCTTACAGGGCCACATAAAAATATTAAGTTACATTATGAGCTATTAATAAAAATTTGCTGTAATTGCATTTTCTTTTACAATAAGCATTTTTAACACTTTCTAACAATTTTTAAGCGCGAATATGATTTTAATTTGGTTATCTTTCTGTCCGATTGTCTGTCTTTCTATCTGGCTCTCGTCCCGAGAGTTCTTAAATATTTTCAGAATTTTGAAAAATTGATATATGTTATTAAAGTTCACTATGGAATGTTTCCTATTTAAAATGCCATTAATATGTCCTACACAACGTGTTTGTGTACAGGGAACTTCCAATGCTTTGCGTTTTAGGACAGACATTTTTATAAATCACATCTAAATAACTTTCTACTGTAAAAATTATAAATAAATTGAAATGTATTTTAATATTCTAAAATAATGTTTTGTATAGAATATGATATGATCAACCTTCAGATTTACAGGACTACACTAAAATATTCAAATACATTAAGGGAAGCAATTATAATCTAACGGCTGGATTTTCTTTTGCATTAAGCCTTTTTAATGTTCTTCAACGATGTCTGAGAGCGGTTTTAAATTGAATTAGTCAATCTGTATATTTTTCTGTGCTTCTCTCCTTTGTTTGATAATGCAGGCAAGGAATATTGAAAGTTATACGATACAACAAGTTATACGGTACAATTGGAGAATATTAATAACCAGTGCGTACTGCATGATTTTTCGTTCTTTTTTTTAACACTTTCCAGCAAGGTTGAAAAGTGTCAATGACTTCGGTTTGTCTGTCTGTCCGCAGTCGAACTCCTGTAAATTTTCATGGAATTTCTTGAAGCTGATATATCGTATTCAAGTTCACTATCGGATGTTCCCTATTGAAAATGGAGGGAATTCCTCTTCTGATTTGTCTACAGAGACACCCAAAATTTTCCAAAGCACTGTGTTCCATGATAGATATTTCTATAAACCGTATTTTGATACGTTTACTTTAAACAAATTTTAATGAAATTGAAATATATCATTTAAGTTCACTGCCGGATGTTCCCCATGTAAATTGAAGTAAATACCATCACTGGTTTGTATACAGGGACATCCGGAAGTATTTAAAAGCATTGCGTTCTATGGAAGGTATTTCTAAGCACCAAATTTTAATGATTTTACTTTGCACAAGTCGTAAATATATATATATATATATATATATATATATATATATTATTCATATGCACAAAAGAATGCCTTCCATAAAATACAATATTATTAGCATTATATTTACAAGGCCACACAAAAATATTCAGATACATTAAGAGGTATTGTTGGAAAATTGCTTGAATTGCATTTTCGTTTACAATAAGCGTTTTTATCACTTTCTAAATGTTTTTAACACTTTCCAATAAAGTTGAAAAGTGTTAATGACTTAGGTTTGTCTGTCTGTCTGTCCGTGCTCTATCTCCCGTAAATATTCATGGAATCAGAGTTACACATACACTCTTCAGAAAAGAAGAGTTAAACACGGAGTTACACACTCTGTTATAAAAAGGCAAAGTTATACACACAATTACACACAAACTGTTAATAAAAATGCAGAGTTACACACATTTACACACAAACTGTTAATAAAAACGCAGAGTTACACACACACTGTTAGCAAAAAATTAGCGGTACACACAGCGTTACACACATTGTCAAAAAAAAGAAAAAAGAGATTTACATATGGAGTTACACACACTGTTAATAAAAAGGCGGAATTATACGCAGCAAAAAATCAGTGATACACGCAAAGTTACACACATTGTTCAAAAAAAAAAAAAAAGAATTGAACATTGAATTACACACACTGCTAATAAAAAGGCAGGATTATATACAGAGTTACATG
Source organism: Salticus scenicus (assembly GCA_963930645.1). Taxonomy (NCBI): domain Eukaryota; kingdom Metazoa; phylum Arthropoda; class Arachnida; order Araneae; family Salticidae; genus Salticus; species Salticus scenicus. Next base: position 22,607,179 of record OZ005657.1, on the reverse strand, counting down.
CACTGTTAATAAAGAGTTACACACAGAGTTTACACACACAGAGTTAATAATATGGCAGAGCTGCACACACACTTTTAATTATGTACAGGGTTACACACACTGTTAGTTACACATAAGTAAAATTACACACGTTGTTTGCTAAAAATCAGCGATACACACAGTGTTACACACACAATGTTAAAAAAAAAAACTGTTAATAAAAAACAAAATTGCACATGGAGTTACACACACTGTTATTAAGAAAAAAGAGCTACACACACACTGTTAATTGCATACAGGGTCAGTTTCACATAGTGTCAGTTTCACATAGCGTTACGTACACTGTTAGAAAAGTTCAGCAATACACACAGAATTACACACACACTGTTAAAAAAAAAGAAGAGTTACACACTGTTAACAAACAGCAGATTTACACACAAAGTTCCATACACTGTTAATAAAAAGGAAGAGTTACACACACTGTTAAAGGCAGAGTTGCACATAGAGTTACACAACATTTTATCTTGAAATAGTTATGTGGTATTAAGTATTTTATAAACTATAAAAAAAGAACGAAAAATCATGCATTACGCAATGATTATTAACACTTTCCAACTGCACGTAATTGTTGTATCTTATAACTTTGAAAGTTCTGTACCTACGTTATCACACAACAAACAAACAGTAGTTCTGAAAGGCATACAGACAGACTAATTGAATTCCTAATCATTCTTAAACACTGTTTGAAAGTGTTAAAAATGCTTAACACAAAAGAAACCGTCGCCCTTCGATTGTAATTCCAGTCCTTAATCTATCTGAAAATTTCAGTGTAGCCCTGTAAATTTGAAGGTTAACAAAATCATATTTTATACAAAACATTATTTTAGAAAATTAACAATAAATGCCAATTTCTTTATGATTTTACAGTTGAAAGTACAGTATGAAAATTCTTTAAATGTAAATTATAAAAATGTATGTCCTAAAATGCAACGCATTGGCATTTTTTGCCCGTTCCTGTACATAAACATGTTGTACAGTACCTATTAATGCCCTTTACATTCAATAGTGAATATGAACAACATATATATATATATTTAAAAATTCAGAAAATATTTCCGGACACTAAGTGCGGTACACCGACAGATAGACAAATGGAGATTCGGGCACATAGATACAGAAATTGAAAACACGTTAAGACTTAAACAAGAAAGAAAAATCATGCAGTACCCATTGGTTAGTAACACCTTCCAACTGTACGTAATTGTTGTATCGAATAACTTTTAATATTCTTTGCCTACGTTGTGAGGTTGAGACGTCAGAACGTCACCACAGTTGTTTTAATTAAGCTGGATCCAGCAAAGTAGAAAGTGGGGACGGTTAAAATCTCTTCGTCGCCAGTGACTCGGCGAAAGTTGAGGTCGAGTTAGCTTTGTGTCGGCAGGGTGCTGCAATGAAAGACTTAGATTTTGAATGTTAGATAAATTAGAAGTGATTTTAAAAGGACGGATTGAAATGAAGAGAGAGGAGGATGTAGGAAGAAGTATAAAATGGCCATGGTTTTAGTAGATGGGAGTGGATGTTGGAGGATATTATAGTGGATGTTGGAGGATATTATAGTGGATGTCGGAGCATATTATAGTGTGGATATTGGAGTATTATAGTGGATTGTTGAAAGTCTTACTTTGGCGAATATTGAGTAGTAGAAATTTAGAGGAGTGAGGAATAAGTCATGATGAGTGTCAGTACGAGTATTTGCTAGCGCTCGTGAAAGTGAATTTCGATCTGTAGGGAATCCTCTGATCGAAAGTGAAGTCGCAGCAGTGGAGTTACGAGTGCAATCGTCGCTACACCTTCAATTGCTTGCTGGGGTGAGATATTTAAGATAATCTAATTTAATTGTTGATATATATATTTTGATTGAGTAATACACTGAGTGAGGTAGTTTAATTGCCAGGCCACCCTCCCCATTAATCTGCTCAAATAAACTTTAGTTATTGTTAATTCAAGTCTTGTGTTCTCTTACTTATCCATTTAGTGATCTAATTAAGTGAAGAAGGAGTTTGCGTCAACGCAAACTTTACAACGTTATCACACAACAGACAGAAGGACTGAAAAATATACAGATAGACTAATTGATTTTAAAATTACTCTTAGGCATTTTGGAAAGAGTTGGCTTAACGCAAAATAAAATGCAGCCATTAAATTATAATTACAACTTTTGATCTCTCTGAATATTTTAGTGTAGCCCTTTAAATCAGAAAGTTAATCATACCATATTCTATACAAAACATTATTTTAGAATATTAACAATACATTTCAATATTCTTATGATTTTTGCAGTAGAAAGACTTAACTTTCTTTTTTTTTTTTTTTTTTTTTTTGTTGTTGTTGTTGTTGTTGTTGTCCCTGTAAACAAATTAGTTGTACAGGACCTATTAATGTCGTTTTGAATGGGGAACATTCTATAGGGATAATATTTATAAAAATAACACTCATAAAACACAATGCTTTCGAATGCTTTTGGGTGTCCCTGTACACAAACCAGAAGAGATATTCACTCCATTTTCAATATGGAACATCCGATAGTGAACATCAATAAAATATATCAGTTTCGAGAAATTCCATAAATATTTACAGGAGTTAGAGCGCGGGCAGACAGACGGACAGACAGATGGACAGATACACAAACTGAAATCATATTCACACTTAAAAATGTTAGAAAGTGTTAAAAACGCTTAATGTAAATGAAAGTGCAATTCTAGAATTGTTTTATCAGTAGCTCTTAATATAAATGGATATTTTTGTGCCACCCTGTAAATCTAATGTTAATCATGCTATATTCTGTGCAAAGCATTCTTTTGTGCATATAAATAACATATTTCAATTTCCTAAAACTTCGTGGAAAGTAAAGTTATTAAAATTTGATTTATAGAAATATCTCTCATAGAACGCAATGCTTTGGAATACTTTTGAGTGTCCCTGTATATAAATCGGTGGTGGTATTTCTGCCATTTTATACAGAAAACATCCAGTAGTGAACTTGAATAACATATTTCAATTTAATTGAGATATGTCTACAGTAAAACCAATAGAAATACCTCTCATAGAACACAATGCTTTGAAATGCTTCCGGGTGTCCGTGTATACAAACCAGTATAGGTATAAACTCCATTTTAAATAGGGAACATCCGATAGTGAACTTGAATAACATATATCACTTTGAAGAAATTCCATAAATATTTATGAGATTTAGAACTCGGACAGACAGACACGCAGACAAACAGGCGGACAGGCACATACACAAAACTGAAATCATATTCACCCTTAAAAAATGTTAGAATGTGTTAAAAACGCTTAACGTAAACGAAAGTACAATTCTAGCCATTTTTTTTAATAGCTCTTAATGTAACTGGATATTTTTGTGCCACCCTGTAAATCTAATGCTAATTATGCTATATTCTGTGCAAAGCATTCTTTTGTGCATATACAGTACTGTGCAAATTAATTGGGACAAGCTCAAAAATGTACACAAATGTTGTTTAATTGGTATAGGTTGACTTACATGCACGGTATAGCAATTTAATACGAAATATGTCCTCCTCTAGCTTGAATGAGATCGTGTACACGGTTTGGCATGGATTCCACTAAATTAGAACATAAATTTTTGATCTCGTCATCACCAAACCAAACTTTTATAACATTCTCAATCATTGTTTTCTTTGTTCAGGGGTGTTTGTGTTCAGGGTTTACCCCTGATTTCAGGGTTTTTACTCTAACCCATCTGTATTTCATATTTCCTATAAAGTTATTTTTTGCTTTCATTGGTTGTTTATTTTGTTATCCAGGTGATATGTGAATGAAATGCAAAAGGATTGAGGGCTTCTGACCTAAATAGTTAGAGTATTATTTGATATTTTGGGTTTTTTCTAATTTGAGGCTCTATTTTCAGGGTTTTTACCTTTGAGTCACAATCACCCCTGTTTGTTGAGCAGTCCATTTTACTCACACGTCTCTTTACAATGCTCCACAAATTTTCAATGGGATTTACATCAGGAGAATTACCAGGCCAATCCAAAACCGGTAATTTCTGTTCTTGAAAAAAATTCTTTGTTAACTTAGAAGTATGGCATGGAGCAAGATCTTGTTGAAAGATACCAACACCACCAGCGAACATTTGCATCATAGGCACAATTTTTCTTTCTATTATAGAAATGTATTTTTTAGAGTTCATCATCCCTTCAACTGGTACTAAGCTGCCGGGTCCTCCAGAAGTAAAATACCCCCAAAACATCTGTTTCTGAGGGTGCTTAACTGTTTGAATAAGATGTTGTTCCCTGATGGGTTCTCCATCACTTCGCCTGACAAATCTTGGTCGAAACCCTTGCACAATAAAATGCGTTTCGTCGCTGAATACAACCTTCTTCCAGTCTTGTGCAGTCCAGGATTCATATTTCCTGGCCCAGTCTAAACGTTTTCTCTTCATTGCAGGTGTTAATAACTGTTTTTTGATTGGTGTTCTTGCAAATCGCCCAGATTCAATAAGCCTTCGACGAATTGTCGATGAATCCACGATCACACCAGTAGCTAATAATTCTCTCTGAAGATCTGTACTTGTTTTGTGAGGATGCATTTTACTATTTCGTACAAGAAATTTATCTGTTCGAGGTGTGGTTTTGCGTTTGCGTCCACATTTACCCTTCCGTTTTGGAGACACTGTCCCAAAATTATTTTGCTGATTTATAATCCTAGAAACACTGGATTTTCCAACTCTAACTGCTGCAGCAATATCCCTCACAGTCATAGAAGTATGCTGACTAAGGGTAACAATTCTAGTCCTTTTCCTGGGAGTGATATCCATTTTTTAAATACACGTCAGAAGCAGACAATTCACACAACCTACCACTTCTTACAGCAACTGAAGCGCAACTGAAGAGAAAACTTTTCGACATGTCATGATCACGTGGTCAAACCGGTTTAGATTAGTCAAGGGCAGTCGCCCGTTGTAAGAAAATGCAGTTGAAACCGATTTGAGGCAGAAAATCGCTGAAAAAGAAACAATTTTCTTAAAAAATATGTTTGTCCCAATTAATTTGCACAGTATTGTAAATACCATATTTAAATTTCCAAAAACTTCGTGGAAAGTAAAGTGCTTAAAATTTCATTTATAGAAATATCTCTCATAGAACGCAATGCTTTAGAATACTTTTGAGTGTCCTTCTATTTAATCCATTTTATACAGAAAAAATCGAATAGTGAACTTGAATAACATATTTCAATTTCATTAAGATAGGTCTACAGTAAAGGTATAAAATATGGTTTATAGAAATACCTCTCATAGAACACAATGCTTTCGAATGCTTTTGGGTGTCCTGTGCACAAACCAGTAGAGGTATAAACTCCATTTTCAATAGGGAACGCCCGATAGTGATCTTGAATAACATATTTCAATTTCATTAAAATATGTCTACAGTAAAGGTATGAAAATACGGTTTATAGAAATACCTATCATAGAACACAATGCTTTGAAATACTTTCGGGTGTCCCTGTACACAAACCAGTAGAGGTATCATATTCACCCTTAAAAAATGTTACATTGTGTTAAAAACGCTTAACGTAAACGAAAGTACAATTCTAGCCATTTTTTTAATAGCTGTTAATGTAACTGGATATTTTTGTGCCACCCTGTAAATCTAATGCTAATCATGCTACATTCTGTGCAAAGCATTCTTTTGTGCATATAAATACCATATTTAAATTTCCAAAAACTTCGTGGAAAGTAAAGTTATTAAAATTTGATTTATAGAAATATCTCTCATAGAACGCAATGCTTTGGAATACTTTTGAGTGTCCTGGTACATAAACCGATGGTGATATTTCCTCCATTTTATACAGAAAACATCCTATAGTAAACTTTAATAACATATTTCAATTTCATTAAGATATGTCTACAGTAAAGGTAAGAAAATATGGTTTGTAGAAATACCTCTTATAGAACACAATGCTTTGAAATACTTTTGGGTGTCCCTGTACACAAACTAGTAGAGGTATGAACTCCATTTTCAATTTGAACACAATTTTGGGAACGTCCAATAGTAATCTTGAATAACATATATCAGTTTCAAGAAATTCCATAAATATTTACGGGAGTTAGAGCGCGGACAGACAGACGACGGACAGACAGACAGACGAACAGACAGACAAACCGAAGTCATAAACACTTTTCAACCTTGTTGGAAAGTGTTAATAACAGTTTTCAACCTTCTTTGGAAAGTGTTAATAACATTAAAGTAACTCCCATGCATTAAATGCATTATCGCATTTAGGGAGTTTGAACATCGCATTTAGGATATAGTACCTTAAATGCGACAAAAATTTTCTAAATGCGACGCTGGTATATATTTTCATAAATTACTGATATTTTTTTAATTTCTTGAAAAAAAAATGACACAAAACACTAGTTTAGAACTATGAGTATAATATTCAACCATTTTTTCTTTCTTTTCATAATTATTTGTTTACTAAAATGTCATAAGTTTCCTAAATGCGATAAACTTACCAAAAATCACGTCTCATTTAGGCACAATGACCTTAGTTATTAAGCTTAACCACTTCACTGGCCACTGTAGTATGTGGAAGGTTATATTTCTCCCAAGTTATCTCGGGATGGCCGGTGAAGTGGTTAAAATATATACATTCAATCATTGTTTCTAAAGTGCATTTTTTTGCTAGAAATGTGGACTCGTATATAAGACGACCCCCGTACTTCAGCTTCTGAAAAATTTCCAAAAATTCTCGGCTTATGCATGGAAATATACAGTATTGATTGGCTAGTATTTTTGCTGAATTTTAATAACTGGTTGAATATAGTGTAAAAAGAGTAATTCTGAATCTAGAATAAAATTATTTTACATCTGATTTCATAAATCTTGTTTGTTTCTTAAATAGTACAGTCTTTCATTATATATGAACACTAATGCAAATTATTTCAATAAAAATAATAACTTTAAAAATATTTAATCTGAGGTTGGGGGGGAGTAAAAAACATTTTAACATAATGTGGCCGGATTGCTGTGGTAAATAAAGCCGGCAGTGCGTATTATCTATATGGAAAAATTTTCATCAGGGCTGAAAATAGTACCCCGTGGATTATACACAAGAAAATACAGTAATATACATTTATTTGTTTAGGATTCGTGTGTTGCATGATAAAAATGAACCATCCAATCCATTTTTTAAATTGGTGTGCTACTAATTGTCATTTTCAAATGTGTTGGCAGGTATGTATTTCTTTGAGAAATGCTTTCAAATTCTATCTAATCTGAATGCATATTTGTACAATGTATTGTGACTTTAAAATAGAGTAAAATGTTTCCAATATTCCATTATATATTTTCAAATAATTTACTTATGTTTTATTTAGGTTCTTGGAAATTTTATTGCTCGAGCTGTTGCTGATGATTGTTTGCCACCTAAATTTGTTCAGAGCTACAAGGGTAAAGTTGAATGTCCTCATGCAAGGTATATTTTAATAAATAAATAATTCATCATATATTTAAAAAAAAAAAAAAAAAAAAAAAAAAAAAAAACACAAAATGTATTTTTCGGTTTGTTTCTTATTATTCAATTTGTATAATGTAAGTTTTATGCATTGTTGGTAAGATTTTTTTTTTTTTTTTTTTTAACTTTCTAAATATATATGAATATCATTTAAACAATTTTTTTTTAATTTACATAGGATATCACATTTTACACAGAGACATTCTATAGGCACGTATATCATTGTTAAAAACTTTTTTGTTAATAATGACACTTTAAAACGCGTAGAATTTACAAAAAGATATATTTAATTAAAACCACTTAAAATTACACATATTGTTTCAAAGCTTTTTGCCCTGCCTATCAGGGCATCATCAGGAAAAATTTTTAATAAAACATATTTTCGTGAAAAAGTGCAGCATTATGTTCATTATATATTACAAAGCAGTCAACAGTTAAAATTAAGCTTAATAATAAAAAGTCGGTCTGGATCCAGAATTGCAGAATCTTAGTTACAGCTTTTCTGGGGTGACATGGAAGCAACTTGAAAACCGGAACTATTAAGGAACTTGCTTGGAAAAGTCTGTGGATAGGAACTAACATATCAGATGGTACTACCAACCCAGCTTCTCCAGTTCCTATTCACACACTTCATCACACTTATCAAAAATGATGTATTACTTATGAAATTATTTTAATTAGTAGCTGAGATACAAAAGAAAACTGATTCAGGACGTCTCAAAATGTGTAAATCTGGTGAAAACTTTCTATAATATAAAAGAACTTTAAAATATCTTTCGAATGATGTATTAAAAATAATTTAATCATAATTAGAAATTGAAATACGCGTATTAGAATAAAATTTAATTTGCAATTAAAATGTAAATTTTTTCCAAAATCGATGAAATTTGAACTGCAACTATCCCCTGTGCTGTAAATGGCACACAGAAAGTTTCAAAGAATTTAGAAGAAAATTGAAGCATTTTGAAATTTCCAATTTTTATTCCTAGTAGAAACACCACATGATCCCAATTGGTAAAAGATTTCATTCTTTTGGGCAGATATTGTATTCTCTGTCAAGGTCAGTTGCCATGGTAACCCACCGCATGAAGTCGATTGGATCAGGATAGCAGTATTCAATGGTTTAATGCCTAAAATAAAAAAAATTATAACTCATTCAGTTTTTGAAAAAATCTCTCAATCTTTTGGGAAGTGAATTGTGGAAGCGAGATGTATATACAAAAAAAAAAAAAAAAAAAAAAAATATCTCTAAACGATTTTGAGTTATAAAATGTTTTGTGAAAAAATCGATGTTTCATAAAATCTAAAAATATGGATCGCTAATCTGTGTCTTGTAAAAATGTTTATATGGTTCGAAAGACGATTAAATGACCTTTCCAAATATACCAGTTGTTAAGAAATGGGTCTGTTATTCTTTCATACAGGGCGTTTCAAAAAACACAATCGAGAAAAAGGGAAATTTTTGACCCTTTTTAAAACTTTTTTTAAAAATAAAAAAAATCCGTAATTAAAAAGAAAAATTGTACCTTAAGAATCGGTAATAAATGCTCTTTCTCGTGGTACAGGTGTATTTTTGATATCTCCAACAGATCGGCAGCGATCGCTTTACAAAAACCCACGGAATTTCGTCTTTCTACTTCTTCTTTTGAGATATGGCATTCCAGACGAAAATGACGATCGCCTGCCATTTTGAATCGTTTTTTGATTTGACATGGGTCAACATTTTAATTAATATCTCTGGAACTAATTAAAATTTTAAAATTCTGTTTTCAGGAGCCCCTCGGGAAGGCTTCGGAGCACTCGTATGTCAAATTTTGTACTTCTGTGTTCAGTAGGGGCTGAACGTATAGATGCACAGACAGACAGACATCTTCTTTTATTATTATAGATTAACATGAAGTTAGTAGAAATACCAGAACTGGAAATTGCTCTAAAAAAAGAAAAGGTAAATAAAATACAATTACTACATAAATTATTATTCGGTGATAATGGTGATTGGTCGAATCGAAAGATAATCAGAGAATTCTCAGAATTTTTATTTGATCCTAATGGCCCAGATCTTGTTAATAAAATTAATATTATAAAAAAAGAATTTGAACTAAATTAATTGATTAATATAGCTGATGTACTAAATATCAGCACTCAAGGGAATTTAGATGAACTATTTACCTAAGTCATTGCTTCATTGAATGATTTGAATCAATTAAAAAATAATATGATTAATGATAGTGATAATAACGAGAGGGATTCGGAAAGTGATATGATATAATGTCAAAGAGTATGGAAAATAATATTATGCTAAACACTGATGAAAGTAATGACTCCGGTACAGTAGAAAATCTAAGGCAAATTCCAGTTCAAGTTGATGACGTATTAAGAAATTCATTTCAATTCACTGATAATGAGTGATAGTTCAACCGTTTGAAGGCAATGAATTTGAAAATATTGCAAATTTCTTAGATAATTTTGAAGAAATTTGTTGTGTATTTAAGTTGCCCGATCTGCATAAATTAATATATTGTAAACGTTTGTTACGGGGAAGAACTCAGCTGATGGTACAAGCAGAGAAAAAGATTCTCTCGTGGGATAAGTTAAAAAATCTGTTATTATCCAAATTTGGGTCACACTATTCCACTGCTGATTTATATGAAATGCTTACACAACGTAAAAGAAGGGAGAGTGAAACATTAGAGGAATACTCTCTGGAAATTTAAAAAATTTGTTCTTGCAGTGATATAGATGATATAGGTGATATAAACGACTCAGCTTAAAGTAAATAAATTTTATATGGTTGTAAAACTATTTCAGAATTCTGCGAAAAATTACGTATTTATGAAGAAATGTCTAAGGAGGCTGAGAAAACCAAACAAATAAAACATAAGTCTGAGAATGAATCTAGAGTTGATAAATCTAAATATGAAACTAAACCTAAAGTAACTTAAAATAACATTCGTTGTTTTAATTATGGATTAAAAAATCATAAAAGTGCTGAATGTCGAAATCAAGATTGTTGTTTTAAATGTAATAATTATGGGCACAAATCAAATTTTTGTAATATGACTAGTACTAATGTTCCACGTGATCAAATTAATGAGACGGCACAAATTTATTTTGAAAAACTCTGCTATGACTAACTTGGTGACAATAAATTCTTTACTGATACAATGTCTAATTGATACAGGTAGGGAAAAAATTCTTTTGAAACAAATTGTATATCGAAAGTTTTTAAATGCCCTTGATCTTCAATCTTCTAACATTGCTTTATTTGGTATCGGAAACATTTTGGTAACACCTATTGGTTCATTTCAAGCTAATATAGTATCGATGATTCTGAGTATCATACTTTTATTTATGTTGTTCCAGATGAATATTTACCACATGATTTAATTTTGGGAACTGACATACTTGAACAAGGTATCTTAACAATTTCTAATAGTAATATTGTGTTGCAGAAAATTTCTCCTGTTGAAAATAACTCGCAGAATTTCCAGGTTAATTTCTCACATTCTGTTGATAAACCCAATATGTATAAATTATTTTTTTACGAATCACAAAGAAATAGAGTAACAAATAAACAAAATTCAGTGACATCTACTTTAGGGGAAAATAATATTGAAAACTCTTCTACATTTATTTATTGCAACATGAATAATAGAATTTCTGTTCTTGAAAAATAATTATCTAATGAAAAGAATTTGAATAACATTCTTAATGATTCTCTGAAGTCGCATAAACAAGAATTGGAATTAATTAAAGACAAAAATACTAAGTTGAAATCAGAGATAGATCAAGCTAATTTTAAAATAAATTAATTTCAAATTTGCAACATTGAACATAAATCTTCAGTTATTCAACTGAAGAACACGTTGCAAGAAACTGAAATTAATTATCAAATATTAAATAAAAAACTAATTAACTTAAAATCCAACCTGAATTCATTAAAATCTAACATTACTAAGACGCATGATGATACAAACTGTACCCTACACAAAACAAGTACTTTCAAAAACGGCTCTACTGATGACTCTCCAAATATTCAGAATAATATGCAGTCTAAAGGACAATCTAAATGTTATAGAAGTACGAAACATTAACTTAATTAGTAAATCACATGAAAATTCTGATTCTGCCGTTAATGAAAGTAATATTTCGAGATACAATTTACATAACCCATAATATGAAATGAATAAGAAAAACCATCCAGAGATTTTAAAAACTTTTCCTTGATACATTTCCAAGCATGACTAATCAAGTTTCCGATGTTGATAATTATGATTTAGCCGAAAATACGCTAAAGAAAAAAAAAGAAAATCACCCGGACTGATTATCAACCGAGTCCAACTGAAGAGTTTGTCAAGAAAATTGGGTTCACTGACAGACCTATACGACAGACCTATACCTGACAGAAAAACGTATAAACGGTGCTCTACTGTATATATACACAGTGAAGCACCGTTTATATGTTTTTCAAGGGACCGCTCCTAAAAAACGTATAACTGAAAAAAACGTACAACTGAAAATTTGTTTTAACATTAATACACAATAAAGTATCATATTAATAATAAAAGTCTAATCAATTTTCATGCTTTCCATTACATTTATTCGAATAAGATATATTTTTAATTATATTGAAAATATTTTTAAAAGGTTGAATAAAAATTAAATAATAATTAAAACTATAGAATTTCAGAAAAAAATTTCAAGATTTTGATTTTAACCTTTAAAGACAAAGCCTTTTGTTCTTTAAACGAAGATGACATTTTTGCAAACGATTTAAAGGAAGGAAAGAAAAAAAATGTTTCTCCAACCGTAATGTCAAATAAACATGATAAGAAAATCTTCCAAGTCGCCCAACGGAAGTGAGTAATAAATCTTCAAGTTTACAAAATGCCTATAAAGTTGTCTGTTTTTTTCTTGTTATACTCCATTCCTAGAATCAATTAAAAGAGAAGTGGGAGGTCTTCAAGTGGTCACTGGCTACTTGTATACCTACCATTCAACCCAGTCGCCAACTGCTTATCTCTGGAAATTTCTCTAACCCCCCTTTACCAGGCTATCGATGCGAATCTCACTTTGTTCTATAGCCACACTTTGTTACCATAGTTCTAAGAAAACATATTTGAAAAAAATAAGAATAAAACAAGCGCATTCTTTTTTTTTTTTTTTTTTTTTTTTTTTTAAATCCTGGAAGGAAACTTAAACTTGGAATTCTACAAGGAGAAAAAAACCGTGTAAGTGAAATTAAGAATTTACTTGTGTCGTATAAATGAAATATTTTAATATTAGAATTCAATGGAATGATTTGGGACCAAAGTCGAAAAACGTATAAATGAGAAACGTATAAAAGGTGCTCTACTGTATAAGAGAAAAGACTTTTGCTTTATTTTATGATTATTGTATTCTCTTATATTTGTTTTACTTTTGCATTGATTATTATGATAAGTTTTAAGAAATCCTGCTAATTTATTTCATGAAAAATTTCAAGTGTTAAAGATGAAAGGAGAAAGACTTTTTTGTGTTTATGGGTCCATTTGATGACAAATAATTTGATGACTGTGTGAATTATGAATCCAGGACATAATTTGAAGAGGACTTTTTTTTTTTTTTTTCCGTATGTGCTTATTGTTCTGTGTGAACTAGTTGCTGCTGTTTTTTTTTTTTTTTTTCTCCTCTTTTCAAAAGTGCACCCGAGGACGGTTGCATGGGTCAGAGATAGCCCATGTAGGATGTAAAATCCCTAGAGTGTTAATCTGTCCCCCAGTTCCACAGCCAGCGAGAAGTCTGTGGATTACACCTCAACTCCCAGTGAAAGAAAGCAGCTGCAAATCTGGCAATGGGACTAGTGCATCAGAAGAATTTTACTTGCAGACGAAGACAGTCTTGTGTTGGTTCTTCAAGTAAGAACCATAAAAGATGAACTAAGATGTTTTGTGTTACAAATTACGACGTTTAGGATTTACTATGATCTTTTTATCTTCAATTCTTATATAATATGTAAATGTCAGTTTTACTTCAAATTAATGTATTAATTAAAATTAGTTAGTAATTCAATAACTTTTTATGTGTTTATTCCAGACAACAATGTGTCAGAATTCTCTCAACATATATTTTACTACAATAATATATATGTATATATTTTCCGTCCTCTTTATTATTTTAAGCTTGTAAATATATATGAATATTTCAAGATATAAATTTATTTGACAGTGACATATCAGATTATAAATTTATATAGTTTTATTAAAATTTTATTTACTACTTTTTAGGGCTGCTTTGGAGCATGCCGATGCACGTCTAAGTATGAAACATGGATTAGTGCGTTTAGATAATGTCTGGGGTGTTGGTGGAGGTATGCGGCCTGTTAAGTATTTGATAAACCAGGTAAATATTTAAAAAAAATTTTAAGAATTATTACTATACACTTTGCTTTAAATACACTTAAAAGAGTGCTTTTTTTTTGACAGATTTGATTTGCTAATAAATTTTTACTTTTAAAATTCAATTTATTTTTAATGTAAATAAATATCTTATATGACTATCAAGTTTTTAAAACATCTTTTCAGATGCAATTACTCTTAAAGGAATATTTGTGTTCAGGTGATACTACTGAGGCTTGCCGTTGCATTCAAGAACTTGAAGTGCCACATTTTCATCATGAACTTGTTTATGAGGTTTAATATCATTTATCTTGTACTTTGCTTTTAAATTTTAATAATTCTCAATTTGAAGTATCATATGTAAGCATATCAATCATCATATAAACTTTTAATTTCTGAATTTAAATTAACTGTGGAGTTTCAATTGTTCTTAAGAGGCCTCTCCACATACCATCCCCAGAAGCCAGAACTAATGTTATTCTATGGAGAATTTCGCCCCATTATAACTTACTAATTAATGTATATTTTTAAATTCAGTTTTCACATTCAAAAGCTTCACAACTATTAAACAAATTATCGCTTTCTAAAAATTATTTAAAAAAATTTTTAATATTTTATTTTGAGGTTGAAAAATGCGAATTTTCACAGTGAGAAATTTTTCATTTTTGATCTTAAAAATAAAAAAAAATCAATTTCTATAAAGCGATAAATTGTTTAATATTTGTGAGTTTTTGGGAAGTAAAAGATGGAATTTAAAAATATGTATTAGTTAATGAATTTTAATGGGGCAAAATATCCCATAGAATAACATTGGCTTTGGCTTTCGGAGACGATAGGTAAAGAGTCCCCTTAAGTAATATTTAGAAATCTAATATTATTTTTACATTGTATAAATTTTTCTGTTTATTTTCTTCAGTTTGTAATAGATATTTTCTTTAATTGGATTATCCTTTGAGATTTTTTAAAATCTCTGTCAATAAATTTACACTTTCATTCAACAACTATTCTGTTTTATAATTCATATTTTAGTTTTTATTTAAAAACTTAGTAAGCATTTAATTATTGCTTAATTAGTTTATTTATTCTGCGTTAGACTGTGCACAAGCAGTACAAAATGTGTTTTGAATTCTCTAATATAGTTAATAATCATTTATGAACATATGTTAAGAAGTGCAAGGTCGTACATTCAACCAATGTCTAGGTATTGGTCTAAAAAATATTTTGATGTGTGGTCCAAATGTAATATTTGTTTTATATTTGATTTGCATCAATTACATAGCTTAAAAAAAACTTTTGATAATATTTTTTTTTTTTTTTTTTTTATTGAAAGATTTGGGCTAATGGTAATATATATGTATATAAACATTTTTACTATAAAATGTGCAAAAGATTTAAAACATGTTTTTAAAATAAACATATTTTTTTCCTATAAAGCTTAATGAGTATAAAATATTCTTTTTATATATTATTATTATTATTATTACATACCAGTTAAACATTAGGAGTCATTTCTGTTATTCTGAAAGGTTACTCAAACAAAAATTATCTATTTAAAACTTTATAAAATATACAACCTTTTATTACTCCATGTTTTCAAAATTGATGAACTAGTTTCTTCTGGGGCGCCCCAGCTTGATCACCAGCATCACAGTGTGTGAAGTCGCTCGAAACTGATGTTTCTTGTTTCTTCCCTCTTATATATACTCTTCGCCATTGGCGGTTGAGGACTGCCCCATCGTTGCCATTGCAGCAATTGGAACTTGTTAAAATTTCTACGGATTCTCTTACTGTAGCGTAACTGTGGTTGTGGTAGTTGGCCAACTTTTTTACTTGATCAAATTTTATGTCTATTTCTTCGTTTTTATTTACCTGGGTTAACGCGGTTGTTATTTTACCTGTCATTATGTCATGGCTATGTTCTTTAATTCTTGTTTTTATTTTTATTTTTGTTTTTCCTATATAGCACATTTCGTTATTTTGTTTATTGGTATATGGAATTTTATAAATTCCCGCTGTCTCTAAAGGATTTAATTTATCTTTGTCATTTCTGATTAATTGGAAAATGTTAGGGTTTGGCTTGATATTTGAAAAACCACTTGGATATAATCCAAAATATTATTTTTTTGTATTTTCAAAATAAACTGCAAATCAGAATAAAGTTTTTTTTTTTTACTGGAATAGTATTACAACACTTCATTCTATCAAAATAGTACATTTCAACAAAAGTATACTGTTAAAAATAAATAAATAAATAATTTTTTACTTGTATAAAATATAAATATTTTAATGTTATTCTTTTAAAATTATTTTTACTCTAATATAGTATCGAAATGGAATATCAGAAATTATAATAATTAGATAAATAATAATTAAATAAATAAATAAAATAAAATACCCCCCCCCCCTTGGATTTTATATATTTATCTCCATCTTTTCTAAATAAAGTTTTCAACTGATGAAAGTTAACTTTTAAAGAACAATAAACTTTGATAATTTGTTAATTTTAATTTTTTTTAATTTTTAAGAAATGAAAAAAAATAATTTTAAGAATATGGTATAATATATTGGCATGGCAACAGATGGCGCCACATTCAGTGTACGGAAATTTTTGGCGAGCGAAAATGCATACCAAGGTAACAGATGCCGATACATATTCGCGAATTGCTTTGTTTTTAATAGGTATACTTCTTTGGAAAATATGAATTAATCGTGTGAATTATTTTTATGATTGAGCCATGGAGAGTAATATTAACTTTAATTAGGTGTTAATGAACTTTAATTAGACATTTGCCATAGTCATATGAATATTAATGTCGTCTTCTTAATCTATCATCGGTATTCTGCATAAAAAAAGGAATATTCCCGTTCCCAATCGGTTCAAAATTTTCTCGCACATGCCCAGATGGTGCGATTTTGGTCTTACAGAATATGCTTTGTGTTTTAATATTATAGATAATTAAAAAAAAAAAAAAAAAAACAGGTATTCTTTTAAACTGATCACCCTATATATTTGTAGCTTTAAGCATGATTTTCTTTTTTATAATAAATAAAAATATATATTTTGTAAATTCATGGTGGATACTTTATTAACTGGAATACTTAAAAAAAAAAAAAAAAAATCTTCTTAATCTAATGAATATTTTCTCTTAAATTAATAATTTAATTTAAATAAAAAAAATTTAAATACAAAACGTCCTTTTAGGGACTCGATCTCAGGACCTCTGTATCACAAGTCAAGCACACTACCACTTCACCACCCGTTCTTACTATGATACGTGTTTTGTTCGTTTTTATAGAAATAACTAAAATTATTAGGAGGTCATATCTCATCCCCATGGGTGTTGTTGCAGCAAATTTGCACTCTACCTTATGTTTTCGACCATGCCCTTTAATTTGTTTGGTTTAGTTTCAATAGCAATTTTACTGATTCATACTTCCCTTGTTAGTTTTACTTGAGCACTTAGAAAAAGAATTTTTGTCATAAGATTCTTTAAGACTTTTGTTGGAATTTTTAAAATTTTCCAATTTTTATGTATAATTAGTAAAATTATTTTAACATTCTTGTAAACTGTGAGAAATGCGATACAGTTAATTTTCTTTCTTTCTTTCTTTCGGTCCCATTTCTGTGTTTATAATTTTATTATATTGTATATGTTTGATTTTTCCTGTTATTGTTAAAATCATATCATCCAATTCATTATAAGCATTGGCAAAAATCAAATGGCTTTGGGCTTTTGAGCATATTTTCTGGATTTTTATCTATTTCCCATTCTCACATACGGTCATATGAAATGTAAATATTAAAGTTGTGAATGTGGTTTATTTGACATTTTAAATGAATAAGTCTTTTTTTTCAGGCTGTAGTTATGGTTATTGAAGATATGCGGGAAAGTGCCATGGATGTTGTTTGTAAACTCCTTCAAGTTCTAGCCTCCAGTGTGATTGTTACTCCTGATCAGATGACTAGGGTATGTACATTCCTTTTTACATTTAACTTATTGAACATGTGTATATATACACATGCACACACATATGTGTTGCAAAAATGATAGATGTGTGTCAGTGTACTTATATACTGTCAGATACACCCAGTATTATTTTTTATCTTAAAGCCTTCTGGGTGAAATAAAAATATACAGCTTAAAAACTACTGAACATGCTTTCATTAATTATTCTAGTAATATTCTTTACAGCAGCATTTTTTATCTCTGTATAATGCAAAATCCTGAAAAAAAATCCATCCCTTAAATGTGTGAGCCCCTCCCCCTTTTCTTGTTGAAAGTGAAATTATTCCATTTTCTTAAATATGCACCCTTCACCCTTTCTTTCATCTATCCTATCACTGGGCATATATATAAAGCATTAGTAAATCTGTCTTTCACTATTTCATCCAAACCTACTTTCGATCTTAAAATCGTCAAGGTCAGCATCACTATGCTTTTGGAAAAGAGGGGGGAGAGGAAGGTTACTTTTAGGATTTTATACTAATAAAAAGTACTGTAACTATGAGATGGAGTCATCTGAAAGAAAGCCTGAACACTTGCACCAGGCAAAGAGGATCATAAAGAATGTAAAAAGGAACTGAGCTCTTATGAATTTAGAGCTTACACCCTCTTGTCATTAATACAATCGAACACCTTTTATTCACTAATTTAGAGCTTACACCCTCTTGTCATTAATACAATCGAACACCTTTTATTCACTAAGCGACAAAAAAAAAAAAAAAAGCCGCACTTGGATATTTTCCTTTTCATCTCTTACAACCGCCAATTTTATTGTTTAAAAAGCAAATTTTCGAACAGATTTTATTATGTTGTCCTCCATATACACTTTAGCATTGAGTCCAGTATTAAAAACAAAATGCAATTGTCAGGAAAATTTTGAAGGTCATTTGCCAATCTGTATCACATGACTGTTTGACGTCATTGTGAATGTAAAAAGAACTAAGGCTCGAAAGAAACATTTAAACTTTAATGATACAGAAGCCGCTAATGTGTAGATTACCTAGTTAAAATGCGGAAAACTCTTGATTCCGCACTTTAACGTGTCATTTTAGTTAATCTGTAGATTAGCTAGGTAATCTGCACATTAATGGATTTCGAGCTTTAACGGTAACATATATATATGTATATATAACAGAGTTTTATTAATCATTGAAATAAAATTATATAAACAAAAATGAAAACCAATTAAAAATCAGATTAATCTATTAATGAACTACGATTAACCCAGTTAAAACTGTTAATCGATTCCCACCCCTACATAAAAGCATGTTTAAAAAGGCTTAAAAGATAAAAAAAAAATAAAAAGATAAAAAAAAAAAAAAAAAAAAAAAACTAATGAAGAAAAATCAAATAAAATTTTTAATAAAGAAAACAATGTGCCTAAAATTATTTATTTTATTTTTTTTTTTTTTCTTCTAAATAAATTTAATAAAATACTTTTTACTAGATTATGTGACAGTTTTCTTACTAATTTAAATCTCAGAGTTTTAGACAGATATTTCAGTAATTAATGTTTTTAACAGAAGATGCTTATTTATGGTTATTATTCACTTTTTTATACATTGGAAAAAGAAAAAAATTGTAACTCTCTTTTTTCTTCCAGATTTTTTTCTAATTCCTCTTTTAGAATAAAGTAAAAATATATGTATGTCAAAAATTATTTCGCATTTCATGAATTAATTCAACTTTAATTGTCTAGGGTGGGTATTTTCTTTTGCCGCAATTTTTAATAACTGTTTGCCTCTCCATTTCTATCTGGCCATATAAAAATTTTAATAAATAACAATGTTTGGAAATTTTATTTTGGAAAATCATTTTGATAGTGTTTTTTAGTTAATGTTTCTTTTCTCTTTGACGTATACCTTTTATTTAAAAAATATTCATCATTTGCAATTTTTCCTTCTACCATTTTAAAGTGTATTATTTTTCCACATCATTGCTTTCTAAGTATTACAGTAAACTCAGAAGACAACCAATGATTTTTGTCCATATTAATGAGACTCTGTTATAACTGGAAATCACAAACCTGGAGTTTTACATGACAATATGAAATATATACTTGTATTATTTATATACTCTACACATACATATTAATGTGAATAAATATTTTCTCAAACCCTTTTATGTTACTTCATCAAAAATTATAACTTGGGAAAAACAATATGTGGAAACAATTAAAAAATTAATATATACAGTCCGTTAAGAAATTATAAGACGATTCTGTAAATAATAAATTCTGTAAATTATAAGAAAAATAAAGATTCTAATCATAATGTAAATACATAAAATAACATATTGCTCCATATTTTTTTATAATTAGTTTGCAATAACTTGGTATAATGCAATAAATGTTTAATTAAAATATATATTAGAAATCGGTGAAAAATAACCTGCTAAGAAAATATAAGACCACTTGTCAAAAAACAATATTGTATAAAATATTAATATGATATTGGTCCTCCATTTTTCCTGATGACTTCAGATACTCTGTTTTTCATTGAAATAACCAGGTGAATAAGTTCAGTTATAGAAATATTGTACCGTTCTTTTACAATGGCTACTTCCAGTTCATTGGCAGATGAAAATTGTTTATTATTAGCATAAACTTTGCGAGATGATATACCCCCATAGGTTTTCCATGGGGTTCAAGTCTGGACTTCGACTTGGCCATGGCAAAACATTATTTTTTCTTTTTTAAACCACTCCTGTGTGGATTTAGATGTGTGACAAGTAGCATTGTCCTGTTGAAACATCCAGTTAGCACCACCTAATAAAGGTCGAAACGGTATCATATGATCATATAGCATAGACTGATATTGTGTAGAGTTCATATGACCCAAAATCCGCTGTAAATCATACAACACCTCATAACTGAAAGCTCCGCAAATCATCACTGATCCTCCACCCATTTGTCGACTGAAGCATTCTTTTCGTTCCTCCCTCAAGTCATGCCAATAGTGTTTGTAACCATCGGGACCATTAAGGTTAAATTTCTTTTCATCAGAAAATATAATTTGTTTCCACTCATCATTCCATGACATGACATTTTTAGCCCATTTTAATCTTTCTTCTCGATGGCATTTCAATAACTTTGGTTTTTTCTTCAATTTCATAAATTTCGTATTAACATTTAGTTTAAGACTCTTCCAGACTGTTACATGTGAAGTTTTCTTGCTGAAACGTTTCGAAATTTCACGAGTTGAAAGACCTTTTTTAGTTGACAGTCGGAAAATGTGTCTATTATCACGTGCTGTCAAAATATTTTTGCTACCAGATCGTTTTATTTTGTTTGAATAAACTTTTCTAATTATGGCATTATGAATGGCAGTTTTAGAACGGTTCATTAATCTCGCAATATCTCTTTCAAATTTACCAGAACCTTTATAAAATAAAATTTTTCTCACTTCGCACTCCGATAATTCTTTACCTCGAAGCATCATCAAATTAATCGTAGATAACACATTCAAAACCTAAGCCTTTGCTTCTTAGGTAATGCTTTTACGAAATACTGACGCTTGCGCTTTATATTGAGTTTGACGTCATGTATAATATGCTAATTTTCTCAGGTGGTCTTATAATTTCTTAACAGTCACAGTCTTTAATTTTTAGAAAAATGAATAAGTTTTAATGAAATTTAATTTAATTTTAAAAGTTGGAATTAGTATAGGATGCATTTTCTTATCAATTTTAAATACACAACTAAAAATTTGCATATTATGCTTTCTTCTTCAGAAATACACCAATACGCTTGTGGTCTTATAATTTCTTAACACACTGTATACCTATTCTAATTGTAGCACTTACTTACAATATTATGTGTGTTCGTATACAACTTTATGCAATATAAGAAGGGAAAAGTGATGGTATCTAATAATTTTTTGTCTGTCAAAATAAAAAAAAAAAAAAAAAATGTAAAGTTTTCCGCTCAAACAGAAGTGGAGGTAGAAGCAGATTAATGACACACAGTTCAGCCTTGTTGCTTGCTTCTCTTCCAGGATAATAGGTAAAGAATAGCACTGTTCTTTCCTGTAGTGTTATAGCACCAAATGAAATTAATGAGATTTTTAATTACTGCACTTCATGTTAAAATAAATAAATAAATAAATAAAAATTTTGAGATTTTATTTTTTCTGAGGAAAATAGGCTTAAAATTTCCTCCTTCCCCTTTCAATAAAAAAAGTCCATTTTAGCAAACTACATATGAATTGAGAATCTGATTTTATACATAATAATGAGAAATCAATTTTAAATGAGGCCATTTTAATGAGAATTCATTATATAATATTTTTCTATTTTTATGAATTACTTAGAAAATCTAATATTTGAATGCATTTCTATTATTTAAAACTATTTTATTTTGAAGATTTTTTTTTAATGTTATATTTAAGTTGAATATTAAGAAAAGCAACTATTTTTGTTCCATTTCTTTTGTGGCAAGGCAACCCTGCTATTTCAATGCAAAAGCAAGCCAGAAAATGAACATTTTATAGTCCGACTAAGCCTATTTGAATGAAATTATATAATAATAACTACTATTATTTATAAATGCCTAACACTTCAATCCGCGATTGTAATGAAATGCTTGCCCTCTGGTGGGCTAAGGTGAAATTATCACACCACTGCATATCATCATATTATGCAATCGATTTTCCATGATGTAATGGCGGAGAAGGAACAATGATTAATACACGTGGCTATTATATTTACTAACAACTGCAGTTCAGAGAGCACCATCTATCGATCATTACAAACGCGGATAGACATGAAATAATTAAAATCATAAATGATAGGATTGTAGAACACTTCAGTCAAAATAACACTAGCAGAAACTTTAGTAACTTAATTTTAACAGAGAATTATTTCAGATTTAATAACAAAATTTATAAACAGATTGAAAGGATCCCTATGGTATTGTTCATTTTGGTGTAATTGCAGAACTTAAACTTAGATTAATAGAACAAATTATCTTTGACTTTTAAAAATGAAATAGCTTTTTGATGTCGATATGTTGATGATGTTTTTGCAGTAATAAATAAAAAAATTGATATAAATGAAATAGTTGAGAAATTAAACAAAGTAAACCAAAACATACAGTTCACGCATGAAATAGAAAATAACCAGTGATTAAACTTTTTAGATTTTACTATCTTAAGAATGAAACAAAAAAAACTGCAGTTTACTGTAAACCGAATAATAGTGATAAAATAATTAATAATAATTAATAAAATACTCCATATAAATATAAAATAAACACAGTTCAAACCTACATTAATGGTGCTATTTTAATTTGCTCAAACGAAAAATTACTTACAAATGAATTTAAAAAAAATAGTGGAAATCGGGGGAAAAAAAAAGTAGGATTTATTAAAAAATCTAATCTATCGCCTATACAAAAAAAAAAAAAAAAAAATTAAACCACATTGATATTCACAAAAAAATCCAATTCAAAATTTACTACTGCGATCCAGTACGATAAAATAAAAAACAAAGCTTCTAAAATGAACATATATAGATACCTATTAAGCCCAACCCAAATATTTTTTTAAAGAATTTGCAGCAATAAAGATAAAATTAATTATTTAGAAACAGCCAGAATTTACAAAATCGAATGCAAAACAAACAATAATAAAAAAGGATTTTATATAGGAATGACAAAACAGAAAATAATAACCAGAATTATAAAACACAAAGCTGACATAAAATTTAACAAAACCACTTCTGCATTAACTAAAATTTTTCAAACCAATGATGTCAAAATAAACTTTGATAATATTATAAAACTTGCAAATTACAAAAATTACCATTATGATGATAATCGCAAAGTGTTAGAAATCAAAGAAACGCGCTAGAATGAACAATCAACAGACATTGACAAGTGGCGACATCTAATCAGAAGAAAAGTAATGTGACTGAATTATTGGGCTCAGAAGTGTCAACAAACACCTTTAATTTTATATTATTATCTCTGTTATATTTTTTTACATCTATATCATCATATATTTTACGTATATTACATCAGCATAACTTCTGTTCTAATTTTTTTATTTATAAATATGTTTTTATATGAAGGGATTTTTTCGTGTCTATGAAGAGATGCCTGATATTTGTATTGATGTGCCTCAAGCTTATACAGTCTTAGAAAAATTTGTCTCTAAATGTCAGTCTGCTGGCTTTTTATCTGATGATGTGGTGAAAAATATGCCATCACGGTAAGAAAATTATGTCTTTAATTTTTTTAATGAAAATAACACTCAAGAGCAACAAGATCTGTTCTGTACCATATTTGTTGGAAATATAGGTTTTTCTTGTTTTAAAAACCTCCTGTGGCAGAATCACAGCATCAAGGTGAAAGATTTTTCTTTTAGGAAACAAAAAATTGTCAAAGAAAAAATATATACAGTGCAATAGCGTGTGCTAAGACTTCTGCAGAAGTTTTATTTTTGCAGAAGCCGCTTGTTTCTGCAGAAAGGTACTGAAGGGCTACATTTCTTGCTGACTAAAGTCAATCATTTACAGCAATGCAATACCAGCAGAATGCTGTGAATGTGCAGGACAGCAGCAATATTCCCTCTAGACACGTGATCTGTGACCACGCTATGCCTCACTCACTTTTGTTTTGTGTGCAGTTTTTGAAGGAAGCTGCCTTTCCTTTCTTTCATCTTTAAATAAATTTCTAATATTCATTGCTATAAGTCTTTTTTTTCTTTTCTTTTTCTCCTTTTCTTTTCATACAACTGGATGGTGATCGCGGTCTGATGCTTATGAACTTTCGATTTTACCTTTTTTATAGCTGCTGCTTAAAATACAGTGGTGGACATAATTATAAGACACCTATCTAATTTGACAAATAGTGAAAGAAAAGATTCAGAGCTTAAAAATGTTTTATCAAATACGTCAAAAACATAAATTTATTCTGTTATCATCTATAATTATTTTATAATAATGATATTTTCATACAATTTAATGAAAAAACTTAAAAACATAATGGACAAAATTATAAGACACCAACCGTTTTTTCCAAATTCAGTGGTCAACATAATTAGCAGACACTAATGGTCTAAAAGAAAATCCTCTAACATGGTTCCGCCATTGTTTTTTATAACATGAAAGATGCGATTCGGCATTGAATCTATCAATTCTAACAAAATATCGCAACACAGTTCTTCCCAATCACATTTTATAGCATTCTTTAGATGTTTGACACATATAAAATGCCTCCCATTTTGGTAAACCGCATGAGCTAAGATCCCTCACAAGTTTTCGATGGGATTTAAGTCTGGGGAGCGAGGAGGCCACAGGAAAACATTGATACTTTGCTCTGAAAACCACTTTTTTGTTTGTATGATGCATGAATCGGCACGTTATCGTGCTGGAAAGTGTAGTTTTTGCCACAAAGAAGTTCACCATATATGGCTAGTTGTTCTTTAAGAAGATTTTTATACTTTTCAGAATTCATTCTTGGATGCACAAAAACAATATCCGTTTTTCCTTGAGCCGAAAAACCAGCCCAAACCATTACTGAGCCTCTACCCATTTGGTAGATCATTAGTACATGAGGAGACTTCTGTAAATCATGCCACTAATATTGAAACCCGTCAGGACCATCCAGGTTAAACTTTTTTTCGTCAGAAAATAACACAGAGTACCATTTGGAGGTCGAGGCCATAGTTTTTTTTAGTGAAGTTTAGACGCTCCATTTTGTGCCGGCTTAGAAGTGGTGGTGTTTTCTTAAATTTTTTATATTTCACATAGGAAGCATTATGCAACACCCTGCGAATGGTTCTCCTTGAACAATTCAGTTTCAAAGCATTTTTAATGCCTGTAGTGGTCATCTTATTCTGTGTAGCGAGCAAAAGCACATGGCGTCTGTCTCTCGAGGACAAGCAAGGCATACGTCCAGATCTTTTAATCACCGATCCATTAATTCCTCTTTTCAAAACATTTCTAATTGCACATCTAGAGCGTTTAATAACTTTTGAAATATTATTAATTGAAGCACGAGTTCCATTTAATCTCCAAATTTCACAAATTTCACTTTCTTTTAATTCTGTACCTCGTGGCATGGTTGCAAATGCATGAAGTCAGTTATTGTCTGCTTTAGTTAACTGCTGATGTCATAACAGTGTACAGAAAATTTGAATATTGCGCATTATTTTCGAAAAAATGCAGGTGTTTTAATTAAAATGTTAGGGTGTCTTACAATTTTGTCCATTTAATTTTTAATTTTTTTTATTAAACTCTATAAAAATATCATTTCTGTAAAACAATTACGTGTGATAACAGAATAAATTTATGTTTTTGACGTATTTGATAAAACATTTTTAAGCTCTGAATCTTTTCTTTCACTATTTGTCAAATTAGATAGGTGTCAATTATGTCCACCACTGGTATAATCTTGGATTTTTTTTTTTTTCTCCATTGCATCAATGTCTCTTGAAAATAGTAAAAATAACAATTCTTTTATAATCTAACTGAAGGACCATGCAAATCATCACACAATATGTATAAATAAATAGAAAAGGTTAATCACATGCAAGACATTTTGCATTATCAAAATTTACAAATTTAGGATTGAAAAAAAGTAATTGTTTACCTTAACTAAAACTGTGTTTAATTAGAATCAAAAGGTGAAAGGGTGCAAAAAGAAAGGGAAAGCTATAATTTTGCAGTGTTTTGATTTTCATTTAAATAATTTAAAGGGTTCAGTTATCTTAATGAAATTAAAAAAAAGAAAAAAAAAGTCTTTCAATTATTTATTGAAATAAATAATGTATACAAAGCTATTAAACTTTAATGATAGTGGTGTGGCATAAATGTTAAAGCCATTGACTACACAAGGGTGCTAGGACTGGGAGAAGTGTCCTCGGTGGGAAACTTTCTAAGGTGTCTTAGTTTGTAGTTATGTCAGTTTCAGAATAAATCATGAAAAAATCAGATTTTAACAGATGAAGTAGTCTCCAAGGGAAATTTACTAAGGTGTTTTAATCTGCATTGATGCGAGTTTTATAGAAAACCACGCAAAACTCAGAACTTTAAGGAGGAAGTATTTACTGTTGGAGAAAGAAAAAGAATATTTAAAGCAAAAAACATTCTTAAATTAAAACATTCTTAAATTGCATTAAAACTTCTTATAATATAAAAGATACAAAAATTAAAATGGCCTACTTGAAGTTACCCATGAGATCTTTCAGTGCGGCACCGCAACTTTCTCAAACGTCCTCACTTCATGCTGCTGGGCAGTGACACTGTTGTTTCTTGTTTCTTCTACACTCTGATCCTCCGATCTTAATAGGTGACACCATCTTTGGTCCAAACTCATCACTGGGTCATTTTTATTGCAATTTCACTCTTTTGTAAGAATTTCTATTATTTCATGGTTCAAAGCATAAATATGATTATCGTAATTAGCTAATTTTTTGGTGTCTTCAAAATTTATTTTTATTTCACTATTATTATGGATTTTGGTTAAGGCAGTGGTTAAGGCAGTTTTAATGAATTTAATATCAGTTTGATGTTCCTTTATTTTGTTTTTTTATTTTTCTCTTAGTCATTCCTATATAACTGCCTTCTTTTTTATCTTTTGTTGTATATTTGATTTCATAAATTCCTGCGGTTTCCAATGGGTTAGTTTCATCCTTGTTACTTTCAATTCTCTGAAAAATATTAGGGTTGAGTTTAATGGGGACGTTAATTTTGAATTTCAATGCTTTATTTTTTATTTTTATGCCAGCACCTTTATTATATGGAATCGCAGTTACATATTTTGGTTTATTTATTTGAGCATTGTTAATGAAATTAAGTTTTTTGATACTTTTTTTATATAGATGAACAACATTTTTTCTATAACCTGATTTAACAGCAATTTCATTCAATTCATTTTTAAGATGCGTTTCATTAGAACATACTAAGATCGTGTGATTTATATAGCTTTGGATGGTGTTAATCTTACAATTATAGGGAGTTTTACATTTACTGTTTATCATTTCATGGCTTTTATTTGGTTTACGGTAAACTGTTGTTTCTATTAAATTGAGTTGTTTTCTTATAATCTCGACATCTAAAAAGTTAAGTTTTTGGTTATTTGCGATTTCGTATGTGAAAATTTGGATGTTTTTATCTATTTTATTTAAACCTTCAACTTTGTTTTCTATTTTGCAATTTTTATCGATAACGGAAAAGACATCGTCAGCGTATCTTACCCAAAAACATATTTCATTTTTAAACGTTTTAAATATAGTTTGTTTTATTATTCGTAATTTTAATTCTGCAGTTATACTGGAAATTGGAATTTGATGGGGACCCCTTGATTTTGTTTATAGAATTTATTGTTAAAATGGAAATAATTCTCTATTAAAATTAAAATATCTGCATCAATAAGGATAACACTTGTATTATTTTGTCCAAAATGTTCAGATATTTTCTTATTAATAATTCCTTTCATTTAATTTATATTGATGGATGGGGTTAACCCATTGTAAACCACAGGAATTTATGAGATCAAATATACAACAAAAGATAAAAAAAGAAAGCAACTATATAGGAATGACTAAGGGGAAAATAACAACCACTGACTTAACAACAATCCATAATAATAATAGTGAAGTAAAAATAGATTTTGAAAACATCAAGAAATTAGCTAATTACGATAATCATATTTATGCTTTGAACCACGAAACAATCGAAATTCTTACAAATGAGTTCTGTTGCATTAAAAATGACCCAGTGATAAGTTTGGACCAAAGATGGTGTTACCTAATAAGATTGGAGGATCACAGTGTGGAAGAAACAACAGTTTCACTGCCGAGCAGCATGAAGTGAGGACAATTGAGGAAGTTGTGGCGCCGTAATGAAAGATATCACAGGAAAGTTCAAGTATGCCATTTTAATTTTTGTATCTTTTAGAAAAAGAATATTTTCTGCAACATTTGTTGAGATAATTTAATATGTGATAACTCAATTTTTATAGTGCAGGGGTAATTCTGAGAAATTTTCAGATTTTAAAATAAGCCTTTTATAACGATCGGCGGCTTTAAAACAATTCTTCACAAAAATTGCACAAGAAGATGAAGCATTTAAAAATCAGCCACAAAAGTATGACATATTTCACTGATTAAATACCAAAAAAATAATAATGCTGAATTATGGGGTCTATATAATTACATATTTTTAGCAAAATTACACCAGTTTTAGCAATAGTTGCATTTATGTAAATTTTAATAATTAGCAATAAAATAATTCCATATTTTGGTAAGGTCATGAAATTATTGCGTGTATTGCAAACAGTGGCGTCGCCAGAAAAAATATCAAGGGGGGGGGCACAACCTGAAAAAAAATGGTTTTTAAATAAAATTCTGATAGCACAGTTTTAAAGTTAAAGAAAAAAATGCTTACTAGAATTTTCCAGGAGGTTGCAAGTGTCCCCCCTTGCCCCTATGTGCCGACGCCCATGATTGCAAATCATCTTTGAAAAGGGAAAAAAAAAAACCTAGCAAAAAAATAAAGCCTATTTTCAACAACTAATTCTGATTAAATATAAATTTTGTTAATTAGAAGCGAAATTATAGCATATTTCCCATATCGTGTGCATATTTAAATGCAAATTTTTTACTATTAGCAGTGAAATAATACCGTATTTGCAAAATCTACTGCAAAATTATTCTCTATTTCAAAATTCAGCTTAAAAAAAAAAAATGTGCAAAGTTTTATTGATTAGCAACAAAATAGTTAAATATTGAGGATTTAGCTTTCAAAAGAATACAATTTTTATCAATTAGTAGCTAAATAATAGTGTGTTTCTGAAATCGGCCATATAGTAAGCACGTATTTCGGGAATCAGCTTTGAAAAAAAGTGTGATTATTATCGATTAGCAGAAAACTGATAGTTTAGTTGCAATTAAATGTAAATTTATGACAATTAGTAGTGAAATGGTTCTTTATTTTTGATTTTATTTGCAAAAGTATTGCATAATTTGGAATTTAGCTTTGAAAAAAGTGTGAATTTCTTCAGTTAGTGGCAAAGATTTTCAGTATTTGGAGATTCAGCCTTGAAAAGAGATTAGTAGTCAAATAATTGTATATTTTGGTGATTGATTGCAGAAATATCATAAATATCAGGAATCAACTTTTGAAAAAAAGTGTGAATTAGTATAAATTAGTGGCGAAATTATAGTGTATATTAACAATTATTCGTGATTAAATGTAGATTTTGTAAATTTGTCGTGAAATAATTAAATGTTTCTGGTATGAACTGTAAAAATATTGTGAATTTCCATAATTAGCTTTAAAAATGTGTGAATTAGCCAGTTGTAAAAATAACATTTAAGTAGTTAATGATAACTAAGTGTAAAATTTTGATGATTCATTGCAAAATGAATCCATATTTCAGCAATTAACTGTAAATTCAACACATATTTCACTAATCAACTTAAAAAAAAGTACAAGCTGTATAGATTAACAGCTAAATAACAGCTTTTTATAGTAATTAAACATAAATTTGGTCAGTTAGTAGTAAAATTGTTGCTCTCAGGATCTATATTTTGTTTAGTCTTATTTATTTTTCATACTTTTAAAAATAGTTTTCTCCTATTTTTTCTTTTATATTTTCCCTATTTTCTCCTATTTTTTGTCGAAAGTTCATTTTGTTCTCCAAATTTACTTTAAAAAAAAAAGTTTTCTTTTAACTATTTTTTTCATTTTTTCTCTCAATTTTATATTATCATAGTTTAGAAATATGTTCTAAAAAACCCATTTGGGTATTACTTTGTGAATTCATTGATTAGTTATTGTTTTAAAATATTTTTATGCTTGAATATTTATTTATATTTTATTTATATTTTTTAATAGAGGTTATTTTTGTTGATTAAAATGTTTTATACTTAACTCTATTATATTTTCTGTTTAATTTGTTTTTAAATAAGGTCAATGTGTTTCATTGGCTTTGTTAGCTACTACTTTAAATATGATTTACATTTTCATATTATTGTTTCATCTAATTAAAACATTACAAATTATAACAAAATTATATAGAATAAATTGCTCTTCACTATTTTTTCTGAAATTGTAGCCTACAGGTAAGTAACATTTTTGTGGGTTAATATTTTAAGTCTTCCTATGAATCATTTTATTTATTCAGTTAATTTTAATTTTTTTAACTATTGGTTCCTAAAGATAATAATCCTTTTACTTATTGTTCTTTAATTTAAGAAAATTACTTCTTACTAAAAATTAAAATGAGGTTATAAAGATTTTAAAAAAAAATGTTTATAGAGATTTGATATTATTATAAACATTTTTAGAAACAAAAAAGCTTATGTTATTGCCATTTAGTAATGCATATATTTATTATTGCAGAAAGAAATTAGCTCTAGTGAGGTTTGTCGCAGAAAGAAGGAAAAAATTCTGCCACAGGGTTAAAACCTTTATTTTGATAATAAATCTAAAAATAATGTATATAATATAATATCGAGTTACTTTGATTAACCCTTATGTATTACTTTTTTTTTGTGTGAATCTACATTTAGCATCAATTTCATAGAGCAGATATTTAACTTTCTGACTGCTGTTGTCAGTTATAACCATTCACTGAGCTATTGTTTTATCAGTAATACACTTACGACATAAAACTACATAATTCTAGATTTTTGGTTCAAATCATCAAAGATAAATTCATTTTGGCATTATGTACTCTGTCCAAATATTGTTCAGTTTGCAAAACTACCAGGATATTAAAGAGCTCATTGTCTCCTGCTTCTCCTATCTTTTTCAAAATTCCCAATCATAAGCATGCACAAATGAAAAGAGACAAACAGCATTGTTGTAAACCTTAACAATAATTCTAAAGAAACCCTAGAATGTTATTAAAATTAGAAGGGAAAAAAAAAAAAAAACTTCTAACAGTAGAATTAATTTCTATCTTAAAATTCAAATTTTTAAATGAAGCATAATTAATTTAAACTTGATAAGTAAACACCTTACTTGTCAGCTCGTTTATACTTGCAAAAGCTTTTCATTGGAGGGCCCTTCTCTTTCTCAATGCATCTTGCTGAAGTGGACAGAGACTTTCCAATGCTTCATCTTGATGTTTGTCTTTAAGTAGGTGGCGCCACTGAATATCGATTTTGGCAGATTCGTGGTCATTAATGGCAGTATTATGAATTATTTCAACTGT
Source organism: Salticus scenicus (assembly GCA_963930645.1). NCBI lineage: Eukaryota > Metazoa > Arthropoda > Arachnida > Araneae > Salticidae > Salticus > Salticus scenicus. The sequence continues at coordinate 22,575,095 of OZ005657.1, read as the reverse complement.
TTCCCTAAACACATAAGTAGGGTTGTTATAATTAGCAATTTTGATTACGTCGTTAAATTTTACATCAATATTTTTTTTTCCTGGTGAGTTCTAGCAAGGGTAGTGGTGTATTTGGCATATTTTATATCATTTTGATGTTCTTTTAAATGGGTTTTTATTTGAATTTTTGTTACACCTGTATAACATCCTATTTTATTATTTTGGTATTGGAAAGGGATTTTATAAACGCCAGCAGTTTTCGAGGGGGGGGTATTAAATCTTTATCATTCCTAATAATCTGGAAGATATTTGGATTAGGTTTAATTGGTATATTTAGATTTAGTTTATTGGCTGTATTTTTTATTTTATTAGAAGTTCCTTGGTTATAATGGATAGAATATGTAAATTTCGGTGGGGTTTTTTGACGATTCGGTATTTGATTTAGTTGCTTAATTCTTTTTTTATACAGTTTTTCGACTAGATTTTTAGGGTATCCTGTATCAACTGTTAACTTTTCTATAAATTAAGCTCTTTGGTCAAGTAGGATTTATTGGTACATATTAAAATCGCATGGTTAATGTAACTTCGAATGGCATTAATTTTGTATCTGTAACGAGTTTTCTGTAAACAGAGGTTTTTATATAAGTAAAGACATAGAAAGGACGAAATTAAACTTTAAAAGCATTTTAAATACCTCAAAAATCCTTTATCTGAGCAGCATAACTTGATATATTTTGACACGCAAATTCGCAGTCATCTTCAGAATGTTTACTTGGCTGCTCTGCTGACCGTCTCTTCATCGGCCTCCTCCTCATCTTCATCTGTGCTGACGTCATACTGTCGCTGTTTTTTATCGATTATGTGTTGCCAATCTTTAGGTATTATGCTGTGCTCCCTTTCGTTAATGGCGGTGTTAGAGGTTAGGATTTCCAGTGCTTCTCTTTTCAAGGCGTAATTATGAGAGTTATAAGGTGCAATTTTAGTAGTGTTTATAGTATTAGGTTTTATTGGGTTATTAATGTGAGTGTGGGATAGAGAGGTGGAACTTCTATTGTATTTGAGGTCATTAATATGTTCGATTTCGTGGTCTTTAATTTTTCTTTTGGCCATTCCGATGTAAGAAGCGGTTTTGTTATTATTTTCAAAATTAAATTAAATTTTATAAATTCCTGAGGTTTCTTTGGGGTCAATCAAGTCTTTTTCGTTGCGTATCCGCTGTATAATATTTTTATTAGGTTTGATGGGAATATGTATATTATGCTTTGAGCCTTCAGTTTTGATTTTATTCGCTATACCGTTGCAGAAGGGTATGGAGATGGTAAATTTAGGTTTAATCTTTTGGGCGTCATTAATTGTATTGAAAGATTTTAGGCATTTTTTAAAGAGTTTTTGAACTAGAGATCTACTGTAACCAGCACGTTGAGCAATGTCTTTTATAAATTTAATTTCGATGTTAAGGAGACTTTTGTTTGAGCATACTAATATGGCGCGATTTATATAAGAGCGTATGGCGGCAATTTTGTATTGGAAGGGGGTTCTACATTTATTATTGATAATTTCATTATTGTTAGTTGGTATATCGCAAACCAACAAACAATCGCAAACCAACTGTATATCGCAAACCAACAAACAATAATGAAATTATCAATAGTAAATGTAGAACCCCCTTCCAATACAAAATTGCCGCCATACGCTCTTATATAAATCGCGCCATATTAGTATGCTCAAACAAAAGTCTCCTTAACATCGAAATTAAATTTATAAAAGACATTGCTCAACGTGCCGGTTACAGTAGATCTCTAGTTCAAAAACTCTTTAAAAAACGCCTAAAATCTTTCAATACAATTAATGACGCCCAAAAGATTAAACCTAAATTTACCACCTCCATACCCTTCTGCAACGGTATAGCAAATAAAATCAAAACTGATGGCTCAAAGCATAATATACATATTCCCATCAAACCTAATAAAAATATTATACAGCGGATACACAACAAAAAAGACTTGATTGACCCCAAAGAAACCTCAGGAATTTATAAAATTTAATTTAATTTTGAAAATAACAAAACTGCTTCTTACATCGGAATGACCAAAAGAAAAATTAAAGACCGCGAAATCGAACATATTAATGACCTCAAATACAATAGAAGTTCCACCTCTCTATCCCACACTCACATTAATAACCCAATAAAACCTAATACTTATAAACACTACTAAAATTGCACCTTATAACTCTCATAATTACGCCTTGAAAAGAGAAGCACTGGAAATCCTAACCTCTAACACTGCCGTTAACGAAAGGGAGCACAGCATAATACCTAAAGATTGGCAACACATAATCGATAAAAAACAGCGACAGTATGACGTCAGCACAGATGAAGATGAGGAGGAAGCTGATGAAGAGACGGTCAGCAGAGCAGCCAAGTAAACATTCTGAAGATGACCGCGAATTTGCGTGTCAAAATATATCAAGTTATGCTGCTCAGATAAAGGATTTTTGAGGTATTTAAAATGCTTTTACAGAGGTTTCTATTTGGTTTTTTAAGTTTTATTTTTACGTTTAAGTAATTTATTTCATTATTGTGCTCGCATTCGAAAGTAAAATTAATATTTTTATCTAGCTGACTCAGTTCGTTAAGTATTTCGTTAATATTTTGATCATTTTTCACAATGGCGAAAACGTCATCTACATATCTAACCCAAAAGAAAATTTTATTTTTCATTAAATTTAAAATATCTTTTTTGAGTGTTCTTAATGTATATTCTGCGACGATTCCAGATATGGGCGATCCCATTGGGATTCCCCTATTTTGTTTATAAACAACTTTGTTAAATCTGAAATAACTTTCATGTAAAATAAGATTACTCGTAGCCAGGGTTGTAGTGATTTAAATCGCTGATTTAAATCATGATTTAAATCAATTGATTTTTTTGAAAAAAATCACTGATTTTAAATCACTTTTTTTAAATACCAAAGTTATTGGCTTTAATAGAATGAAATTGTTTATCTAACTTTAAAAAATGAGATTTTTATTTATTTCTTATGTAAATTTTAAAAAAGTTCATGAAACATAACAAAATATTTCATTAGACGAACTAATATTTCTCATTTCTTAACTTTAGAATCATGTCTACTAAGCAACATTAATAAACTCAAAAATAAATTATACCTTACTTTTTTTTAATTATTTTTATACATATTATTATATATTTTAATAATTCATTATATTTTAATTATTTATACAAGCACTGGTGTATAAATTGTAAATATTTAATTAGTATACAATTCACTAATTTATGTTATACATATATTCCAGTTCGCCTTTGCCCACCTTGTGGGTGATATTTCAAAAAGAAAATATTTCCTTGTTTATTTAGCTCTCATACCAGTTTATGTCATTTAACAATGTCTCATATGATATTTTGAAAATAATAGCATATTTTACATTGTAGTGTTTTAAAAGCCCTGAAGGCTCCAAAAAGTTTTAAAAACATCATAACCTTTTAATTTAACAACATACAACCAGTTACGTATAATTCGAGGCTGCACTCGCTGCTTGTTTAATGAATTGTATTCTCTAAATACAGGGGTCTGTCCAGACAGGGTCCTGTTTTTGTGAAATTATGAAAATTTCTACACGTAATTTCGTAAATCTAAATTTTGTGCGAAAATAATGTTCTTCACAAACTTTTGGCTAGGGTTTTCTTTTTGTGAAATTGTGAAAAATGTAATTTTGAAAATTAAAATTACAATTAAGATTTAATTTTTGACAATGACAGTTCAGTTTTATAGAATATGCACAGAAGTCCTTTATAAAATTAGAAATTGAGTATCAGCTTTTCGGGAGAAATACAACAAAAATGTCCGATTATTCAGGCAGTCTATGTTCGTTCCACTGAAGATTCATTTTGAAAATGAGTGATTTATCAAAGGTTTAAGGAGAAAATTTTTGTGAAGGGTCCTGTTTTGGGATAAATAATTTTGTGAAGGGTCCTTTTTTAAGATATAAAATTTTGTGAAAGGTCCTTTAATGGACCCAGGTTTGCCTCTGAACAGACCCCTGAAATATAAAAAAAGATAAAAGAATAAGTGAAAGTATTAAGACGGTAAGGAATATGTGAAGTCTGTTAATGGGTAAAGTGTGAAAAAATTTTCTTGATTCAAATGATATTTGTTAAACTTAAGTAAGAATTTTTTAGGATATAATATTTTTTTCTCCCTTTAATTCCCTATTCTTTTTATTTTGATTAGAAACTAAGAGTAAAAATTTCTTTTTCTTAATCCATTGCTTCAGTTTTATGCCATTTTTCCTATTGAATTATCCTTTTCCAAAATTATTTTACGTGTTCAATACTGTGGGTAAGATTTTACTTTATTTCAATACATTATTGTAGCTACAAAGTCAAAGTTACAATTGAGTGGTTCATACTACAGCATTTATGATTGCCATAAAATTACATTTATTATGAAGATACCATGTTGAATAAAAATATTGGTAATAAATGCCTACAGGGATTTTTTCTATGGGAATGGAATACTATTTATAATTTTATAATTTAAGTAAAATAATTGATAGTGTGTATATTGTGCATATATATATATATATATATATATACACATAATAAAATACAAATGTTGTACAATAATGTATGATTACATAATAAAAATCATTAAAATCAAATAAATCTTGATTTAAATAAAAAAAATCTATTTTTTTGAAAAAAAATCAACAACCCTGCTGGTAGCTATTAGGGTATCTGCGATAGAAGTTTCATATTTATCTTTTATTGCTTGATTAATTATGCTGGAAATTTCATCTATGTCAATGGATGGGAACAGGTTTATTTCATCAAAGCTAACAAATTGATGGTTTTTGTTCACTTTTAATTTTCTAAGATGCTTAATGAAATCCTCAGTGGAATTAAGGCTATTGTCAGATGGAGGTAGGAGGTTATAATAAATATCAGTCATATATTTTTCTAATGGATGTGTGGGTCCTTCTCTTTTGTTAACTATTGGTCAGGATTTCAGGGGATTCTTATGATCTTTAAATCGTCCAAAAAGCCTAGGTATGTTAGGCACGGAATTAATAATGGGGAGATGGTTATCAGGCCAATACACCACTGCCGTTGCTAGAACTCACCAGAAAAAAATATAACGACATTATCAAAATCGCTAATTATAATAATCCTACTTATGTGTTTTTTAGAGAAACAGTTGAAATAATTTATAATAAAACCGCCATTAATGACCACGAATCTGCCGAAATTGATATTCAGTGGTGCCACCTATTTACAGACAAACATCAAGATGAAGTGTTGGAAAGTCACTGTCCATTTCAGCAAGATGCATTGAGAAAGAGGAGGACCCTACTAGGAAAAGCTTTTGCAAGTATATTGGAGCTGATAACTAAGGTATTAAGTTTAAATTAACTTCGATCTGTTGTTAATCCTGTTAATATATACATAAAAGTTAATTCTACTGTTTTTTTGTAAATTGCAAAAGCACTTGATTATGTATCATTGGCTATTACCCGTCAAGAATGCAAGAGATAGAAGTTAATGACATTTTCAAATTGATATCTTTGGTAGTTTTTGATAAAAGGTTCATTAATTTAATGTAATGGTTATAAGCCTTCTAATTGGCTTTATTTAAACTGTATCAGGGGAGAGTTATATCATTGTGCCAGTATTTAACCTATTTAAAAAAAAAAAAAAAGTATTAATTTCTGTTTTGAATTATTTAGAAACAGTTCAGATGATTTCTTAAAATTGACTTTATTTTTTATTATGTAGGGGACGAAAACGATATGTTTCAGAAGGAGATGGTGGAGCGTTGAAGCCTGTTGAGTAAACTAGTGCACGCTGTCCATTCATATTTGCGTACACTTAAAAAAAGCTTCTTTGTTTAAAAAAGAAAAAAATAATATTCTTTTTATATACATGGTTAAGCAATCATTGCTTCTTTTTCCTTTATTAAGTATGATACTTTTTTTCTTTGGCAATTGGAAAAACAATTTCTATATTTGCAAGCAATAGTATTAAATACTTTTTTGATTGTTGTTTAGAAAACTAATAAAACAGTACCTTTCTATGGTACTTTATTATTACTACTGTAAAAGTATTTCACGAGTACAGAGTAAGAAACTTTGTGTAATTTTTATTTCTATGGACACCCGTTCATTAATTTTTTTAAAGCTTATTAAAATTATATATAATATATTGATTTTGACAAAGTTTTGCATTAATACATCAAGATGCTTATAATATTGCATTTGTTTGTTTGAATGATATTTTATGATATTAAAAAACTTATTAAAATCATTTTTTGAGTAATCATGGGAGAGGGAAACAGTTTTATAAAATGGTATTGTTTTTTCAATCTTTTGAATAATAAAAATTTGAATCATTATAGAAAGACAATTTTTTGAAAATTAACTTTTCTTTTTGTTGAATTATTATTCAACCCCTTTCATTTATAAAACTGACTATAGATGAGAAACAGGAATTTTAAAGAATATACAAATTTTTGCTGTAATTTACTTATTACACAGTAAACTTCAATCTACAGGTTAAATGTAATGAAATGTATAAAACACTTTGTAATAAGAAAAAAGCTTTTTTATTTTTAAACACTAAGTTTTTCTTTCTTTTTTCAAATATGAAAGATGAGCATTATCAATATTCCAATTATAATGAATCTAAAAGAGAAATTGTCAATATTATTAGTTTTAAATCATTTGTTGTTAATTATGATTTAAATCAGTATTATTAAAATTAAACAATTCTCCCCTCCCCAAATACACACACTTGGTTAATGGCTAAAAAAAAAAAAAAAAAAAAAAACTTTAAACACTCTGTTTCATATTTTGTGCATCTGCTGTTATCAGCTATAAAAATTTTCTGTTTTGTACAAATCGAGAAAGTCTGTTCTTCATGATTAGAAACTCTTTTCAGGCTGGCTTCAGAAATTCCTAATGGGTTATCTTCATTCAGTAGCTAGAAAAGAATATGTGTGGTCAATTTTCTTTCTTTCTTTTCTTCCCCTTTCAAAATGACTTGTGCAATAAAATTTATTTTTAGTTATTGAATATACCTGATTAGCAAGTATGTATATATATATATATCAGTGGCGTATTCTCTGGGTATGCTAGGCATGCGCCGCATACCCGCTAAAAACTGTCTAAACTTCAAACATATTTTGATTAAAAAAAGAAAGAAAGAAGAAGAATTTAACAGCTAATTTTATTAATCACTCGCTACCATCCATCCATTAGCCGTCATTTAATTTTCGAAAACTATTCCTGAAGAAAATGCCTTCTGTTACGTAAGATAATTCTTGGAAAACGTCGTTTCCTGACCGGTTACTCCGTAAGGCATGCTACTTTTCTAAAGCATACCCTTGGATAGGGAATTTTTGTTGTGTGAGGAAATATTCATTGCACTAATTTTCCCACACAAGGGGATTTCCGCTCTTTAAAGACCCCAAGTCATGCTATTCATCGAGAGCATGTCCTGTAGTTTTCCCGTACTGCTAAAGTATTAGGGATTTTCATTTTCTTATCTTCCGTAAAAGTCAGTGAGAACTAGTTTTTCCATTTTGTCCATCTACTCAAAGACAAGAATGACTGAATAGATTGACGATGTTGTCAGTTCAAAAATATTATTGATAAAGTAAAATTTAATGCTTTATTTTACAATGATGTAATAATAATAATAATAATAATAATAAAAACTTTTAACAAAGAGAAAAAACTGAGTTTATTTATAAATGATCATTCAACAATAAAATGAAATTTGCATTGGTAAGTAAACGACGGACCATATATATTAATAAAATTATTTATTTTTATTTCTTGAGTTGGAGAAAGTTGACGCTTACCGGCCAACGTATTTTTCTCTACTGCTGAACTTTTACATTGCCTCACTAGAGGGCGTATCAAAAAGGGCTTACATGATGCCACAGAATATTTAGTAATTGTGGGAGGGAGAAATACTTAACATACTCCCCCCCTTGAAATTTTTGAATTTCAAGAATAATATATCATATGAATAACATGAATTTGATATGAAAATTACATTATACAATAGTAATATAAAAATAATATAGGTTGCAACCAAAGTAATATATAAATCACAATTAAAGATATGTTCCGGAACATTTTATGTACATTATATACACAACACATAATATTAAAGAAAATTAACTTACCAAGACATAAACTATAATGCAAACAAATCTATTTTACCAACACATTATATACACATGTACAGTTAAACCTTATTTTTCAAAATATATATCATTTTAAGAATAATAATATAAACCATGAGAATACATTTTTTTTTTATTAATAGAATTCTTTTTTAAGATTACATGCAATTAGAATTGCACGTATTAAATAATTGAGTAAATAAATAAATAAGCAAAAATAAATCACGCAAAAGAATGAGTGAGTAAATAAACAAAAAATGAGAAAACACAAATAATCAAAGTTACCCTTATGGTTGCATCATCAATTAATATTTTCCTTACCAAGCGCTTGGCGCCTGTCTGCATTTCGCAATCTGGAAGTAAAACTAAGATTAAAAAAAGATCAGTGATATTATTACTGTTCAAAATCCTTTCAATTTGAGTTTCCGAGTTGCAAAAAATGTATTTTAACACCGAAATGTCAGATGCGAAAAGGAAAGTATTTGTCCAGAATGGAAATTTAATTATGAGTTTATTTGAAAGAGTTTTTATCGATGATAAGATCATCAGTAATCTAAATACGTTGAATAAAAACATATATATATAGTTCGATTGTCTGCACGAACGTAAAAACATAGGTTTAGAAAAGGGACAGTTTGAATTTGAATTGTTATTTTGAGACACTTCACTGGAGGGGTGCCTTATGCTCTCGTCTTTCTGATCATTTAATGAAATATTCTCATTCACAATAGAGATTTGATTATGAGGTGGCAGATTCTTGTATCGTTTCTTTTTGATTGACACACTTTTTTGGATTTTATCTCCTATTGATGATATAAACTTGACATCGAGTTTCGTATTGGTTTCCGCTACGTTTTTCTGAATGAAGTTATTTTGCAAATCTTTAAAATTATCGCCGTAATTTTTGCTCGAAACGAAGTTCTCTTGCTTTAAAACTAGTCCGGCGAATTGCTCCGAATTTGATGCATTAAAATCTTGAAATTTATCAGTTGCAGTGACTAAATAACCAAAGACACTGTTTTGAAAAAAGAAACACTCATCATGTGATTTAAATTTACCTTCTTTTAATAATTCAAAAAATAGAGTGTTTCCTATAAGAATTTGAATGGAGCTAGGAATGTTAAAATTATCATCTGCAAGAGTAATTTCTGATGGTATGTTTAAGGATGAAATGTTAATTTTATTAGCTGGAGTTTTGTCCACTATTTTATGTAAAATAGCAAAGTTAATAGTCCTTGAAAAATCATTTTTTCATTTGTTATTTTAGTTGACAGTTTATTCTTAACAATAGTTTCTCCTCCATTTATGCCGATAATCGATGTATTTGTTTGTTCTAATTTCAATCCTAATTTGTTAGCAACTTCAGATGTTATAAAATTCAAATTACTGCCGGAATCAGCGATTCCTTTTACCTTTATTTTTTTTCCAAAGGCATTTTCAATATATGCATAAAAAGTACATAAAAGACTACTAGAATCTCTTTCATTGGTCGTTAATGAAGAAGACATTATTCGATTTCTTTCTTCACTTTCGGTTTGTGATGAAAGATCGCAGGCGCCAATCATTTCCTGTTCACTCAAATGAAGCAAAGTATTATGTTTTTCAGAACATATTTTACATGTGTATGTAGAGTTACAGGGATGATAATGGAATTTTAAACAATTTTTACATAATTTGTGTGATTCGACTATATTAATCCTTTCTTCGACATTTAAGCTCTTAAATTTATCACATTTATATAGAGCGTGAAAATCGTTACATAATATGCACTGTTTTGGAAAGGATTTTTTATTTGCATCCTTATTGGAATTTATAAAAAATGTATTTTGTTTATTTCCTGAATGTTGGTTTCGAATTACAGAATGTTGATATCTATTTTGATTTTTCTCTTTTTCTAATTTACCTAATTGATCCAAAACAACAGATCTTGACTGTAAAAACTCTATTAAATCATTTAATGATGGAATTTCTTTAGAAGATAGTGATAACTCATATGACTTTCGCGTATCTTTGTCCAATTTATCCAGTATTATATTCACAATCATCGCATTTGACAAATTATTAGATTCTAAATTAAGCAGTTTTAATGCTCTTAACGATTTATTGACAATGTCAGTAATTTGTTTTAATCCTCTCGCGGATTCGTATTGTAGTTTTTCTAGCTTTAATATTGATTGAATATAAGTGTCTACTACAACTCTTTTATTCTCATAGCGTTTTTCTAACGCTAATAACAATGACTGAAATGTGTCATTGGTTGATTCAATAGATTTCGCTTCTCCGCTTAACGAAGCCTTTAAATAAAATAACTTTTCTTCATCATTTAAGTTATCATTTTTTTCAATCATTTTTTTAAATTGTACTATGAAAGTTGAATATTCTTCTATTTTTCCGCTAAATGTCGGCAATGGAATTTGTGGTAGTTTACAGTGTGAATCACATGATTTAGAATTGGATGATTTAGAATTCTTATTTTCATGAATTAAAGAGTCATTCATATTTATTACATTTATTTTAGAAAGTAAGCATTTTAAACTTACCCCTAAAGCCGATCTTTGATCCTCTAAGTCATAAATCGCTGTATCAATAGTCGATGAAGTTTCTTCTTCTTCAGGATTTATTAGAATGTATTCCTTAAATAGAGCATCGATTTCATCTTTTAGTTCAATGATGACCTTTAATCTTTCTTCAATATTAATGCTGTCTATTTTAGAATCATGAGATTCCTTGAAATCCGTTACAAAACTATTAATCTTCGTTAGTTTTGCTTTGATTCGACCTCGCGTTCTATTTAACTGTTTAAATTTATTTTTTTCGGTAGCATCCATTATCGCGTGTTCGACTCCTGGGCTCGACCAGGACCACTTATGGTAAATAAACGACGGACCATATATATTAATAAAATTATTTATTTTTATTTCTTGAGTTGGAGAAAGTTGACGCTTACCGGCCAACGTATTTTTCTCTACTGCTGAACTTTTACATTGCCTCACTAGAGGGCATATCAAAAAGGACTTACATGATGCCACAGAATATTTAGTAATTGTGGGAGGGAGAAATACTTAACATGCATAAATTTCTGAAAAAATATCTCTGTTATTTTATAAGACAGGAAAGTTACTGCTTTTTTTTTTTTTTTTTAACCTAAACAACTCATACCAAACGAAAACTTCCGAAATAAATAAAATTATGATCAAAATTTTACTTATGTTGTCTCTCTACATGAGTTAAGAGAATTGTCTGTCTCTCCCTGTGTGTCTGCGTGCAATCTGGACAGTTTCACAAATAAAAATTTAGATACCATTATTTTAATATAGTATTTTTTTTTAAACAGGTAAAATGAATATCAACGATTCATGGAGTGAAAATTTTCTATATAAAAATAGTGGTATAAAAATTTCCTTTTGTAAGAACTTGGCTCTGAAGCTAAGGCCTTTGATTACAGAGCTACAAAATGTGACACAGGTATAGCTTGGATACTGCAAATGCGCACTTCGAGATTTTTTCTTTTTCTTTTTTTAATTTTGAATCAGAATATCTCCTCCCCCCGCACCCATCTCCTCAAATTTTTCCTTTTCCTAAATTTTATTCAAATTGCCTGGTTTTTATTTTTAATCGTCTCCATTCCTTAGCAATGGTTACTAGCTTATTACAGTTGCTACATAGCAACGCTTTCTCTATCTGGTGATGCCTTTTAAAAAGCGAAGCTATCGAGAGATTTTTATTTTAATTGAACAAAATAAGATATTTTATTTCAATAGTTGCTTCTTCAAAACCATTTTTTATTTGGAAAATTAAAAATTTCTTTGAAAGGGAAAAACGTTTATCATTTTTTAATTTTTTTTCTTCTTTTCTTTTTGTATCAAATGTCAATATAATAAAAATAATTAAACTTGTTACATTTTTAACTCTATTAAAATGTTCAACAATTAAGTTCATGTATAAGAACTATTTGTGGTCTGAGTTAAAGCGATATCACAAGCAGTGGGGACCCGGATCCGACATTGGAAGAAAGTCACTGCCATATTTTGCGTGACTTTAATGAATTTATATATGTATATATAAAGTGATGTATAAAAAATTAGTGATTTAATTTCTTTGAAAATTCATTTTTTATGTAGTAACCAGTGTAGCATGCAAAGCCTACTGGTTCTTCCATAAATTATAATAAGTGGCATTTAAATAAATGCTGTCAAGATAAATTCGATAAAATACGTGTGTAAAATTATATTTATGGTTTGAAGAAATTGGAAATTTACGTACTTAAATTATAAGAAATGATAACGAATTTAGTAGTAGTGCTCTTTCCATAGTTGGCTTCAGAGCATGCCCAGTTTCAAATATCACGCTACGCCACTGATATATATATATGTGGGGGGGGGGGAAGGGGGGTTCTCAATTATTAATAATATGTAGACATTTATTTAGAAATCTAAAAATTTAAAGAATATATTTTTAAACAAATTCATAGTTCTCTTTAATATACATTAAAAAATAAATCCATAAATGTTAGAAATATTTAATATACTCACATTTTTAAAAGTGTGGATCATAATATTTTAAGGGGGTGAATATAGAAAATTTAACCAATGACACAACTTTTCCAGCCATTTTATAAATATGGGCCATATATATGTATATATATATTAGTTACAATTTTAGAAATATTTTATAAACTTTGTAAGGTTCAATTATTCTATAAATTTAGTAAATTGTCTGTAATTCAGGTGTTTTCGTAATTTGGTTTGCAATAAAGGATACCATCATGCACATCTTTGAAATGTTTAGTAGGTTCAATAATACTTCTTTTTATTATTTGGCTTCAATTTGTGTATTTGTAAAAATCTAATATAGAAAACATGAATTCATTTAATACTAGTATATTGTACAGCATTCCTGTTTTTTAAAAATTTTTAAACTATAGTTTAACTAAACTTTTGAAATATTACTATTATTATTATTTTTTTTTTTTAATAATTTTTTTAAAGCTTATTTTGTAGCAAAACAATAAGCTGTTAATCTGTTCACTTTTGTATAGTGTGCATATGTGAATTGAACCACCATTTTTATAATTTATTTCATAATATTATATTGCACAGAAGGTAAAAAAAATTTTAACTGGCTTTCATATAATTACATGGCTTTTTTTACTTCATTTATTATTATTTTATTAAATTCCCATCTATTAATTTTATATTTAAAACATTCAGGACCAATTCCAAGAGGATTAATAATAGTTTTTATTTTCTCTTTCCTGTTATATTTTAACTGCCATCTTTCTGAAATACATAAGAATGTTTTGGAATGTAATAATAAGCAGACTATTTTAGAAAGTTTCCGAAAGTAAATATATAATAATAATAATAAAACATTAGCCATATATCTTACTTTGAAATTTAGCTCAACTGAGAAAAAAAAAAAAAAAGCTACTGTTTTTAAAACTTTAACTCTTACCTTTCTAAAATAAAAACCTATTCTTCTGTTACGTACATAAATATTGAAATTCATCAATATATTTGTTATAAAAAGGAAATTAAGAAAAAATCTAGTTTGGGAATCATTGAATAGAAAAATACAGCATTTATATATGATGTTGATAACTAGAAATTTCTTTTAAGTTCAAATGCACCAGTTTCATTTGATTTCTCTGGAAGCTTGTATCGCTTGATGTATTAAATGATTTAGCATCCCCATTGTGAAAATGTCTGTCATCAGATCTTTTATGGATTTTATAACTGCCACAGAACATTTTATTTTGCCTTTGATTGTTTCTTTTTCATAAGAATTGTTGATTAGAGTCAGAAAAGTCTTTATATTTTTTGATATGATTATTTCTCTACCAAATACATTTTTCTTATTTTATTAAAATGACAAATTTTTATATCTTTGTGTTAGTTTTTAAAAAATTGATTTTATTTGAATTGTGGAAACAATTAGATTGAAGCAGATATCAGTAGTGTTCTTATTCTACTTATTATGAATATATGTCTAAATCAGAGATGCCTGTATTATTATTATAATTCTGAGAAAGGCATATACATATTTTTTTTCCTTGCAGAAATTACATACCTTTTCTTTAACATAATAATGAACAAAACAGAAAGAAGAGTCCAATTAATTTTATAAAATATCAAAAATTGAAAGATCAAGATAATAAAGCATACTTTATCATATGAATTACCTTCATTAAAAAACTAAATAAAAATCCTTTTGAAACCAAAAACAGAGGAGGTGTGGCAAATCATTGCACTTAATAAGCAATGAAATATTTAAAAACATACTTTTAATTTAGAACAGAAATAAAATATTGGAAATTCTTGAAGAATTTTTTAAAAGTGAAGTAAAATTTATAATATTTATTTTCATTATTATTTTATTTACTTTACTTGCAGTGAATAGCTTAATTTGTAGAAAAACATAAAAAAAATCATCTTATTATAGAAGAACTAACACATTTAATTGCTTTAAGTGCATCCAAGCAACTAAAAGCTTTTGTGATAATTAAAAAATATTAATTTAAGAAAGGATTAGTATTTTTGTTTTTTAGTGTCACTGAATGCAAATAGTTTTAGTAAAAAAAAAAATATATATATATTCATTATATTAATGGTCCTGAAGAAATACTAATAATCTGATATTCTTTTCAATATTCTTTTTTATGAAATTGTGAATTTTTATTTTATGAGTTTAATTTCGAGTTATTTAAACAAATTAAACTTAATTTTCTTTTCCCAAGATTTTTTTCCTTTAAGGTATTAGGATATATTTTGTTATTTCTTTTTAATGTTTTTTGTGTATGTTTCAATGTTGTAAATCTCATGGTAAATGCTAAATGAAGCTCAATTGTAAAAACCATGTAACAGATTTTGTTTAAATAAAAGGAGAATTCTATACAAAATTTTGCATCATGAATGAAATTCTTATTTATTTTTTGCGTTTATGTATTTTATTGGCTGAATTGTATGGAATCATTTAGTGTCAAATCAACACAAAAAAGTTGCATTTTCAACTTGACCCCATCAGATTTTTATGCAATTATGCTCATTTATTTGTTCTATAGAGAAATGAATATATACCAGTTAATTAGCTCTTATCTCTCAGTTTTTGATATACAGGGCTGCAAAAATGGATGAAAAATGTGAAATTTCAAAATCCTTGTAATACAAATATATCCATACTTTGTTCCCAAATTGACTTAGGGACATAAATTTGGTATCATTAGAAAATATTTAATACTGGTTTTCAAATGATATATCACATATTTTTTTTTTTAGAAATTTCATTTTGACCTTCTATAATTATTGTGAGTTTCAATTTGGGACCACCATGTCATGCTGAGTTACAAATTAAGAGTGCAACATCTTGTTAGTATTTTCATACTAGCATGGCGTAAGTTTTACAAAAGAAATTTTGCAAATATAATAAAATACACAATGTAAATGAACCTTGAATGCAAATTTCAATTGCTTGCACTCTGTTTGTTATATATATGAAAATGTTAAATTAATGCTGATTTGATGCAATTTATTGGAATTGAATATAGAAAAATCATAGTTGAAATTAAAAACTACTGATGACTTCACGTGTAAACATATTAAAAAAAGTATAAAATCACTTTTAAAATATGTATATAATTTTTTTTATTAAAATCAAACACAAAGCTTTTCGCTATTATTGAAATAGAATCTTCAGGTGTTGTTAATTAACAGCAGAGTAAACAGCATTATATACTGGAGAAGTTCAATACAGTTACAGTTAAAAAATAAGTCTTGTAAAAATCACGAGTCATTTAAGATCACTTGGTGTCGCACTAGGGTTACACAGCAAGTTCTGTAGAAAAACGTTGACACATAAAAAGAAGGTCCAGTTCAAAAGTCGCACCAAGAACTACATGGCAAAGAAATTTTTGCAGAAGCACATACAAATTAACGAAGTTAAAAAGTCAAATGCAACCATGAGGCAAGGTTAAGGTCCAGAAAGGTCATATTAGCTTTACATGTCGATATTCCCCGAAGAAACCAAAACTTAAAGCCATACAATAAAACTCGAAAAATGGATTTCAACTAAAAATTTCAGTAATCTCATAAGCACAACATGTGCCACATTTTAACACGTTCGCTGCCGATCCCGTGCTAGCGCGGGATTTGACGTATTGCTTTCCAGGTAAAAGTTTACTTTAGGCTGCCGCTTGGCGAAATTTCTAAAATTGACAAGACATTTTGCATCGTGTTCTGAATAGCAACCCTCCAACAGCGGCGTACAATCGAACACCGGCGATCTAAACTAACAAAAAAATACATCGAGAGAGAAAAAAAAAAAAACGCAGAACAAAAGGAAAATTTTCATAAAATAGGATAAAACAGAATTATGAAATAATTACGAATACATAACTAATCACAAATAAAAGAATAAAACTTAGATCATGCAATTACACCAAATGTTAATGTACCACCAAGCTAACACGAAGTTGTACACCAAAATGCGGTTAATAGAAGTGATCGAAGCAACACTACAGTTTCTGGGGACAACCTTTATTTAAAGGCATTTTTCTATGTTTTCAAAAATTGTATAAAGTAAATGATTTATCATTAATATTTTATTTATAGTCCTCATTTGTTAGAAGCGAAAAAATACATGAGCAACTAAATAATTATAGCAAATTTTAACGGTTCTCTATAATAATACTCTAATCTGTTTACCTCTGATCTATACCCCTATGCCAAAATGCTTGAGATTAAAAAATATGCAAAATTTTGTACTGTAGCCATCAGTATTGGCAGGAAATTCAAAAATATGCCTCTAAAATTCAAAAGTACCCCTTAAATTCCAACTTTCCGTCCGTGAAGGATCAAAATTTTTATGGTATGTTTCCAGACAACCTTGAGGGGTAGCTCAGATCGTCGCCAGTTGCCCACTGTGCAGCATTAGTGCAACGTAAAACTCAACCAACCTTAAATTTTAACACTATTCAACCAGCCAAACAACACTAACACAATCAGAAATATTCATATTTCAAAATAGATGGTTGGTTGGATTTTACATCACACTAGTTCTGCGCAATAGGCAATTGGGAAAGTCTGAAGCTCACCCCTAGATGTGGTCTGGAAGCATGCCATCGAAATTTTGATCCTCCCGGAAGAATATTTCAAAATAGAATGCTTTCTCTCTAATAAAATGCGTATACTCAATACGCGACCGAAGTTATGACATCAGTGATTTAATAATTTATCTGCTTAGTACAAACGAAACTATTTGCTATGGAAATTTAACTTATTACTCATTAACTCCAGAGTTTGCTTTTACCGAGTAGACGAATTTTCATACGTTTGACGTAACACATTAGGCAAACAAGCAAAGATAAACACAAAGACCATAACATGTAGAGCTCTTGTGAAATACGCCAAACACAATCGGCAGGTTAAAGGGAAAAAACGCCGTTTCAAATATTAGTCACGTGAGATCGGCAGCGAACGTGTTATGTAAAGATGCAGCATCCGTAAAGTTAATAACTCTATTGTATTTAATAATATTTATTGCTTCTGTCAGTAGAAGGTTTTGAAAGTCACGAGGGGCCGAAATTACTTTGGTCTGGGACCACAGAGGAATAGCTTTAGGATTATCGTAAAGTAATTCAACTACAATAGAGCTTTTTTTCTCTTTAACATTTCGAATGTGTTCATTTATTCTAGCTTTAAGCATGTGTCGTGTTTGCCCAGTGTAGTGATAAAGTTCATCATTATATTTAATAAGGATTTTATAAACCCCACCTGTAGGCTTGTTGATATCACGGTCATTAACTACTGAATTTTTAATAGTACAGGGGGAGGAGAAAGGAATTAGTAGATTAAATTTGCGTAGAATAAAGTGCTTAAAATTTTTTAATTCATTACAGAAAGGTAAACTATTGGTATATTTAATTTTAGTAATTTAGTTAATACTAGTAGTATTATAGATTTTATTTTTGACTTTATTGATAATTTTTAAAATAGTGTTTTTATTATATCCAGCATTAATACCTAAATGAATAATTTTATTAATTTCTTTATTTTCGTCTAACTGAAAAGAAATATAGTTAATGGCACGAAAAATATAAGAGTGAGAAAAAGCCATTTTAAATTTATTAGGGTGAGCGAAAGAATCTTTGTAATAAATGTCAAACCAAATAGTAGAGTTATCTTCGTTACGGTGAATAGCTAAGTCCAAAAAGGCAAGTGTACGGTTAACATCAGATTCAGATGTAAATTTAATAGAGGGGAATTGTTTATTGAGAGGAGATAATTTTTTGAGAAGGGCCAAGAAATAAAAATGTCATCTATATACCGTAAATATAAGGTGGGTTTAAGGATAACTGAAGCAAACACACGTTCTTCTAGATCAATTAATAGAATATATGCTAACAAAGGGGGGAGGAACCCCCCTTAACATAGGGGCACCAAAAGTTTGTTTATAAATAACACCACTGTTAAATACAAAAAAATTATTGGAATTAATTAAATTGAAAGCGTCTAAAATAATATTAAGAAAGGGAGCAAGGACAGGATTATTTTTACATTTATTAGCAATAATATTGTAGACCTCATCTAAAGGAATATTAGGAAAGAGAGAAATTATATCTAAACTAAAAAATTTATCAGTACGGTTAAGTTTTGTATTTAAAATCCTAGTTTTAACTTCCATACGTGAATTAACAATACGTGGGTTACCAATTATAATAGGTTTAAGTAGATAAATTTTTCAAGAAAATACATAGAGCTATTACATTTCGAAACAATTGAGCGTAAAGGGAGGTTATGTTTTAATTAAAAAAAAACAATTTGGGAATATCAGGGTAAAGAGGAATATTTATATTATATGGTGAAATTAATTGTTTATAAGAGTTAATTAATTTTTGAGTTTTACGTGTTAAATTGTCAGTTGCATTAGAGGTAACAGTAATACAATTTAAATCATTAATAGCTTCAAGAGATAACAAAAATTTTCGTATTCTTCAAGCTGAATTCCATTCTTTCGTATTCTTCAACAATTAGTTGCTTTAACCCTTTATCTACTGCATTATGATGTACTGCAATTTTTTTCGTGCAATATTTTTTTTCGAGTCACTACAGTCCGTTAAGAAATTATAAGACCACTTTAATTTTATAAATTATAAGAAAAATAAAGATTTTAATCATAATTTAAATACATAAAATAACATATTGCTCTATATTTTTTATAATTAGTTTGCAATAACATGGTATAATGCAATACAGGTTTAATTAAAATATATATTAGAAATAAGTGAAAAATAACCTGTTAAGAAAATATAAGACCACTTGTCAAAAAACAAAATTGTATAAAAAATTAATATGATATTGGTCCTCCATTTTTCACGATGACTTCAAACACTCTGTTTTTCATTGAAGTAACCAGATGATTAAGTTCAGTTATAGAAATATTGTACCATTCTTTTACAATGGCTACTTCCAGTTCATTGGCAGATGAAAATTGTTTTTTATTAGCATAAACTTTGCGAGATAATATACCCCATAGGTTTTTCATGGGGTTCAAGTCTGGACCTCGACTTGGCCATGGCAAAACATTAATTTTTTCTTTTTTAAACCACTCCTGTGTGGATTTAGATGTATGACAAGCAGCACTGTCCTGGTGAAACATCCAGTTAGCACCACCTAATAAAGGTCCAAACGGTATCATATGATCATATAGCATAGACTGATATTGTGTTGAGTTCATATGACCCGAAATCCTCTGTAAATCACACAACCCCTCATAACTGAAAGCTTCCCAAATCATTACTGATCCTCCACCCATTTGTCGACTGAAGCATTCTTTTGGTTCGTTCCTCAAGTTGTGCCAGTAGTGTTTGTAACCATCGGGACCATCAAAGTTAAATTTCTTTTCATCAGAAAATATAATTTGTTTCCACTCATCATTCCATGACATGACATTTTTAGCCCATTTTAATCGTTCTTCACGATGGCATTTCAATAACTTTGGTTTTTTCTTCAATTTCATAAATTTCGTTTTAATATTTAATTTAAGACTCTTCCAGACTGTTACATGTGAAGTTTTCTTGCTGAAATGTTTCGAAATTTCACGAGTTGAAAGACCTTTTTTAGATGACAGTCGAAAAATTTGTCTATTACCATGGGTTGTCAAAATATTTTTTCTACCAGATCATTTTATTTCGTTAGAATAATCTTTTCTAATTATGGCATTATGAATGGCAGTTTTAGAACGGTTCATTATCCTCGCAATATCTCTTTCAGATTTACCAGAACCTTTATAAAATAAAATTTTTCGTACTCCGATAATTCTTTACCTCTTGGCATCGTCAAATTAATCATCTATAACACATTCAACACCTAAGCCTTTGCTTCTTAGGTAATGCGTTTACGAAATACTGACGCATGCGCTTCATATTGCGTTTGACGTCATGTGTAATATGCTAATTTTCTCAGGTGGTCTTATAATTTCTTAACAGTCACTGTCTTTAATTTTTAGAAAAATGAATAAGTTTTAATGAAATGTAATTTAATTTTAAAAGTTGGAATTAGTATAGGATGCGTTTTCTTATCAATTTTAAATACGCAACTAAAAATTTGCATATTATGCTCTCTTCTTCAGAAATGCACCAATACGCTTGCGGTCTTATAATTTCTTAACGCACTGTACATCAAAAATTAAGGGATATACATGAATAAAATACTCAGCTTTGGGAAATTTAATCCATTAGAGCTAATTAATTAAATTGGTACTTTAAAGTACCGTCAGTACACGGAGGACTAAAATAGTCTCATAATACAAAAAGACCGTATGACTTTTTTTAACGCAGTTTTAACTCCTAAAAATGTTAATAACGAGCGAACACTAATATCTTAAGCACAAAAAAAATTATTTTTGAAAATTATAATTTTTTTAAAATTTACTTACTTTTTTTACACATAAAAACAGGTTTTACACAAAGAAAAAAATTTTCTTTTCATTAATACGCAAAAATACATTACACGTTACGAGTTTTGAGTGAGGTTTCGATTGAATGTTTTTTAAAGCACAAAATTCACAAGAACCCCGATTCGAAACAAAAGTTGGCCAATGGCATCCACGATTTTCTAAGCGGATATTTTTACAAACAGACATGTTCCCTTTCCTCCTCTTGTATGGACAGAAAACTTGCTCATTGCCATTAGATTTAGGTCTTCCTTTTCG
Organism: Salticus scenicus; assembly: GCA_963930645.1. Lineage (NCBI taxonomy): Eukaryota > Metazoa > Arthropoda > Arachnida > Araneae > Salticidae > Salticus > Salticus scenicus. The sequence goes on along the minus strand of OZ005657.1, from coordinate 22,553,699 downwards.
TTTTGATTTTGATTTTGTAAGCAGTCCTTTGGTTGTGCAACACCTATATTCCAAAGAAGATATTTTTTCTTGTTACTCTTTATATGCTATATATGCAGCTATATATTCAAATGTGGTATCCACAAACTCAGATTTTTATGGGTAAAATGGAAACTTCGGTCTGGACATTTTTTTTTCCCATTGCCTATTCACTTTTGATTTACTGCATCCTGGGGTAGTACTGTATTTTCGAACATGAACTACTGCACCATGGGTCTTGTTCAGTCTCTTGATCGTCTTCTTCAGAATCTGACGAAAATTCTAGCAGATTATTTGCTGGGACTTCATCTGAAGAATCATCTGTTAGTACACAACTGCTTTCAGATGGTAGGGCTCTGTAATAAATACAAAGCCTCTTGAAGTCTGAGCTTCATTTTTCCAGACATTATAAGAGGAAAAAAATAATAACATCTTGAAAACCTTCTGTTACTGTTAAATCTCAGTTACACACAAAGAAATTAAAATTTTGTTAATTTGTAAATAAAGAATAGATATTTCAATTAATTGTGTGGCAAAAAAAAAAAAAAAAAAAAAAAAAAAGCAAGCTCAGATTCAAATTTCAAAACTTTTCTTCGAAAAAGTAAAAAAAAAAAAAAAAAAGTAAAAAAGCGAAATAAATAAGTTAAACTAAAAAGAAATTCCAAAAAAGCATAACTGTATTACATTTTAGTAATCACCCTACAAAGCAATGAAATAGAATAACAAACTACATGGACGTAAAGTAAACACGAAGTTGTGCTTTCTAGAACATCCAGTGTACTGACGGTACTTATAAGTACCACAAAGTTATTCAACTGTAAAATCAATTATATACACTGTTCATTTAAAATAAATAGTCAAATCGTTTTCTAAGGTCTTAACTAACATATAAAAAAAATAAGGAACTTAACTTTTGACTTTAACTACTTTTGCGGAACAAAAATGACAATCTTGGCAATCCGATCAGAATGGCAGCTGGAAACGCAACATCAGTTTTAAATTTTCCCAGCTAAAATACTCATCATATAACCCGTGCAGCCATGTATCCTGGAAGAACGGAATTAAAAGAGTGTTCTTGCTAAATACCATAAGAATATTCGTAAAAATGGTTATTTTATGTAATTTTGAAGTTGGTGGTACTTATAAGTACCGTCAGTAGATGAAGGGTTAAACGCTTCTGATTTTAATGCTAAAGCTCTTGAAGCTATTAATGATTAAAATTGTATTACTGTTACCTCTAATCCAACTGACAATTCATCATGTTTTACTACTATAAGTAGGTGTTCCAGCTTATCCATCTTAACTGACTGTTTTTACTGAAGAATAAATTATGACTTATTTCTACACAAAGAGTTTTTATTTCAAGAAGTAAATACACATGTAAGTTATCATCCGGTTTATAACTTTTCAGTTATAGCAGAGTGATTTCACAATGGAAACATAAGATTTTTAGCACATATAATTTTCAAGTTATTACAATCATGTACCTATGCACAATAATTTTGGATCATCCAGGGTGTTAGAGAATGAGCTCTTGGAATTCTGTAGAACATTTTTTTTTTTTTTTCTTCAGGGATTAGACTTTCTCCCTCATATTTTATAAGGTTAAAAACATCTTTTAAGCTCCGCCCTACTCATGCCTACTTTCTTTGCCTGACGAAGGGTCGTGTTCTTTCGACCCGAAACAATTGTTTTATAAAATTTTGAGTTTATTGCATTTTATGTTGTTTATTCAAAGTTTTGTACTTATTACTTTAAAATGCCAGTTCTATGGTGCTTTTTTTTAAAGCTAACAAATGGTTGATTTTATTAATTTAATTAATAATAATAAAATAAAATGATGTATCACCCAAACATTATAAAATTATATCTTTATTAAATAATTTTTTATCTATTAGCTATATCATATTACTGGATATAGAAAAATTGAGAGTCAGTCAGATTAAATGTATGTTATTTGAAAAACAAAAAGTACAATTATGCAGTGCTCATAAATTACACATTTTCCAATATTAAGGGATACAGTGAAAGTGAGGCAAAGAATAATTGAATGCATGTTATTCAGTGAATATAATCATTTAACATAGCTGCCAACCTTTGAGAATCAAAATTAGGGAGATTCCGCATACGACATAATTTTTGACCTAAATAGAATATTAATGGCAGGAGCAAATAAAAGGAAATTTTTGCAGTATCTAGAGGCATTTTTCTTATTGCAAATAATGAGAAAAATAAATAACAATGAATTAAAAATACTACTAGATTATATTAAATTCCAACCATATTCAAATTATATACATACACACATACATTGATTTACGAAAATTTTTCCTACCTGAAAAAAAAAGGGGGGGGGGAAGAAGAAAAAAATTATTACAAAGTAAGAAATATTAAACTCTTCAAATCCTATTTCTGGAATCTAATAAAGTAAGTTTAAAATGAACATTATCATTTATGTTGCAGATGGTTAAAGATTGGAAAATAAAAGACATCTGCAGAACATTTGATAGCCGATCAATAATTGGAGATAAATAAAGGGGAAGGGGGGGGGGCATAAAATAATTACATGAGCAAGAAATATTTAACAGTTCTTTTCCTTTACATGTTCTAGAATAATATAAAACAAGTTTGAAATGAATATTGACTTTTATATTGTGGATGGAGAAAGATTAGGAATCAGGAGCTTTCGTAAAACATTTGATCACCGATAGTTTGACGAAAATTTTGTAAAATCTCAGAAAATTCGGGAGATGTTAATATTTTTCGGGAGTTCGGGAGATTGCCTCAAAATTCGGGAGTTTCCCAAATTTTTCGGGAGAGTTGCCAGCTATGATTTAATGAAAAAATAATATTGGTAAAACTTAATTTAAAAAAAAACTAAAATAAATATTGAATTAATATTTTTATTTTATTTACAATTCCTTACAAAATCTGTTCATGTCAAAAGTAATTCACGTTAACAAGGTTCAACCGAATAGGAGTAATTTCGATGTTGAGGGGGGGTAAAATTAACAAAAACCTTGACCGGATCTCACGCCTTGCCACTGCTGGAAGTTATGAAGGACAGGGGGATATATTAAATTGAAAAAATGTAATTGTTAATCACACAAGTTTATAATAAAGAAAATACCACCCAGAACCTGATCTAAAGGACTTTATTTTGGCAGCATGCATTAAAAAAAAACTTACAGGAAATAGTTTTCTTATATAATACAGTAAAAAAATAAATTATCTGAAAATACAATATTACAAAGATACAATTAACTTAGAGAAAAATTCATAAAACTATTATTTCTTGGCCATTAAAAGTTACATTTAAAAAGTTTTTGAAAAAAAAAAAAAAGAAGTTGAGATATTTTAAAAACCATACTGTATGCTAAATTTAGCATCATAAAATATTATTTATATAAAAGTGGAAAAATAATTTTTGTCTCAAATGAGACTAAGTGCACAGTCCTTAAGGCAAATAATCAATTTTTTAAACTACACAATACACAGGAAATAAAGTTTAATACTAAGACAACAGCTAAACTGCAGTTTTGAAAAACATGGCTATAATTTTTTTGCATAGGAAATTTAGTTTTAACCCCTTAACACACACTTACTTTGAAAAAAAAATATATATATATAATTTATTTATTTAAGAACTTTGTTTATGCCTCACCTAAAAACAAAAAATATATATATTTCAAAGCATGATGCAGCATATACACCCTGCGATAAAAAGATAGGCTTTTCTTTTATTTTACATAAAATAACATTATCTAAATTGTGCTTATCATTTATTATTATCATAAAATACCACTGTTTTAAGACTAATTTTTCTAATTTAAGATTTCACTCTGTGACAAAAAGATAGGAACAAAGGTTTTTTTTTTTTAATTTTGCAAAAAATAACATTATCTAAATTGTTCTGATCATTTATTATAACAAAAACATAGTAAATATTTGAATCATATTCAAAAAAAAAAAAAAACCTTTGTCCCTATCTTTTCGTCATGATGTATAATCTTAAATTAAAAAAATTTTAGTCTTAAAACAAAAAGTAGTCCAGGAATAGTGTTATTTTATGATAATAATAAATAATAAGCACAATTTATATAAAAATCAAAGAAAAACCCTTTGTACCTATCTTTTTGTTGCGGGGTGTAGCTGAACACTGCAAATATTATACATATAATAACTCTCTCTTCTTTTTTTTTTGTTATCCCTTTTAGCACAACACACAGCAATGTGCTAAAACGGATATCTTGTTTTTGGTTTGACATTGCTTATCTGTTTCCAATCAACCTTTAGAATTAGTCTTGTTTCAGTTACTTTAAAACAAATTTGGATTCTGAATTACCCATTTTTCAATATATATAAAATAGTTTTCATTTTGATCCTCAACAAATCTAATAAATGTTATATAATTTAAAAGTAAAAATAATTAGGTCAATTTTCAGTACAAAAATTTATTATAAACAACTCTTAAGGCATAACAGAGTTCGCATTTTTATGCAGAAATTCTGAAAAATCGACTATCAGTGACTCGCAAATTTTAGAACAGTGAGTCAGTAATTGACTCACTATTTGATTCACTGTGCAGTCCAAAAAAAAATATATATAAATAATACTTTAATAATTTTTTTCTTTCATCATTTTTTGCTCAACTTTTTCTATCTTTTATGCTATCTCCACTTTTTTATTTTTATCAAACTGATTTATAATTTCTCTTTCTTCACTTTTTTAGACTATTTGACTCTTGAGTTTTATTACCAGTGAGTCAAGCTAAATGCAAACCCCTTATTTAAATTTATATTTAACCCTTTCATTCCTAATTTTTTCCATCCATAAAACAATAAATCTTGTATTTAGTCAAATTTATTTCAAAAGTAATATATAAAAATATTTTTTTTTAAATAGTAATAGCAGCGTATGAATTAATATAGCTAACAAAACAACTGAGAGGTGTTTATTTGTGTTTAATATAACCACTGATGCCATTTAAAATCATAACTTTTTAATAAATAAAAATATCAAAATTTTGGAAGAAATACATATTGCAATTGATTAAAATACAAATTATAAACATTAAAAAATAAAATATATTTCAAACATTTAATTTACTTAAATTGCCCAAAACAGGAAACTGATTTCGATATTATCAGAATAGTGTAACATGTATTTTCATTTATCAACAAGGATAGTGAAATCATCTAAAATATATTTTTCGGTGGGAAAATGTATATGGATTTTAATATTGTTCATTTTGAATCAGCGGAAGTGTTAGATGGTAAAAAAAGAAAATCTGAAATGTTATGATTCCAAATGGCATCATGGGGAATGAAAGGGTTAAAATAAATTAGAGTTTATTGCTGAAGATATGCCCTCCAATCTCTGTTCAATTCTATTCCTAAACAGATAAGTGGTGTTATTACTACCAGAGGTAGCTGCTCTGAATACTGATTTCTCAGGATATATACCTTCAAATTTTCTGAAAATTTAATCAATTGTCCTTCCCACTATAATGTATGACCAATAAATATCATTTTGTTATTTGCATTCCTTCCTGGTGTAGCAATTTTAATGACCAGCAGTATATACATGAAAAATTACAGTCAAAAGACTTACAAGAATTTATTGCAATTATGGAAAGCTATCTAAATATACTTCAAGTTAAATGTGCGTAAGCATTAAATATAAATGAGTATAAATTTTATACTCATTTGCACTTTAGATTTTTAATAGCATTTAGTATGTGTGTGTATTAATTATAGATAAAAGTGTGAATAATATTTCGATACAGCATAATGATCATACACAACTGCATTAAATAATTATAGATATTTTCATAAGATTTTCATAAAGCAATCATTTAGAAGGAAAAATTACGAACTCAGTTATTCGTTTTTAAAAGTATTCCATTTAATATTATTTAAATGGAATTATTATATTTTAAAATAACTTATAAAATCTATTAATTCTGTATGCAAATGATGTGGATTTTTCCGTGCCCTAAGCAGTTGTTTTTTTTCTTAAGCACTTACAATTCAAAAGTTCATGATATCATCATTATTTTAAATTTCAAGCTGAAATAACTTTTGTTTTAGAACATTATAAAGCATTTTGTCCTTTTCCCAAGATATAAAGTGAAGAAGAAAATGGTAATTTAGGAATTTTTTCACTATTTCTCTTTGTATTATTTTATTAGCAAAGAAGTTGAAATTGGGTACTACCTCAATAGCAGAAAGAGTGCTACAGATTGTTTAAAGATCTGCATATCAATTTAACAGCTCAAAAAGGAATGCCAGGCTTTAAAATACAATTTACATATCTGTCTATAGATTTATGTACATATTTTATAATTTTTCTTCATAGATGCAAATTTTACATATTGTATGGAATTGCTAATATTTCTTGCAGTAGATACAAAAAATTCTGCTACTGCGGGTACTACACAATTTACATCCCTATTTCTATAAATTATGTGCAATACAACTTTGCCAGTATGCTTCAGAATAAATGCAAAATCCAACAGAGTATAATAGTTTCAATATACAAAACATATTTTTTGATTACACTACTCGGCATGAAAATTACCCCGACACCATTTTAGCATATTCGTATGTAAAATGACCTCCTGAATCTGAATCTGGCTCCCATTTTGCCCAATCACCCACTGTTTTCTTGATATGCCCCTCTCCCATTTTTATCATGGTTTGATAATTTTATACCCATCAGTTTGATTTGGAGAGGAATGATGATTATTTTAACCATTAAATGTCTTCTGACCTGAGGAGCTACAGAGGTTGAAAGTAACACAAACATTTGTAGTAAGGAGGATATTTAAGGGGATTTGTGCCCAGAAAAAAAAAAAAAAAATCAGTTTCTGTTTCTTTTTTGCAATATTTCTCTAATTTTTTACATACTCCAGTTTGCCATTTTCTTACCAAAAAAACCCCAAATAATAAAAATTAAACAGTGAAAATTCTTTCAAAATGTTGGTGAATGAAGTAAGTCTCAAAGCCAAGAAAGTTTGACTGATTTACTATACGATGTTTGCTTTCAATAACGCCGATGTTAATTGTTTTGGGCAGTAAAACATGAAACAGTAAAATATCCTGCTTTGACACGTGTTAAAGGTCATTGCTCTTATCATTGTAGTTGTCAGTCTTTATCTACCTTTAGTACACATTTTGCGATAAGAGAGTGAACTTTATGGTTTCTTGACGGTGGTGATCTTGTGTGGTGATGTTTAACACGTGTAAAGGAGGATATTTTACTGTTCATGTTTCACTGCTCAAAACATTTAACAAGGAAGTTACTGAAAGCAAATGTCATACAGTGAATCAGTCAAACTTTCTTGCAAGGGCTTTGAGACTTTTACTCTACAAAAGTTGATTGTTTTTATTGATTTTTTTTTGGCATAAATCCTCTCAAATATCCTCCTTACTACAAATGTTCGTGTTTTTTAACTTTCTACCTCTGTAGCTCCTCAGGTCAGAAGACATTTAACAGTTAAAATAATCATTGTTCCTCTCCAAATCAAACTGATGGGTACAACCCCCATTTTTATCAAACAATGATAAAAATGGAGGTCTAGAAAACCGTGGGTGATTGGGCAAAATAGTGGTCATATTCAGATTCAGAAGATCATTTTACATAAGAATTTGCAAAAATGGTATCAGATCTCGAATTTTTTTTTTTTTTTTTTTTTTGCAGAGCAGTGTTATAACTACATCTTGTTATTTAAAGAAAATGTCAAGGAGAAAAAATACATTTTATTTCTGAAGCTAAATCTATATAACACTAATACATAATTATGTTTTATAGTTTTTTTTAATCACATAGATAATGTGCAATGTAATTGTAATATTAATCAAAATATTATAATTAAAATAAAAAAATGCTGAAAAAATATATAATACACACAGAGACTAAACAGAAAACAATACACTATGTTTGTACTTAATGTTACATTTTGTTAAAAAAAATATTTAGCACCTTGAAAAAATTAAACATTTAAATTTCCATATTTATATAATGCTAAAATTTACCCAAATGTATAATAATGGTACACAATTAATCAACAAGGTAAAGATAAATTAAAATATTCACAGTTATCTTACTGCACATAATTAACTAATAAGAATAATATATGTAAAAATGTGTCAACACGAACCTATAAATATTACTAAAAGCAAATCATCCTTTCTCAGCACTTATCCTTCTAATTACTTTTTGATCCATAATATATAGGCAAATTCATAATATCACGTCATGTCAGAAAAATTAATGCATTTGAAATTACCGTAATTTCGGGGAGATAAGCCGTCCCTGCATACACGGCACATTGACAAAAGTTGATTAAAAAAAAAAAGTCACTGGATACACATATTCATCAATGTAATATGTTTCTAATCATTTTAATTTAAAATAAGTTTAAGCATGCAAAAATTAAATAATAAAAAATATAATAAATATAACGATAAAAAAAAGCAATAAAATTTTAAATAATTATTAAGTAAATAATTATTTAAGTTATTCAAAAGAGATAATACAAAAATGATCTTTAAATTCTCAATCATAAACTTCTGTAACACTCTTCATAAAATTATAAAATAATACCTTTTATTGTTAAAAAATTATTTATTCAATGGTATTTATTTATTTTATTTTATTTTTATTTAAGGATACCTTGACTTAAGAATTGAATAGCATTTTCAATTTCTGAACAATACACATTTTTTCTTTGTTCTCCTTTGAATTAGTTTTCCCACAATTATTTTGGACTTAGTTTTTGAAAATATACTCCGATCATTTATACACAAAAAAAAAAAAAAAAAAAAAAAAAAAAATTCTAATGTGAAACAAACTTGATTATTTCATACAGCAGATTGTCGATCAACTTTCACCTTTGACCTAGAGAAACACATCAACTGATAGATAACTTCATTATTTGTTAGAATAAATTACATATGTGGCAAAAGAGAGTTTAAATAGCTAAACATTCCTTTCAATTTCTGGCCTTCTCTCTTTTATTTTTCTCACCCTCTCTTTCCTTGCAATTTTTTTTTTTTTTTTTTTTTTAAGTGGAGGTGGGGGGTCAATATGTGAAACTGATAGTGGATATTTTTAATTTTTTGGAATAATTTAACATAAATGTCCGTGATTTTCGAAGAGAATCATCCTTAGAAGAGATTCTATTCCAAAGAGAACTATCCATCTAGGGTGCCTAGAATGGTACAGGGTGTCTACTACTTTAGTTACCCTAGATTGATAATTATCACATTCACAATGTTTCTTGTTCCCATAGCCCTAATGAAGCTGTGGAAATTAAGAATAGCATTATTCCTCATTTTAATATGCTCAGAAGGGTTTTCAACAAGTGTTTTATGATATGAAATATGAAGCGGTTTTGTTTATACAATACCAAAGATGTTTCTAGACCTGGATTTTTTTTCTTTATAATTAACTACATCCAATGGTTTGCATGTGCGCATGCCTGCCAACATTTGAAAATGACAATTAGTAGCACACCAATTTTAAAAATTGATTGGATGGTTGGTTGATTCACTTCATGCAACACACGAATCCTAAACAAATAAATGTATATTACCGTATTTTCTTGCGTATAATCCACGGGGTACTATTTTGAGCCCTGATGAAAAATTTTTCATAGATAATACGCACTGCCGGATGACTCGCATCCGGCAGTGCATATTATCTATGGAAAATTTTTCATTTGCCACAGCAATCCGGCCATATTATGTTAAATGTTTTTTTACTCCCCCCCCCCTCTTCCCTCAGATTAAAAGTTATTATTTTTATCAAAATAATTTGCATTAGTGTTCATATATAATGAAAGACTGTATTGTTTAAGAAACAAACACGATTTATGATATCAGGTGTAAAATAATTCTATTCTGAATTCAGAATTACTCTTTTTACACTATATTTAACCAGTTATTAAAATTCAGCAAAAATGCTGGCCAATCAATCAATATTTTTGTTGTGTGTTTAATTATGTGTATAATTTTAAATATAAATTACATTCTTAGCATTGGGATAATTATTTAAAAAATGTTAAAATATAAATATTAAATACATTCAAAGGCTTCTGCAGGCGTTCGATCATCGATTGTTAGGAGGGGGGGGGGGGAGAGAAATATTGAACAATTCTACTTCTTTATAGGTTCTAGCATCTAATAATGTAAAAAAAAAAAAAAAAGACATTTATGTTGCGGATGGAAAAAGATTAGGAATCACAAGGCGCTGCAGGGCATTTGTTTGCCGATCATTAGGGGGTGGTGTGGGGTGCGAGGGGGTCACAAAAAAAAAATACACAAATGAGAAATACTTAACAATTCTATCTCTTTATACATTCTGGAATGTAATAAAGCAAGTTTAAAATGAAAATTGACATTTATGGAGTGGATGGAAAAAGATTGAAAATCGCAAAGCAAAACGTAGTCAGAAATGTTGCAGTTTTGGTACTAGATAAAAATTCGTAATTTTGAGCCGATTTTCGTAGCATCGTAGTTTACGGCCCAAATTCGTAGAAACTACGAATTATTCGTAGCAGTTGACAGGTCTGTGTGCGCTACAGATTGTTATAGCTTGAGAACAATTTCCACAGAATTTGCTCAATAACAAACTCTACAGCGTACGCATGCGCTTGGGCTCCACAGCAATTTTATTAGTTTTATTTTTATAAGCTGTCTATGCTGACATTGCATTCGAGAAATAAATTGTCCGGAGTGAATTTTTGACTGTCAGTGGTTGTTTAAGTGCTACTTAAAAAAAAAAAAAACAGATGCGCCGAATGTACCAAAATGAGACTTTTAAAATCTTATATGCTGCGGCTTATCTCTCCAAAATTACGGTAATCTGAAATACATATATGAATCTACATATTAACAAAAAAAAAAATAATAAATAAAAAATTAAATGTAGTTTATGCGTGTAGGGATTAAGCTGATTGTCTACACAAGGGATCTAGGCGTAGGGAAGAAGCCTTCTGTGGGATCTTTCTAAAGAGTTCTAGTCTATATTCATATGAGTTTGAGAAAATTCTGAATTATTTGGTTGATGAGTGCAACCTGTAATCCCAGATTTTAAGAAATTTTAATTTTGAAGAATTAACATAAATGAATATGGTTATTTGATTTTCAATTTCAATTATCTATATACATAAAGAGAGAAAAAATAACGTTCAGACTTTTTGCAATTCAGATAAATAGAATAATATATAACTATGAACTACATAACTAGGCTTAATGTTATATATACAAATTAATGGTCACTTTATTAATTGACACCACAGTTGACACATTTTTTAGTCATATAAAAGGAACTCATGTCAAATTCATCACAGACTGTGTATAATAGACTTGAATACTGTATTCAACCAATTTATAACTCATATTGTTTGATAAAGAGTTAAAATGAAACATGCTTATTCATGATAAAATTATATATAACTGCCACTTTTCTTTTAAGTTTAAATCTTATTAATTCTTAAAGAGCTGTATTCGGTTTCAAGAAACAAAAAAGAAAATCACTGGTTAGCTTTAAAGAATTCTGTAGGTAGATTTTTATTTATTTATTGTTTTGAGAAATTACTTTGAAAATGTTTTAAATTGCATTTAAATTCTATTTGTCAATTAGCAAAGCATTTGTTAAGAAATATTTTTAGTAAATTAATGTTAACTGTAGAAAAGTAACAATGTTAACATGTTTACTACTATTCAAGTTATACTATTATAGTGGGCTCAGCACAAAGCACATGTCTGTTTACATGCTATCACAGAGTTTGATTCTAATGTGGAATCTTCTGGTTATTACTCTAATTTTAACGCAGTGTTTCAGTTTCTATCTGTCTTATAAATTGTATTCTAATTTAAGAGAAAAAAAATGTGTAGCATGTAAATGTCAAATATCCAAACTCTATTATGAAGATCTAAGAATACATGATTATTCTACATAGTTAAAATTTCTGGTGTTATATGTATTAGTTATGATGTACCAGCACAATAATTTTCAAACATATGTTTTTGCATAGAAATAAAAAGTTACATCATAATATGTGTCTGATACAGTTGTTTGATATAGTGGTTAAAAAAAAAAAAAAAACTTTGTAGATAAATAACAATTACAATATTAAAAATGTAGCAGATTTTACACAATCACAACATACATTTTGTCCAGAGATTCATTTTATTGACTGAGCAGTAAACTTTAAGAGGAAACAATACCTAATTTTGCCAACAGCCAAGTTATTATACAGTGAAATTAGTTTATAGAATTTTTCATTGCCAAGAGGCCAATTTTCTGACCAACAGCAGATTTTCACTTTCATAATTTTTTTCTGGTGCAATTTCTAATCTTTATCTATCACAATATAAATAACAATATGTATATTAATCTTTATCAAATTCTAGAACTGTAAAAGAGTTAGGGTTGCTCAACATTTTTCATATACATGTCCTCCTCCCCTCTAAGACTAACAATTGGCCCATTAAAACAACCTGCCATAGCACTATAATTCTGAATTTTTTTCCCATCCATAAGTGTCAGTATTTATGATCATGATAAACTTATATTATTAGATTTTAGAATTGTAAAAATGCTCAATTTTCTTTATGTGTATTTTGTTTTAAATTATGCTAAATTAATATTTTTGATTCACATATATACAGACTGCGGTTTATTTAGTAACTTTAAAAAAAATATATATATTTTTTTTTAATTTGTAATTAAATGCCATTCTTTTGTATTGCATAAATTATAATCATCTGACTTCAAAGTAACTATATATCAATTTATTATATTCAAATTATATTTCTTGTATTAATTATTTTATTGTATATTAATTTACAGAATTCACACACACACACACACACACACACACATATATATATATATAAACAAAAAATATTGGAAATTTTACTTTACATGTAATTTCCTTTTTTTTTTTTTTTTTTTTTTTTTTTTTTGGAGTAGCATCCCTATCATTACTTAATTACTTTTATTTTCACATTCAGAAAATTTACAATAGCTAAATTAGCTCTTGTTTTCAAAAATTGATTTTTTAAACTTTAAGCTAAAAAATGTGAAAAATAAGTGCATGTGTACACATTGTATAATTTGAAATGATTAGTAAATTAATTGGTCCCATATCAACTAAGCAATAATTACAAAAAGTAATAGGTTAGATGCTATTACCAAAGGTATTGTGGATTGAAGTAACCTATTATTAAAAAGTTCATCCCATCCCTAACATACAGCACATTATTTCTCTACACAATTTTTCTGTTGCCGCAAGCATTTGTCAGAATGTTGCATCAATCATTAGATGCCCTGTTGATAGAAATTCACTTCTTAGTTCTGGAGCCAGCTTAGAACCAGACTAGTAAAAGATAATGGAATGAACACTGCCAATAGATATTCCCAACTCCTGTGTAATTTGTGTGATGCTTACTGTGATATCTAAAAATAATGTCATCCATTCACTGCACCATACCTGATGTGCTCACTGTTGTTGGCCTTCCTTGTCTTTCTGCATCGGTTAAAATTGTGCAACCATCTGTGAAGGCACCATTTCACAATAGCTGGCTGTGACATTGCATGTACCCCATATATTATTAATATTTCATGCCAATGTTAAAATAAGTTTCCAGCTGACAAACAATTTTTATTTTCTTTGTACTATGCAGTAGGGCTTGCAACTATTTAAATATAGTTTTTGCCATTTGAATGCCACTGAACTTAATTATCATCTTCACAAGCTTAATTGAGTTACAAACATTCAAACTTTTTCCAATGATACAAAAACAAACAAAATAAAATTAGTCTAGAATGGAAAAAGTAATCAACTTCAGAAACATTGTCTGTACCTCTCATGCATGCATTGACATACAGAACTGTTTTTTTTTTTTTTTCCCTTAAATGAAGAAGTAAAACTAAATTAGCCCGGAATATATAAAAACATTCAACTTTGCCATCTGTTTCTTTATTGCATACTTTTTTTTTTTTTGGTGAAGGAATAAATTAAAATTAGTCTAGAACAACTTTAATAATTGTATCATCTGTGTCAGTCTCATTCTAATGCACACACACAAACTACCTTTTGATTGATAAGCAAATGAAAAATTATATTCTACAAATAATAAATGTAGCAGTCCTCTTTAAGAACATCTCTCTCTCATGCACACACTTTTTTTTTTTTTTTTTTTTTTAACTAAAGAGTCAATTAAAATTAACCTGGAGAAGACACAACAGTCAACTTTAATAATACTGTTCTGTGCCTTTCTCACATACATATAAATAAGTTTATTAATTGAAATTAACTTAAAGATTTATTTTAAGTAGTGTATACTATCTATCAATATGGACATTTACAAATGTAGATGTCAAATATCTAAATTGCCTAATATCTAAAAATATTCTTTGCGAATTATCTTGGAACTTTGGTAGCATAAAAAACAAGTTATACTTCATATGTTTCAGTAAAAGTTTTGTCCCAAAGTGAAAAAAAGGACCAGTAAAAAATCAAAATATTTTGGATCATCCTTTCAAAAGAAATACCTGAAGTGCATTTTGGCTATAGCATATAATTAGGAGGCTTCTTTAAATTATCTGTATAAATTTTTATGAGGCTTCCACATGTACTCATAGAGACATAACAGTTTCTTTAAACATTCACAAAGCAAATCTGCCATTTTTTTTTTTTTTTTTAATAACACATAGGACAGATCCAGTGCAAAGCCATTTTTAAGACACTTGGCACACTACATTAGTCCCAGTATGTTGCAATCAGAATGTACAAATGTTAAATATCCTATGGAATGAGTATTTTTATTCAATAATTTTTAACTATGCATGTGGGGCAAGTAAAAAAAAAAAAAAAAAAAAAAAACATTTGTATAACTTAATAACCAAAAGTATAGGCCTACTTACATGAAAACCCCAAACAAATATTGTGTAAATTCAAAAAGTTGTACACGATAGAATGAATGGATATCCAGTTCTCAAAATAAAAGCTAAACCATACGGGGGTTTACTCACATTTTTATTTTTATTTAATTAATGGTACTGCAGTGCTCTTTAATTGTAAATAAATATTGATAAAACGCCCTATCACTTATTATTATTATTATTATTATTATTATTTATTTATTTTTTTTTTTTTTGAGGATCTGAAATTCTGTTCACTTTATCACGTACCACTTTTTGAATTTATATATTATTTGTTTAGGGGTATAAGTAGCCCTATAAGTAGCTTAATAATTTGGGCTATTAAATTATGCAAATACAGTTTTGTTAAAACTTGTGCATGCGTAGTTAAAAATTATTTAGTAAAAATACTCATATTTCATTAGATATTAAATATTGATGCATTCTGACTGCAGTATGCTGTGTCTAATACAGTATGCCAAGTTTCCTAAAAGTGGTTTTGCTCTGGGTGCAAAACCACCACCATACCCAGAATGTTTTAATTTAAAAAGTAGCAATATTTTGTGCAGTTTTTAAAAAAACACAATATGAATGTATGTGGTAGTCCCATAAAAATCTATACAGATAATTAAAAGAAGTCTCATAATCACATACTACAGGCAAAATACATTTCAAGCATTACTTTTCACAGAGTGATCCAAAATATTTTGATTTTTGTTTAATATTTACTGGTCTATTTTTTTCTTTTTGTGACAAAACTTTTCCTGAAATATTATGAAGTATATAATTTTATTTTTAATCCTAATGTTTCAAGATAATTCACAAATTTTTTTTCTAGATATTTGACAAAATGTCTAAATTTTAAAATGTCTAAATACTTATTGGTAGGCAGTGTAGCAGTACACTGTAATAACTTTGTGTTTGTTTCATCCACTCACTATTTCTGGTATAAAAATAGAAAATTAAAGCCAGAATACATGAAGCAGTGTCAACTTTAATAATCTTGTATTCTGTCAAGATTAAAAGAAGCAAAAGAAAAATACACTATCATAAAAGAAGTCAAGTTTAATAAATAATTATGTCTCGCTCATTCCATTCACATATTCACACTACCAAACACAGCACATTAAAAGAAAAATAGCTTTATCCACTCATTCAAACTAATATTGTGTGAAGTACATGTAGTGGTATCAACTTTAATATTTTTACCTGTCTCTCTTACTCGCACCTCTTTTTTTTCAACAAAGAAAATTAAAATTTGACTAGGGTACATGTATCAATCAACTCTAATAATCTTCTTTTCCCATTCACTTTCTTTTCATGCCTGTACACAAGCAGACACACAGACAACAACACTTTTCAGCTAGAAAACAAGATAATTTAAAAAAAAAATCTAGATTATTTTTTGTAGATGTAGCCATCAACTTTCATATTTATATTAAAGATATCTTAACAAATGAACAAACAAGTAAAGCTTGATTATTAAAATATATAATAATTAAATACCAATGTGAAAATTTATTGTTCTTAATTGTTATAACGTATATACACAAGGGTGATTGTAAATTCATGAAAAAATACCTGAAATTTTAGTGAGAAATAATTTTGTATGGGGAAGAGAACATATAATTTATTGCAAGGAAGTCCAATCTTTTCATAATGAAAAATATTAAATTTGGTTTTTGTCAAATGAAATTGGTATTTTAATCACCTCTGTATACATTAATGGAAACTAAAGTCTCCTGTAATAATTTTTTTTTTTTTAATAATTTCTATGAAATAATAAGACAGTGATTCTTATGGCAGTCAACACTGAAGTCATTTTAAAGAGAACTTCTCAAGTTTCCACAATAAATTTACATTCATATGAATTCTAGAACATTCATTTTGAAGATAATTAAAGAGCAAGAAATGATCATATTACTTATAAAAAATATTGCCGTAGGTAATTTTTCAAAAAAGGTGGCAGGTAAAAGCAACCCCCCCCCCAAAAAAAAAAAAAAAAATATATATATATATATATATATATGGGTCATTGCCAACATAAGGGGTAGAAACCATGTCCCGTAGCCCTCAAAAATAGAAAATATTTTCAATCAGAAAAAAATTTACAACTAGGCTATTTCTTACGATTTTCTCTAGTTGAATATTATTATAAAAGTTTTTAATGTTATTTATTTTTCTTAGAACTCGATCGATAAAACCTGGAATGTCCACCCCGTGGACTGTCCCCAAGGGAAGTCTGCAGAATATAGCATTATTTTCAAGCTTAATATTAATGTTTTTTAATTACATTTTGATTTAAGCAGGACATAATTATCCTTAAAAATATATTTATTAAATTTTAGAGTTATAAAATGAATCTTGTTTTTTTAATTAATTTATAACAAATGTCCCTAATAAAATGCGTCCACTCCGTGGACAACTATTTAATTTCCCATAAAGTTCAGTAGATGGCACTGTCTGTCACCAGTGTGTAACTGAGAAGAAAGAGGGGGAAGCCATCTTTGTTTTT
Source organism: Salticus scenicus (assembly GCA_963930645.1). Lineage (NCBI taxonomy): Eukaryota > Metazoa > Arthropoda > Arachnida > Araneae > Salticidae > Salticus > Salticus scenicus. The sequence goes on along the minus strand of OZ005657.1, from coordinate 22,536,226 downwards.
ACCTACATGTGCTGAACTCAATGCTTTATTTCGTTCTGTTAAAATAGATTTCATCTGTGATACCTCTGTTTGGCTATCTCATCAGTCCACTCCGTGGTCAGAAGTATACAAGTAATTATAAGGATTATTTATTATCTAATTATTATTACAATTAATGATTATAAGACTTAATTCAACACTAAAGTTAAATTGTTCCTGACGTTGTTGCTTTGTTCCTTAAAATTCAAAATCAGACATTCTGTCCACTCCGTGGACTTCCACTCCATGGACATCATTTGATCACGAAGTGGACACTTCTTTCCACGGAGTGGATACTTTCAAAATTAATCTTAAAAATAGATACATTTGAAAAATAATCTAAATAAATTTTATAAATAAATTTTATCCCTTTATTTATTTATTTATTTATTTCTTTTTGTTAGCCTACTGATTGCTTAAGGTGCAATGGAAATATATTTTCCCCTAACTTTTATATTTTTATTCGTGATTTTCTAAAAATGTCATTTCAACGTCTTTAAAACAGTATTTGCTATTTTTTACTGAACTCTTAAGCATTTCTCTTCATGGTTTAAATGTAACAACAGAATTCGGAATTCGTATTAATATAATTTTAAGAACAGTTTCATGAGTGTTGTTTACAGAGTAATGCAAAAGGATGATGTATACTATATGTCCTTTTTTTTTTTTTCTTTTTAATTTTAAAGGTAAAATGTAGAAAAGGTGACATAACACTTTAGAAAAATAATTGCAAAAATATAATTAAATTTAGTTTCAGAAGAAAAAATAAATAAAAATATTTTTGTTTTATAGCAAAACTAAAATTGTTTTGTATTTTTATTAATTGAATAACTTTTTTTTTTTATATATATATATATATAAAAACAATACTTAAAATATATATTTATTTTCTTTGCAGAAGTTTATTATGCTGTTCAAGAAAAATGGAAATTCGCATGTAACCCAATGCAGGACAAACAAATGTGCACAAACCTTCGCTCAAACTCAGTCAAAAAGAAAATTAGGTGGAGTTGAAAATGAAAAAAATAAGAAAAATAACAAGAAAAGGAAACTTCCCAGCCAAACTACAGAAAAACGTAAAGAACAAAAAAGAAAAAGTATGCAGAGAGCAAGAGACAGACTAATGCTCCTATTACACACAACACGTTTTCACACAACTTTTGAGATAATTGTAAATTTGGCTCAAATCACGTCAATGCCCAGTGTAATAGGAATTGGGAATACGATCAATTTTTTCTGGCAAGTCAGACTGTGATAAACCCGTGAGAAGAAAGCTCTTTATGTACCGAGAAATGACAGCGCCGGCGGAAATTCATTCACCGTTTTCCTCTTCGCTCTCCCATGTCGTCCCCGTTAAAACAGAGATAAATAGGTGTGCCTTGACATGTACTGTACACCGTGTAAACCAGTTTTTCGAACAATTTTTGATTCAACTATTGTAACCTTCTTTCTGTTTACAGCTTTCGAAAATTGGAGCAAAAATTGGATGAAATAAAAGTCGCGTGAAACATCTTTGTGTGTAATAGGAGCATAAGAAATGATCCCGCAAGACATGAAGAAGGAAAAGCTAAAGAAAGATAAATATATCACAGAAGGAAGAATACTGTAGTTAAAATGTTTGAACAAATGAAATGAAGTGTTAGGAAAAAATGGAAGAACCAAAATAGAAATCAAGGGGAGAGATTGAAGAAACAGAATAATCTTTGAAGAACATCTCAGAGATGATACACCTCCTGAGACACCTCGTTCAGCAGCCATAAACATCACACTACCACAAATTAATCCATCTCTGAAAAAAAACCATCTGTATCATCATCTAGCAGACTAGAAAGTGGAAGTAAAAGGTCGAAAAAGAACAGTGAAAGGCTTTGTGAAGAAAACAAAAAATTGGTTAGGAAGCTTGAAAAACACAAAAAGCATGTGCAAGGATCTAAGGATGTGAAGTCAAAAAATAATACTACTGATTCTGAAAAACCCAAGAGAAAAGTGAAAAAAATTATCACAGAAGCAAATTCAAAAGAAATTGAGAAATGTATTATTTTTGGCGAGGTTATAAAAAAGCCAATAAAAGAAAGTTTTAAAGGCGCAAAATCAAAGAAGAAATTTAAAGAAATCTTCGAAGTTTTAACAGGAAAAATAGCAAGGAAATACAAGTGTCTTCAACATATTAGATCAATCACATTTAAAAAAAAAAAAAAAAAAAAGAAAGAAAGAATATGCGGAACCAACAATTATTTTCCTGTTATTTTCATTTTTCAAAAGAATTAAAGTAAAAATATTTGTTGATTATTTTCTAAAACACAAGTAAAACAATAAGGATGAAAAGATACAGCTGCAAAATAACTTTCAGGTTTGGATATTTATAAGTGTCCACTCCGTGGTCAGTGATGTCCGCTCCGTTGACACATTAATTTTGAAATTAATTAATTACCAACCAAAAAATAGCTAACGAGATAGCTCATCAAGCAATTTAGATTCATAGTTGTCAAAAAGGAATTAAGGAATTTTTTAAAATTTTTTTGGTAAAATTTTTATATTTTCAAATTAGTCTTCGTTTTCTACCCTTTAGATTGGCAATCACCCATATATATATATATATCTTTAGAGAACAAAATAAGCATAAATTTTTTTAGAAGAATCTACGAAATATTTTTGTAAGATTTTTTTTAACAACAATTTCAACTGGATTTGAATTTTAGCAAAAACACAGGCATTTTAAATATTGGAATATACACAAATTGAAAAATGTATATATATTTAACAAAATGCATAATTAAAAATGTATTTCATATAATTAATTTCCTTTATTGTAAAAATTAACATTGTATATACATATTAAATAACATTCTTAAACACCAAAGAAAATATTTGTTTTGAAATAGTAAAACATAAAAATTTTGCTACAATAAAATGAATAAAAATGAAAGATAAGGTACTTCAAGAAATGAAAAAAAAAAAAATAGTATAATGTATAAATTGATAAATGCAACAATTAATATAAACAGTCAATGAGAAAAAAATTAATAATAACAATATACTTTTACCCAAAATATACATATATCCCTCTAACGAAGAAAAATAGCTTGTACAAAAATATGTTCATAAATATATATGTAACAACCTTTTCATTATCACTTGAAAAATAGATGTAACTTATGCATTAAAATAATAGATAAAATTTTCAAAATAAGATATTTCAACAGTTACACAACTTCAAAAAATATAATATAAACATTGTCTTCTTTCTTTAAAATTCAGCTGCCTTTAGCTTCTAATACTAAAAATATCCTTTAAAAACATACACATGATGACAAACATTTATTAAATAAATTTATTAGACTCTCACTAATAAATGAAAGGTTGAATGATTTCTCCTTTGTATGAAATAAAAAGACAACTAATGTTAAATACCCACAGAAAAACAACTAAGAAACACAAATAAATATCCAACAATTGTAGTCATGCTAAGAAAAAGTAACAAGAATTTAAAACAGTTAATTTCAACATGAATTCAAAACATTAAATATCACTATGAATTAATTTAAAATTTGGTTAAAAAAAAAAAAAAAAAAAAGATTAAAATAACATAGTAGAAATCTTACTGAACACAATAAATGAATGAAGAATGCTGTAATGAATTCTAAAATAACTGTCTTGGTTTCAACAAAGGATACAGTGTCGGGTGATAAAAAAAAGACAATTGTTTTACACATACACATGAATATTCACACAAAGACATATATATAACATATAATGTAAGATGCAAATTCATAATAAAAAGAAAAAAAAAATCATTTGACTTCTTTTAAATGTTTTTAAAACATTAAAAATTTGTAATGTGTTTAAAATAACACTTGCAATTCAATACAGTTTAACAATATTCAAATGCACCATGCATATTATAACAACTGTATAATAAGACAATTTACACAAATGTTGCTAAAGCTGAGGGTGATGTTGTCTCCTTTTCATATTGTCCAATGAAAGAGCCATCTTCTCCAAACTTGCCCATTTCACCTTCACCATAATCAGCCATACTATCAGTGTCACTTTCTTGAGCTTTATAACTGCTAGTCAATGATGTTCGGCTGCCTCTTGGAGCAGAACGAGTTTCTATTCTGAAAACATTGAAAATGAATAATTAATTTGCACAACAAATTTAACTAGTACTTTTACTGCCAATAATAATGAGATTCATATTCACTCTCTCGCTCTTTATATATATACATATATCAGAACAAAAACCCTTAACGGGTTAAAAGTTTGTGACGCAGCATTTTATTTCGATATGAATTGGAAATATGGGCCTTAAAAGTAATGATATCAAATTTGAGTGACGCTTTGCTATTAATTGAAATATGTTACATAGATTTTCTTATTTCATCATTTTTTTTTTTTTTCTTCTATTTACATCACAGTGTATACATAATATTTTCAACTTCAGCACGAAAAAATATATAGAATTCACTCCCTGATACTTTTTCATCTGCACCTCGTGAATTCAAAATATGAGTTTTAAAAAGAAATGATATAATTTCTGTGACGCCTTAGTGTTACTTTAAAAGATTTATTTTTAGATTTCATTACAATTACTTTTGTTTTGTTGAATAAAGTATATTTACACATTGAAATAATGCTTTTAATTTTCAAATATACTGTCAAATAATCACACTTTTACTGAATTTATATTATAAATTGAAATTATCTAGTTCAATAAATTGATTTGTCTATTGCGTCACGCTATCCAAAACTGTAAATAAAAACATCACACAATCTCTTTGCACACATTTTCACTTAGTACTATGAAACAAAGTAACATTTACAAAATTTTTACTTACAGTTTTGGATAGTGTGATGCAATAGACAAATGAATTTATTGAACTAGATAATTTCAATTTATAATATAAATTCAGTAAAAGTGTGATTATTTGACAGTATATTTGAAAATTAAAAGCATTATTTTAATGTGTAAATATACTTTATTCAACAAAACAAAAGTAATTGTAATGAAATCTAAAAATAAATCTTTTAAAATAACACTAAGGCGTCACAGAAATTATATCCTTTTTTTAAAAACTCATATTTTGAATTCATGAGGTGCAGATGAAGAAGTATCAGGGAGTGAATTCTATATATTTTTTCATGCTGAAGTTGAAAATATTATGTATACACTGTGATGTAAATAGAAGAAAAAAAAAACAAATGATGAAATAAGAAAATCTATGTAACATATTTCAATTAATAGCAAAGCGTCACTCAAATTTGATATCATTACTTTTAAGACCATTTCCAATTCATATCGAAATAAAATGCTGCGTCACAAACTTTTAACCTGTTAAGGGTTTTTGTTCTGATATCATTACTTCTTAGGGGTTAATGATCAACTGATCTAAAGAATAAAACAAGTCCTTCCACCTCATAGGAAGGGTAGGTTGATTCTTTTTTTTCTATCGCATAGCTGCCATTGAGAATTTCACAAAAAACACTTTTTTTCTAATGTATCTGGTAGCTTCCAAAAATTGGTTTTACACAATATTAAGAAATCTTTTATTTATTTATTTATTTATTTATTTATTTTTTTTTTTTTAATAAATACAACATAGCAGTATTATGAAGGATTAAAATTCATTTTATTAATGAATTTTCAGCTTTTTGTGAAGAAAAAGTAAACAAATTCTTCGCAGATTCAACGTTTTGAAAACTTTCGAATGTTGAGCAATTTTTTTGTAAATATCAATTGATATATTAAAAACTTACTTAGAACAAACAGTAGAAGAAAATTTTTAATTATCTGCTGGTCAACTGATTTTTAAAATAAGTCAAATACCATGCATTTCATCTTCAAGCAAAATGAGAAATACCATAAAATATCCATTTAAACTTTTTATATATTTTCAGGTTCCATAAGCAAAAATTTGGTTCAAATTAATTCAGTATTTCATAAATTATCATGATGGCAAATTTTTGGTTGTATACAAACTAATAGCTTTAAGTTTTTTTTTTTATATTTGAAATTTTTTATAATTTGGAAAATTTTTCTGCAAACAGCATTTATGTATTTTTGTACTTGCTGGATTTTTTGATTTTAAGTATATATGTTGAAACTGAGAAAGTAAGAATTTTTTTTAATATGATATAATTATATATTTTTTAAAAAAAGGGCATTTTGTAAATCAAAAAACTGATAAAATTGATTTAAATCAAATTGGAGTGTACAGATTGATATTTTTATTTATTACCAACTATGTGAAAAATACCAGAGCCGGGAATCGAACCCGGGCCCTCCGCTTAACGCACGGATGCTCTACCACTGAGCTACCCTGGCCGACAACCAGCTAGGCATTTCTCACATAATATACGTTGGCAAAGTCACCGAGTCTGCAAACGCAGATATATCTGATGAGACAATAATAATCGTAGCATAACTCCATAGACCACGAAATTTCAATTTAGAAATTTTTATTCATGAATTCATCAACCGTGAATATTTATTTAAATCAAATTGGAGTGTACAGGTTGATATTTTTATTTATTACCAACTATGTGAAAAATACCAGAGCTAGGAATCGAACCCGGGCCCTCCGCTCAAGGCACGGATGCTCTACCATGGGTAGCTCAGTGGTAGGACACTATCTGTGTTTGAACCGCCACCTAATTTTCATACTTTATATAATTTTAAAAAATCTAAATCGATAAGCTGTTTAATCCGACGGATTCAGAAAAATCGCCCCTTTCATTTGGTACCTTATTTGTAACAAATTTTTGATTAGATATTTTAAAATTAACAAAAATATAAATATAGAAATAGCTTTAAAATAGGCATTTAAATTTTTAATTGCCTTTTTTTTTTCAGCATAAAATGAAATATGCTTTCATGTGAAAAAAATAAATAATAAATAATAATACATAAATAAATAAATAAATAAAATATTAAATTTGCTCATGCATATGAAAAAATGACGTCTATAAAAATAATAATAATAATTTTAAATTTTAAAAGTAACGAAGAGATAAATAAAGTACGAAAACTTCGCACGGGCTTGCTAGCAAACGAATTATTTGAAGTGAGAAATAAATAAAATGAAGTGATCATTTTTCAACGGGTGCCTTAGTCAGTGGCGCCAACTTATATGGGCCCGTGGGGCACGAGCCCACCCAATAATTTGCTCTCCAAGCCCACCCAATTTCCATTATTCTCATTTATTATTTATTTATATTTTTTAAGCTTAAAAAAGTTGTTTTCTTTGAAAGAAGTTAGGAATACAAGCCATAACAGGAAATTCGGCACACACATTTAAAAGTATGTCAATTAAAAGCTTCATATTTTACAAATGAATTATGATCAGTGTAAATTGTAAATTCTTATAATATGTATTAGGTTTCAAAATCAGAAATTTTTGGTGATAGCAACAGACGTTTCACGGAAAATATATTGGGCACTCTTCTTTCATTCTGCAGTGAAACTTGACCAGATGAAAGTTCATTCTTAATTCCATCATAACTTTATACTTTAAATAGTAATGAATTAATGTATCCTTATCCGCCTTCATATCCCTCTTCCATGAAAAAAAATCTGGAATGACTCTACTCGACTTTCCAAACAACACAGGTCGACATATAAAATTTTGATTTTATAATTTTGGCTGATCTTTATGTTTTCTGGTGTGCTGAAACCGAAAATGAACCAGTTTTTCTCTGATACGTATAGATTTTTGTCAGTACAGAGTGCCTACCTATACAATATCTTCCATTACTCTTCCATCAACATAATTATATGGTAAGTTTTATAGTATGTTTCCATAATTAACTAATCATGGATACCTATTATTGTAATTGCGCAGTGCTAATGCGACGTAAAATCCTACCAACCAATTAACCAACCGATCTTTATGATGGTATATGTAAGAAATTGTGTTGATAAACATACTGTATTGAAAAATATATATATGTGATAGAGAAAATTGGGCTGCATTTTCGGTTTCAGCACATCAAAAACATAAAGATCAGCTAAAATCATCAAATCAAATTTTGTCTACTTACCTGTGTAATTAATAATTGTATAGAAAAGGAAAGTAAGAGAAGTCTTTAAATAAACAAAAGAGAAAATTATAATAGAGTCTCAGTATTTTCCCCCATATAGTATGTTGTTTCAATTAGCACCATTCCCCTTTAAATATTTTGAGCCCATAAATCATTAGATAGAATATTCCGTTCTGTCTCTGTAAAAATCTATAAATCCTAGATTCATCAAAATCTGTATTTCGTGCGACATTGACCTGTAACATGTATATAAACTTTCAGCTGAATTGGATGGAACACTACCATCTAAGAATCTAACACACTTTAGAAAATTTGAGTCCACACACCTAATAATACAAAATTTTTCGTTGTGTGCTTGATAAAAAAAAAAAAAAAAAAAAAAAAAAAAACTATAAATGCTATATTCTCTAAAAATTATACAGTTCGTGTGACGGGGACCTATAACATGTAGTGTAAATTCCTCTCTTCATTTGAAGTAACTCTTCATTAACTCTTCTAAGTAACTCTTCATTTGAATGAAGAGTTTAGACACTGTCGCATTTTAAATAATTAAAACTCATAGGCCTAATGATAAATGATTTTTCACAGTGTACAAATCCATAAATGCTAGACTCCCTAAAATTATAGAGTTTGTTCATTGACGACCTATAACTTGTAGATAAATTTTCAGCTCAGTTGGGTAAGTCATTTAGATACTAACGCACTTTAAATAATTTCAGCCCATAGACGATAAAGAATATTTTGTTGCATGTAAAAATCTATATGTGCTAGATTCACCCGAAATCTATACAGCTCATGTGAAAGTGACCTATAACATTTACATAAATTTTCAGTTTATTTAAATAAGGTGTTTGGACATTACCGCACTTTAAATAATTTGAGCCCGTAGACCATAATGATAAAGAATTTTTTGTTGTGTCCCTGTAAAAGAACTATAAGTGCTAGATTAGACAAAACAGTAGAGTTCATGGCACGATGACCTAGAAACCTAGAACATATATACCAACTTTTAGCTCATTAGAATATAGCATTTAGACGCTACCGTGTTCACTCACACACATACATACACACGCACATTCATACATCACCATGAAAATAGCAAAAATGGACTTAGGACATCAAAACGTATAGCTACAACAAAATCTCAAATTTTTGTCATGATTACAATACTTTCCTTACATAATATGTTCGAAAAGTAAAAATCTTTATAGCATTGTTCTTTTTACCCAAAAATATTTGAGCCCACTCAATCTTTTTTAAAAGTTGGCGCCACTGGCCTTAGTCGCTCTATAACTAACTAGTATTATATAAATAAAGAGAAGTGTGTGTGTCTCTCTGTCTGCGCTCTGGAGCTCAGACTACTAATCTCAGAGCTACACAACTTAGCAGAGTGGTTGTTGGGGCATTGCAGGTGTGTACTTCATCGAATTTTTTTTTTATTTATTAGATTTTTTCCAATTTTATCCATTGGCTTTTCTGATTCATTTTCTAAAATTTATTCTTTCAGTCGTCTGCATATAATACAACGCATTTTAGACTGTTTATTTATTTATTTATTTAATTCATTCACGTAAATGCGAAATATTTTTTTTTTCTTGCATTGCAATCGTATGTGTATCACAGCAACGTATTTTACAATATTTATTTAATTCATTTAATTGAAAGCGAAATGTTTTTTATTTATTTATTTACTAGCAGGTTTTGATAGATTTGCTGGTCACTGTATTTAAATGAATTCTCAAAATTGAACTCTGTTTTTTTAAACACTTTATATACATAAAAATATACAATAAATCCCATTGAAATGAATCCATTTCAGCATTAGTTCGCGTACCCGCTGCGTTTGGCAGCATCTTTCTCTCTCGTGTTATGTCGGCTCAAGTCTATACAATCAGGTCTCACTGCCTAACGCAGCGACATTTCCCAAAATTTTAGTTTAGTTATTTATTGGACGACAGATGGAGCTGCTATTGTTCAAGAACTACGATTTTGCAGATGGATATATCCCAGCCTTTTCATTTTTGTACCATGTATTAGCAAGACCCAATCACTCAGTTTTTTTGCCCTCACTGTAGAATTATAAAAATTCAAATAGAATAAATTTATAATTTTACTACAATTAATTATATTAAAAAAATTATACATAAACATAACTGTTATAAATATATGTATATATATCTTATTTAAAATTTAATATGTTTAGTTTTTTCTACTGTATTGCCATTTGATTTCAGTAAATATAATGTATAGATAATAATAAATCGCTTTCACGTGTATGAATGAATTAAATAAATAAAAAATAAAGAGTTTATAGCCTTAAAATAAAATTAAAAGGAAAATTAATAAATTAAAAACACTTAAAAGTCGTTAAGATACACAGACGATTGAAATGTAAGAGTAAATTTTAGGAAATGAAACCGAAATATGAATACATAAGATTGGTAGAAAAAAAAATTCAAAATTCAAATTCAAAAAAAATCTCGATGAGGTGTACACTTGCAGAATCCCGGCTATCCAAATCCATCTGCCGAGTTTTGTAACTCTGCAATCAGTTGTGCGAGCACCACAACGTGTGCACATACACATGCTCACAGAGATACACACACGCAGACACCTCTCTTCATTTAAGTAGATTATATTTATTAAAATCAAATGACAGTACATTAGAAATCAGAATACCATTCTAATATATTATTTATAATTATACTGTTATTTATCCTTTTTAATGTGAAGGTAGATTATATTTATTAAAATCAAATGACAGTACATTAGAAATCAGAATACCATTCTAATATATTATTTATAATTATACTGTTATTTATCCTTTTTAATGTAATTACAACTACGTATACTTTAGAAAAAATATTTTTTCTTCTTTACTCACTATGAAGCAGACTTCAACTAAAAATTTTATTTTTAGTAGAAATACTAAATAAAAATTTGTAATACTATTGGTATGCTTTATTTAATTTTATTACTTCTATCTAAAAACCATTTGATTTATCACTCAACATGAGTTGGAAATTGCTTGCAAATTTTCAAATATCAATACTAAGTGCACCAAAAAAAAAAAAAAAGAAGAAAAGGGGGAAAAAACACACACACACACACACACACACATTTTAATTATATTAAAATATTTGTCGAACAGATTTTCATTGCACATAGCTAAGAAATACACCAGTAACAAGCTTTCTAATAAAAATATCACACTGACAAGTAAACCTTCTCTCCTTTGATACCGGTTTTCCGGAAACCTATATATTTTCTGAAAGCTCATGCCACAAGTAGAAAAACTGTGAAATCTTAGGGGCAGAGGGATAAGCGTTTAGGAGTTATAGGACATAAAATGTTGGAAAGATGACACCAAAAGTCTCTAAAATGTTCGTTTCACGTATTTATATGAACTAATAATATGGTAAGAAGGTGGAGGTATCATTATAAAGGAAGAAACAACTCGTTGAAAAGAAACAGTATACGTTGGGATACTTGCTACTGACTTCAAATGAAGTCCATTACAAGAGACAATCAATGTACAATTCACCAAATAAACAGTGCGACGGGCAGAAAGACAGTTCACAATGGGCACATTTTACAAAAGCGATAGCCGCACATTTGCAAACTCATCATTTGTCAATGAATTGAAGCAGTAATCCATTGGCGCAATCCACATTCCAGGTTTGTCGTCCAAGTATCCGCTTTTATAAAAAGTATACTTAATCAAGTTCTTGAAACGAGGAGCATTGAACTGATATAGGGAAAAAAGACTGCAGGGCCAGAAAACTATCGCGCTGCCAGATGTGCTCATGTGTCTCGATAATAATTGTTTCCATTATGTAAAGATCAAAAGATTTCTAGTGTCTGAAAAAATTAATATCCAGAGGCTAAATCTTTCCTGTACAACCTTCAGGTACCAATTCTTTTTGTAGGACTTTACCATCAAGTACTTCGGAAGCAGACAATGCATGATCTTTGTTAGAACACCATGAATCCACTAAAAGCAGAATTTTCTTCCTGTCATTAGCCATACTTGACCAAAATATGTCATGACAGAAGTGGAGACTGTGACTGTTGCGACAAGCATTGCTGTTCCTTATAGACACCATCATCTTCGAAGTCCATATCCTCGTCCGTTCTTCTCCATCGCCTCTAGCAAATCCTAATGTCCGGATCCCTTCCACAATCTCCATATCATTTTCCAGGAGAATAATTATGTGTTTTATCATCTCCGATTCCTGGATTTTCGGAGACCGATTACTTGTTCCGAATCGGGAGACCAAGGCCACCACAACGACTATAGTATCCATATAATAAGAAGCAATGTAAGAAGAAGACATACAATACGTTAGTACTTGACAGCAATATACGGGAACATACAAGGAATAGAGACGTTTTTATGGGAATATGTCCCTCTATACACACTTTACTGATACTTTGCGGGCCCTGTATCTCCTAAACGCTTGTCCCTCTGCCCCTAAGATTTCACAGTTTTTATACTTGTGACATAAGCTTTTAGAAAATATATGGGTTTCCGGAAAACCGGTATCAAAGGAGAGAAGGTTTACTTGTGAGAGCAGCTTATTCGTTTTGGAGTTACAATGTCTGACGCATCTCCTTTTTGGTCGGAAATTAATAATGGACATGGAGAATAAGACAAAATAAATTTCATTCAGAAGACTGCGTCTCTATTCACAGAAACAGAAGGGAAAATTCCATCTCTTGTGAGAGCGATTAGTGTAGATTAGGTAGGCACTGGGGAGCTTAGTTTATGAGCACTTATGCTAAGAAAACGCAGGTTCGAAACGTGGGATCACTTTTTCTAGCATTGCTGAAATTATTTTGACCTTTATATCATAAAAGTGTGTAATATATATTGTCAAAGTTATCATTTAAAAACTATTATTTGATTTGATTTGATTGATTGATTTTTTTTTTTTTTTTTTTTTTCATTTTAATGTGTTTGTAAGAATCTAGCATTGCAGTGGAAACTTATTCAAAGACAGTTCTGTTACAAAATGATAGTTCGGAAGTGCTCAATAAATAATATTGCCATTTCATATCCAGTCTCAACAAAATCACTACAGACTTTTGAAAGTGATACTGTAAAACATGTTATGCCCCCTCTTTCCCTGATAGAGGGGGAAGGGTTTTAATCTTAAATATGATTCTCAGGTATATATAGTTACATATAAAAATCAAAGTTTTATGAGTATATTTTCTCCTTTGATTTATGAAAAGACATATTAAATATCTTGTTTTTCTACTCTAGTGATTTTTTATTCATTTATTTATTTATAGGGTGGGGGAGCAATTTAAAGTGTTTGAAATTCGTATTTGATACATTTTAATGAAATGATCCTATGAAAATAGTATGTGTTTTATTTCTTTTTTTCTTTTGACATATGATGAATTACATGAAAACAAGTTTTACCCCCCACTTTCCCATTTCTGCCACTACCCGCCTCACCAGTGGCCCAGCAGTTTTGCGCTCAAAACTTGTAAAAGAGAAGTACTAGGTTCAATACCAGGTCACGCTCTACGATATAGCCGTTCGGAGTTTTCCTTGGTTTTCTTCAAAAATCGTGTAAATATGGGCTGGTACCCCATACAAACATGATAGGGTGGTACCAACTACGCCTAGGAACCTAAATTAGCCGTGAAATTTATTGACCTGAATCCTAACACCAAAACATCTCCTAATTCCTTTGGAAAATGAAAAAAAAGAAAAATATATAAATAAAAATAGGATTTTTATTGTTAAATATTCATGAGTTACTTTTTAAAATAAGAATCATATGAACATTTATATAGAACTGTATATGTATATATATATATCTTTTTTTCCCTGGAGATGGAAATGAATATATGAAAAAGACGCTTTATTCCTTATCTTCTTTCGAGATTCGGGGTGAGGGGAAAGAAGGAATGATTTGTCTCTGAAATCGGTAATTTAGGTATTCATGCCTGTAATATTTAAAAAGAAAAAAAAAAAAAAAAAAACTACATATATTTCTTTCTTTCTTTTTCTTTTATTTTTCTTGACATCTAAAAGCTTATATGAAAAGTTCTTGCTCCATATCCTATTATTTTAATTTAGAAAATTCTTGAAATTTATAAATTTTAATTCTGTAATAGCATTTGTTACATTTTAAATGAAGATTATTATGCATATCATTTTTTTTAAAAAAACTCCTTAGAGGGAAGAGACGTGTTAAAAATCATGCTTTGCTACACCCCTCCCCTTTAACTTTAGAGGACGAATTACGAAAGATCCTGAAATTGATTTTATAAATTTGTATTTTGCATTTCAAAAATAGAATTTAATGGATGTATTTTTATTATTTTTTTTTTAATATAAAGGATGTGTGAAAAACTATTTTTCTCTGTTTACGCCTTTGAACAAAATACACTATTCTGCTTATAGTACAAATACGTAATATGAATTATTACACTATATCTGGAGAAACATCTTTTTCTACAAGAAATACGAGTGAAAAGTGCTTACGTCCTCTTCCAATTGTCATTTATAGCCGAAGGGTACATGAGTAAAAGTTAGCGACACAGGAAGTAATTTATCACAATCCATCATTTTCCCCCTCTACAGAGATTGAAAATAAAAGAAGATCGCAATATTTTTTTTAATTTTCAGCCGTTTTACAAAAAATTAAATGCATAAAAGTGAATAAAAGTGGTATGACACTAAACAAAAAAAATTTTTACATCTCTGAAGAGTTTTTCCTTTTAAATTTTCCTAATTGAACTAAAGTTATCGATGTTTAAAGTAAAACATATGCAAATTCACCCAGAATAAATTTAATTTAAATGTGTTAAAAATCATTTCCTCAAAAAAATAAAACTGTAGAAAGGTGTGAAAAGTTGTCCTCTACAACAATGACAAATATTTTGCAAATCTATTGATTTTTTAATTAATTATTAAGGGACAAAATTTCCCCATAGGTTAACATGGAACCTTGAATATTCAAGATGGCAGGTACACAGCAACCTTAAAAGCATAAAGTACTTACGGCTTGGTGTACTCATGAAAGCCATCATCTGCATAATCTAAATCTCGACCCTGAGCAGCTTCTTTTTCATGTACTGAATATTTTCCACCTCTGTTGCGCTTTATCAAACAAACAACTATTAATAAAAGTAGTAAGAGAGCTACAGCACACAACAATCCAATGAACCAAGCAGCAGTTGCTATATTTTCAGGTCCTTCAGGAGCAGCAAGAACTATTAAATATTATATAAGAAAAGTATTTTTAAGAAAGATTATAAATAATGTATATCTTCAAAATATATGAAAAGGATTCAACACATACCAAAACCTCCAGTTTCAATTTCTTCAATTTCACTAGGAGTTTCAAAATGTCCATCAACAGCAACAACTCTCATTTCATACAATGTCCCTAATTCTAATCCTTTCACAATTACAGAATCATAGTTTATTTCAGCTGCAGTTTGATCCCAATGACTTTCACCTACAAATAGAAAAGGTGATTTTGAAAACATTATACAAACAATAACAATAATATGGAGAACAGAGGAAAAAAAAGAAAATAGCACAATAAATCTTTTATACTATCATTAAAAATAAATACACCATACATATAGTAAAATGAGTATAGTTTATGCAACTAAAGTCTATATTTTGTATACTACTTGCCTCTTTTTCGATACTGCACATAGAAATAACTGCCAGGATGACCTTTAACTGCAGGAACCCATGTCACAAGTATGCCAGCTTTACCGTGCTCACCAGGCAAATGTTCCCATACAAAAGTTGGTACATCAGGAACTATTCACAATGAAAAAACTTCCAATTAATTGAACAAATATTTTATAATTATATAAGGGATTTGTAAAAGGTAATAATTTAAATAGTTTTCTTTTCTTTCTTTCTTTTTACTTTCCGAACACTATAGTGAGGAAAGTATTGTAATCATGTCAAAAATCCGAATTCGAGATTTTGATGTTTCTATACGTTTTGAGGTCCCCTGAGTCCGTTTTCACTATTTTTACGATGATGTATGTATGTGTGTGTGTATGTGTGTATGTGTGTATGTGTGTGTGTGTGTATGTGTGTATGTCTGTGGGTGAACACGCTAGCGTCTAAACGCTTCGTTCGATTAACCTGAAAGTTGGTACGCATATTGTAAGTCACCATAGTACGAACCCTATAGATTTTGGTGAATCTAGCACTTATAGTTTTTTTACAGGGACACAAAGAAAAATTCTTTATCATTATGGCCTATGGGAGCAAAATCTTAAAAGTGCGATAGCATCTAAACGCCTTATTCAATTGAGCAAACATTTTATACGCATATTATAGATCACAAATACTCAATCTGTATAGATTTTGGAGAATCTAGCACTTATAGTTTTTTTACAGGGACACAAAGAAAAATTCTTTATCATTATGCCTATGGGGCCAAATTTTTAAAAATGTGATAGTGTCTAAACGCCTTATTAATCCGAGCAAAAAAATTGTACACATGTTATAGATCACAGTTGAACTAACTGTATAGATTTTGGTGAATCTAGCACTTACAGTTTTTTTACAGGGACACAAAGAAAAATTCTTTATCATTATGGCCTATGGGACTAAATTTTTAAAGTACGATAGCATCTAAACGCCTTATTGAATTCAGCTGAAAATTTATATGAGTATTATAAATCACTGTTGCACTAACTATAAGCATTTTGGTGAATCTAACATTTATAGGTTTTTACAGGGACACAACGAAAATTTCTTTGTCATTATGATCTATGGGTTCAAAGTTCAGTAGCGTTAAATAAAACAACGTGTAATAGATGGAGAAAAATACTCAAACACTCTATTATGGTTTTCTCTCTTTTGTTTGTTTAACAAGTACTCTTTTTTTACTTTATCTACAAAACTGTTAATTACTCAATGTTCGGAAAGTCGAGTGGAGTCACTCCAGATTTTTTTTTTTTTTTTTAATCTAAAAATTTTAATTATGGTCAGTATACAAAGGACATGACTTATCCTTTTTTGCATTTGTTGAAAGCTTCTGAAAATATCGAAAATTAAATTATTGAAGTTAAAATTGATAAAAAAAAGACAATTTAAGATTTTATTTACAAATAGACAACATGCTTGCACAAAAGAAATAAAATGTTTTTTTTGCAAGACAAATTAAATTTCACTAAAATTTATTTACTATTTTCTACACCTTGTCTTAAGCTCTCTCTGATATTAAAATAATTTACTTTAACGAGGTTTGACTGTATTGCAAGTTTATTATTTACAGTTCTTTCACAGGGACACAGAAAAGAATTTGGATACATTATGATCCATTAAATTACATATAACTTGGGGGGAAAATACTCAAACATCCTATTATGGTTTTCCTTTTTATATTTGTGACGACTTTTTTTTACAAATATATATTTAAATTAATATAAAAACAATTGTTAATTACTAATTAATCCACATTTTTTCCTTTATCATGCTTATAAATTGGCATTTCCTACTCCCCTTTGCACTGTACAAAGTCTCCATTACAATTTTTTCTTCATATTATAAAGATAAAAATGAGTTGAGTTATTGGAATTCTCAACAAAATTCATTTTTATCTTCTCCTATAGTGCTTAAAATAAATAAAAGTTAATGGATACATATAAGTCAAAATGTTTTAAATCTGAAATCATCAGGTTAATCACTACAGAATCACAACTGAATTAAAATAAAAAATGAGAATTTAGATACCATTTTCAGA
The DNA here is from genome assembly GCA_963930645.1 of Salticus scenicus. Classification (NCBI taxonomy): domain Eukaryota; kingdom Metazoa; phylum Arthropoda; class Arachnida; order Araneae; family Salticidae; genus Salticus; species Salticus scenicus. Next base: position 22,518,422 of record OZ005657.1, on the reverse strand, counting down.
TTCATTATTAGTTCTGACTTCAATATAGTATGGATCACCTTGACCAGCTTTTGTTGTAGCACGTATAATGATCCTATACTTTGTATTTGGTGTTAAACTAGCAAGCTTAGCTCTGGTTTCTCTTGGATCTGTGATTGGTGGTTCTCTTTCAAGCATTGTTCCAAGAACAGTGCCATGAACTACAAAAATAAATTAATAAATGTATAGATGCACATACAACAAATTAATACAAAACACAGAAAGAGACAGAACTGACAGAGGGCAAACTGCAGTGATGACATTAATACAATGTTAGAAATATAATTTTTAACATGAAGGTTAACATTTTCAGTATTAGCCAAAAAAATTTACCTCTAAAAGTGGTATTGAAAATGAGTTCTGAACATATTCCATTTATGACAGTTAGAATGTTGATAGTGACACCTAAATTTTACACCAAATTTCAATGTTTGTGGTTAAGTTTAACTTCTGGTACTAAACTAAACTCATTACAATACTTAAAAATATCATTTTTTATATTTAGATTTTTTAAAAATAATAATTACAATGAGGAAATAACTCATTGGTACTCTAGGAAAGATTTGGCATTACAGAAATAAATTTAGCTAAAAATAAGAATGAAAAAGAAGGTTTTGCTAATCAGTAATGAAGATAAATTTTTGTAGAATAATTAAATGCATTTAATTCATAATATATAACAGATATACTTTCAGTATTAAGAGCTCCCCAAAATTCAATTATTAATTGCAATACAAATAATTATTATGCATCAGACCATAATAATTGTATTTTGATTTAAACACGGAGATACATAATTGTGACTACTAGACATTATATTTTTAAAAATATATATAAAAGCATACTTCTACACATTGAGCTTTTAAATATTCCTTGATACAATTTAATCAATATTTTTTCATGATATGCTACTATTTTGAGATAATTTTGATTTTGATTCAATTATTTTAATTTTGATTACTTTTATTCATAAATTTTGTTTTGTGTACCCATAAATAGATAAGATGATGATTGTGAAAATATATTTTTGCTTCATATTCAAGTATGACATTTGATGTGAGCTAGTTATTTTTTTTTTACTGTTCAATAATGAAAATCTTGAACTCATAATTTGTCAATTGCAGATTCTATAATGCCCAGATCAGCTACAACTATTACAAGAGTAGGGGGGGGGGTTCAACTGGGAGGGGAGAAGGCTCTAGAACTGTCTTTTTTTTTTTTTTTTTTTTTTTTTTTTAATAGCAAATAGAAATTTAAATAGAAAATGAAAAATATATAAGTATTGCAGTTTTTCATGAAACATTTTTAGTGATAAATTATAAATTTTATGCAAAAAATAATTATATTTAAACTACAACAACATTTAATGACAAACTTAGTTATTTGATAGAAGATTCAAATGATTAATGTAGAGTTTTTTTTTTTTTTTTTTTTTTTTTTTTTAAGTAATTATACAAAGTTTAAACACAAGGTTGTAGATTTGTATTCTAATGTCAGGATTTCGCATTGAAAATTTCAGAATTTGATGGTCTTTCATTTAATAGAGATAATCTCCTGAATTTATTTATTTTAAATGTAACTTAAAGAAAATATATATCAGTCTTGAATTGTAGCTTTGTATCTCTCGGAAACAATTAAGATTAAAAAATATGGAATACCTCATCTTTGTTTAAGATATTAGTGTATATAGTGTTATAGGAGTGTGTATAGTGTATATAAGGATAAAATGACACCCCCCCCCCTCAATATATTCTGGGTGCTCAGAAAATATGTAGCAAAATTTTAAATGGTGGTATAATTGGCTAAAATGATTTTTTTTTTTTTTTTTTTTTTGTCATAGAATATATACAAAAAAAAAAAAAAAAAAGCTAGTTTAAATATAGGTTGCATCCCCCCCCCCCAAGAAAAAAAAAAAAAAAAAAAAAAAAAAAAAGAAGATGAATGAACAACAGGCAAAAGGAAATTTAATAACAAACTAGTTAATGAGTGCATTTTTTCAGCAGATACTAAAAGAAATCTAAACATGACAAATCTGGTTATCATATAATGGTTAACAAACAGTTCCATTCAACCTATTCAGCAGTTTGCATATGTCATGTCCAAGCAATTCCAGAAACACTGTGATGCAAAAGTTTAAAAAATGACATCATTTAGACTTTATGACATCACAGACCTTTCCTCTTTTGTTACGAAATTACATAAAAAAGCATATTTTTAATTCAATTTTATTTTTTATTTTTATTTTCATTTAATATAAACAATACAGATAAACGAAATTTAAAAATCGAACATAATTATTAATAGATTAAATAATCAAAACTTAAATAAAAAATCACCAAAGAAAAATTTCATATGTTATATGTTTTTGGACATACTAAAATCAGTAAATCAAATTTATTTGTGCATGGGTATAATGAATTTAGAGGGTTTCTGTAAAATAATGATGACTTATTTAAGTTGACTGAATTAAGCTTTACTGTCAAGATAGTCAGTCGCGGCCAATGTTCAGCATCCTGAGTTTTTCAATCACTTTAAATCTCATGAACCAGCTTAAAGCCTGAAATGCTGGTAGGCCACAAGTTTATCAGGCAGTTATGACATGGCAAAATCTCCCTTCTTTAAGTCCCGTCACTAGGTTTTAATAATATAATTTTTAAACTCATCACTAGAGAGATAACTACCACACACTTTTATTGGTTACTTAGTTCAGTCCAGGGCTCAAAAAGAATTTCTGGGCTTTAATTAATATGCAATTGCTAACCACAAACAGATGTAAAAGCATTAATGTCAGTGCTTTTGCTGATAAAGTTTGTTCAGATTCATTATATTTCTCATTATAAAATGACTTAGAGGAAAATAAAGTTCACAAAAGAAATTTAAGAAGTATTTTTGAGTAAAAAAAAATTTTATCAGGATTTTCATTTAGCTATTTTAAATTAAGACTCGATATATGAATTGAAATGTTTTTTACCTTCTCTGTAATATATCCTGTAACCAGTGATATTACCATTAGGCTCAAGTGGGCGCTTCCAAACAAGATATAAAGCACTTGCTCCCATGGGAATAGCTTCAAAAAATGAAACAGGTCCAGGAGCTAAGAAAGAAAGAGAAAACTTATAAATAATTGGATATAGGAAAATTATTTAAATACAAACCAATTGAAGTGTTTCTGAAAACAGTTTTATGAGCTTAATGCTGAACTTTAATTAATTGGAGTAAAACAGAGTTTAAACTAATCAAAAATCTTAATGTATAATTTGATCAGTTTTTTTAATACACATTGGGATGAAATCTATTTAGCTTAAAGTGGTTTTTCTAAAAGAATTTATACAAGATTTTTATAAACTAATGTAAATATAAGTTACAGTAACAGTTTTTCTGTAATCAGCAATCATAAAGCAAGGTAAATGCATTTAATCAGTATAAGTATTAAGTGTTATTATTTTAGACTTGGCTGTATAAATTTTGAGTTTACATATACAGGGTGGTTATAATTAAACTTCCTCTATAAACAGCATCCTACAGCTCAAACAGGTGAATGGAATTGAACGAAATTTAGTATATAGACTATACATGAGATGCACTCATGGAATTTCTTAAAAAAAAAAAAAAAAAAAAAGCATCTATTGCAGAGCATCCAACAAAATAAAAAATGTAGCAAATAAATGTGGCATAAATATCCCCATAAAACCTAACAGAAATATCTTCCAGTTAATCAGAAGCGATAAAGACCCCATTTCCGCTTTAGAAACTGCAGGAATTTATAAAATCCCGTTTACCAATGAAGATAATAAACCAGGATCTTATATAGGAGTTACCAAGAGAAAAATTAAAACTAGAATTAATGAGCATAAAAATAATATAAAAACAGGAAAATATAATACAGCCTTAGCTAAAACTTTAAATAAACAAAACATTAAAATCGATTTTGATAAAGCCACTAAAATAGCCAATAACGATGATTACAACTATGCGATGTTTAGAGAATCGATAGAAATTTCCACCAATAATGATGTATGCAATGACAGTGGCGCAGTAGCCCCAGACCATGCATGGCGCCACCTTTTGGCAAAACAAGCTCAAGCTCACTCAAGCTCAAGTCTTCCATAGAAGAGGTCGTTCTGAAGAGGACCGGGTACCCGGTTGAAAAATTTAAACGACGACGCACAAAGTAAAGTTTCAAGTTTTTATCTAATGTTTTTAATTAATGTTTATACTTTGTTTTATCTATACATTTAAATTCTGAAATTCATCTAGTAGATGAAACTTTAACCCAATCTGTTTGAACATAGATTCATTCATAGTCATAGATTCATTCTCTCCTTGCTCTAAAGTTGGCTCTTTGCCAAAGAACAGTTGAGATCTTGGAATAATTACTTTTTATTTAGTTTCGTGTTTTCGCTTAGTATCATGAAGTTTGTTCCTTTTACCTGTGCTTGAAATATACATAAAACATGTTCTTTGTGGCTCCGATATTCGGAGAAAGAAAATGATTTAAATTCATGACAAGCTGAAAACTTTGTAAAAATATAAACTGTGGTGAATAATCATGTTAATGTGAATTAATATTTAAATATTATCTGCAAATGGACTTTCTATTTAATGACTATGTAATAAAACTTTTAAAAATGTTCTCCCAGCTTTTAATTTGACTTGTGTGAAAGATTCAGTGACTAAAACTTTCAAGAAAATTCATATCTTTTTAAATAATGGAAAAGTAGTAATCAAGGATCAAATTACTGTAGCTGTTGTAAGCATATATTGCAAGCGATTTAAAAAATAATCTTTTTTTTTCCATATTTGTGATTTTACACTGAAGCATTTTGAAGTACAGTAGACTCCCAGAAACCCACATTCGAAAAATCCATAAACTCCAGAAATCCGCACATCACAACCAATGTAAATAATGAAATTTACAGTAAAGTTTTCAAGGGAAAAAAAAATCGAGATATAACTTATTTTAGTGATGGTATTTTAGAAATTTTATCTAATAAGACAAGAAAAGTTAATTTTAAGCAAGATCCAGGTCTTTCAGGTTAATATCTAAATTCTTTTAAGCCCTTAAAGTACAAGTTTTTTTTTTCCGGAAAAACAGGTAATTTTTTTTTTTTTTTTTTTACAAAGAATTCCTAACAAATTTATAGCTAATCATCAAAATGCACCATGTGGTTTACACCTATCTATTTTTACTAGAACGCATCTCAGACGAGCATTAGAAATAAAATAACACGAGATACAAGTTCGTCCATGTGAGATACGGGCATGTGGAAATTTGCCGGTAACTTTCACCCGCATCAGACAAGGGCAAATGCGTTAAGGGGTTAAACCAACAGTATCTGTGCTTGAACAAAAAATGATTGACAGAAAAAAATAAAATAAAAATAAATAAATAAAATCATTTATCTTTACCTATAATTCTACACTATAATAAAAATTGTAAATTTATAACATAAGTTATTATTGTATCAGATGTATATGTACTTAAATTTTGTATTTTGCTTTATTTAACAAATTTTTAATTTGTTAAGTGAAAAGAAATATACTTATATAGAATGATATATGTATATTTTTTACTACATTTATACATTTCAGTTGTCTTCATTTATTTATTATTTTTTAAATATTTCATTCTTTTATATGCTTACTGATATGTATTCACTATCATTTTTAATGCATTATAGATTTAAAATTCTAATTTAAAAATGCAAACAAAAAAATACTTAAAATCCACACAGTCTCTGGTCCTAAGCTGTGTGGATTTCTGGGAGTGTATTGTATATACAATGCTGTGCCCCCCCCCCCCCCAAAAAAAAAAAAAAAAGAAGCTGCTGCACTTTAAAATTTCTTCTTCTTTTTTTTTTTTTCTTTTTCAGCAGCAACCAATTTTATCATTTAAAAATAGAGGTGAAATGGAAGAGTGAATATGGCAGAAAACAGATATTGAGCTTTTTAGCCCTAACAAGTAATACAAGTCGCTAATCTGTTATTCTTCAATGTTATGTGTAATGTAAATCATCTTGTGATTACAAAGTCTTGTTAATCAAGATTTTTTTTTTTTTTTTTTGGGGGGGGGGGGCTAAGGTTTTTCAAGACGTAATTCCAGATCACTGAAAAGTTTGCAACTGTACTATTCAATTGGGAATGTCAGTATTTTTGGGGGGCTTCAGCCCCTAGCTCCCCCCCCCCCTAAATCCACCACTGGTTAATATATAATATGTCTTATCAAACAAGACTCTTCATTCAATCAAATCCCCCTCAGTCTCAACAACTTTTTATTTTGTTTATAAAAGTATGGCTAAACTAGATCTGATGCTCATCTATCGGATTGATGTTTGTCATGTACATGTATTGATAACTGTCCTCACACTTAAAATAAAAACATTTCTATAACAAACTTACAAATACCTTATAAAATCCTTTTTAACTACTAGCTATTAATTTCGGACACTCCGTGTCCATCTTCAGAGCTAAGTAATTTTCTCTACGCCGTTCTTCAGGAGGAAACCTCGTTGTTTACATTGCCGGGTGTCGTATAGCAGACTCTGGGTACTGCTATCGACTTTAATTTTAGAGTTAATCATTACATAATATATATAGTTTATGCAAAGAAAGGTGATCGTATATTTATGATAATTATAAGCAAAAGGAACGTTGTGTAGAACAAAAACCCTTCGGCGTTAACTAGCTTCGCTATGATGCACTGTTGGGAGATTCAGTCGACATAGAGTAAAATAAAGGTATCTTACCAAATTCCAAAAATAAGTCAGACGAAAGCAATGGCTGGATTTTTCATAATACTTTAATGGACCAAATAATCATCAGGAATGGGCTCTGGACCGCTTGGCGTCATCTTGGTTGCACACAACGATGTAGCCACAGAAGGAATTATAATCCATATCAATCCATGCAATTTACGAACTAAATTCCATTAAAACTTGAAAATACATGTTATAATACACTATTGATTAGATGTGTTAAATTAATTTATTGTCAACTCTGTATATTTTAACGATAAATGAAGATGAAAAAGGTGGATAGAAATCAACACGCGAACAATTTCGTAAAACGCGCATGGCGCGCGCCCGTGGGCGCGGCCGTACCCGAACACGTCTTTTCTATCCGATGGCAAGTCCTCTTCTGTTACTAGAAGATCGCGGTAGATGAGAACCAGCTTCCTAAAACGTCATGACGCTGCCTGGCCAATCAGAGCGAGCGCTCACGTACCTTACCGTAAGGCTAGTAGGGTCCGCTACGGAAGAACGAAAGAGTGAAAATTTGAGCGTTGCTGCCAAGCAATTGTGCAGGGGCGAAACGGTAGAATAGTGAAACTTAATGGAATTTAGTCTGAAGCTTCAATAATGGATCGATTTTGATAAGTTTAATGGGGAATTGATTGAAATTAAATAAACACGATGTCGTACTATACGACACTCTCCCCAAAAACGGGATTTGAAAAAAAAACAAAAAGCACAGGGTGGAAAAGCCAAGAAACACCCGGAGCAAGAGCAAGGGCAACCAAGAAGACGGGTTAGACGGTCACGGACGAGCCCTCTACAAAGGGTTACAGGCCGACACACATAGTGTCTAAAAAAATTGACATAACTTGATGTTACATAATGAGCTGCAATATGACAGCATATAGGTAAGTATACCTCATACAAAGATTTGATTTGATATAAATAAAATCATATTTTTTTTTTTTTTTATCTTAGTCTTGTGTCTTATTTAACGTTAACATCCAACTCACATTTTTACATTCACATAACATTGCCATAGATTGTAGTTGAGAGAGAAAAATTGGTGTTTGCTAAAACGTACTACAGTTTTATTGAAGTAAGTATGTCATAACATTTTGAAAAATAAGTCTTCATCTGTGAGTACAAACAACCAGTTATGCTGGAAAAAAATAAACTCAAAAAAAATTTGAGACCTAAAAAGGTATGGAAGTCATCTCTTCAACTCGGGAATGGGGCCTAGGATATTCCCAGATTGGAGAGAAAACCAGAGGACGGCGAACATCAGGACTACATCCCTGCAGGAAGATGCAATCCCGATACAACCGTACGAAGGGATTAAAGGTAAGAATAACCATTATTATCTTTTTTTTTTTTTTTTTTTATACATATTGAAATAGGTCAGTTGCTAAAAATAAGGCAATGAAAACAAAAAAAAAAATATGAGAGGTGAATATACATAAAAGCATACATAAATAATTATGAACACAAGACGAGCTTTATATAGCTATATGACTAAGATTATTGCTGTAGATGTCAATAAAAAAACTTTTTTTTTTTTATATAATACATAAACATAAGGTCAGTGCCTTGTTTTAAATCATTCTGCCATTTAGAAAAACTTATTAAAACATTTCATGATATATGCAATCAAATTGATGCCTTGGCAGTTCAATAAATATGTAATATTTGATGTTACAAATACCCTAGTATTAACTTCTTATTTTGAGTAACATTCTCTAGCAAATTTAGAGTTCAACACATTGATTCATGACTAATCATTTACATAATAGTGGTCCAATTGCTGAAGATGACTATGATAAGTAATTTTTAAATAAGTAATACACACAAAATACCATCTAGTATTTCCGAATAATATATGTGAATCATATAAAAAAAATAATAAAATTACACAAAAATATATATATAGCTATAGCAAAGCCTAATGAAAATTTTTGAAATCAAATGTTGATGAACACACATAATATAAAAAAAACAGATTAAATTGAGTAAATAAACATACACCTTTTTAAAAATGATGTGTGTTCTGATAAGTATTGTATGAAAATACTGGTAAAAAGAAACTATCTGTTAAGCAAATTGTACACATCTACGTTTTAGATGCACTTAAATACATTGGTAAAAATGAGAAAAAAAATATATGTCACATTTTTTTTTTTTTTTTTTTTTAAACAAACTATTGGATGTGAAAATATAAGTTTGGGTTATGACGTGTCGTTAACCCAATGTAAAAATGAAATGTATACGTGTAAGTGTAATTAGAAAATTGTGTAACCATAAAATACTATTGAATAACTCACAAGAGTCACAAAAGTGAACTGAATAATGAAAAATAAAGCACGAAAACAAATGAAATGTGTTTATGTAAGTGAATTGGGAACAACAAACAAAAATATTGAGAATTTAAGTCTATTAAAAAAATAAGTAAGGTAACATGTGAATAGTTGTAATGAAAGTGAATAAAAAAATTGTCACATAACACGAATAAATCTATTGCTTATGAGAAAATGTCATATTATAGGAATGTGTGAAGTGTAAATAAATGCACAATATTTCCAAAGTAAAATTGAAAAGTGTGGATGTGTAAATGTGAAAATCGTGTAAAAGTTGGCCTAGTATATAAAAACTATGAGAAAAATACAAAAAGAATTAACCAAGTTGACTCAATTGTGGAAGTACAAATGAACAAAAATGTAGAGTAAGTGGATCTACTGATGGTAAAAAAATTGGTCCTCTTATGTGCAGCTCCTGTATAGATCACAAACAATGCCAAAAATGAACATTGTACTTCACATAAGAATCAAACCCAAAAAATTTAACTGCATATAGCACAAAATAAATCAACTATTGAATGTGTGAATAGGAATGTGTAAGAAAGAAGGAAAATAATTCCCCTATAAATGTAAATAAACAAAAACCCTAAGGCTATAAAAAAAAAAAAACTATTGAAATGAATAAATAAATAAAATGTATGGTAACAATATTAAACGGTGGTCACTGCCTAAACTGCACGAATGGCACAATACCGCATAGGCCTGTCCAGCAGTACCATCGTATATTGTCCATAAACAGGAACCGTCATTCCCATCAATGGGTTGCCAATGAGTGCAGGAAAGGAGAACCACATGAAGAGCTATTATCTTAATGTAAACAAGAGCACCTGAAGGCTCGAAAGAAAACTATTGTAATGAACTAAAATGAACATGTATGTAATAAGGATAAAATAAAATTCACCTAATAGATAAATAGACAAAAGCAAATCAAGAACCATGAAAGAAAACAGAAATCAACTCATAACAATCTATGCAATCTCACCACCAAATTGTCACCCTCAAAACAACTGGTGAATGTGAGTGAAAATGTGTAAAGTGTATAAATTGTGAAAGGTCCAGACGTTTACACCGCCAAAATAAACGCTGTCCAAAATGTGTGAAAATAACTATTGAACATAGTTGAACAAGTTGAAGTCCAAAATCTAACACAGAACAAGAAGAACTAAAGTCTAAAAGTGTAAAAAAAAATAAATAAAACATAACTAAAGTTAAATGAATGTAAATATTTGTGAATTGAACATGTATATTGATGTCTCCTAACCCAATGCATTATAGTGTGCAGGTTATATGGAGATTTAGAGAAATAAATTGAAGTTTTTGGAAAAAAAATAAAAAAAACATTTTGAAACATGAACAAAACAAATAAAGGTAATTGAATGTGAATAAATGTAAATAAAAAATTTTGAGGACTCCTAACCCAATGCATTGAATGTGCAGGTTATATGGAGATTTTAAAATGAAATAAAGTTTTGTAAATGCAAAGCAAAATTGACGTTATGTGACGCACAAAAACATAAATTGGAAAAAGAAAAAAAAAAACTATATGGGGAAAAAAAAAGTGAGTTTTACAAGAAACGTATGTGTAAAATTGAAACATTTTTTTTTTGTAATGAAATACAAAGATTTTTAATTAAGTGACATTATAATGTGAGAAGCCAAAAAAAATTGAGGTTAAAAAAGACGTAAAGAGCTTACTTTTACGTAACAAGTCATTCTATTACTGTGAATGTAAATATAAAAAGAATGTGAAAAAAAAATCTTGTTTGTGTAATTGTTTTTTTTTTTTTTTTTTTTTTTTTTATATATATATAACTGACTGGGAAAAGAAAAATAAAAAAAATTTAGCTATACCTAAAGTTTATGCATAAGCCATACGATAATCCGCTCATGTACATGTGATAAATGAGAAAATAAAACATATAAATACACTAAAATTCATACCTTGTAGCTATTAGAAATTGGCAAAAAGGCAACATTAAAAAAATAAAAACAATGTGTATCTATGATCAAGGTTACGTAAACAATAAGTTAAATAACACATAATTTTTTTTTTTTTTTTTTTTTTTTACGTAGTATGGCTTGATGTAGAGCCACCACGAAACTCAAAAATTAAAATGAATGTGAGAATATATGAACAAGTCTAAAAAAAATATATATGCATAATCAATAAAATAAATAAAAACACATAAATTCTCCTTGTCACCAAGCATGACGTAGAGCCACCACAACTAACTCCAAAAATCAATATTACTTAAAATTGGCTCTTTCTATGTAATTATAACTAAATTGTAAATGATCAAAAATAAAAGGAAACAAATGGAAAAATTAATTCACATTTTGTGACTTGTAAATATAAAGCTATATAACTTATGATACTTAGAAAACTCAAGAAATATTTATATATATTTACACACAATAATAAATAATAAGAAAAATATGCAATAATTCAAAAGTATGTACGCAAAATCGATGTTAAATAAAAAAAATTGTGAACGTCTCTACTACTGGAGAATACATATATACAAAGCACACATATAAAAATTATTTAAAAAAAAACTTTTTTTTTTTTTTTTTTTTTTTTTTGTTTAGCCAAACATTTCCCACAAAAAAAACGAAATATGATGATAATATATATATTTTCCTAAAAATAACACACAAAAAAACTAGATACTTGAAGGTATATTAAATGGAAAATCATTTAAATCGGACATCTATAACGTAAGATGTCAAAAAAATAAAATAAAATGTAGCTATGAATAGCCTGTATGTCCGTTGAATAAATAATTTTTTTTTTTTTGTTTGAATAGTTCTATTTTTCATACAGTTCGTGCTATAGGAGAGAAGAAAAAAAAACTAACACCCGTTAAAAAGGATACAGTAGGAATCAACATTTCATGAGAACAGGTCTTCACCGTCAATCCTTAGATTGTCACCTCCTCAATATTTGTTAAAAACAATAGCCGGCAGTTCCAAGCCTTGAAGAGAGGACGCAAGGAAACATACGGCGTCCCATATCTTCTTTGAGAGACACTCCAAAAAGATGTCGATGGAATTGAAAAGCTTTACCCGAAATAGTTTCATGTTGAATGCTATAAGTAGCATGATTTTACAGCTTCTAAACGATCGTCAATTTATTGCATGTTAACAAAACAATGTAACGGCGAAATCCAGGCTTCTGAGGCTTAAATTAATAAAACGGAATTAACAGTCAAGTTCGGTTGAACGAAAAAAAATTGATCTTAAATGTATTAATTTATACAATCTCTTCTTCCATTTGAGAGTTCTGAAATACTGCTTTTCAATGTTTTTGTAACTACTTTCTTCTGACAAAAATCTCGCTGTCCAGTAAAAGTACATCGTGCGAAAATGGCACGTGCACCACATGTCGTATAGCAGACTCTGGGTACTGCTATCGACTTTAATTTTAGAGTTAATCATTACATAATATATATAGTTTATGCAAAGAAAGGTGATCGTATATTTATGATAATTATAAGCAAAAGGAACGTTGTGTAGAACAAAAACCCTTCGGCGTTAACTAGCTTCGCTATGATGCACTGTTGGGAGATTCAGTCGAGATAGAGTAAAATAAAGGTATCTTACCAAATTCCAAAAATAAGTCAGACGAAAGCAATGGCTGGATTTTTCATAATACTTTAATGGACCAAATAATCATCAGGAATGGGCTCTGGACCGCTTGGCGTCATCTTGGTTGCACACAACGATGTAGCCACAGAAGGAATTATAATCCATATCAATCCATGCGATTTACGAACTAAATTCCATTAAAACTTGAAAATACATGTTATAATACACTATTGATTAGATGTGTTAAATTAATTTATTGTCAACTCTGTATATTTTAACGATAAATGAAGATGAAAAAGGTGGATAGAAATCAACACGCGAACAATTTCGTAAAACGCGCATGGCGCGCGCCCGTGGGCGCGGCCGTACCCGAACACGTCTTTTCTATCCGATGGCAAGTCCTCTTCTGTTACTAGAAGATCGCGGTAGATGAGAACCAGCTTCCTAAAACGTCATGACGCTGCCTGGCCAATCAGAGCGAGCGCTCACGTACCTTACCGTAAGGCTAGTAGGGTCCGCTACGGAAGAACGAAAGAGTGAAAATTTGAGCGTTGCTGCCAAGCAATTGTGCAGGGGCGAAACGGTAGAATAGTGAAACTTAATGGAATTTAGTCTGAAGCTTCAATAATGGATCGATTTTGATAAGTTTAATGGGGAATTGATTGAAATTAAATAAACACGATGTCGTACTATACGACAGCCGGGGAAATCTTGAGATCGTCGTTTCACTTCATTTCGTTTTTTTGCAGGAGTTGTTGCCAGACTGTAGGAAGGAGGTAGTGCTCTCGGTTGTTCACAGCATTATTATTGGTTATTATTTCAAGGGCCTCCCGTTTTAGTGCATAATTATCGTTATTGTAAGGGGCTATTTTGTTGATGTTAATTGAGTTAATATTTATAGGGTTATTGTTGTGGGTGGTGGAGAAAGCTGTAGATGATTTTCCAAATTTTAGATTGGTGCGGTGTTATTTTTCGCATTCTGAAATTTTACGTTTTGTCATTCCGATATAACAGGCTTTATTTCCGTTGGTGTGCTCAAAGTCTATTTTATAAATGCCAGAGGTAGAATTTTGTTGAATGATGTTTTTTCATTACTGATGTGTTGGAAGATGTTTTTATTGAGTTTTATTGGGATGTTTATGTTTACATTTTTGGCTTTGTTTTTTATTTTAAGGCTGGCGCCATTACAAAAGGGGATAGCTGTAGTGAAATTGGGTTTAGATTTTTGGGCCCTGTTGATTTTGTTCAAGGATTTTAAGCGTTTTTTATATAACTTATTCACTAGGTTTTTAGAGTAATTGGCTTTTAAAGCAATTTTTTTAATGTAGTTAAGTTCAGTTTTGAGTAAGTTTTTGTTAGAGCATACAAGCATAGCACGGTTAATATAAGAACGAAGGGCTGATAATTTGTATGAGAGAGGGGTATTACAATTTTTATTTATGATTTCGGTGTTAGCAGTAGGTTTTCGGTATATAGTAGTGTCAAAAGAATTATTAGGATTTTTTATAATTTTTATGTCTAGAAAATTTAGATTGTTGTTGGTTTCTTTTTCTATGGTGAACTTAATATTGTTGTCAAGATTGTTAAGGTCGGTTAAAATGTTGTCAGGGTTTTCGGAGTTAGGGATTATGGCAAAAATGTCATTGACGTATCGTGTCCAGAATTTGCATTTGTTAATAATGTGGTTGGCAGAATTTTCGAGGAGGCGGAGTTTTAATTCGGCGACAATTCCGGAAATGGGGGATCCCATAGGGACCCCTTGAGTTTGGTGGTAGATGTTTTGGTTGAAGCTAAAGTATGATTCATTTAAAAGGAGGTTGTTGGCACGGATTAGCGTTTCACTTGTTTTATTGTCTCCATAGGTGTCGATTAATTTGGCGTTGACTATTTGGGTGATTTCGGGAATATTAATGGATGGACGTCAAAGCTAACTAATTTATCTGTGTAATTTAGATTAACATTACGGAGTTTTTCGAGGAACATTTCATTTGAGTTTATTGAGAGGGTGGAGGGAGGAAGAAGTGAAAGATAGATATTTTTCAAGGGAGTAAGTGGGACCTTCGGATTTGTTTACAATGGGACGGAGTGAGGGAGGGTTTTTGTGATCTTTATATTTAGCAAAAAGTCGAGGGATAGTAGATGCGTGATTATTAAATATTGGTTGGTTATTGTCGGGCCATTGACCAGTTTTAATGAGATCTTTGGTTTTACTTATGAGTTTATTTAAAGGGGGGAGGGGGATTTTTATGGCTTTTAGTTTTTCTATAGTGTCTTGCATCATGTTATTGTAATGGGTTCGGTCCATAATAGTTATTAGGTTGGTTTTATCCGACATTAGAAACGTGAGATCGGGATTGTTTTTAAGGTTTTGGAGGCATTTGATATCTTCAGAAGCAGTGTAAATTTTGTTTAGTTTAGATAGAGATTTTATAGCAGTGTTACGGATAATTTGTTGTTTAAGAGGGGGAATGTGGTCGATTGCGGTTTCTATGTGAGCAATGGAGTCTTTTAAATTAGGTTTGTCGTTAAGGATATATTTTGCTCCTAGTTTTAAGAGAGAGGCTTGGTGTGAATTGGGTTTAAATGTCGAAAGATTATTGTATGGATAAGTAGTTAGGGGTGGAATATTAATAAGTTTAGGGGTTTTTTTTAGGATCAAGTGATGAAGTTTTTTCCTGTGACGTTTTTGAATGGTTTTTTGTTCAACATCAGTAAAGTGTTTTATTTTTTCAGAAAATTTTGGAGTGGAAGTCTTCCGCTTTACGTGCAGATGCTCAAACCATTGAGCTACCCTGGCTGATTACCAGCTAGGCATTTCTCACACAATATCCGTTGGCAAAGTCACCGAGTCTGTAAACACAGCTGTATCAGGTGACATTAATATTCATGGCACAACTCCAATAGACCACGAAATTTTAATTTAATTTAGAAATTTATTCATCAACCATGAAATATCATTTCAGAAAATTTTGGAGTGGAAGGCTGATATTTTATACCAACTATGTGAAAAATACCAGAGTCGGGAATCGAACCCGGGCCTTCCGCTTTACGTGCGGATGCTCAAACCATTGAGCTACCCTGGCTGATTACCAGCTAGGCATTTCTCACACAATATCCGTTGGCAAAGTCACCGAGTCTGTAAACACAGCTGTATCAGGTGACATTAATATTCATGGCACAACTCCAATAGACCACGAAATTTTAATTTAATTTAGAAATTTATTCATCAACCATGAAATATCATTTCAGAAAATTTTGGAGTGGAAGGCTGATATTTTATACCAACTATGTGAAAAATACCAGAGCCGGGAATCAAACCCGGGCCTTCCGCTTTATTTTGTTAGTTAGGTGGTTGAATTCGTCTGGATCTGTATTTAATTTAAGTTCTTGTGTGAGTTTGTTGGTTTGCATTTTGAGTTTATAGATAGAAATGGATTTTTGTTGTGTAACCAATATGTAAACAAATGTAAAAAACGAGGTTTCCTCCTGAAGAACGGCGTAGAGAAAATTACTTAGCTCTGAAGATGGACACTGAGTGTCCGAAATTAATAGCTAGTAGTTAAAAAGGATTTTATAAGGTATTTGTAAGTTTGTTATAGTCAATTATCCTTTTCTTTAAAATACGTTTAATAAAAACATTTCTTTTTCTTATTATACTTATATATTATATTTAAAAATCTTTTAATTACTTTTATTTCAATGAATTTAACTTAAGCCTTTAGTTATTTCTTTCCTCCTTTTAAATTTCTCATTTTCTTTACATGTTGCTCAATGTTAAACATCAATCTTTGTTTACTTTTTATCATTGCCATTTTATGAAGTTCTAATGTTTCTATTTTAACTGTAGCCATCGCATCATAATTGCTTAATTTAATTTACCTGAGTGTTTTGGCTTTTGCCACTAGAGAGCGTCATCATCGATGTTTTATGCAAATGTGATGTTCTGTGAGTAGTATAAATGCACAGGATATCTATCGTATTTGGCAGTTGAGCAGCTGGTCAATAGCAATGCTGGTTACTCAGCGATGAGAGTTGTTTGTTGATGTTGAGCTGGTCTCACATCGTAATTTTAAAAATGTTTTTTTATGAGGCGATTTTTCTGAAATGTATTTATGGTTTATTTAATTTAGTTTCTTCAATATATTAAAAATATTTAAGGTTAGTTTTTGAAATATAGTCATCGTTTCTTTAAAAATTTGACTTTGAGTTGACAGAACTTCCGTTAATGATGGAACTTTATATTATGATCAAATCTTCATTTAAACTCACTGGTCAACCTGGAGACCGTGAGATGTAAATTCTCCACATAATTTTTTTCTGACTGGTCAACTGGGCGACCGTGAGGTAGTGCTAGTTGATTCTTCATCTTATAAGTTTCTTCTTTTTTTCAGTGGTCATGTTGGCAACCCTGATGATCGTTCATTATTAAATTAATTAAATATATAAGTGCAATCTTCTGAAGTTACAAATTTGTCCATAGAGTTTTTTTTTTTTCGTTTTCTATGATCATTCTGCGACCTAGATGTATCGTATTGTTTTTTTTTGTTACAAGAATTTTTACAAATTAGAACCTTCTGTCAGGAAAGTGTTATCAACTTTGTTGTCAAGTTTTTCTGTTACCTACTGAAATTGTAATAAGGTAAATATGAAAAACTATGTATCTATATTGTTGAATCTAATTGTTAAGTTTTTTGTTATATACTAATGTTTGAATAAATTTTATTAAGTTTGAAAAATTTTGTTGTTGTCATTTTGAGTCAACACATTTACTTATTAATCAAATCATTTTTAATTAAACTCAAACTTAAGCGTTTTCACTAAACTGTGTTTTTGCTTAATAAGATTTTCTTAAAGTTTAACCTTTTATAAAAGGCTGTTATCATGTATCCATGCTGCAGTGCGTACATTGGATTTCATTTAACCTTTGTAAGAGTTTCAAATGCAGGAGTCTTTGTGTTTAGCAAAAATATTGCAATTTTTTCTACAAGAACAAGCAATAGGTTCCTTGAAAGATCATACCGCAAATTTATAAAAGAGCACAGTAATATTGCCGTCTATTGATGAAAAAACAAAAAACGTTGATCATCATAGCAAAATTATGGAAATTTTCATTTTAATTATTTCTTAAAATGTAAGATGGAATACCTTGGGGGTCTCTTCAGTGTGAAGGCCCACGGGATGTGTCCCAAATGCTCTGCCATAAAAATCAAATGAAAATAAACAATTTACTTCTGGTTGGTTTGGTTTGGTTTATTTCTCTTATTCACTACAATTAATTATACCAGATTTACTTCTTAAAGTGGACCCAGAAACACTATGAACAACCATGTTTAACAAGTACATGATCCCGGTGCCTGTTAGGCCAAAGTGCTTATTATTTAATACATAGGCTATTAGTTGGGATGAAGTTCAGTTTTTGAAGTCGATGCAGGCGGATCAGAAGGGTGACACACAGTCCTACGATGCTTTACTTTAGGGTGCATAACCCATTTCACATCTCCTGTCAAAATTTGTGTCAGGAATGGGTCATTTTTGTACCGGGAAAGAAAGGTGGCAATTTGGTCATCCTGTTGATTAGCTGTCAGGTTATGTGGAACCCAACGATCCAACTTTCTCGTAAAACCCAACTTAACCAGCCGTCTCTTGACCATTGTCTGGTGTACGTTAAAGATTTCTGCCAATTCTTGCACAGTTGGGTTCGGGCTGTTCCTTATGGCTTGGTTAATATTGTTGTCTCCAATGTGTGATGGCTGTCCACTCCTAGTCTGATCTTGACAGCTTCTGTCTCCTTCCCTAAATTTACAAAACCATTGACAACATGTGCTTTCATCTATTGCATCCTCCCCATAAACTTGACAAACATTGCGATACACTGTGGCTGCTGTGCTCTTTTTATCGAACTCGTATAACAAACAATGTCTTATTATGCTCCTTCTCGCTTTCCATGTTACACCCTCTGATATTTTTTTTTAGATTATTAACTTTGCCAGACAGGGTGCATTTATATGTGAGCCAACCACACTTTTGAATGGCCAACGATTTGCATCATTACAATGTCATGCGTGTCAAATCCATAGCAAATTTGCAAAACCAAAAACGGGTAGAGCTTTCACACTCACACAATAGTTTAGTGAGAAGATTATTTATATAGATTTTTTTTTTTTTTTTTTCAATTTTATGATTTCAATTTTTTTTAATTTTATTAACAATTTTATATCCTTGACACAAATTTTATCCATTTTTAGTATTTGAAACCCTTTATCAATATTTGATCAAATCAAAGTAAAGTATATTCTGAATACAGCTTTTGATACTAATAATAATTTGCATAGCTAAAAATTAGCTGTTTTTCCTGACAGAAAATAGGAGCATATATTTGGTTTATATTTACAAACTTTGGGATTTCTATTTGCAGTAAAAATTTCCCTAATGGTAAATTACTTGAATTTTTCTATGGAATAAAGCCAATTCAGAATAAATATTTGCTTATGATATACTTTTATTATTCAGATTAACATATGTTACATTTTAGAGCTGTGTTATGTCTCAAATTCATTTTTGGCAAAATGATATCATAATACCATAACAGTGTACTATAAGTGTTAAGATGACTGTATATCTGCAATCGTGAACATGTAAAGTTCAATATTAACCTATGAGAATATTTTGTCCTGTAATAGTTGCTAAAAAAATTTTTATTCTTTCCTTTAGTGAATTAAGAAAAAGAAATGACAAAGAGATTGGTTTGCCAAAAAACAGCATAAAACATTCTTATAAAGTGAACAAGAATAAAATAAATTAGTAGAATAATAACTAAAGGTAACATTTCTAAATATTTTGGTGTAAGTATATTCAGTCACTATCAAAACAGATCAATAAAAGTGGGAAAACGTACACAACAAAAAAATGAGAAAAACTAAAAAACTGAAATTTTTTTTTGAAATAAAGGTGTCAGATTTTGTAATACATTATGCTATAATTCTGATTATAAAGTATGGTTAGGATTTATAATTATATATTATATAAACAAAGTTTCAGCAAAAATACATCAGCATACTTCCTTCAGGTGTCTTAAAATCAATTGTATCAGAAGGGGGTCCATTATAGACATCATTATATGCACAAACTCTAACATAGTTTCTTGAATTTGGTCTAAATATATCCACCAAAGCTTCAGTGACATTACTGGGGACAGTAACTTCACGTTTATGTTCTTCGGATTCATCTTTTGTCCATGTCTGAATCTGTTATAAATGATTAAAAAATAAGATACAGGGATAACTGAATTCACATCTAATTTTAAACATTAAACAATTGATAATGAGACTAAGTTTTATGCCTCTATTTCACATATGGTTTACCAAGACATTTCAGTGAAGAAAAGAAAAATTACAATATTTGGCATGTTTTTCCTGCCAGGTATGGCATGGGAAGCTTTTAGCAAAACTAAAACAAAATCAATAACAAGAAATCTCAGATCCAAATTAAATTATTACAGGAATGCACTTACTTTATAACCTCTAAAATGCCCAAACAAAGAATCAGGTGAAACAGGATCCCATACAAAAACAGCAGATACTGAATCTTTAGGACTCAGGAGTCTGAAATTTAAAGGAGCTTCTCTTGGAACTTAAAAAGATAATGTAATAAGAATTTATGTCAGCATAAATATTATTTTGAAATGGAATAAAAAAAATTAATACTTTATATATATATATGAAATAATATTCTATAATAGGTTGGAAAGTTGTTTACATAAACATAATTTTGTGTTTGTGTTAGACGGTAGCACTGTATATCTAAAACTGACTTGTTAACATATAATTATGCGAGTAAGCATAACAATAAGTCATTCATATTTGTTCAACAGAATAACCTAAAAACATACAGCAATTAGCAACTTAAAATTCCATCAAATAGGATTAGTCTGTTGCATGAAAGACAAAACCTACATATGGTTGCCCGGTGCTGTATATTTGCTGAAACATCACTGGAGGCATCCATGTGGAGACTCAAAAAGTTTTTTGTTCTGTCTGTGTGTCGCACGATAGCATTCATAAAAAATCCCCCTATTGACTTGCAAATTGGTACACATGTTTAACAACCACACAGAATTAGCTGTGTGGGGATCGAATCGCTCCCAATACGGAAACGGAACGCACCCGAACTGAACTACTCAACACACCTCTGCGTGGGTGTAATTCTCTTGGCAGCTAACTGTCATATTAACTGTTTTCATATCTAAACAGTTTTGGTTTGTATTCGATCGGCGCCATTGTAACACACATATATTGTTTTGCGTTGATTTGTTATTAATTAAATATTGTTATGGTTAGTATCGCTTTTTATAATTAGTGTGTGATGTATGTTAAAATCCTTCTGATTACCTACCATAATACGACTAGCCATAAGTGGTGACCCGCATATTTTGAACATCATTCATATTGTTTTCTATTGTGTTCGCTATTCAAGATGCCATCCGACAACGAAGGGGTTACACTGCCTTCAGTAAATAGAGTTTCGGTAAAGGTACCTCCATTCTGGAAAGAGAATGTGCGAATATGGTTCACGCAAATAGAGAGCCAATTCGTCAATGCTGGAATCACAGCGGATACTACTAAATATCATACCGTAGTCGGAAATATTGAAACGGATATACTCAGCCAGGTGAGTGATATTATCACTTCTCCTCCTTCTTCTAATTCTTATGAGGCACTAAAGTCGAGATTAATTGAAGTTTACACTGACTCCGAAGAACGTCGATTAAAAAAGCTGTTACAAGATCTTGACTTAGGCGATAAACGTCCGTCAGTGTTACTTCGGCAGATGCAGGATTTAGCCGGCAGTAAGGTAGGGAATGATCTATTAAAATCTCTTTGGCTTCAGCGCTTGCCATCACAAATGCAAGCAATTTTAGCTACTTCGGATATTGAGCTATCAAAATTAGCTGTAGTAGCAGACAGGATAGCCGACGTTACATATTCTAACTCAATTAACTTAGCCGAAACACAGCCTAAAACAGGAAATGATCTTGCTATAAATAATGTAGTAAATGACTTGCAACAACAAATTCATGAAATTAATAAAAAAATTGATAAACTCTTTAAAATTTGTTCGCAAAATAGAACACGTAGTCGAAATTCCGATTCAAAATCTCGTTCCCCTAAACGTGAAGTTATTTGTTGGTATCATAAAAAATTCGGTGATAAATCCACGAAATGTTCGCAGCCATGCCATTTTAAGTCGAAGGAAAACTAGAAGGCCAAGCGTGGGCGGCGACAAACGCCTATGGCCAGAACAATTGTCGCCTAGTGGTTTTTGAAAAAACTTTGGGTATAAACCTGCTGATTGACACAGGCGCCGATTTATCAGTTTTGCCACCGACAGCCGATGAACGCCGTAAACCAATTTCAGTTTTTCAGCTAGTTGCTGCAAATGGCACAAAAATTAACGTATATGGAAAACGTTCCGTAAATTTAAATTTAGGTTTACGTCGAATTTTGCCATGGACGTTTACTGTTGCGGAGGTCTCTCGACCAATTTTAGGGGCTGATTTCCTACATCATTATGGAATTATTGTTGACTTAAAATCAAAAAAACTCATAGATGGCCTAACACAAGTCACTTCTATCGGCAAAATTTCTTCAGAACCCGTCCCAAAAATAACTGTTCTGCATGATACCATTCAATTTGATAAATTATTAAGGAAGTACCATTCTGTATTTGAAGATGTTCCTAAATCACCGAACGATTCTACATGTGTTAATGTAATGCATGTTATCGAAACTAAAGGTTCTCCGGTTGCTGCTAGAGCCAGACGCTTAGCTCCTGACAAATTAGCCGCTGCAAAATCCGAATTTACATATTTAGTGCAAAAGGGAATTTGTAGTCCATCAAAAAGTTGTTGAAGCAGTCCATTACACATGGTTCGGAAACCGGACGGTTCATGGCGCCCATGCGGCGACTACCGTGCTTTAAACGCTATAACAGTACCTGACAAATACCCAATTCGCCATATTCATGACTTTACTTCGAATTTACACGGCAAAGTAATTTTTTCCACATTGGATTTAAAGAAAGCTTATCACCAAATCCCAATGAATAAGGAAGACATTCCCAAAACTGCAATAATTACCCCTTTTGGTTTATACGAGTTTAACTTCATGACTTTTGGCCTACGCAATGCGGCGCAGACTATGCAGCGTTATATGGACCAAATACTCTCTGATCTCGATTTTTGTTTTGTATACATCGATGATCTTCTTGTCGCATCCTCCTCAGTTGAAGAACACTTTAATCATCTTAATACTATTCTAAAACGGCTTGCGGATCATAATTTAACTGTAAATTTATCCAAATGCACATTCGCTTCAGACAAAGTTACATTTCTTGGACATCTTATTGATAAATCTGGTATAGCTCCTTTGCCGGAAAAGGTTCAAGCTATCGTAGATTACCCAAAACCCCAAACTGTAAATGAATTGCGTCGATTTCTGGGAATTTTAAATTTCTATAGACGTTTTTTGCCTCATGCAGCCGAAATGCAGCTTCATTTACATGCCATGCTAGGTACTAGCAAGAAAAATGATAAAACACCTTTGGTATGGTCCAACATTACTAACTCTGAATATCAACAGTGTAAACAAACACTTACTCAGGTTGTTAATTTAGCTCACCCGGATCTTAGCAAACCTATTGCACTAATGTGTGATGCTTCGGATAAAGCAGTTGGGGCTTGTGTTCAGCAACACACGGGAAAAGCTTGGGAACCTTTAGGTTTTTTCTCTAGGAAACTGAGTGAAACTGAAATTAAGTATAGTGCATACGACAGAGAACTTTTGGCAATATTTGCGGCAGTAAAATATTTTCGCTATTTACTAGAGGGGAGAAATTTCACTATTTTCACTGATCATAGACCCTTACTAAAAGCTTTTACTAAGCAATATGACACCCTTTCACCCAGACAGGTCCATCAATTAAATTTCATTGCTCAGTTTACTACTGACATCCGCCATGTGAGCAGTCAAGAAAATATTGTAGCTGACACGTTTTCTAGAATATGCAACGTTAAATATCCTGATGCCATTGATTTTAATTTAATTGCAAAAAGTCAGGATGACGATCCAGAACTTAAAAAAAAAAATTCTTGAAAATAATGAATTTAATCTTAAATTTCAAAAATTACACATCCCAAACAGTGATTTGCAACTTTTTTGTGACACATCAACTAATAACGTGCGACCCTATATTCCTCAAGAATTCCGTAAGTCTGTTTTCAATGCCATACATGGGTTAGCACACCCAGGTGTAAAAACAACAGTTAAACTAATTACAGAACGTTTTATTTGGCCAGGTATAAAAAAAGAGGTTGCATTAATGGCTAAATCTTGCATCGCTTGTCAAAAAGCAAAAATTTCTCGCCATGTATCTGCACCCTTAGAGGAATTTAAAGTACCAAATGCACGTTTCTCACACATAAACATCGATCTCATTGGACCATTGCCATCTTCACAGGGCTTTGCATACTGCCTTACCTGTATTGATAGATGTACACGGTGGCCTGAAGCTTTTCCAATTTCGGATATAAAAACTGACACGGTAGCTCAGGCACTCTACACCGGATGGTTCGCAAGATTTGGAATACCAGAAAGTATAACTACAGATCAAGGACCTCAATTTCGTGGAGATTTGTTTAGAGCTCTATCAAAAAATTTTGGTATTAGACTAACTCGCACAATGGCATACCACCCACAATCGAATGGAATTATAGAGAGATGGCACCGCACTTTAAAACAAGCCATCATGTGCCACACCTCCGTACATTGGACACTTGCTTTACCTGCTGTTTTATTAGGGTTACGCACTGTCTTCAAAAAAGACCTTAATTGTTCATCAGCTGAATTAGTTTATGGACAGAATCTGCGTTTGCCAGGACAATTTTTTATGGCAAATGACAATATCCACGTTGACAATGACTTTCTCCAAAAATTAAATAATCATTTTCATCAACTTAGTTCCAAGCCCACTTCAAATCACAGCAAGAAACAAGTTTTCATATTTAAAGATTTAAAAACATGTTCCCATGTTTTTCTTAGAGTTGATGCAGTTAAACCATCATTACATACTCCATATACAGGCCCTCATGAGGTGATTAAACGTGGAGCAAAAACGTATACCCTCCGCATCAACCACAAAGTAGTCACTGTCTCAATTGACAGGCTGAAACCTGCACATCTTATCTCAGATGATCAGCTTAAACCTACATCTGTTTCTACGGATGACAAACTGGACACTACACCTGTTAGCCAGGAACCTGATCCCTCTGCAGATGAGACTTTGCCAAAACAATCAGTGGATCCTCCGGACATACCAAAACCCGTCGTACAGACACGTTGTGGACGTCGGGTTCATTTCCCAAAGAAATATACTGAAACTGTACATATAAACTATTAACTTTTTTATTAGTTTTTTAGACTCTGCTTCTTCCAGGAGGGGAGATGGTGTGGGGATCGAATCGCTCCCAATACGGAAACGGAACGCACCCGAACTGAACTACTCAACACACCTCTGCGTGGGTGTAATTCTCTTGGCAGCTAACTGTCATATTAACTGTTTTCATATCTAAACAGTTTTGGTTTGTATTCGATCGGCGCCATTGTAACACACATATATTGTTTTGCGTTGATTTGTTATTAATTAAATATTGTTATGGTTAGTATCGCTTTTTATAATTAGTGTGTGATGTATGTTAAAATCCTTCTGATTACCTACCATAATACGACTAGCCATAGCTGTATATAATAACGGGAGACTTGGCGTTGGAATATTAAAACCCGAATAAACTACTACGTCAGAAACGCCAAAAGAAAAATATTTGTGATGCATACAGCTTTTTCGGTAGCCTTAAGCATCATAATTGGAAGATTGCGGGTTCGGTACTCGAGCTGGCCAAAGACCGTCATGTACACTAATGGTGGCTGGTGCACGTAAAATCTGTCGTGGCTGCAATGTGCTCATGAACTCGAATTCTTTGAAGCTTTTCATATTTATAAATATTTTAAAAACCTTGTAAATTGTGATTTTGCTGTTCCCTATTTGTCTGATTGTTGGAAATTTTACATTCAGTATACCTTTTCTTATTTTTTCTACTGTTTACACAGCTAACATTCCTAAATGCCTATTGGCCACACACTCCACCTTTCCCGTAATCCTATTGATTGAACTAAATTCGGTCCCTCTCCTATATATACAAGCACTTCTCCAGATTCAAAATTCTTTTTGCACTGAAGACGGTACGCTTAAGGTTACCAAAACAGCTGTATGCATCACAAATATTTTTCTTTTGGCATTTCTGACATAGTAGTTTATTCGGGTTTTAATTAGCTGTATAGTTTTGAGTGTTAATTCTATTTGTAGCTTGTGTACAAGGACACACCAAAGTTCTTCAAGGGTTGTTGCACAAATCAGGAGAAAAAATTCTCTGAGTTTTCCCCATCTGTCGTAAAAGTAAAACAAATGACATGTAATCACGCAGCATTAAAATCTAACATATTTACAAGTCAACTGAACATATTTAGGGTATATTAATTTTGTTAACTTACTGTGGTTGGGGAAAAAAAAATAATTGACTTTTTTTTCTTTATTTCAAGCACTAAAATTTAAAAAAAGATTTCATTATTTAAAAAAAAAAAAAGAAAAAATTCCAATGTTTTTCCAAAAAATTTCAAAATTCCCCAAATTTACTCTGTTTTTGCAATAAATTTTGAAATTCCTTGAGTTTTCCCTGTTTCATTAGATGTTGCTTCTAATAGCTATGATAGTTTACTCTGTCCCATAATACTGAAATTACTTCCCTCAGATTTAACTTTAAGTTTTTCAAGGACACAAGACTCAAATGGAAAATGGGACATTCACTCATTGATTAATTTTCTCCGTTGTGAAACAGAAAGCCGTGAATGTGCATTTGCAGTTTATAAAAATGAAATTAAATGCTCGGTTACACAAAACACTGCTAAATTTGATAAAAATGTAAATAAAGAAAAATACCTTTATAAGCCCACATTTCCCATAAAAAACTTTAAATTTAATACTCCTACAGCTATTAAGTTGCTAACAAACGATGGTGATAACCATTGCATTTTTTGTAATCGTGATCATGAAAATGAAATGTGCACTCTATTAAACATTAACGAGAAAAAAAGATCTGTTATAAAAACAAGGCAGGTGTTTCATTTGTTTACAGAAAAAACACTGTATAGTAGATTGCCTGAATAAAAAACCTTGTTTGATTTGAAATAAAATGCATAGCATTGTGTTACGTTACAAAAAGGAAGATTCTAGAGTAAATGAAAATGATGGGAATTCAGAAAAAATCACTAAATCACGTTGTTAACTTAATTTTGCTCCAAACAGCAACTGTAGAATTAATTGGTAAAAAATCAAAGAAAACTATTTGTACAATTTTTTATAGCGGCGCCCAGCGAACGTATATTGAAACAGATGCTTCGAAATCATTAGGTCTTCCTCGTCTGGGAAAAGAAAAACTGTTTATTCATACGTTTCACATTCTCTGAACCCACAATGTCATATGTGTTACAGAGTAGAAGTTAAAATAATAAATAAAATCAACAGTTCGGAAGAAAAATTGAAGCTATCGAAATAGATTATATTACGCAAGCGATGTTAGAACCAGTCTCCTCATGGGCCACAGAAAACTACATGGAAGACCACATGCGGCCCGGAAGCACGGGTTGGCCACCCCTGTGTTAAAAGATACAGAAAAAAAAAATCACTTAATGCCAAAATTAAAGTTAATAAAAGATATCGCTAATGGTTCTTCTTTGATATGTTTAAAGTCTTGAGCAGTAAGTCTGGCCTTATTTCTTATGAAGTACAAAAGTTACAACTAAAAACACAAGAATACCCAAAATTTTAAAATGGTGTAGTGTAAGCATTAACGATATGAGAGTTCTAAACCTAGGTGCAGTGCCTTCTGTGGAGGAGGTCCCATATTTATTTAAGAAATTAACAATATAAACTGAGAGTAATTACAATAAATATTTATAAACAAATAATAGTCTGTAATAACACTGCTTCTGCATGAAAATTGCCCCAAACACTATTTTTGCAAATTCTTATGTAAAATGACCTCCTGAATCCGAATATGACGCCCATTTTGTCCTATCACACAATGATTTTTAGGGAGGGGGTTGCCACTGAAATTATGTATTACATTTCTTATATTTTTTAATCTATTATTAATTTTATTTATTAAACACTATTTATTTATTTATTTTTTTTAACTGTTAAATTAATTCTTTTTCATTCTCCAAATCAAATTCATGGCCATAAAATTACCAAACAGTGAAAAAAATTGGGGGAGAAGGTGGTATTCCAAGAAAATGGTTGGTGACTGGGCAAAATGGGAGTCATATTCAAGTTCAGGTCATTTTACATGAGAATCAGCAAGAATGTTTTTTTTTTTTTTTTTTTTTTTTTTTCAGCGTAGTGTAGTTTGCTAAATGAAAAAGATATTAATACTTAATTAATTTTAGCTTTAATTTATATTAAAAAAAAAAAAAATGATTTTATAAAAATTTTTACCATCTTCACCAGAATATCCAATCACTTCCTCTGCTGTTACTTTAGATTGGCCTCTCCTGTTATGAGCTTCAACTTTGATACGATACCTTTTGAAAGTAGGTTGATTATTTATAATTAGCTCACTTTGTTTCCAATCTGTTACTTTTTCTTGATTCCATTTGGTTTCAGAGCCATCATCTCGTTTCCAATAAACTTTGTAGAAGAATTCAGGGGCATTATGTTCAATAAGAGGCATAGGCTAAATTAAATATAATGGTAAATAACATGTATTTAATTACTAATTTGTATCTAAAGTTATTTAGTTAAATTTTATTTAAATAAACAAGAAAACTGATGCATATATTTCATAACATAAGCTGGATTAAGTTATTTAACCTTGGTAAAAAGTACTAAGACACATGGCTTAATTTCTAACAAAGAAGCATGGGAATGATAATCTTTATAATTTACGCTCATATGTGTCTCATTTTCAAGTCTATTGACAAATTTTGAGAAATTATACTCCAGTTTTCCAAGCAAAAATCAATTTTAAAAAATATCAGTCAGACAATTTTTAATTTTTCATTTGATATTTCTGTTTAAATAGATTATTTTCTTCTTTGGAAACAAATTGCTATTCACTTTTTTGCTCATGATATTTTGATGAAATTGGGGTTCAATTTGCTCAGTAAAAGAAAAAGCACAAACTGTAATCTTATGTAGTTAATTCTAACTATTTCTAACCACTGTGTGAGAATTGACATTAAAACATCACTAGTCTCTTGCTAGTAAAGTTACATAGAAGACAAAGCATGTATATCAAGTTACCTTACAAATATAAATTTATAAGAAAAATGAGAGGAAAAAAATCTATTTGGGTCTTAGATTTTTCAGAAATGATGTGTTGATGTGTTTCACAACGCACTATTAATGAGTTCCCAAGCGTTTCATCTAATTATGTGGAAATTCACTAAAGTAAAAGAAATATGAGAACTGTGTTCCCATGCAAATTAAGCCCTGCTAAGACAACAATTATAGCATTAAAAATTGTTCAACAGCATGAGAAAATTATTATCATATATTCTGGATTGGGATCTGGGTGGAAAATGGAATCAGAATTAGTAGACATTAGTTGTATTTCTCATCTAGATATTTAAGTTTGGCAATCATGAAACAACATTCAGTCATCATTTTTATTACTTAACTTTTAACCAGATTAAAAGATAATTCCTCCCCCCCCCCCATAATTTAAAAATACTTTTCTCCCCCCTAGCCTTACAAAATTATTATACTATTGGTTTAAACACAATTACATAAGCTCGATAAGAACCATCAAGTATGAAAATACATAAATAATGTTTGCAGAAAAAATTTCTAAATTTACAAAAAAAAAAAAAAAAACTTAAACTCTTATCATTTATTTATTTTAAGGTTGATTTTGTTATAAACCATATATATAAATATAATAAGTGACTAAGTGACTGCAATAGGCTGATATCTTTAGAAATCAATCTGTTGCAATCACTTTAGTTTATCTATATACCCTGAAAAATTTATCACGGTAATTTCTGAAATACTGAATAAATTTAAACCAAATTTGGACTAATAAAGCTTGAAAGTATTAATAATTAAAAAGAAAGTTTAATGAAGATTTTCTGTTCATTCTTACTTTGTTCAAGGTGGTATTTGCTATTCGACTGATTAAAAAATCAGCTTATTATAAGTATGTATTTTCTATTGTTTATTAGCCCTTTGAAAACAAGATCATTATGCTCAATTAATACGGAACACCACCAGAAATTATAAGCAACCTTAAAAGAAAAAAAAAAAATTTCTGCTAAGTTTTAAAAATAAAATTTTACTGAAGAATTCTGGTGTGAATTTTTGGTGTTTGGAAATAGTAACTGTGTCTTCGTATCGAGGACACTGCACTTTAATGGCTTAAAAGTTAGTTATTAATTTGTTTTAATATAAAACTATTCATATTTTAATATTGAGTTTTGATGTTTATTTTTATTATTCAAAGTAAAAAAATTTAATCTATATAGATATTCAGACATAGCTTTTTGTTTTTATAGTATTATAATCATAAGAAGTAATTTAAAAATTACACATGAGAAGACCATTTAGGCAATTATGAAGATACAATTATGTACTACTGACACGTGACTTTCATATTCTAATTCCTTATCCTGGTTGATAGAAATGATATTTATTTAGTTAGTTTGTTGCTATCCTGAAGTTCAATGCTATTTAACTTTATTAGAAAATTGTAAAAAGCAATGGAAATAACCACTCAGTAATTATTTCAACCTCCTCAGGAAATGCACATAAAATATCAAATTTTAATCATTAGTACCTTGCTTGAAAATTGTTTATTTCAATTAGTAAGGTTTTGAAAATTCTGCTTCTTAAAACAGAAAGAAATGAACAATCTAAAACTTCAATTTTATTTAAAGCTTATTTATGACTTTCTAAAAAATAAATATAAAAATTCAAGCTATTTTCGGTGTATTGACAATAGTTATGAGATTATTGAAAAGTTAAAAAATATGGACACGCCTACTTCTGTACAAACATTTGACTTTGAAACTTTGTTTTGCAATATCCCTATTGATTTATTGTACAGCACTTTAATTAAATTATTCGACTTTTTTGATATTGCAAATGAATTAAGAATTAATAGAGATTTATTTTTAAGTCTTTGCCATTTTTGTTTTAACAATAATTTCATAACATTTCATAATAAAATCTATAAACAAGTACATGGTATCGGAATGGGCACCAATTACTCCAGTACAGCTGCTAATTTATTTTTTTTCTTCTATGAATATACTTATGTTATTAATTGCAACAAAAAATAAAAAAATTATTGATATATAGATCATATTTTAGTCTTAAAATTTAATTTTAGAGATATTTTTAAAAAACATATATCCTTCCTGTTTAAATTTAAATAAAACTAATAATAAAGATGACTGTGTTAATTTCTTAGATATTTTTCATGATGTTCAACATAATACATTAAATCTGGATTTATATGACAAAAAGAAAGATTTTTCATTTAACAGTTACAGCATGCCTCACAGGTACAGCAATTTGCATAAAAAAATCTACATTAATATTTTAATTGGTCAACTAAATAGATTTTATAAGATATGCAATAAACATTCAAATTACAATAAACAAGTTTTTAAATTCATTGCTAATCTCTTTTACAATAATAACTATCCTTTGAATTTCATAAAGTTTTACACCAATAATTTTAATAAATGTTTGCAATTGTGGTGTTAGCAGTGGTAAGGTTTCTTCACTTATGGTACTTTGCGTCTGGTGGTGCTTGCTGATGAAGACTCATAGCCAGGGCCGAAACTAGGATTTTTTTCACCCGGGGCAAGGAAGGGGGTCGCCCCCCCCCCCTTCTGCCTCCAACCAGAAATCAAAATTTCAAAGGAAATTTTACAAAGTTTTTATGGCCAATTTATTTTCAACTGCATTCATAAGAAGCAAATATTGAATTTAATTCAAATTTTTGATAAATTTACAGATTTTGAAATGTATTATGATTATATTTAACGGATGTGTGTGTGTGTCTGTATGGGACACAAATACTGTAGCTAATTTATGAACTGCATGTTCGGAATTCCATGAAACCTAGTGTGCAGTTGAATTCTGACATAAACTGGTGATGTCTAGTTTTTGATATACATCGCTTGACTTGCAGCACTTTTATGCCACGCTTTCTTATAGCTATATCTCAGCATCTCCAGGACGGAATTTAACAAACTTTATATATTATATACTTGTTATGAAAAACAGAGTTTACAAAACAAAACAGAATCGCAACATGTGTTTCAAGTCGAAAAATTTAGCATGTCACTCCGCCAGGCGTAAAAATGTACAAGCACAAGTAGAGCACAATCAGCCGATTTTTATAACAATATTTATTTTAACATATATGTTTTATATCTTTATAACATTTCTTGAAAAAAAAAAAAAAAAAAGATTGAAGTTGTGAATCAAAGCATTATTTTAGGGGAAAAAAGGAAGAAAAGCGTATTATAGAGAAAGATTTAAATTAAGCTACAGTTATTATTTTTATTTATTTATTTTTACTGGTTTAGTGGTAGTTTCTTCGTTTTCCTCTCTCTTAAATTAATGGTATTTATAAATGACAATTCTAAAACAAGTGAATGTAAATTTCATATTCAATTACTTTTAAAACTGAAAATATCATCACTTTGAGAGAATTTAAAATGATATTTTGAATATTATAGTCGTTACATCAACTATACTGCAGAGAAATAAATATTTAAGTTTTTAATATAATTAAGAAGCATAAATTAATAGATATGAACAAGTATCTAAAAACTACTCATATCCATCAAGTGCCCGTTTTCTCTAGACGCCACCCTTTCTGTTACTGTTTGGTAGTTTTATGACCATAAATTTGATTTGGAGAATGGAAAAGAATTATTTTAATACTTTGAAATAAAAAAAATATAATTTATAATAAATAATAGTAATAATTGATTAATAAAATATAAAAAATGTAATTTTTAATTTCAGTGGCAAATACCAGCCCTCCCCCTAAATTTTCCCCTTGCTGCAAATATTCATGTTTTAGAATTTCTCATTTCTGTAGCCCCTCAAAAGACATTTAACAGTTAAAGCAATCCCTTCACCTCTTTCAAATCAAATTTATAGCAATAAAAATACCGGAAAATGATTAAAAAAAAAAAAGGGGGGAGCCTCCCCAAATAATGGTGGGTGATAGGGAAAAATGGACGTCATAATCGTATTCAGGAGGTTATTTTACATACGAATTTGCAAAAACGGTGTTGGGGCCGATTTTCATGCAGAGCAGTGCCATTTGTAGATAATCTTTTTTAAAATCCTTTTCAGGAAATAAAACAGAAAGGCAGGTTCTAGTCTATGAATATTCTTGGAACCAATCCAAGAAGACTATTATTAGAACCACTAACTTCATGGTAATAGGATTAAATACACCACAAAATAAGAATATCGTTTGTTCAGAAATAATATTCTATAGCGTTTTATAGAATCTCTCATAGGCAAATGCATAGCTTAGAGTTCAACAGAATTCGCTTCTGTGCAGATAGCCTACTTTTGCACTCTTTGACAAACAATTAGCAGCGAGAAACAATGCATAATATATAGAAAAAAATAACTCTGATAAAACTGAGAAAGGGCTTTCTGATTTTGGCAATCCTGAACTATTTTCTGCCAAATTTGATCGCTAATCTTGTGATGTCACTAAATTCATCACCAATGTAGATGACAACTTGTCGCAGAGTGAATGCTTTGGCGACAAAGTTGGCAACCTGGCATGATCTACTGTTTTCTTGCACAGAACTAACTTCATCAAAAGTTCTACAAATCACTAATGAGAATATAAAAAGGAAAGAGCCATTACTATAATTATTGTTGACAAGAGCCTGTCTATTTCTTTACGTATTACTTTATACACGGTATTACAGTTAAAAGGGAAATAGATGGCAGATTTCTTCACTTTCACGGAAATGGGCATTAGCAGCAAATTTTGCGACTAGGCGAAAAGTTGTAATTTAGGATAGCCAAAGTTTAGAAGATCTAACTTCAATAGAAATCGAACTTGTAAAATTTTCCAGGTTAATTCATTAGTTTCTAGAGTAGAACTATCTCGAAAATTCTATAAATCCCTAGCAAGACTGGATGAGTTCAGTTTCTGTTTGGACTGCAAGCTGAGTGTACATCTCTAAGAACTTTAAGCATTTGGTCATTGTTCTGAATTAGTAAAATTCCTGTTCTGTGGTATAGGCTGTTCATGAGTACAAAAAACTGGTTTATTCGATTGCTTCAAGAATAATCATTGATTATTGACTTTTATTCAGCTGTTTCCAGAATATTCATTAAATAAAATGCATTCATCTAGAACCTACAAGTCTTTACGAATTACTTTCTACGTGCAAGAATGTCAACAAATTTTGTAACTATTAATATTCACGCTAATATTAATTTCTGATAAAATCTGTATGACGGAAAGTTAAATATAATTGCACAAAAATTTGTATTTTCGGTCATCATGGATATAATATTCATGGATATTCGAAAAAGGAAAGACGCACAGAAACACCAAAAGGAGAGATGCACAACAACTGTTGTAACAAACTTAGATGTGAAATTGCAACGTTCTGCGTCTACTTGTTTTTGAGTTATACGAGATACACACACACAGATGTCACAAAAAATCGCATAAATTCGTAGCTATCACAAAAGCGGGAGTTCATGTCAAGACCAAAATTGGTAAATAACAATTCCAAATATAAATTTGCAACTCTCTATGACTATTCGTTTATGAGCTATGTGATACACAAAATCCATTTCGCAAATTGGTTTCATAATACTTCCTTATGCTTTGAATAAAGAAGTAAAAAGTATAGTAAAAGTACAGACATTTTATTTCATTGTAATATTTATAATTATACATGTTAGGAGGTAGTGGTGGCTTTAGTTGTCATAGTACTTTGATAGGGACTTGCTGAGCCTTGTGAATGATAGCTCCTAACTCAATTATTAATTAGTTATTTTGCATTCTTTTTGCCCTTTTATTTTTAGTGCACTGGATTGTTTTATAACATTATGGCCTTATTTTGACATACTTATTTCAATATTTTAATAGTCACACTTTTAATAGTCACGACGGCACCCTGAGAATTTTTTTTTTTTTTTTGTTTCCTTTATGAATCATAATTTCTAAAGATCCTTCTGAAATTTAATCAAATATACTACGCATTTTCCAACCATTTACTTTTTAAAAACCTTGGCTGAAAGTCAGGGACCACTTGTAAATTACTCTTCTTCGATTGCGAGAATATTTTACCACACTCACTAAACTTAAAAGAATATTGTTAGTCTTGGAGAACACTCTATCCACTATGCTTTTCCTTGTAAATGAATTCTGTTATCTATTAATCTTCTTTCTACTTTTTTTCTTTGTTCAAATTGCCACGAGCAAAAAAAGAATTCGACTTTTTTATTCTTTTTCTTTCTTTCTTTTCTTTCCTTCTTCCTTCTTTATTTATTTTTCTTTTAAACTTTGAATTTTTTTTTTTTTTTTTTTTTTTAAATGTGTAAATAAGGCAACAAATCAGCCTTTTCCGACGCCCTTCTCCATCTGGCGCTTCCCCGCTCGCCCCCCTCTAGTTTCGGCCCTGCTCATAGCCAAAGTCCAACTTATGAAGCACCTTCTGTCAGACTGCAGCTGCTCGACGCTGAGCGACTTGAAGAGTCTGGATTATGATATTGGAACATCGGACAAGACAGCGCCAGTATTGAGCCACTATAAGTGAATCTGCTTCTTTTGCTTTAAAGACCTATTTCTACAATGCAGTAAGTTCAATTTATTACAGTATCTTTTTGCCTTTCAGGTCTGGGTGGGAAAATGACGATCTAGCATGTCCTTATATTAAATTATTCTTATCACGAATATGGACTTCATAGTTTTTGGACTATTTAATTAATTTAGTTATGTTGCTTTTATGAAGCATTGATATTGTTATATCTAATTTACTGTTAATTTACATTGCTGTTGTTATATATAATTTACCAGTAATTTAATCTTATTTTAGAATTTCATTGATTTTTATTGGGATTATGCTAGTTTCGCCATGTTTCCAAAACCTGTTAGGCCTTTTTTCAATTTACTTTATTGTCTGTTCTGCTGCTCCCGCCCACTGAAGAGGAAGCAGAAGGGTGTTTTTCACATGCAGTGTTGTTTTTGCAATTGTTCTTCGTTACTTTAATTTGTTATTTCTTTGTTTTTATTAACGTTTTTTCTTCTTGTTGACCACGCCCACTTGTCTTCAAGTTTCTACATATTTTCAAAATTATATATATATATATATATTTAACACACACACATATATATATATATATATATATATTTTACAGCAGAATTTCAGTTGTAATGTTTGAGCATTTCAGTAATCTGGAATGTTGGTTTAAAACTTCTTTTAGCGTAGATAATTAGCGGAAGTGTCAATGGTAATACCTCTCACTCCAGACCTGTTACAGATAACAGAACCCCTCTGGGGAATTGGAACTGTCAGTACTTGACAGATAATTTTTTATGGAATAGGGAATTCACACGTTTTTTTGTGATTGGTGGAGTTTACAATCAATTCTGAAATTTAGACCAACCCCCATATCTTGTTCTAAACCACTTTTCTGCAGGTCTGCTATTTTGAATTGAAAGACGGGAAAGGTGGAGACCCGCCTTTTTATGCAAAAAAAGTGACTTTAAGTGATTATTTACTGAAAAAAGTAACATTAAGTGACTAATGAAAAAAAAGTGACTTTAAGTGAAAAAAGTGATTTGGTGAGAACCCTGGAAATCTTAAATTTCGAATAACTTACGAAGCTTCCAAATTAGATAATTCATACTCAATTAAGTCCAAGCCAGTATCATAAATGATATTTTAAAAGTGGTCAAAAAAAAATTTTACAATGAAAATATCACTCAAAATGAACACTTATGTAAAATTCTGCCCTATTGAAAAACTCATAAATTGTGAGGAATTATGAATTTAAA
This sequence comes from Salticus scenicus, assembly GCA_963930645.1. Classification (NCBI taxonomy): domain Eukaryota; kingdom Metazoa; phylum Arthropoda; class Arachnida; order Araneae; family Salticidae; genus Salticus; species Salticus scenicus. The sequence goes on along the minus strand of OZ005657.1, from coordinate 22,481,553 downwards.
TTAGAAAATTCATAGTCAATGATGTTTATGCCAGTATCCTATTTTAAAAGTATTCTGATACTTAAAACGATTTAAAAAAAAGGTAAAAACATTTAAAACACTAAAAACCCATTAAAATTAACTTCTACTAGCTCTTTCAGCTGCAGCCCACGCAGCCTTCTTCAGGTAGCTTCTGTGAACATCATCGTTCGGCGGTTTTGTTATCTCTCCTCCTCCACTTCACTCCAGCATATCGCGCCATCTTGCGTCGATCTCCATTTGGTCGGTGTTGCATGAGTTCCTATTCGCTAAAATTTCGACGGCCTCGCGTTTTGCGGCATAAAAATAATTATTATAATTAACTAACTTACTGTAATTTTTAAAGTCTATTTTTATGTTTTCTTCTTGATTTATATTGGTTAAGGCTGTTGTTATATGATTATGTTTTATGTCATTTTCGTGCTCTTTTATTCGCGTTTTTATTTTCCGTTTTGTCATTCCGACATAACATCCGGTTTTTTGGTCTTCTTTAGTAAAATCTATTTTATAGATACCTGCAGTTTCGGAAAAATGTATTTTATCTTTATCATTTCTGATTCTTTGGAAAATATTTCTGTTTGGTTTTATTGGTACGTTTATATTTAGTTTAGCGGCTTCGGTTTTAATTTTATTAGCTGTACCTTTATTATATGGAATTGGGGGGATATACTTTTGTTTTGGTTTCTGTGCATTATTTATGTTATCAAGTTCCTTTAATCTATTTTTATATAATTTGTTTACTAGATTCTTTTTATAACCTGCGTTTTGAGATATTTCGCTGATTTTTTGGAGTTCTTGTTTTAGTAAATTTTCGTTAGAACATACGTTTATTGCATGATTTATATAGTATTGTATTGCAGCTATTTTGTATCTATAGGGAGTTTTACATTTAGCATTTATGATTTCGTTGCTATTATTTTGTTTCTGGTATATTGTAGTTTCGAAGTTTAAGTTTGGTGTTTTAATTATAGTAACGTCTAAAAAGTTTAGGTTTTTATTTTCTATTTCGAGTGTGAAGTTAATGTTTGGGTCAATTTTATTTAATTTTTCAAGTGTACTTTCTGGGGTTTTTAGTGTTTTAAAACTATTCTGATATTTTTATGATGAAAATATCCTTCGAAATAGAAGTGTGAAATTTTGCCCTATTCTGCCATGTTAAAAAATTTCTAAATTTCAAATGACTTACGAAGTTTTCAAAGTTAAATTTTCATAATTAATTCTGTTCATAAAAGCATCATAACAGATATTGACCTGACATATTTATAGTAAAAATATTCATTGTAATGCATGTTTAAGAGAAATTTTGTTTTATTCTATTATGTTAAGAAAATTGTAAATTCTGAATAACTTATGAAGTTTTTAAATTACAGTGTAGCGTATCAATAGAATTCTTGCCAGTGAGTGTTATAAATGATATTTTAAAACTGGTTAGATCTCTCTACGATAATTTGTTCTTGAGATATCGTGTGCACAGACTAACATTTTAATTCATTACACCCTACAGATGGACATTATACCAATTTTGTAATTTTTGGATTCCTCACACCTCAAAACAAATTTAAAATAAATAAATAAAAATTTAAAAACTATGGTCATGATTACCTAAATTTCCCCTTAATTTTGCATGATTACCTAAATTACCCATATTTATAGTATGATAAAGAACAAAAAATAATTTTAAATTTTAAAACAGAACAGCAAACTTGTATTTATTCTACGTAATAAAAATAAATAAAAAAAAGTCTAACTTTAATAATTATGGGGGTTCATGAGGGTTCAATTCCTCTTTCTAATTTAACATCATCAAGAGAACAATAGTATTTATTGTTCTACCTTTTATTTGTTGAAATATTTATTAATATTTCAGAATAATTTACAATGATACGTAAAATAATAAAATACTTACTGTCCATGATATCACAAGATTATTTGGATTTGTGCCTTTTCCCATAACTTTATCAGGATTTTTAAAGGGTACTTCTTCTGGAGTTGTGCAGTGTTCAGATGGGGCACTTGGTTCACTATCTCCAATTTTATTTCGTGCTCTTACACGAAATGTGTAATTTCCCCATGGACTCATTGTTACCTATAGAAAACAATAGGCATACATTAATAAAATTATAGAAGTTGAGAAAATATTTTATAAATAATAAATATAAATTTTAAACTTGTGATCATATAATAAAATTTTCCACAATTTGTACAGAGTTCAAGAAAATGAAATATTTTTACTAGTTAGATTCCACAAAGTAATAGTAATGAAATTAAAAATTTTAACAATTTGTTCAAAATTTTTAAAGATTAAAAAAATTACTTACTTGTTTAAATGAAAAATTGCTTTTAAAAACGAGAAATTCTTTATAAAATATTCTATCATGACTACAATATTTAATATGCAATAATAAATTTCACTAGTGAAGCTGTTTTTAAATTTTATGAAATACAAAACATTCTAGAAATATTTATTCATGAATTCATCAACTGTGAATATTCATTTTAAGTAAATTGGAGTGTAAAGGTTGATATTTTTATTTACCAACTATGTGAAAAATACCAGAGCCAGAAATCGAACCCGGGCACCTCCGCTTAATGCACGGATGCTCTACCAACTGAGCTACCCTGGCTGAAAACCAGCTAGGCATTTCTCACATAATATCCGTTGGCCAAGTCACCGAGTCTGCAAATGCAGTTGTATCAAGTGACAATATTAATCACAGCACAACTCCATAGACCACGAAATTTCAATTTAGAAATATTTATTCATGAATTCATCAACCGTGAATATTCATTTTAAGTAAATTGGAGTGTAAAGGCTGATATATATATATTTTTTTATTATTATATATTTTTATTTTATTTTAAAATAAAAATATCAACCTATTATATATTATTTACCTATTATCACAGTAATCAGCAAGTGGTGCATCGCACTGGGGCCCATGAATCAAAGGGGCCTATAGCAAGAAAATACTCTTACCTTTTTATTTATTTATTTATTTATTTTTATTTATTTTTTTGCCTATTCCAATCTTCCATTTTTAATCCTACCCTCTCAGTGGACACAGAGAAGACAGTGTTACATTTTCTTTGAAAAGAATTCATCTTCTCTGCTGTATACAATAGAAAAGTTTTAAGTTTAGAAATATAGTCTACCTCCATATTGTCTAAAGGAATTGGAGTCTTGGGACTAGACTAAGTGAGATGTTCTTGGAAAAACTGAAAGTGAAAGAGGTTCAAGTGAGAGAATCAATGTTCAGTTTGGAGGAAATAGCCCTAACGAAATTGACTATTACTACAGAAGACATTGGTCTTTTTTCTTTCTTGATTGTCTTATATCTCGCAGACATAATAACCTTAATCATCATTTTGAAAAGAAGGTTATCCGGAAGTAGGGTAAATAATAATAATTATTATTTAAGTATAATTTTTATTCAGTATTAATATATTTAATTTTAAAAGTTTTATTCAAATGAAAAATTTATGTTTAAAACTTAATATTATGGATTCAGGGGCCCCATGTTTTCTGGGATTTTTAGGTATTTTGCAAATTTACTTAATTCTGTATTAAAAGTTTCATTCTAATGAAAAAAATTATGTTTCAACCTTAATATAATAGATTTAGACCCTTGTTATGTTATCCTGGGCCTCTGCTCATATTTGCCGAAGTGATAATATGGATCTAGTATGTTGTATATATATATATATATATATGTGTGTGTGTTAGATAGCTTTTAATATAAGGAAAACTCAATTGATACACTGAAATACTTTCTAAACAAACTTTTGGGAAACTCTAAAGTTATTCATTAATTTAAAATTATTTATGTGGTCAGTAACTTTAAAAAGAAAATATATGTCTGAAAAAAAATATATATATGTATATATATATCTTTATTTACCATAACTCAAATTACTTGTAAAACTTGTAAATTTTAGCAAACGTTAAGAAAGGTTTTATCTCTCTATTATAGCCATTAAAACAGCTCTGTATTTTTTATTTCCTTTTATTTTTAAATGTCAAAGTTAATTTTGTGCAATCTGGCATGCACAATAAATCTGCGATGGTTAGCCAGAATTTAATGAAAATTCAAGAGCTTTTACACATGACATATAAATATATGAAATGACTAACAAATAGTTAATATATCCTAAAGACTAATAATAAATAAAAATTAGTCTTTTAACATTAAAATGTTTGTAATTATAAGCATAATTATGTCAGAAATAGTGATAATATTTTTGATAATAATAATTTTTTTTTTTTTTTTTTTTTTAATGAATGAAGCCGTACAGCAAAATTATTTTTCCTCATTTTTATTATGGAGAATTGTCCCACGCATTATATAAATATATATATAAATAATAGGATTATGTGAGGTATCATTTGCATGTAATAGGCTTATATTAACAAAAAAAAAAAAAAAAAACTGACATTTTTAAAGGAAATTACAACTTTTAAAAGTCTATTTTTCAAGTTATTGAAAAAGAATTATTTTTTGTTCATATTTCCATCGTTGGAAGCTATCTGACCCCTTAAGTCTCATAAATAGTCCACTGTACCTCAACATGACTTTACAGCTTAAATTTTATTAGAGAGGATGATTATTATTATTATTATTATTTTCATATTGCAGTAAAATTAGGATGTACACATGATAAAATGTACAGTAATTACAAAATACATTTCTGTTTCTGTAATTTTCCTACGTATCAAATTTTTACATTATATGCAATATTCTGATGATTATTATTTTACGGTTTTTCTTTTAGCATTTGCGCTCAGTGGGCCATCGACGATAATCATGATGAAAAATTAAATCTTTTTCATCAAAAATTTTGGATAAAACTGACATCATAATAACTTTAAAATTTTTATTTTATTTGTGTATTTTTTAGTACGACAGGATTATTTCTTTCAGACAGCGATTTTGTGCTGTCACACTTCTAATATGCCAGGACGCTTGCCAATATTCAATTTTACCATTTAATTTCTTAAACTATCTTAAAATATTTAGAAATTTTATTGATAAAATCCTCAACCGTGAAAATTCATTTTAAGTTGCTTGGAACATAAGATAGATTTTTTTTTTTTTATACCAACTATCTTAAAAATGCCAGAGCTGAGAATTGTACCCAGGTCCTTTGCTTAATGTGCGGATGGTCTTCCACCGAGCCACCCTGGCTGATAACCAGCTGAACATTTCTCCCATAATAACCGTTACACCTGTGTTTGCAGATATGGTGACTTTGCCAACAGTTATTATGTGAGAAATGTTGAGCTTGTTATCCACATATTTTTTTTTTCTTCTTTTTTTTTAAGCTACAAGATTGCAATATGTAAAATATTCCTGTCGTACTAAATTAAATTCTGTCAAAGACAGAATTTTTCTTTTTCTTTTAAATATTGATTTCAGTTAATCGAATTGCCTTATATGTTTTCTTTTCTTGATTTTATCACCTATAAAGTAATTTTGGCATAGTTTTAGAATAGGACTCACTTTGCAACTTTTGTTTATATTTATTTATTTTGCCATTTTGGGAATGACTTAATATGGCTATCGCAAATGAGTAAGTAAACACCTTTGCAAAAATCATCCAGCTACTTTGGTGCCAAATTTCAAATATGCCAAGGAGGTCCTATAATAAAGCTTCCCTAAAGTAAATTTAGTTTATTTTAAATTAACTCTGTTTCTAATCAACATAATGAAGCTTAATAATCAAATGTCATTTACATTTTATTAATGGTTGCATATCGTTGTACTTGGACATAGTTTTGATTTGCTGAAAATAGTCATCAATCGAAATATACCAAGTTAAACGTTTCAATTATAATTATTTTATTTTTTATTATTTAAATATAGTGACCAGCGAAGCGGGCAAAGCCTGTTAGTTATTCAATATTGCCCTTATAATCACTAATAGGATATCAGATTTCATAATTTTACGCAAAATTCAACTAAAAATTAGTGTTGGATCCAAGTAACGGAGTCATGGGTTTACATCTCTCCCCACCTTCCCCCACCAAAGGAAAATAAAATAAATAAAACACATTCACAAAATGTTAAACTAAAACATCTGAAATTCATATTGAAACAATTTTTTAAATGAAATGGTTTATTTTAAGTAATTATCTGCCTAAGTTCAACAAGTATCAGCAATAAAACTATTTCCTGTTTCTTTTTTCTTTCTTTTCTAGACAGCTTTTTTTTCTCTCTCTCTCTCTTCATCTGCAAGGAGCAAAAAAGTGAGAGCACCTTTTTTAAATCAATCGAATAAGTCCCTTAATTAGTGTGTTGGAGGTATGAAAAGGTATGAAATTATATGTAATAAACAAAAGTTTTTACGAAAACATCATAAACTAGTTAGTTGTAGGGTAACTAAGGCACCCGTTGTAAAATGATCATTTCATTTTATTTATTTCTCACTTCAAATAATTTATTTGCTAGCAAGCTTGCGCAAAAGTTTCATACTTTATATATCTCTTTGTTACCTTTAAAATTTAAAATTATTATTATTATTTTATAGACGTCACTTTTTAGATCATCACGACATCATATAGATGGAAATTTAATATTAAATAATTTTATTTTTTCATTTTATTTCTTTTAAATATTGATTTCAGTTAGTTCAGTTCTTTTAAATATTGATTTCAACAAACTTATTTATTTATTTATTTTTCACGTGAAAGCATATTTTAATTTATGCTTAAAAAATTGGCAACAATTAAAAATTTAAATGTCTATTTTAAAGCTATGTCTATTTTCATATTTTAATTAATTTTTAAAAATCTAATCAAAAATTCGTTATAAATAAGGTACCAAATGAAAGGGTCGATTTTTCTGAATCCGTTGGATTAAACAGCTTATCGATTGGATAATTAGATTTTTTAAAATTAACTAAAGTGGCAACTTGCATTCACACACAGAGTCCAAAAAAATCTATATATTCTAATATATTCTGATAGGGAAAAAAAAAACACAACAATTGTTTCAGGTTGAAATAGTACGGCTCTTCATTAGGTTAAAAAAAAAAAAAAAGGATGAGGCGCAATCTATTATTTCGACCCGAAACAATTGTTGCTTTTTTTTTTTTTAAGGATGGAGGGCTATTAGTCTCAATCTATGGATTTTTACGATACCAGTTTTACAATAGTTGGACATTTATTGAAATCAAAAATTTATCTAAAAAAAAATAGAATAAAAATTTGAAAGTGATGTTATAATTTGAAAAAGAAAAAAAAACCTAACAGTCCTCTGTACTAAACTAAATTCTGCTTTTGCCAGAATTTCCTCAAAATCTTTCTTTTTCTTTTTCTTTTTTTTTTTTTTTTTTTTTAAGAAAAAGAAAAGAAAATTAATAATAATCAGTTTCAAAACGGACAGTATTGAAAAAGTTTTTTTTTAAATGGGAAATAATGAATGAATGAATGAATTATAAGTGGGTGGTTCACAAGAAACCAAGCACAGCGACCAGAGGTCTATTGTACTAACCCACAAAACCTAATCTTTAAAAAGACCTGTGGCAGAAAGAAAACTCAACAGATACCTAACCGGAATATCTTGAAGCTCCCAAGGCTCAATTACATGCCGCCCCAAGTGCTCAAACCTATAGGCAGAGAAGACTTCACATTCACATAAAATATGTGTTGCAGTTTCCTCCTTGTACTTGCAACCTCTGCAAAATGGGTCACTAGCAATACCCATGACATAAAGATGTCTTTTTAAGCGACAGTGTCCCGTAAGGAGACTAATCACCTTGTTGATGCCATTTCTATTAAGCTTCATGAGTTCCTTAGCCCTTGCACTAGGATTACCACAGTTAAGCTCTTTAGCTTGCCTACACCCCTCAGTCTTGAGCCTTCTGCAAATTTCTCATGATGGAGAAAATAGTACTCCTCAACAAATTACCAGAGATACTAAGAACAGGTTCAGGACCAATAAAAGGTGTATAAGAACCCTTCCTAGCCAGCTCATCAGCTAACTCATTCCCCAGGATACCAGTATGACCTGGTACCCAATACAGGAAGATTTTATTGTTAGCAGCAAGAGCACAAAGAGTGAAATAACACTCCCAAACAAGAAAAGAAGTCATTACTGACTTCTGTAAAGCCAACAGGGCAGCCTGACTATCAGAATAAATGTCAATATATCGATTCTTATAGCCCCTATTCATGCAAGTCCTACAACACATAAGGATCGCAAAGACTTCAGCCTGAAAGACAGTAGCATACCTTCCCAAGGGATAGGAAAGTGAAGTAACATCCTCAGGACGGCAAATACTAGGTTTTAAACTATTTGTCACTGTAATACTGTAATAAATTATTACAGTAATGTAAGTAATTGCATAAGAATTTTAATATTGCTTATAAAGTAATAAAGCAGGGGGGAGGGTGTTAGTGGAGGGGGCCCATAAATTCATCCCTTGCACTGGGGCCCCCAGATTACTTGTTACGGCACTGACAGTAATGCATTATTGTCAAGATCGTATTAAATAAATAATGCTGACAACTTTATGTTATGAACCCCATGTACTGTATTTTACTATTGTACTTAAAATTGTTATATTGGTTTGTAAATCTGGCAACCAGTCAGTTTCTTAGGTTTTTGTTCTGGCTTAAGTATGTTATGATTGATTGAGTTCTTCTTTCTTTACATATTAATATTTCATATCATCTGTAAATAAACATAGTTTTAATTAATATGATTGCGTATTCTTCGAATGTTGATAAATAATATTTTGGTGTCCACAATAATTGTCTGGAATATATTTGTTTTTGTATACCAAAATAAATAACTAATTCTTTCTTTATTCTAGACTCTGTTTTGTTTGTATTTACGTAATTGAAGTTCATAATGAATAAAAAAAATAACGATAGTGCAAATACAAGCAAAACAAAGAATAATGGTGTGAATGCCAATGTTTTGGATAATTTGAAAAGAGAAAGGACAAATTTATGACTGCTTGTGACCAATTTGATGAGTTAATAGCTGATACGCCGATCAAAAGTAAGCGGATTTCCATGATATTTAATATAATTTTGGATAAGTCAGAACATTTATTCAAGATTGACTCTGAACTGAGTGAAATTTTAGAATTAAGTGATGATGAATACGATCAGATTGAATCGAATTATATAGAGATCATTTTATAGAAGTCAAAACTATATATGGAAAATACGAACAATTATCTCACGATGAAATTTCTAGTACAAGTTTGATTTCTAGCCTTAATTTAAAACTTCCTAAGCTAAATTTAAAAGAGTATGATTTGGTTTCTGGAACATAAGTTGCTTTTTGGAGACGATTTTCTCGCATCCATGTTGATGATAGCATACATAAAGAAGATATATTTCAATATTTACTTTCTTCACTGAAGTCAAAAACCAAAGCTAGAGATAGTGTAGAAAGTTATCCACCTTCCAAGGATAATTATATTAAAGCTATTGATCATCTTAAATTGAGATTTGGAAGAACGGATCTTTTGACAGAAGTTTATGTGCAGGTTCTTTTACCTTTAGTAAGCAATAGATCATTTGTCAAATTCTCAGAACTTTACGATAAATTAGGTTTGTATTTAAGAGGATTAGAAACACTTGGAGTAACTACTCAAAATAATGCTGCTATGCTTTATCCTGTAGTAGAATCTTGCTTACCTGCAGATGTTTTGAAAGCCTGCGACAGATATAGGCTTAACAGGGAAATTAATGTTGAGGATTCTTTAACTTTAATGAAAGAAAAATTATTAGAAGATTTAATGTCATTTTTGCAACATGAAGTTGAGGGTGAAGAGCATAGAATTTCAGCAGAAAGTGCCTTTGGTAATACAATGAAAGGTATTTGCCAATTTCCAAATACGAACCATCAACATCTGCTTTAATAAGCTCCTCACCACCTAGTAATACTGTTACAAAATTGTAAATAATTGTGTTTATTTTTGTATAAATTCTTTCAAAGAGGCTTAGTAAATTGATAAAGTGCTAATTTTGTGCATTTCTAGTAGTTTTAGCGTTAAAATAACCTTATTTTCCCTTAAAAACGCATTAAAAAGCCCCAATAAGGCAGGTAATGGATTTGGCGCCAAATTTGGCGACTTTCTCCCACCTTGGCGATTTTTTTGGCGACCTTGGTGAGAAAATCCTTATATGGGATATACCAAATATGGAAGCTGTAAGTTGATTGGTAGACCACTTTCTAGAGTTTTCTCGAAAAATCTGGGTTCCATGGAACAGTATATAAGGAGCGCTTTCTCGCCAAGGCAGTCAGTTCAGTTCAGTTTTTCAGGTAGCTTCGCTAGCACTTGTATTGCTCTGAGCCTCTTTGAGAGAGACTTGCTTCAAGTGTTATTGCTATACAGTTTGTACTGTGGATTTGCTATTGACAGCTGTTGTTTAAGCTGTGGTTACTGCTTGAATTGAAGCTGATAATTGGTTTATTGACCTGTATTTTTCTGGAACTTTCTGTGAATAAATTACTGAATTTTTTGTAAGTTTGGCCTTTCATTCTTGGACAACTCACGAACCCCCAAGTACGCAACAATACTTATTTGTATTTCCTGTGATTGAAATCCCTCTAATCAAGACTGTAACACAGCTCTGACTTTAGAGGGAAAATCAGTAGTTAAGAAGAAAAAATGTTGTTTAGTTCGTCTGAAACCTAAACATTCACAAAAAACTGTCGAAGTAATGTAAGGTACATTGTATGCAAAAGAAGGCATTATCTACTACTTTGTCCAGATTTTAAAACAAAGCCAATTGAAATCTCAAACAATCAAAATAGAACAGAAGTAGAAAAAATCTGCTACACTATTTGCTTTAGAACCATCGTTACAAGAAATTTATTTAAAAACCTTAATGGTACGCTTACATCACAAGAACACTGAGTTAATGTCTGAATGTTAAGTGATAGTGTAATTTAAGTTGAAAAATTACTAATTATTATGAATATCTAATTATTTAATTTCTAACTGAAGCATTACTGTCATCAAAACTGTCACAACACAATCTTATATCTCTAAGTTAATCAGGGAACAAAATATGGGTAAAAACTTGTGTCATGTTAGTAAGAAAATACTGATGGAGGGTTGCATATAAATTTATAACTCAGCATCCCATAACTGTCCCATGTTAAAATTTATAATAATTATAGATAATAAAAGTAAAAATAAAATAATTTTTAAAAGAAAATTAAATATGCGCTTTTTGAAATATTGAAGGTCAAAAGTCAAAATGTTTGACCATAAAATGAAAAGTTTTAAAAATATATACATGTGATATATTACTTAAAAGCCTGTATTATAAGCTTTCTAATGATACCCGTCTTACATCTCTAAGTTAAATAGAAAACAAAATATAGGTACATTTGTAGTAGACGAATTTAGAAAATTTATATACAGTAAGACCCCGCTTAACGCTGTTTCATTTAGCACTCTTTCTGTTTAGCGCTCTTTTATTTCCCCTGTGGATTCCCCGAAATTGCTCGCAGCAGTACGGGGATTTCCTGAAATTGTGCGCTCGCTGTTTCGCATTACGCTCTACTTTGATGGAACATATCCCCCGCGTTAAGCAGGGTCTTACTGTATTTTACCCATTTTTGTAGCCCTGTATATAAAAAACTAAAAGAGTTAGGGATTTATTAATTGCTATACATTAATTTCTCTATAGAACAAATAAATGCACTCAGTTTCATAAAAATCTGAGGGGTCAGGTTTTTAGCTGAGTTTATTTGACATGGAATGACCCTATAGTAAAGTAAACATTCACAACAAATGAAAGCAAATAATTTCCCCTCTGCAGAATATAAGCATTCAACAATAAACAACTAACACCTAACTTGAAGCACATTTTGTACTCTTGAAGTTCACAACTCACATAGTTAAAAATTATTATTAATCCATTTTTAAGATTTTTCAATTTTTAACTTAACACAATCAGTAATGACATTTTAAATTCTTTTTAAAACAATTTACCAACTGTGCAACAATGAAAATTTACCTCATTTTAAAATTCTAAAAAATTTTGCATGATTTTTAGATGAATTAGTAATGTTCATTTAGTTTTCAGGTTTCGGGTGTAAAGAAAATGGGTTCAGGTTGATTTAAAATTCATCTGCTGGGTTCAGGTCAGGTGTACAGGACTCTAGACTAGGGGTCAGCAAGTAATTTAAGGTGGAGTCCAGATAGTTATGAAATTTTTTATTGGGGTCCATGGAAAAAAAAAAGTTCCATATTCCTTATTAATTTTTTATTTTAATTTTACAAAATATTATGAAATGCAATAGATAGGCATATTCGTATCCAAAAATCAATGGAAAAAATTACATTTGTTGTCTTAAGCCAGTTTTTAAAGTCAGGTTCGCACAGAGAGCAGATTATGCAAAACATAGCCATAGCAACTATGTATTTGATCTATCTATAACTTAATATTAAGAACTCAAATCAGTCATAAAATTACTAATAAAATATTAGAAAAAATTATAAGAATGGTGCCCAAATTTGAGCAATTTATACTTTCAAAATATTTTTGGAAGTCCAGTTTTTGACTTTCTGCAGTCCGCCAGTTGCTGTCTAGACTAAACTTCTCATGCTGTCTAGACTTGCCTAGACTAAACTTCTCATTATCTCAAACCAGGGTTCACATTAGGGGGTGGGACCATGAGAATCCCATTATATTTGAATAATCCCATTCTAAAATATGTCGCATGGGAGATAAAGTCTATAATCTTTATTTAGCTTCTCTATAATTTTTTGAATCCAAAGAAAGTGTAAAATTTGAGTAACTATTTCACAACACTTCTTAATTCTAAAGATTCGTGTATTTTATTAATGAAATAATAACATTACAATAATACATGGAGTAATTTTGGTTGTTTCAATTAATTCTGCATCTGATAATATATTAAACCTATTGTAACATTACAATTGTTTGACTGGGATGTAATTTTTTGGAAGGGGGGGGGGATTTACAAAATATAGAAAATATAATTATTCACTGAAATTTTCTGTTAGAGTGGAAAATTTTCCCCTACTTTATTTTTCTAGTGTGAACTTTGCAAACTAACTGGTCAGTTTGAGAAATTGACTACCCACAGACTTGTAGGTTATATTGTATTATCTGTGGATACTAGTTTCACAAGTTTTTCGAAGCTCCATATAGTGAAAAATACAGAAACTCTCTTAGCGGTGCCATCTAATGAGGAGAAATACAGCAATATATTCTCTTTTAGGGTCACCATTTAATGAGAAATAAAAGCAACATTCTTCTAAAAAATAAAAAAATTCAGAAATTTTTTTTCTGTATTATTTTTCTAATTTTATTTGAAGTTTTTCCCTCACTTTAAGAAAATATCTGTAATTCCCTGATTTTTGCTAAATATTGCAAATTTTGTCAGACTTTTCCTGACTATATTGTAATTCCCTGACTTTCCAAGTGAACCCTGAATACACTGAGTTTTAATACCTTTTTCAAAAGAATTTTAAGAACAAAAGAAAATAGAAAGTTTGCCAAGTAAAATAATACACATTTTTATTTTTATTAAAGAATGCTACATAATTTAGAAACTTATTCATTAACCCTGAAAGTTCATTTCAGAAAATTTTGGCGTGGTAGGCTGATTTTTTATACCAACTATGTGAAAAATACCAAAGTCGGAAATCGAACCCGGGCCTTCCGTTTTATGTGCGGATGCTCAAGCCATTGAGCTACCCTGGCTGATTACCAGCTAGGCACTAGCCTTCCACTACAAAATTTTCTAAAATGAATGCTATATATTTAACATACAATATTCTAACAAATAGTTAGCATTAATGATATAACACTTATACCATTAATGCTTAAGAGCCAGTATTATTAGAAAGAATTATTATTAAAACCAGTTTATTAATAATTCTTTCAACTTACTTTGTATCTTGTATCAGCAGCAGGTATATCTGTAAAAGCATCTTCCCAAGTTTCTGGACTGAAGCTAGTATTATATTGAATAGAATAACTGAGTATGGGTGCTCTTCTATCCCCCATTGGTTGCCATACAACTGTTGCAAATGTTGTGTCACAATAAACACTCACAATACGGGGAGGATTAGGCTTATCCTGAACAGTCAAAATGGCTTCTACCTGATGACTATCAAGTTCAGTTCTTGCAACACATGTATAAGTTCCAGAATCAAGTTCTAAAGTTTTTGTAATTGTTAAAGAGTTGTCTGATGCCTGAACCATTCTAGGATCTTGATCAAAATCAATTAATTGATCATTAAATAACCAATCAATTTTTAAATTTAAACTGGAGTCTGCTTCAGCATTACAGCGAAATGTTGCAGAACTGCCCGCAGCAACTTCAAAATTTTCAGGTGGCTGAGTAATTTTTGTTTTACCTATGAAAAAAATCACTTCATTATAAATGTTTTCTATAATATATCATCAAAATACTAAAATTAAAATAACAAATATTTTGATCGTTAAATAAATATATTTAGAGAAATTTTTTATTTCAAGAAATTATATATTTAATTAACAATCTTTAACAGTGAAGCAAAATGATATCTTAAATTTTATTTAAATATAAGTTTTAAATAGAAACACAAAATTGTCCAATACACACTCAAATTGAGAGACTCTTGTGCCTGGGGATGTCATAAAATTTAGGTCCACTATTTTTCCTCTCCCGCCCATTTTAAAATCAAAATAAATTAATGTAAATTAAGTGTGTACATATATAAAATAAAAAACTTAGCTCTGACTGACCAAAATTGCATTTAGAAATTTTTATTACCAAGTCAAAGTTTGAGAAGTGTTTGAAAACTTCTTTTAGATTTTCTAAATATTCCTTTTTGGATTTTGAAGTCACTAAGATGTCATTAATGTAGATGGAACAATAGTCAAAACATTTTAAAACAGCATGTATGAATCGCTGAAAAGATTGCACAGCATTTCTTATGTTATAAATTAAACTAAAAGTTTCCCATTATTTGTATTTTTATGCTAATTAAATATAAATAACCAACATTAATTTTAACCCTTATATAAAGTTTTTTTTTTCTTTGAGAAACAACAACAAAAAAAAAGTTAGTTAAAATTAATTATTTATAAAAATTCTAATTTATATTTTTGTACATACCAAGAAATATATTAATTAGTGAAAGTCTGTATTAAATCTATTTTCATTTCAGTTTAATTCACATATGTTCCTTTTATGAAAAGCGCTAGGGTGTAAATAAAATATTACACACATCAAACACGCCAGCAGCTCAATTACGCTGTGATTTGAAATTTGCATAAAAGACTGAGTAGAATAAGAAACTAAACCATGCACATGCGTGCCTTAGGCACGTGTCTGCCAGTCAACCGAAGAATACAAGAATACTCCTGTCTATGTGTAAATAGCGATGGCATCCCTTATCAGTGCTTTTGCCCTTGCCCTTCTCCAGATCGAGAGGCAATTGTTATAAAAAAATACAGTAGCAAGTTTTTAGCTTTTTATTTTATGATGTTTGTCTAAATTCAATTTAAGTTAATTATATCTAAAATTAGAGAGTTACTATTTTTAAATAAATGAACCTTCAATCATAAAAACAAAGGTTTCTCTTTTTTTTTATGGTTTTATTTGCCTAAAAACCACATATTAAGTATAAAAACCACCAAGACCATACCTTCGAGTGACGTCTCTTTAAGTCTAGTTATCCTGCTAATACTCTCGATATACACACCTGCATCTGTTCCCACCTGAAACAAGCTGAAGATAACTTTCTTAATTGCCATTGAAGAGTTACCGATCAGCAGTTACTGTTTTCCTCTTAATAAACTTTTTTTTAAACAAATCCACAAAGGACTTTTTTTTCACTTTTTAAGATTATGCTTTTTTGTGTAGTAATGTAGTATGCCTTTCTTGTGTAGTAAAAGAGTTAGTTTAATTTATTTTGATTGTGTATCCAGCATCTGTTGTTATGGTATGTTACTTACGTTATTTTTATGTTAAAAATCATATAATGTTGATTTTTGTTTCAAATAAAGTTTAAAGTTAAGTTAAAAATTTCTATGGTCATCATTTTATACAGTTTCTACGACCTTTTTTAATAATCTAGGTAAAAAGCATATTTACTTTCCTAGCTTACAATCTTCAAGACATTTTAATTTAAAGATCATTTTGCTGGTATCTGAAAATCTAAACGTAGCTCCTCTGCTTATTAACTTAACTATGGATCTACTCCATAGCAGCTAATAAAACGTCATGTGGGGAAATTCAAATAATCTAAAAGGTGTGCATATCACTGTTTTTTTTTTTTATGTCGGAGGGATGAACGGGAATTTGATGGCAGGCTCTCTCTAAGAGAAAAATAATGCGATGTAGTGACCTATAATCACCACAGGGTCTTCAACTGCCATTCTTCTCTTTCACAATATGAAGAGTTTTATAACTTAAAAAGGAAAATATATATATGATGATATTTGAATATCCATTTTATTTATAGTTAATTTTAGATTTTGTGAATCAGATTTTAATGGCCGTGGAAAATTATTTGTATTGAATTAATGCATTGCATTGAAAACAATCTTTTTACACGTGACTAATCTGAAATAAAATTATAACATTGACATCCTGAGCAAAAATAAATGAAATAGACAAAATAAAATATGACTTACAAATTTCTTTTATTTATGAGAAGAACATGAAATCAATACTGTGAATCTGGTAGCTACCATGGAAAATTAACATATCACAGAAATCATAAATATGGTGGTACACTACAAACATTCTTATTACAATCATTACGGCTATGGTGCAGCACTAGATTATCAGCTATCAATAAAATCAATCCCAATAGTTTGTTCAATTTATGTCCTTATTCAGTTAAAAAACATTCAGAAGTATTATATCATCTGAAGCAGATGTAACTCTAATAATTCCATGATGGTAGGTTATCTACGAGTTATTATTAGAATAAAGTGTAACTCCTTGTCCGGACATTCAAGGATAGCTCCTTATCCAGCAGCATAATGAAGACATTCTAGAGGAAGGCAATCGAAATGCCGATGACGAGTAACAGCTACGGGTATCCCGCTGATAGATGTTTCGAGAATTAACTTTAGGATACTCAATGTGAAATTAATCTTCAAGCATCTGCGAAAAAATTCCTGGTATCTTTTCCGTTAATACATCAAATTAAATCAAGGTTTATTGAAATCCAGATGAAAATATTATTTTTGAGTTGCCGAAGCTTATTACTTAATAGATTTATATTTGGGAAGAGACAAGAAATGAAAAAAGGCTACTGAGAGCTTCAACGTACATGTCCTCCCCTCATGACGGAATTTTTGCGACTGGCATGGGGAAACCCCGGCCACACGAAAACTTCACACTATCCTCTCCAAGAATTTTAGTCAGGAAGAATTCTCATTTGCTGGACTGTGAGCGCTCTCTCTCACGGATCTACCCGCAAGCAGAAAAGAGACACTAGCCTCGATACTAAACGATAAAACAATCTTTCCCGCAAATTCGGAATCTAGTGCTTTCCTCCTCTTTTGGAGGGAAAGTCAAACAAAATCGCGGAGAAAATGGCTGCTGGTGAAATATGAGATTTTCAGAGTTAGAAAATGCAGCTTTTTAGAGTTAGATATTTTGAAGTAAAAGCCAAAATGTTTCATTTCTTTAAGAAGAAAAATATATGAAATTTAATAAATTTGAAGAGGTTTTTCACTGAAATTAAAAATGAATTGATTTAAAATAGTAAAAATATTTATTATTATGAAAAATCCAAAAATGACTGTTGTAAAAGAATTACGTTGCAATTCAATTTTATGAATACAATAAAATAATCACTTTTGCAATGTAAGTTTTAAAATATTTAAATACTCCATTTTAAAGTCGGAGTTATGAAATAAATCCATTTTAATTCCATTTAAATAAATTTTCTAGCCATAGAAATCGTTTTATTAGAAAATTTATAATTTTTAAAGAACTTAAGGTTTTTGGAATATTGGTGAAATTTCCTAAATAGAATTAAAGAATAGGTTTTCCAGATTTTCCAAAATTAAAGGCAAATTTTATTTTTGAAAATTTAAAGTTTTTTTTTTTTTTTTTTTTTTTTTTTTATTGAGAAAAAAGGAGTGTTATAGTTTGTGAGCATAACATTCTCCTCCGCCCTTTAGAGAAAAAAATAATATATCCAGAACAGCGAACAGAACTAACTTCAGAGAAAAACAAAAACAAAAAATCATATTGTGATATCTGGATTACAATAAAATTACACAAATTTGTACAAAATAAACACTATATAATACATTAAGATGCTCATTACAAAAAATGTAATAAATATGTGAAACAAACATTTGGTAAGTACAATTGGTAATCCTTTTTTTATTTTTATTTTATTTATTTATTTATTTTTTTTTTTTTTTGAGAAAAAAGAAGTGTTTTTTTTTTTTTTTTTTTTTAAAGCTGTTAAAGCAATTTTATTTAAAGCTTCATCAAAGCAAATAACAAATCTTGAATTAACTACGTCTTTTTTCAATGTTTAAGAAAAATATTCTGATAAACCAAATGAAATAATGTAGGATATTTTAGAGGCACTAAGGGAAACTGACTTTGCAATTTTTGAAACGGGAAACCTCAAATGAAACAGGTTAGAACAATCACTTGAAGAATTGTACAAATGATGACTCATAATTAACTTCATGGCCCAAAGAATTTCAGCTTTTAATGTAGATCCTTCAGATACAAAATTTTCTAGCATACTGTGTGCACTGACAGGTGAAATATTTTTTTCAATGGTTGGATTAGAATTAATAGTATTTTCTCAGCCTCATTACTATGCTTCATTATCTTTTGTTCTGCAATAATTTTATCATCTTTTTTCTGGAAGAAATTATGCATTGATAATGAGTGGCAGAAAGAACTAATATTCTTCTGATGTTTGGTACATTTTTCATGGCTTGTGATTGCTTGTCCTCCCATATTACTCAGAAAAATAGTTTTCTTACACAAAATACATTGGGCTTTAAATAAATCATTTTCTACACTCTTTAACCAAGAACACCATTCTGGATTAATTGTTTCATCAGTCCAATCTGGATTGAAGACTGTCTTTTTATTAGCTATACTTCTGTTTCAGGCACAGGATGCTATAGTATTCATTCCTAGAAAATAATAATAATAATAATAATAAAATAAGATAAATAAATAAATACTAATCTAATAAATTTGTAACAGTTGCAACTTAAGACAAATCAAAATTGTTTGCAATTACCAGACCCTGAATCATGACTAGGGCTGGATAATATTATCAATATATCGTGAAATATCGATTTCTGCCATAAGTCACCAATTTTGATCAACCACATGTCACGATATATCGGCTATAGATAATATATAATTTCTTATTTTCATCTTTTACCTAACAATGGGGATGAATAAAAACAGGGATTGCATTCATGAAAAATTTTGTTTAAAAGATAAAAAGAAGTTTTATATAATATAGATTTTATGGAGAGGGGAACAGTTTTTTTTTTCAACGGGGATGGAAGGGGGGGGGGGGGGGAGGATATCCAATTTTTGCAAATTTGGATGTTTTATGAAAAAAAAAATTTTAAATGACAGAAAAATTACTACTGTTCTAAGAAGTAGAATTAACTTCTTATTAATTTATGTTCCACGTTTTCAATTTATAAAATGCTAAAAAGGAAAAAAAAAAAATTTAAAAAAATAAATAAATAGTAAATTTTTTATGTCCTTATTAATTTATCAGAACTTACTACATATATTTTAATTCATTGTTGAAATATTTAGATTTGCTGTGCAATGATAATGATTTTATATGATCTCATATATCACTGTTTTAGAAACAAATCATTTTTTTATTACCCTGCTGCTAAAATAGCCTTTGATACAGATATAGCAGTTTTGAGGGAAATTTCAAAGTTATTTTTCTACATTAATGAACTTTTTTAGAAATCAGATTAAAAAATTAATAATAATAATAAAACTAGTATGTTGTGGCTATTAGAATGACAACCTTCCTGTTCTCGAAGAATATTGTTGTATAGCAGCACCACCTATCAGCGGATATGCACCCAAATTGTATCATAATAATGGTCTTTTCATATATCAAGTTCGATTATATGCAATAGAACCTGAGATACAGCCTTCGCTTATATTGCGAAAATCGCTGTATAGCAGCGCCACCTTTTGAGATTTGGCATTAAAAGTTGACAGAAACTAATATATGTCAAGGTGCATCTATATATGATTTTATATGCAATTCTGAGAAGTAGTTACTGAAATATAGCCTCCCCTAAAATTACGGAAATCATTGTATAGCAGCGCCACCTGTTGACCAATCGGCACCAAAAATGGATATGCACTAATTTATGTTAAGATGCATTTAACATCAAATTTATGCAGATACATTCACTAAAACATTTTTGTCACACACCGAGATTTTCTAAAAGAGATCAAATTGTGTTCTGGATCTCTCAAAACATGTAAATCCATCGAAAACCAGTAGTCGAAAATTTTTACCAATCCAATACTTTTTTGTATTAAATATAGAAGAAAGTAAAAAATGGCTTAAGCAAGCTCTGAGCACTAGGAAAGAGAAGACTTGTGGGATTTTATATTTATCCAAATTTTCTTTGTTGTTGATAGTCACGCGCCGCACATTTGAATATCAATCCCAATCAAAGAATCTATTCTTTGGTTTAAATAATTCAGAATCACAATATATCGCATTCATGAATGAAATTAGAAATATCAAAGTGCCTAATCAGAAGAAGAAAGTTCCACTATTCATGAGTGAAATGATTGAAGAATGATCGGTAAGATTTTTCAGCACGGGATCTTCGTTATCATACCTTTGATTTTTGATTCCATTAGAGTAGGTTTATACTCACAGAGCACTCATACTCCCATTCACTCACAGAGGGACAGGAAATATTCATAATATATTCAGAAACATCACGCTTGTGCAGAACAGCTGATAAACACTCAAGAAGGGAAAATACTCTTTAGCTTACTCACATTACTGATGATATGATCGCCAGAGACCGTGATTGAATGATTGAATATTACGGGACGGGGGACAAAAGCCTGGTTTCTTTGTGAGTAAACAAATGTATTTCGGTTTCGGTTTTATTATGTTCTTAATATGATAAACAGAATATTATGTTAAATATATGTAAAACAAGAAGCAAAATTATAACTCAATTAAGTAAAGAACCTTACATACTTCTTGAGAAAAGCCTTAGTACTTGCGGGAAGGGGCCCCTCTCATCATCAGAGGCAGCACGGTGACGGCTTGCTTAGTTGTGTTGACTTGATCTTTTGCAGTCTTCATTGTACTACACCAGTTACGGTTGATTTCCTGCGCTGGGTCGTTGCCATTACAGGAAAGATGATTAAATAAAATTTCGACCGTTTCGCGAATTGTGGCGTATATTGCGTTGTTGTATTTGGCTAGTTGGCGAGTTTCGTTAAAATTTATATTGATGGGTTTGGTAGCGTTTACTTTGGTGAGTGTTGTGGTTATTTTCCCAAATTTGATATCTGCAGAATGTTCTTTAATACGGTTTTTGATTTTGCGTTTAGTCATGCTTATGTAGTAACCAGTATCATTGTTTTGGAGAATGGAATAAGATAAATTCCAGAGGTTTCTACTAGGGGGTCAATTTTTTCTTTTTCATTTCTAATTGCAAGGTAAATATTTTTATTTGGTTTAATTGGGATTTTTATATTAATTTTGTTGGCTGCATTTTTGATTTTTTGGGAAATTCCGCGGTCGTACATGATGGCTGGAGTGAATTTTTGTTTTGGATTTTGAAAGTTTTCTATAATATTAAGTTTTTTGATTCTTTTACGGTATAGTTTGTCGATTAAGTCTTTTTTGTAACCTGCCTTAATTGTAATTTTCTGATGATATTGAGTTCTTTGTTTAGTAAATATTTATTAGAACAAACGGTGATGGCGCAATTGATATAAGATTGGATAGTGTTTATTTTATATTGATAGGGTGTTTTACTACTGCAATGAATTATTTTTGTACTACAATTTGGTTTATGGTAAACGGTAGTTTCTAAGGTATGATTATTGGTTTTAATTATACTAACATCAAGGTAATTAAGGATATTGTTATTTTCAATTTCATGGGTGAATTGGATATTTTTATCGAGTTTATTTAATTTTTCAAGGATTGTCGGAATATTACATTGATGGTTGATAATTGCAAATACGTCATCCACGTATCTGAGCCAGCAGAAAATTTCTTTCTTGAATGTTTCTAATATGCTGTCTTCTAAAATTTGCAATTTTAACTCCGCTACTGTACCCGAAATGGGGGATCCCATTGGGACGCCTTTTTGTTGTTTATAAAACCTGTCATTGAAACGATAATTTTTCTCTTAGAACTAAATTACTAGCTGCAATTAAAGTATTAACAATTTCAGGGTCATTATATTTATTTCTGATTTTTGAATTAATTGTTTCTGAGATTTCATCTAAATCAATTGATGGGTACAAGTTAACTACATCAAAGCTTACAAGGTTTTGGTTCTGGTTAATTTTGATATCACGAAGTTTTTTGATGATGTGAGAGATTTGCCTGCTACATTTCCGCCCTGGGCCGGTTCACTCTTCCTTAGACGACCTGACGGTCTTGAGCTCCCCCGATTCCACCATATCGACATCACATTCAGTACGGACACCCGATCAACATGGGGTGATGTGAGAGATTTGCCTGCTACGTTTCCACCCTGGGCCGGTTCACTCTTCCTTAGACGACCTGGTGGTCTCGAGCTCCCCTGATCCCACCATATCGACATCACATTCAGTATGGACACCCGATCAACATGGGGTGATGTGAGAGATTTGCCTGCTACGTTTCCGGCCTGGGCCGGTTCACTCTTCCTTAGACGACCTGGTGGTCTTGAGCTCCCCCGATCCCACCATATCAACATCACATTCAGTACGGACACCCAATCAACATGGGGTGATGTGAGAGATTTGCCTGCTACGTTTCTGCCCTGGGACGGTTCACTCTTCCTTAGACGACCTGGTGGTCTCGAGCTCCCCCGATCCTACCATATCGACATCACATTCAGTGCGGACACCTGATCAACATGGGGTGATGTGAGAGATTTGCCTGCCACGTTTCTGTCCTGGGACGGTTCACTCTTCCTTAGACGACCTGGTGGTCTCGAGCTCCCCCGATCCCACCATATCGACATCACATTCAGTATGGATACCTGATCAACATGGGATCAAAAAACTTTGCAATATCAAAATTAACCAGAACCAAACCCTTGTAAGCTTTGATGTAGTTAACTTGTACCCATCAATTGATTTAGATGAAATCTCAGAAACAATTAATTCAAAAATCAGAAATAAATATAATGACCCTGAAATTGTTAATACTTTAATTGAAGCTAGTAATTTAGTTCTAAGAGAAAACTATTATCGTTTCAACGACAGGTTTTATAAACAACAAAAAGGCGTCCCAATGGGATCCCCCATTTCGGGTACAGTAGCGGAGTTAAAATTGTGAATTTTAGAAGACAGCATATTAGAAACGTTCAACAAAGAAATTTTTTGCTGGCTCAGATAAGTCGATGACGTATTTGCTATTATCAACCATTAATATAATATTCCGACAATCTTTGAAAAATTAAATAAACTCAATAAAAATATCCAATTCACCCATGAAATCGAAAATAACAATATCCTTAATTACCTCGATGTTAGTATAATTAAAACCAATAATCATACCTTAGAAATTACCGTTTACCATAAACCAAATTGTAGTACAGAAATAATTCATTGCAATAGTAAAACACCCTATCAATATAAAACAAACACTATCTAATCTTATATCAATCGTGTCATCACCGTTTGTTCTAATAAATATTTACTAAACAAAGAACTCAATATCATCAGAAAAATTACAACTAAAGCAGGTTACAAAAAAGACTTAATCGACAAACTATACCGTAAAAGAATAAAAAAATTAATATTATAGAAAACTTTCAAAATCTAAAACAAAACTTCACTCCAGCCATCATGTACGACTGCAGAATTTCCCAAAAAATCAAAAATGCAGCCAACAAAATTAATACAAAAATCCCAATTAAACCAAATAAAAATATTTACCAAACAATTAGAAATGAAAAAGCCATAGATCCCCTAGAAACCTCCGGAATTTATCGTATTGAACTTGTTGGAACTAAAAGAAAACTTTAATATTAATTTAATTTTTACCCGCGTTAAAAATCAGAATTTTATTATTCCAACAAGTAAAACTCGGTCGCCTATCAGACGACTATAGCAGGCTCTTTGAAAACTTGAAACTTATTTATATTTCAAAGAATATATACATTTCATTTTACTTTTATTCTTCCAGTGGAGAAATTATTCCAGTAAACCAAAATATCCATACAAAAGGTTCTTACCTTGACCAGAGATGTGGACGGCAGCGGAGAAAATATCACTTTTCAGACACAAAGAAATTCACTATCTTGACATTTCACATTTTTTAATCCGTTCAGACACACAAAAACTATTTACACTTTTTACATAATTTAAACATAAATTGGTTCAGGACCTATTTTTTGGCCCGTTATTACTTCTGAAAATCTACATCATAAAATTTCCCAAGTGACATTCAAATCAAAAACTCACTACTCATTTTTTACATCTTACATCTCCTTTTTCAGACGCAAAAGCGCCCTCTATTGTGGACTCTCTGAAATAATTTTACCTTTTTCTCAACACTCCCACCTTGATTCATCGGCAGGTGAATCAACTAAAATGAAAAAAAAATACTTATACATGAAACACATAGAGATATGGAAAAAAGAACACAAATGCAGTTAATTAAAATATAAAAAGTTTGACAGAAGTGAATGTTCAAAGTTTTTTAGTCCTATCGGATAGGAGATCTAACTATTCGACCACTCCTGGTCATTTTTGACACACTCTCAAGATGTTGTTGTGTCTTGGGCAAAACTTTATTCAATGTCTCTGGATCATTAGGTACAACTTCAGTGTCCTGTGATTTAATTTTCATGATAGGATCACCTTTTGAGCACACTTCCAATGGGAACACCTTTTGTACTGGCCGTACTAAGGTTCCACTCTTGACTCTCAGCTTGACAACTCTTATACGGCCATCTTTTCCAGGATAGACTTCTTGTATTACGGCTAGTGGCCAATTTAGTCGTTTCTGATTGTCACTTTGGATGATCACCACATCACCTACTTTCAAGTCTTTATTATCTTTACCAGCTTTCTGAATCAACTGGCTTAGGTATTCTTTACGGAATCTATTCCTGAATTGCTTTCTCACTTCTTGACAATAGGCATGTCTTGAGAGCAGCTTTTTTCGGTCCAAATAGTCTAAATCTGGAGTACCAGATTCCTTCAAGTCAGAAAGAAAATCGGATGGCTTTAAAGGTGTGAAATCACCCAAATCATTGGATATATAAGTAAGTGGGCGATTGTTTAAAACAGCTTCGACATCACACAGAACAGTAAGTAACTCTTCATATGTCAATACAGACCTTCCCATTACACGAAGAAGCAAATCTTTAGTGGAGCGAATTAAGCGCTCCCACCAACCGCCCCACCACGCAGCGGTGGGCGGAATGAATTTCCACTCTATTGGATGTAGTGGATCGTGACATATCTTTTCCCATTCAATTGTTCTTAAAGCTGCAGCAGTACCAGTAAAGTTAGTACCGTTATCCGAGTATATTACGGAAGGACGACCTCTACGGGCGATGAACCGCCGTAATGCTTGTATAAAAGATTGCGAACTCATGGATGACAACAGTTCCAGGTGCACTGCACGATATACGGCGCAGGTAAAAAGTATTACCCACGATTTTGTCCTATTTCTTAAAAACAGGGGTCCACAGACATCAATTCCCGTAACTTCAAATACGGATGCATCTTTAACTCTGTCTTCTGGCAGATGGGTAGGGGCTGTTGCTGTGGCTTTACTCATAAAGCGTCTGCACACAGCGCATTTTCTTATTACTGATTTTACAGTTCTTCGTGCAGATATTATCCAGAACTCCTCTCTGAGCATACTCAACAGTGTCTGAACACCAGCATGTGAATTGTGGGTATGTAATTCCCATATCAGGCACTCTACGACATGGTGCTTAGGTGGTAGTAAAATCGGAAACCTGAATGCATAAGTGTCTTTTCTTTCAATTACTTTGGTTTTGACTCTAACAAGTTTATTTTCCTCCATGACTGTGATAAGACCCCTAATGGACTCTCCAGTCACTGGAAAACTCTCCACTTGAATAATAGAAAAAAGTTTCAATTTTGATTTTTGGAACTCTGAAGCTGATAGGAATGGCTGGACATTCAGTGCTCCCCCTCGACAACTCTGAATAAATCTCATTACCCAACCTAAAACTCGCACCATTTTAGAGAATTTAGAAAATTTCTTATACCATTTATCACCGACCTCTGTTGTGACATTAGTATTTACACTTACGTCAATAACTCTCTTTCTTTTAATTTCTGCTGCAACTGACTCCTCGTCTGGCAAAACTTCAGAGTCAGGCCATGATTCAGGAGGAAGTCTCAGAAATTCGGGTCCCTCCCACCAATCACATTGCAACAAATGTTTAGGCGTACAGCCACGGGAGGCCAAGTCAGCGGGATTCAATTTGCCCGGTATATGTCGCCAGCATTCTCCTTTCGACAAACTTAAGATCTCTTTTACTCTGTTATTCACGAATACACCCCAACTCTCATCTCGTTGTATCCAACAAAGTGCCACAGTGGCATCTGTCCAGTAAAAGGTTGGAACGTCAGTTAAGAACAGGGCTGCACTTACATATTTTGCCAAACGTGCACCCAAAACACAAGCTAATAATTCTAATCGTGGTATTGTTATCCTTTTCAATGGCGACACGCGTGTTTTTGCTGCAACAAATTTCACAGATACATTTTTGTCACTTTTACTTCGCAAATAAATAACCGTGGCATATGCCCTTTGGCTGGCATCGCAAAAAACGTGCATTGACCACGAATCTTTTTTCCCATAACCTATTCTACGGGGTAATTTAAGCTGAGAAATACCAGACAGTTCTCTATACCATTTTAAGAATCGATTTTTCAGGTCATCTGGTAGAGGTAAATCCCAATTTGTTTTAGTTGCCCAGGCCTCTTGAAGTATTAATTTCCCAGGTAACATTACTGGTGCAATAAAACCCAGCGGATCAAAAACAGAGTGAATTAAAGAAAGTAATTTTCTTTTTGACAAATCTTCTACGCTAATATCACTTTTGACTGGAATGAAAAGTTTGTCCTCTCTGCGGTCCCATTGTAGACCTAAAACCGGTGAGACCGTATCGCAAGGGTTATCTAATAACTCATTTCCACTTGTTGGACCAAATGTCCAAAGACGCAGTTCCATTTTGGCCTCTGCCATAATCTCAGTTGATTGACTCATAAATAATTCTAATTCTTCTTTATTATCAACTGAGGTCACACAGTTGTCGACATAAAATGAATCAGCTAACTTTTTCGCTACACTTTCATATTTTGGTGCGACGTGTGACAAATGATGTGAAATGACTGAGGCCAATAGGTATGGGCTACTAGTTACCCCAAAAACCACTCTTTTATGCCGAAATTCTTTAATTTTGTCATTTACCCACCAAAGAAATTTCAAATAATTTTGATCTTCCCTCTGTATGCCAATCTGCAAAAATGCTCGTCTTATATCGGAAGTTACGCCAATCGATTTTTCTCTAAAACGCATTAAAATAGCTGGGATTTCTTCTACTAGGTTAGGACCTTTCATCAAATAATCATTTAGAGAAAATGAACTACCCGATTTACATGAGGCATCGAAAACTGGTCTAATTTTGGTGGTTAGACTATCTACTTTGATAACTGGATGATGTGGCAGATAATGTCCTACTTTACTATTTTCAGATTCTGGAATTATCTCCACAACATCTTCAGAAAGCCACTCACTAAATACCTTATCATACTCATTAAAACTATTTAATTTTCTCAATTTTCGCGTGGTGGAAAATAATCTCTTTTCTGCAATATGCCTGTTACAGGGAAGGTCAACTGGGAAATTTTGGACCCAAGGTAAACTCACGCAATATCTACCATCTTCGGTTCGGTGAAGATTCTTCAAAAATTGTTCCTCTGCTAACTGATCTTCTATATCCCTAGAAAAGGTCTGCGCCTCATCCCTAATACCGATGGATTCTAAATCCCACATATCAGAAACTTTCATATTTTGAACAAGGAGGTTGGTCACTAGCATGGACTGGGTACCCTCAAAACTTTGGACACAAAAATTATTCTGTTCCCCACACAAAGTCCACCCCAATTTGGTATTAATAGCTGTCAGACCTCCCTTTAATTGAACTACTTCACCAGTGAGAATTTGTCCATAAATATCACTTCCTATTAGAATCTCAATTTCAGGATAATCATCGCCTATATCTGAAATCCAAATTTTATGCCTTTTTAATTCCCCCAAAAACGGACCTTTAGATATGCGTGGTATTGTACCGCAAATAGTATCTTGTTCGAGAAAATTGAACCGATGTTCATTACTTCTCCCAACGGGTCTAAGTCTCATACTATATCTATTATGACTTTTTGATTCAGTTCTAGCTCCCCCAAACAGCGTATGAGTTGAATTCTCAGTGGAAATAATTTTCAAATTTAAGGCTTCAGCTGTGGATCTTAAAACATACGATCTCTGCGATCCACAATCTAAGAGACACCTAACCTTTTTTCTCAGACCACCTGAGACTACTTCAACTATTAATGTCATGAGAATGACCTCTTTCATACATGAAGGAGTAGACACAGTACTCTGTACAGCAATTGACCCTTTTTCACTAACTATTGACTCGTCCTTATTCTCTGGAGCCTCCGGGCATAAAATTATGGGATGAGAGCGCTTACAAAGACGACACTGAATAAATTGTTTACATTGCTTCGCAAAATGACCAGATTTAAGGCAACGTAGGCAGCATTTTAACTCTTTTAATTTATTAAATTTCTCTTTTAAAGATAAAGACCGAGCTTTGAAACATTCTTTACTTTCATGATTCTTTCCGCAAAAGACACATGCTAACTCCTTAGTCGCTACCAAACCAGCAGCACTCGCAATAGGTTTTTTATTTTTGAACTTAATCTCTTTAGGCCGCTCTTCACGCGAGGGTGTCGTAACTTCGAACCCAGAACGTGCGAGTTTAACTCTTTGCTCCCCCTCGACTTCTTTACGCAAAAACTGCAAGAGATTTGAGAGACGGGACCCATCATTACTAAATAGAATGCTCCTCTGCCATACCCTAATCATCTCAGCGGATAAACAAGACTCAACCATGGGATATAGCCAAGCACCATTGGAGTCTGGGCTTATGCCCAAAGATTCGAGAGCTCGGAGGTGGGACTCAATTTTGTCAAACAGTGACACCAGAGATAGCTTATCTTTGCCCTGTGAGCGTACATTTTGAATAATTAATTTCAGTAACTCTCTCACATAAATTTCTGTTAAAATTTCCTTATTTCCGAAACGCTCCTCAAATGCCGCAATAGCTTTCGGATAATTCTCTTCTGTTAATGGGTAACTTTCAATTAACTCACACGCCCTAGTTCCGGGTAACATAGATTGCGTTAAATAATGGAATTTATCTACGGCATCAAGATCCTTATCTTCGTGAATTTTTTTGAACTGACCCCAAAACGAAAGATAATTTATTAACTGACCATCAAATTTTTTGATCTCGATTTTTGGTAACTTATACCTCTTTTCATTGAGATTAATACTACTATCTGGTGTTACAGCAAAAACATTAACTTTTGAATCCATAAGATTAATTTTTTCCTTTACTCGTCGGCTAAGCGAAATAAATTCATCAGAATATTCCTCACAAGCTATAACTTCCGTTTCCAAATCCTCATCGGAAGTTTTCCCTTTTATCAATAAATCCAGTAATTCCGAATCGTGAACCTTTAATTCGCTTACTGCTGTTTGTAACTTTACAAATTTATCTTCTAAAACCGACCTATCGGGTTGTTCCCTCTCTAACTCTTCTTTTATCACATTAGCCGTTCTAGTAAAAGCAGTACGTGCAATGGCACGTTTCTTCTTCGATAACTCAACACTCATTTTTTATTTACTGAATGTCCTAAAATGCCTAACAAAATTTTAAATTTAAACTAAAATGTTCTTAAAACTCTAATATTTTTTAACTCAAACTTCAAATAGTTTAAACTGTAATTCAAATTTAAACCCTAACTAAATTATTTAAGAACAAAACTCAGTTTAATTTAAAACAAAACTCAAATTTTAAAACCATAACTAAATTATCCAAGAACAAAACTCAATTTAATTCAAAACCAAACTCAAATTTTAAAACCATAACTAAATTATTTGAGAACAAAACTCAAATTTTAAAACCATAACAAATTGATTTAAACCAGAATTCAATTAATGCAAAACCGAAACTGATTTTTAAAACCAAAACTCAAACAGCAATTGAATGATTTAAAATTAAAACTCAATATTAAATCATAACTGAAATAATGTAAAACCAAAACTCAAATTAAATTCAGTCACAATTTAAATATTCTTAAAATAACATTACTCAAATCATTCTAATGCAATAACCTTTTTGTTCTCAAATAATCACAAAAACATTAACTCAATTTAATAAATAAATAAAATGATATAACCTTTAAAAATATCAAAACAGAAAGTATTAAAAGCATAACCTTTAATTATATAACTCAACTGACTCAGTAAATAAGAATATAAAATGTCACAAGGAAAGAACTGAAACAGCCACCATTCCCATCTCTGCTTATTCATTCGCATATTCAATAAAAATTAAATAGTTTAACAATTAGTTTTAATCTCTAATAATATTACGAACACTCTAATTATTTACATTAATCATTAAATTATATTACTATTTCATAATGTTCTTAAAAACGAAAACGAAACTTTTAAAACAGAACAAAAACAAAATTAATCATTACTGTTAATTTTCAAAGATCCTGATAGCGGACGCCAGAACTTGTTGGAACTAAAAGAAAACTTTAATATTAATTTAATTTTTACCCGCGTTAAAAATCAGAATTTTATTATTCCAACAAGTAAAACTCGGTCGCCTATCAGACGACTATAGCAGGCTCTTTGAAAACTTGAAACTTATTTATATTTCAAAGAATATATACATTTCATTTTACTTTTATTCTTCCAGTGGAGAAATTATTCCAGTAAACCAAAATATCCATACAAAAGGTTCTTACCTTGACCAGAGATGTGGACGGCAGCGGAGAAAATATCACTTTTCAGACACAAAGAAATTCACTATCTTGACATTTCACATTTTTTAATCCGTTCAGACACACAAAAACTATTTACACTTTTTACATAATTTAAACATAAATTGGTTCAGGACCTATTTTTTGGCCCGTTATTACTTCTGAAAATCTACATCATAAAATTTCCCAAGTGACATTCAAATCAAAAACTCACTACTCATTTTTTACATCTTACATCTCCTTTTTCAGACGCAAAAGCGCCCTCTATTGTGGACTCTCTGAAATAATTTTACCTTTTTCTCAACACCATTCTCCAAAACAAACATTGATACTGGTTACTATATAGGCATGACTAAACGCAAAATCAAAAGCCGTATTAAAGAACATTCTGCAGATATCAAATTTGGGAAAATAACCACTGCACTTACCAAAGTAAACGCTACCGAACCCATCAATATAAATTTTAACGAAACTTGCAAACTAGCCAAATACAACAACGCAATATACGCCACAAATCGTGAAACGGTCGAAATTTTTTTTAATCCTCTTACCTGTAATGGCAACGACCCAGCACAGGAAATCAACCGTAACTGGTGTAGAACAATGAAGACTGCAAAAGATCAAGTCAACACAACTAAGCAAGCTGCCACCGTGCTGCCTCTGACGATGGGAGGGGCCCCTTCCCGCAAGTACTAAGGCTTTTCTCAAGTAGTATGTAAGGTTCCTTACTTAATTGAGAATATTATGTATTTTCGGTTTACACTATGTTTTTAATGCTCGAGAGTGCTGCGAAATCGCGATAAATATTTTTAAAAACTCAATTAAATTTGTATTTGTTTGATTGGACTCATAATTTGATCATTAGAATTGGTGAGAAGAGTGCCGATTTTTCTATATTAATGAATAAATTGGAGATAAGAACAATGAATCTTAATAAAGAATAACAAGCGTAAATTAATAAAAATCTATCTGTTCGCAGGTTCGTTTTTATACAGCCACTGTGCTTTCCGTTTGCGATTGTCGTACAACACCCATTTTTCATCCACAGTCAGGATACCATACCTGCCAACATTGAAGAATCAAAATAACGGAGATTTTATAAGCGGCATTTTCAGGCCTAATAAACATTGATGTGTTTTTGACATATGACAGTATTTTAATAGTATACAGTATTTTAATTTTAATCCATGGCTTAAATTATCAAGAATTCATATGAAAAACATAAATTTAATTATTAAATAAAAATTAAGTAATTATTAATTAAAAATATAGTAATATATAGATTCATGAGAATTTTTTTCAGCAAAACCAAAATCTTGCTTAAAAAATGAAGGTTTGTTTAAGTTTTGAATAAATTATAGGTATAATTTTTAAAATCTTCAGAATAATGGAGAAATGCTTGAGAATAACGGAGAGTGGAAGACAGTCCCAAATAAAAGAGTCTCCGTTGAAATAACGGAGAGTTGGCAGGTATGGGATACGATGTAAGAATGGTTCTCTAACCTTGCGCTACTGTAGAGATTTACAGGTCTCCAGGCGCCGTAGGCGTTGCTCCTCCGTTACGTCATGTGGTAACCATGTTTCGAGCTTTTCCACCATGCCCACTGCTGTCAAATGTTGGGCGATTGTCTGAGGTGCTACAGGGAGTTCTGCTCCTAGGTGTCATACTACTTTCAAAATTTCTCAAAAGTAAATTTCAGAAACTTAATAGTATGTGGTTTTCAGACATAACTAACATTTTGAATTTTTAAATAAAATTTATCAACACTACTTTGAAATCTCTCATATTTACTTTTTATGATTAAAAAAATGTAAAATTATTATAAAACTGATATATTATGATCATCACAAAACTTCTATATCATTCTATGTAACACAGTAAGCAGCCCTGTAACGCGCACAAAAGTTTAATCATAGCTTCTTACAACAAAAAATTAATCTATAGAATTTGGTGCAATTTTAATCAACAGATACTAACATATAGCAAAGCCATTTGGAAAATCACAGATGTTAAGTAATAGCAGCGCCACCTGGCAGTCGATATACATCCAAATTAAATCAGCATCTATTTTCATAATGGTTATCTCACATATCGATTTTTTTATTCACGGGCTTAACTGTAGTACAGAAGCGCCACTTGTCAGTTGAAATACAATCAAACTGAATTAGCATGTGTTTGACAGTAGTCCTTTCATATATCAAGTTCTGTGGAATTAAATGCAATAGAATCTCAGGTACAGTCTTCCCCGTTCAAAAAAACAAACAAAAAAACTACCATAGTAGCACCACCTATCAGCTGATATGCACCAAAATTGAATGAGTATATATGTTCATAAAGTTCTTTTCACTTGCCAAGTTTTGATTGATTATACACAATAGAACTTGAGATGTAACCTTCTCTTAAATGGAAAAAACTGAAATATAGCAGAGCCAGCAGTTGAGCAATTTACACCAAAATTTGATAGGCACTAATTTGTCAAGGTACAACTACATATAAACATATAAACTTATGAAATGCTGTGTGGTTGTTCCTAAGATACAGTCGGCACAAATTTTTGTCTTGCACATACATTTTCTAACCCCCCCCCCTCCCAAGTCCTGCAGGTCACCTCATAGTGGCGGGGGGGGGGTCCTGGGCAGAATAGGTGATGTACGTCTGGGGTGTATGCTTTGCACGCTGAGTGCATGCTCTATGTGTGGAGTGTATGCTCCTGGCAGGGTCACCCTTGGCGTGAAGGCCATTCCGACATGATCAGCTAAGATCTGCAGGTGAAAATCACATCATCATGAATAGTTCTACAAATTCTTCTTGTACTGCATCGCCCGTCGCACAGGATAAAACAGGATGTGTTCAGGACTTAGGTAGAGGGTCCTGTTCGAAAAATTCTTTACAGTCTCCGGCATTTGGTTTACCTTCTGGTGTAACCAGAGCTTTTGCTGCTATGGTAATTGGTTTACCTTTGGGTGTAACTGGTGACCTAAGCAGAAAGATCAAGGCTTTGGTTTGGTTGGGACTGTCTAGTGTTGAGGTTCTGACCAAAAGCCAGAAGAACTTGAAAAATAAGAAGAGGAG
This sequence comes from Salticus scenicus, assembly GCA_963930645.1. Taxonomy (NCBI): domain Eukaryota; kingdom Metazoa; phylum Arthropoda; class Arachnida; order Araneae; family Salticidae; genus Salticus; species Salticus scenicus. The sequence goes on along the minus strand of OZ005657.1, from coordinate 22,447,161 downwards.
ACAAATGTCTCAGGCTTCTGCTGCTGCTGGTGGTGGTGCTAAAAGGTCTCGGCCTTTGGGTTCAACGCCATCCCCACAGTGTAGGCTTTTCAGAAAAAGTTAAGGAAGGATGTCCAACCTTGCTCTTATACTCATGCTGTTCAGTCATCGACCAGGGTAGCCATTGTTAAGAGGGATTTCCCTTCTGACAGTCTGTCTTTGGATGATTATGATTATATTCAGCATGAGATTTTGAAGCTGATTGACTCTATTCCTATTGGAGACAGTCTGCCTAAAATTCTTGCCAATAACTTGGTTAAGGGGGCTCTGATTCTCCAGTGTAGTAATGCTGCTACGTTGGAATGGATCAAGAGCAACTTTGGCAATAGAATATTGGGTGACTTAGTACTCAGAGTCTTGGATGCTGATGAGTTGCCCATACCTGTTAAAGTCGCTTTTAGGACTAGAGACAAGTTCTCTGACTCTAGTATGTTTCTGAGACGTCTTCAGCATTACAACCCTGAGTTGAAAGCTATGGAGTGTCGTGTCTTGCAGTGTTCTGCAGGATATAACTCTGCTAGATGGATTCTCGAGGTTGATTTTGGGGATGTTGAGGTGATGCACAGGTCTGGTTTCTCTGCTCTCACTGGTCTTGATCGTGGATTCTTTAAGATTCTACACGATCCCAACAAACGGGAACCTAAGGAGGTGGTATCTACTGCTTCTGTGGATCCTTCTGTTTTGGATTCCGCAGAGTCTGCTGAGCCCCTGGTTTCCTTTCAGCCTCCTGTTTCTCAGGTCTCTGCTTTTGAGGTAGCGCCGTCCCCTTCAGTTTCTCAGGTGAGAACCTTTAGTGATGCTCTTAACTTATCTGATCTTGCATTCAGGGTTGTAGCGATTTAAATCAGTTGATTTAAATCAGTGATTTAAATCATGATTTAAATCAATTGATTTTTTTTTTTTTTAATCACTGATTTAAATCAATTTATATATATATATATATATAGATTTACATAAAAATTATATTCATTAATTGAATGAAATTGTTTATGTAGCTGTAAGAAAAGATTTTAAAAATATTTCTTATGTAAATTTAATGTATGAAATAGTCTGTTACATTTTATAAAGGATGAATTATTTTTTTTTCATATATTGATTTTAGATAAATCTCTAAGGTAGTAATAAAATTCTGAGGATAAGAATTCTCTTACCCCTCTATTAATATTAAATGAATAAATAAAAGGAACATGTTTATAAAGTGAAAATGCAGCAAAATGCAACAAGAATTTCCATTTTAATATTTAAAAGGAAAATTGAAAAGTTCTGTAGGTAAAATTTATTTTAATATTTGTAATAATATTTAAATGGCAGTGGAATATAAACTTTTACAAGTAGTGCATTTTTAAATATCATAATTTAAATTAAATCTTGTTTATTTATAAATAGAAATGCATGGAGTGATTAATATACACATAGTATGTTTAGAAATCTTATTTTTGAGAAATGATCTTTAAAAAATTACTTCAGAAAACTTTTGAGATTCTTTTGTCACACAATTTCTTTTACTCAACTCAAGGTCATATAAACTATATTCCAAATACTTAAAAGAAGAGGGTAGAATACTCATTATTACAACTACAACACTTCTAGGAAATCTTTCTTAGTCCCTTCTCCAATAAGGGGAAAGGCAGTTGGGGGAGAAAGGGCAGAAGACCAATAAAAGACGGGGTGAGGGAGAAAAAGTCCAGTTAATAGTTTAAACACAAACAGAGGCTTCTCTTTACTTTATCTATTCAGGATTACATGCATTTATTTAACCAGAAGACATCTAAAATTTTTGCTTGAAAATGGCAAGCAGTGGAAGAAAGAGAGATCCTATTTGGAATCACTTTGAAGAGTTACCCAAAGTACTTGGTAAAACTGGTGTCAGAGCAAAATGTAAATATTGCCATAATGAAATGCAAGGTCTTGTAGCAAGACTGAAAAGTCATTGTGATAAATGCCTAAAGAACAGTGTTTCTACTGCTACGTGTGTTCCAGAATTGGGAAAATGCTTAAACCAAGGTATGTACATATTTTATAAGATAATAAATAATAGAACATTTATCAATAGATATGTAAAGATTAAGATAAATCTGAAATCTACATCTGTATAACCAAAAGACTTTTATTTTTCCCTTTAAATTTATTAATTCATTAAATTTTATAAACACAATTTACTATAGAAAATTTCATATTTTTTTCAATTAAAAAAAGGAAAAATGTTTACACTGTATTTATGTGTGAAATGATAAAGATAAATAAATAATAATAATTAATAAGATCATTTCATAATTGTTAGTTAATAACTTTTAAGTAATTAAGGTTAAGCTTTTTATTATTATTATCACAATAGCCATTACTCTTTCTCAATTTTTATACTGAAAATTTCATGTAATTTAAAAACTTTTTTTTTTTTTCTACTATATATTTTAAAATGTGTTAAAGACCTACCCATAATTTTGCCATTTGTAAAACTGTATGAAAGATGCAAATTTTATTAAATCTAACAGTAGCTTTACATAACTATTTAATAGCATTTTTCTAAATTTTAATGCTAAATTGTCTTTTATTTATTTATTTTTCAGAGGATATTGATAATCCAGCCACTCCTGCAACAAGTAAATCACTGTCTAATACTTCTAAAAGATTAAAATTGGATGATTTTGTTGTAAAGACGTCTTCTAATGAAAAGGATAACCTCGATGAACAAGTATTTAGATTTATATTTTCTGCCAATTGCTCTTTTAGTGTAGTAGAGAATAAAGAATTTAAAAAGTTTTGTACATCTTTAAGACCAGGTTACAGACCACCTACTCGTACTGATGTAGCTGATAAATGGCTGCCCAAAATTTATAATGAAGAAGTTCAGAAATGCAAAACAGATTTAGAAAATAAGATTGTCTGTATGGCAATGGATGGATGGTCAAACATCCATAATGAACCAATTGTCTGTGTTAGCGTTATTAAACCGTGTGGTAAAGTGGTCCTTGTTGATACTGTTGATACATCTGGATCATCACATACAGGTGATTATTTGGCAAATCTGGTTTTCAAGTCAGTGAAGACAACAGAAGAAAATTTCAAATGCAAAATATTAAGCTTTGTTACTGACAATACGGCAAATATGGTTTCTGCCAGGAGAATTCTGAATGAAGATCTTGGCTTTGAAGGAGTTACATATGGATGCAGTGCTCACATTTTAAACTTGCTAGCCAAAGATTTGGTTAATACGGATGTAACAAAGCATGTTACATTCGTGTTAAAATATTTTCGAAATCATCATCTTCCAAATGCATGGTATTGTGCGGAAGGTGGAAGTGCACTAGTACTTCCTCTAGAGGTGCGATGGAATACTTTTTGTGATTCGTTTGAATCATACATTGGTCTGTCCTTACAAAGGTTTGTGAAGATCACAGATCAGAAATCGATAGCAATGTCTCTAGTAAAGTGTTAAATATTGGTTTGAAAAGAAATGTTGAGAACTTGATTGCAATTTTGAAACCAATAGCAAAATCTATTGATATAGTACAGAAGAACAACTGCTCCCTAGCAGAATGTGTGATAGAGTGGAAGAAGTTAGAACTCAAATTGAAAGAAGCAACAAATAATAAGAATGTGTTGACCTCCTTTGAAGCAAGGTATAAGCAAGCATCTACAGATGCACATTTTGCTGCCTTCATTTTAAGCCCATTAGCCTTAATTTGTAATCCAAAAATTCAAATTACGAAAGAAGAAAAAAACAAGGGCCTTAATTTTATCAAGGAAAAGTGTGATTCTAATTTCTTATCAACGACTTTGAAATTTTTAGGGAAGTTGGAACCATTTGAACATAAAGACCAAAATATTTTTTTTATCCTAATGTCGTTGCTACAATGTCTGATTTTCAGTGGTGGAATAGTTTTTATAACATTTCAGGTAAAGATGTAATAACAGAGAGTAATGTGCAATTTATTAACATGTTGGTTACAGCTATAGCATCAACGGCTTGTGTTGAAAGAATTTTTCATCATTTGGAATTGTTCATTCTAAACTACGAAATAGGTTAGGCGTAGATAAAGCTTCAAAATTGGTCTTTGTAATGAAACAAATTAACAATTCTTTAGAATAAATAACAAATACCTAATAATATTGCTGTAAAATATGTTTAACCAAGAAATGTAACCTTATTTTTTTCCCCCCTTTTAATAAAATGTTCTAATATATTTTACGTGTATATATTTCTTTTTTTTTTTTTTTTTTTTTTTTTTTTAATAGTTATGTTATATGTATCTATTTTTTTTTTTAAGTTATTTATATATCTCTTCTAAAAGAAGTAAAGTTTAACGTGTAGCATACATATTAGTTGTATATATTATATTTAATTAATGTGCAATTCAATGATTAATATGTACATGCTGCATTGCATAAAATATTGATAATGAATGATTATATGGATTATTTCTATAGGGATATTTATATAATTTAAGCAAAATGATTAATAATAGGCATAAATATGTATACACACAAAAAAAAAAAGTTGTATGATAACGTACATACCGTTTTAAAAAAAATAAAAAAAATCTTGATTTAAATAAAAAAAATCCGATTTAAATAAAAAAAATCGATTTTTTTTTTAAAAATCAAAAAATCAACAACCCTGCTTGCATTGGACTCTGGGTCAGAGGGCACTTTGCTAGCTGATTTGCCGCAGTCTTTGTGTGGGATTGATAAGGCTTTGGAGCTGTTGCAGAGGAACTCTTCGCCTGAGTCAGGCCATGATGGGTAACTTCCACCTGGCTGCTGCTTCTCTGCTTCTCTGTTATGGATGAGATTAGAGTTGGTCAGTTGAATCTCCATCATAGCAAGGCTGCTTCGGCTCTTCTCTCCAAGAGGCTGGTTGATGGAGATTTTGACATTGTTCTTATTCAAGAGCCTTGGACCCGTGATGGTAAAATCATCGGCCTTAGTTTTAAAGGTTTGAATATTTTCTATGACACCTTTTGCGATACCCCCAGGGCTTGCATTATTGCTAGGTCTGAACTTAATGCCTTTAATCTTGTCAACTTCGTGAATAAGGATATGGTTGCGGTTAAAGTCAAACTCAATGACAGGGCTGCAAATGTTGATTTTGTCTTTGTCTCTGCCTATCTTCCTTATGAGGAGATAGACCCATTGTCTGACTTGTCTAAGTGTATTCTTAGATATTGTCATTCAAGCTTTAGGCTCATCTTTGGCTGTGATGCAAATGCTCACCACACTTTGAGGGGTAGTAGTGATTGCAACAAGCGTGGAGATGTGCTGATGGATCATATTTTATTTTATAACTTGTGTATCCTTAACAGAAGCAATGAACCTACTTTTGTTACGGTTAATAGAAGAGAGGTTATTGACCTGACTCTGTATAACTCTTTATGCTTAGGGTACATCTCTGATTGGAAGGTGTCTAATGCAGTTACAGCTTCTGATCATCAACTGATCACTTTTTCTGTTAAAGGCCTTTACTATGTAAAGGTTGCTAGGAGGAACCCGAGATCTACTGACTGGGGTTCTTTTCAAAAGCTTCTCGGAAAAGGCCTTTCCACCTTTTCTGGTAAGTTCAATTCTACTGATGATATCGAGTGGACTGTTGACCAGTTACAACAGATCATTCTCAACTCTTATCATAGTAGCTGTAAGCTTACGGTTACTAGCTCCCCAAGGCGCGTTCCTTGGTGGTCTTCTGAGATTCGTTCTTTACATAAGAAATGTAGGAAGCTCTTTAATACAGCTAGGAACTCTGGTGTGTGGCAAGCCTATCGGGATGCCCTCACTACCTACAATAAGGCCATTAGAACTGCTAAGTGATGTTCTTGGCAGTCTTTCTGTGATGGTATTAATCATATTTCTGCTACTGCTAAGGTAGCAAAAATTTTGGCTAGAGATTATAGTTCTAGTTTGAATACTATTCGTCTTCCTATCAGTGAGTCGAGTGAAGAGACTCTAGCTGAGCTGCTGCAAGTTCATTTTCTTGGCTCTGGTACTACTGATTGTGATACGCACAGCTCTGTCTCTTCACATACTTGTAGAAAGGACAGTTAGGAAACTGCTAAAATGGTGGTTACTCATGACAAGGTCATCTGGGCTATTAAGTCTTTTGAACCCTTTAAGTCGCCAGAGATGGATGACATCATTTCTATGCTTCTTATCAAGTATCTTAATTTTCTTGCTCCTTTTCTTTGCAGAATTTTTCGTTCTTGCATTGCTTATGGGTATATACCTCAGTCTTGGAGGAATACTAGGGTGGTTTTCATTCCTAAGCCTGGGAAGGATAACTACTTTGATGCCAAGTCCTTTAGGCCTATTAGCCTCTCTTCTTTTTTGTTGAAAGGAATGGAGAGGCTTACTAACAGATACCTTAGGGATTCTGTTATTGTTGATAGGCCACTGCCTTCTTCACAGCATGCCTATCAACCTGGAAGATCTACTAATACTGCATTGTACAAACTTTCCTTTCTTTTGGAAAAGTGCATTAATGATAAAGAAACTGCCCTTGTGTCTTTTCTTGATATTGAAGGGGCGTTTGATAAGATCTCTTTTGACACTATCATTTGTGCCCTTGACTTGAGGGGTGCTAATTCTTTTATTACCAGATGGATTGCTAATTTGCTATCCTCTAGTATGTTTGTGCCTCTTTTATGGGTACTTGCATGAAGGTTCATGCTAGCTCTGGTTGTCCACAAGGGGGAGTTCTCTCTCCTATTCTGTGGTGCATTGTTGTTGACTCTTTGTTAGTCCATTTTGCCAACCTTGGCATTCCATGTGTTGCGTTATGCTGATAGTGTGGTTATTGTTGTCAGGGGCAAGTTTGGTAACTCTGTCTCTGATGTTATGAATGGTGCTCTTCAGCATTTTGCACGTTGGTGCTCTGATTCGGGCTTATCTGTTAATCCATCTAAGGTAAACCTTGTTCCTTTTTCTAGGAGAAGATATCTAAATCTTGGTGATGTCTACTTCCTGGGTAATAGGCTGTTGCTTTCATGTGAGGTCAAATTCTTGGGTGTATTCTTTGACACTAAGTTGAACTGGAGTAAGCATATTGAGTATTGCTTACGTAAGGCCACAAAGGTCTTTTGGGCATATAAGAGTTCCATTGGAAGAACCTGGGGTTTATGTCCCAGGGGTGTCCATTTGATCTACTCAATGATTATATGTCCTATCATCACCTATCTATGGCTGTGTAGTCTGGTGGTCTCGGTCTAGACTGACTACTGTTAGAACTAGCTTTATTAGGTTGCAAAGGATGGTCTGTGTTGCTCTTTCGGACTGCATTAGAACTACTCCAACTGCTGCCCTTGAGTGTTTGCTTGGGCTTCTTCCACTTTATTTGCGTATTGAAGCTGAGGCTTTAACCTGTAAGAAGCGTTTCATATGTCTGGGCTTGTGGAAGGATTATTCTAGACATCTGTCTTTGGGTTCCCTCATTTCATTTGTTGCTGATCTTCCTTCTTTCATTATGCCTAGTGACTACATGGTTATGAAATTTGCCTTTCATAAGGCTTTTAAGATCTTTTTCCCTTCTAGGGAGGATTGGCTTTTGTCTCCTAGTTGGCTTGATGACAACTGTTTGGTTTGGCATACTGATGGTTCTAAGCTTGGTTCTCATTCTGGGGCTGGTGTTTGCTGTCCTGGGGATGGAACTTGGCTTTTTTTTCCTCTTGGAAAGTTTGCGAAAGTTTTCCAGGCTGAAATCTTTGCTATCCTCTTATGCTGTTAGGTGTGCTTAGACAGGGGTTATCATAATTTAACCATCCGTATCTGTTCTGGCAGTCAAACGGCTCTCCTTTCACTGGTGAGGTGTAAGTTCACCTCTATTCTCTTATGGGAGTGCTACAAGGCACTTTGTGAGCTTTCTTCCTATAATAAGGTTAGTCTTCACTGGGTACCTGGTCATATGGGTATACCTGGTAATGAGTTGGCTAGATCTGGTTCCAGTACACTCTTTTGTGGCCCTGAGCCTGTTCTGGGTATTTCTCCCACTACTTTTAGGGCTTCTATCTTCAAGCTCTTTGGTAAGAAGCACTATAGGCAATGGCGTAATTCTGATGGTCAAAGGCAAGCAAAAGAGCCTAATCATGACTATCCTGGTCTTTGTCATAAGGAGCTTTTAAAGCTTAACAGGAATGGTTTGAGGAAGGTTATTGGCCTTCTTACTGGTCACTGTACCCTTAAGAGTCATCGGAATATTATGGGTATCAGTTCTGATCCCATCTGTCATGGTTGTTGTTTGGAAGAGGAGACTGCTCAGCACATTTTATGTGACTGTGAGGCCTTTTCTGCTTACAGGTTTGAGCATCTTGGTCGGCATCTCATTGAGCCTTGGGAGCTGCAGGATATTCCTGACAGGTGTCTGCTGAATTTTGCTTCAGCTACAAGGCTTTTCTCTAAAGGATATGTTTGGGTCTGGATACAATAGACCTCTGGTCAATGTGTCCTAGCTCTCAGTGTCCTGCTGAGGGCTGCCCTCCTTAATAAGTCATAAGTCCTACATTTTCTAAAAATGGTTAAATCATTTCTGAATCTCTCAAAACGTGTACATTCATCGAAAATCGTAAGTGGAAAATTTTTACTAAACATTTTTCTACTGTATATAAAAGAGAGTAAAAATTTTTATATGAAGTTCCCGGGAAAAAACAGGTAAGTTGGTAGGTAGCTATGTTCGTGCCTTTCACTGGTACTAGAACGATCAGACGTTCACGATGGCATGCACGATTAATATATTTTTTAAATGTTATTTTTATTATATAGAAAAATATTTGATTATAATTACCGAAAAAAAGACAAATAATTACCAAAGTAATAATTTATTACTGTTAAACTGCAAAAATCCAGAATCACCTGGATTGTGACAATTACAAATTCTAGAGGCTTGTGAATATTGACTTATATATATATATATGTGAAATATAATTAAAAGCCCCCTTAAAATTATAGCTTTATTTTTCAAACTTAAATGTCTTTACCTCGCACTAATAGCGCCCTAATTAATTCATTTTCTAGATATTTCATTAATTACAAATTCTTTAACTTGTTCTCACTTCTTAAAGGTATTTTTATTTTATTTTCCGGTGAATCAAAACTTATTTATTATATTGCGCAATGCAATGTAATCCAGAATATTCTGACCCCTCCTAGGTATCGTATGACTCCCCTAAGCCAAGTAGAGCACTCTCAGCATCACGTGATCACTCACGCGAAAGGGAATATTCAGTCGGTCTCAGGCGAGGGACTTGCTAGTTAGGTTTTTTTTTAAGATGTAAGTTGACAAGGATGGCTCACCTTCGTGTGATGGATTGTAAACCTGAATTTCACTAAAGAAATATTTACGCCAACGACTGCATTTTAATTATTTAAATGTGTAGCTGTCAACTTTATTATGACATATATATACATATATATAAGAAATATGCCACAGGCTATTTTTACTCCTTAAAAGCAAGTTATGATTATACTGGTGAATTCAATAATAAAATAGTAAAACTTCAGTCTGAAATTTTATTAAGAACTAGATATTTTTTTTAATTCTTCTTTTAATTACCATCAATAAAAGAAGGAAAAAAAAAAAAAAAAAATCTGATTTTCGATACCAAAATAAACTTTAATATTATCTCTTTATCTATCCAGAAGAGATGAAGGTGCAGATGAGAATTAAGTTTAATTAGTTTGTCTGTGGTCCTACTTCAAGGTCAAAGAGCAATGTGTTAGTAGATCAGCTATTCTTTTAGAATTATGAAGGAGTTTATCTTGGCAAAGTCAAGAACAAATACACAATTAATTTAAAGAAATATTTTTTTAAAAATGCGCTTTTTCCTTTTTTTTTTATCGACATAATATACATAAATGATAAATTGAAAACACTTTTATTTTTCCTTCTTTTTAATTTTTCACATGTAAATGAATATATATTTTCTTTTATGTCTGGAAAATAAAGAATAATTTATTTTTTGCATCAAATTCACTATTTTCTTTCAATTTTAAAACTAAAATGGGGGTTTTATTTAATATCTTCTGAATCAATTATCTGACTGAACTAAAAAATACGGCGTTAGCTAAATTTTGTCCTGAATAATAAGTGCAACAATTTTCGTAGCAATCGTTGAATTGAATAGCTTCGTATATCAAATTAAAAATCCTGATAGATACAAAGACAAACTTTCAGTTTTATATATAGATTTAGATAATTTGGGTCATACTTCAAAACCTAGAGTGGGCCATGCTTGCCAACATTTGCATACAAACTGATAAAAATTAACAGATTCTAAATTAACGTTTATAAATGATAAACGAATAACACAAATATTTAATTCAAATTAAATTACTAAGATTTTATGGTATTCTTCAAAGATGACATATATTCTGAAATATTGCTTTATACATATATAGATAAAGCAATAAAGAATCACCAATTTTTCTTTTTCATTTGCACGATAAATAAACAAATAATTTTCTGCTTTCAATTGATTTTGTAATAACTTTATTTTTTTCCTCCTTTCCCAACTAATACACCACCCTTTGACCTCAAACATGAACTGGCGAAGCAATATTTTCTTTGATCTTTGTAGTGAGGAGGGAGGAGAAAGAGAACTAGCTACCAGACCACTTTCTTTCTTTTCTTTTATTCCCTTTCATCTAATAAGTTGTTACTGACAGTCTAAATTCTGACTCAGAATAATTTTATTCCTTTTTCTCTCTCTTCTGCTCCCACAAGTTGTGATTTTTAAACATTTTGGTTTTGCAAATATGCACTGATTAAGTAGAAAGACGTCTCTGAAGTATTTAGTAAATCTGACATCAAACTCAGTTGTTTTTTCTATAATGCTTATGAAGTTCTGGTTCTTTTGTTTTTAAGTGTTTTGAAAGCCTTTGCAATTTCTGACCCTGTTCCACATCATACTGATAAGTATGGGAGAAAAGTTTAGTATAAATGTTCAACTTCCCCCCCCCCCCCCCACATTTTCACTCATTTTCAAGCATCTCGGACCAGTTTTAAAATACTACTTAACACTAGCAAAAACATTATTTCCTTTTAACATTTAAATCTGAAAATTCATATATTATTGAAAATTTACAATTTCTTAACATAAGAGAATACGGAAAAAATTCGTAAGAATGTGCATTATGAAGCTTATTTTCACGGTAATTAGACCAGTTTTGAAGCATCGTTCACGGTGTTGGTGTGAAGGTTAAACCCAATTGATTATGCTCAGGGTCCTGTGCCTGGAGGAATGCTGCCATCCGTGGAGGGTCTTTAAAGGGTCCTGGTCCATATTTATTCAAGTTTCCGGGTAAACCATGGAAAAATTCCCTGAGCGCGACCTGGGATCGAACCTGGCACCTCACATCTACTAGCTTCAGGAACAGAACTTCTGAAGCCCCTGGTGATATATAATATCGACTTGGCATAATATCGACTATTAAAATTCTACTTAACTTCATAAATCATTCAAAAATTATGATTTTCTTAACGTGGGAGAATAGGGCAAAATTTTGCATAAACATATACTATAAAAATTATTTTCATCTTAAAAATGTTGCAGAAGTTTTAAAATATTGTTTATAATACTGGCATAAACATCACTGACTATGGCAGAGCTGCCAACCTTGGTGGGAAAAAAAACAGGAGATTTTACATAATTTCAAGGGAGAAAAAGGGAGATTTACGGTTTCGTGGAGAAAAAACAAAACAAAATTATTTTATTCAATACATGATACTTTTTTAACTAAAAAGACCTAATATAACTTTTGTTTGATAATTTATATTTTAAACTTATTGGGGAAAAACAAATAGTTAACAAGTTCATTAACAAAGTCTAAAAATAACTGCATATGTAAAGAATTTTGAACCCCTATATCGCTTCAGTTGGTTCTAAAATCTAATAAAACAACTGGATCAATGTTTTTATGAACATTGATCCAGAGTTTTCCCCAGATAATTTAAGGAGGGTGCTGCACCTCACCTGATCTTTGTTTGGAAGGAAAAAAAAAAAAAAAGAAACACTTTGCCCCAATCTATCCCCCCCCCCCCCCCATTACTGCATTTGTAGAAAATAACCTAAATGCTGTAAATATAAATAAAACTACTGTATGTGACAATCAGCCCATGAACAACAAATAAAAGTACAGAAAAGTTTAAAAACAGACTTTTTTCTTTTTGTATGCATATTTATAACTAAATTTTTGAATTAAGTGTTTGGATTTTAAATGCCAAATGTGTCCTTAAAAATTCAAATCGCCCTCAGGAATATAAAAAGTGTTTTTTTTTTTTTTTTTTTCTTTTTTAAACTAGCAGTACCCTACATTTTTTAAAACCAGGGGGAAAATGTTTGATTCTTTTGTTGTAGAATGTAAAAGCTAATTGGAGAAAGGGATTTTTTTTTTTTTTTTTTTTGGGGGGGGGGGAGTCAAACGATAATTACATGAGTGTAAACTGTTAAACTTTCTACTTCTTTATAGGCTCTAGAATCTAATAAAGCGATGGAGAAAGAATGAGAAACAAAAGAGTTCAAAAGAGCATTTGATCACCGATCACTAGTTGGAGATAGGAAAATATGGGGGGGGAGGGGGGAGTTAAAAATAATTATGTAAGCGAGAAATATTGAAGGATTCTGTTTCTTTAGAGATTCTAAAATCTCATAAAATAAGTTTTAAATGAATATCGACATTTATGTTGTGGATGCAGAAAGATTGTGAATTGGAAGGCCTTCGTAAATCTGAAAAGATGGCACTTACGAATTGTCCAAAAATTTGCGTTTTTAGTTCGATTTTTCGAAAATATTAGAAAAACAGGAGATAGGGTTAAAAAACGGGAGTCTCCCGTGAAAAACGGGAGAGTTGGCAGCACTGCTATGGGTATTCTACTTTGAAAACTTCATAAATTATTCGAAAATTTCAATTTTCTTAACATGGCAAAATAGGACAATATTTCAGTATACTTGCATTGAGGGGAAAAATACTATAGATAGAGTTACATGAAAATTGAACTATAAAAGTGACCTTCATAAAAAAATTAAATAATAAGTTTGGGTAAGGCAAATTTATCGCAGTGGAGGGAGGATAGCTTAGAGTATGGGGCATTGGATTATCCGATACTAACGAGTTTTTGGTGGATTTCATTTTTTTATAACACAACTATAGTAGAAATTAAGCAGAACTAAAGACAAATATTTATGAAGAACTGAACAAAACGAAAAAAAAAAAGTTTATTGCTTTTATTTTTTAACAATGCTACTTTTTTTTTTTGGGGGGGGGGGGGGGGGGGGAGAACATTCATTTCTATAGCTGCAATCTGTATTTATTGTTTCTTATTATATTTTTTTTTAATATTTAAAATGCACAAATAAGTTTTTTTACACAGTGTCAGATATTCCTAATTGAGTAGGAGGATTGCAACTTACGAATGTCAAAAAATACAGCAATCAATAAAGCAAGATTTCCAATAAATAAATAATGATAATAATCAAAGATAAAGCAGGAAAACTAAATGAACACGCAGAGTTTTGTATATGAAATCCTTTGGAGGAAGGAAAATGAGCAGATGAATACAAGTCTATAAAACTTAGGAAGCAAAATTTACTGATAAGTTAAAATACACGTTTGAGAACAAAGAACTGTTTTCCTTCAGATTGGATGGTGAGTTAGTTTTTTGGCTAGTAAGATAAATATAAAATAATAATATAAACTAGCAAACCGAAAATTGAAAATAAGAATAGTTTGTCATTATTACGATTTCAAAATCACGCGTGGTAAATTATCATGTATATATTATTTTCAAATTTTCAGTGTGAGTATTTTATATATATATAAATTAATTAATTTAAATATAAAAAATAACTTACCATGAAAATGTGATGACTAGGGCTTGTCTTGAATATGTTGATCTTTAAAAAAGAGCGTAAAGAACTCCGGTCCAGAATAGCAAGCATGTGAATAGTTCCGTAGCTATAGAAACAAGAGCCGAGACAGATGAATCATTCCATTCCGTTTAACAGAATTTGGCGAGGTCTCGCTGTTTTAATGCCTTTTCTCCTCGTTTTTGGAAAAAATTATGTTGTAGACAGGCATAAAATTGATTCTATTTCCCATCCAACAATTAATACATTTAAAATTTAGTGTATTTCGTCAAAAAATTTATGCATTTCTTTGAGATATATAGTGTTTCACGAAATTCCCTGACTTTTCCAGGTTTTATGCAAAAATACAAATTTTCCCCGACTTTTCCCTGACAATTTTAACAAATGACAAATTCCCTGACAATTCCAGGTTTTTCAGGTCCGCACGAACCCTGTCCCGTTATATAATCAGGGCTCAAAGTGTTCCTATATTTCCTATGTATTTAAAAAAAAAAATCATGAAAAATGTCCTATATTTTATAAATCTTTACATTTTTCCTATATTTCACAAAAATTTTCCTATATTCTGCTAACTTGTTTTCTGCTTTCCCTGCTAGGCATCTAATTTAAAATCTCATTTCCTTCGAAAATACCATTAAAACTAATTGGTCTTTTTTCTCGACATTCACTCTGTCAATGTGATTGGAAATCATATGTTGCATAATTTGTCATATGTAAATAATATTGCACACATTATAAGAAAATAACAAGGTAATTAAAACTTTAATCATAAATTCATTTTATATCCAATGTTTAATTTTTTAAATGGCTCATTTCAAGTGAAATCACCCAAAGCCGTTGCCCTCATGTCACAGATGTTAATGAAAATTTTTTATTATAAAGTACATTATGAAAACGGCTTAAAATATTTTTTTCAGAATTTTTTAGTCAAGACTAAGAATAAGGGGTCATTTCGAAATTTGACTAAATTTAACAAAATGGCATCAATGAGCATGACGGTTTATGAGTTTCAAACCACCATAACACTTTTATTTATGGACCGATTTTGTTCATTTTGGTGTCATTAGAAAGATAAAAGTGTAAACTATGAAATAAAATTGTGCAAATGATGAAAATATGCATACAAGCATTTACAAAATTGTAATGAAAGCATTTTTTTGAAGGAATTTTTTTTGCAAACTTCCAGAATTTTTTGCAGTAAAACCCCACATCACACCACACTAATTTTTTTTCACGTAATATAAAATGACATACTTTTCAATATAAAAAAAAAATCAAGAGGGTGTTTTTTGTATTTTGTGATTAAAAAATTAAAGTAAAATACATAAATATTTCATTAAGTTCTGTTTAATGACTAACTGATGTACAACAAATGATCTTCTAACCACACAATATGCATACTTAACATTTTAACAATTACTAATATTGTCCAGTGGTTCATACTCGAGCACTTTTTTGCAAGGTAAAGCAATGGACAATATCCGTCTTTCTGGGTTCAAAGCTAAATTATACCCAACATGCGATTTCCAATTCTCCATTCCACTATAAATTTCCCTATAGGATAAAAATATTTAATTAGAATACGAACATTAACCTATAAGGAAAGCGCAGGTAACGTTATGCGTGAACAAACTTGTTTAAACTTGGGGCACTGCTCATCTTTTCAGGGCAAAACTTGGTATTTCCACCAATACAGATTGTTCTTTTGCCACTCATGAGTGGCAAATATTGATTGACGGAGCGTTTGTTTGTAAATATGCCCTTTCCTTATACGATATGAATATAAACATTATAATGTTGCCTTTTCTCTTACAGTGGTCACATGTCAAGGGTCTTAAGACGTAACATGGATAAAGTCCATTGCCTTTTCATAAACGGAATTAAATTGCAACACAGCAGAGCCACTTGTCGGCTGATATGCACACAAATTAAAACAGCACAGTATTACATAATGTCCATATCATATATCATGTTTGGTGCATTTATATGCTATAGAAGTTGAGGTATAGCCTTCACTTAAATGGGGTGAATCACAACATAGTAGCACCATCTATTGGGTGATATATTTGAACAGCTATTTAGCACTAAATTAAATCAGGGTCTAACCAATTATCAGTCATACTTAAATCCCGCCTATCAGTTCATGAGGTATTACAAAATTTCCTTAACACATCATACACAAGCAGACAAATAGTCATTTCTAACAATGAGAGAATCATGTTTAGGACATCTCAGAAGGTGTAAATTTATCAAAAACAGGAAGTCAAAAATATTTTTTGCATTCTGCAAATCTGGCTAATCATACCTTTTGAATGATATCACATTCAACCCTCTACTCGTATAATTAACACGTTGAGTGCCACACAAATTCTTAAAATCCATTAAAATACCATAATTCCTCCTGCAATAAATAAAAATTAAGCAAATTTTTAATAAATTTTCAATCATTAAATGTAATATTTTTAGTTTTATATCCACCACCGATGGTTGACGAGACTTATATTTGACACAGTCAGCAACCGATGGCTGACAGGGCGCTCAATGTTTAAATTTTTTATTGGTCCCGCTTTTACTTTTGGGGTAAAACTTTCACTGAAATGTTTGAAATATAACACATTCTGCACACTCCTAAAACTTCAAGGTGATTCCTTTAGTACTCACAGATATATAACAAAATGTCTAGAATCTAGAATGGCTGACATGGTGCTCAACGTGTTAATATGTTTAAAAGTGTACAACAATTTTCATGCTTGCCTATTAAAGTACAGATTATTATTTTAAAATAATTTCTGAATGGATAATATATCTGAGTTGAAAGTAATAAGTGACCAGTGCTTGTGCTTGAGATAGGCACATTCATTAAAATAGTTTCATATGGAACCCAACAAATATCAGAATGATTAGGCCATGAATAAGCTGAGGAAGTTCTACTTGGGTTCATAAATTTCATCTTTGCATCTCGATGTTCTTCAATAATCTTCAGTATTGTTCCAAGCCACCAGTTATTGTTATAGATAGCTACAACAATTTTTTCTCATTTCATATTGATAAATTCTTTGATTTGAAGTCCAAGAGAAACTTGAAAAAATATATTAGATGATGAAACATGCTTTACAGTAGTCTTCTTTCATCCAGTGGTTGCAAAAAATGATTTACTTTTGTCCCAGGAATTTTTTAACAATTTTAATATCGTTTATCTAACATCTTTGTGAACTTTGTTACTTCCTCAGTTGTAATATAAAATATGTATATTACTGAAACATAAATTTTGGTAAATATAAACATTTCTTTTGGACTTAATATGTGATTGTAACATGGACATTGCAAGTTTGCTCTTGTGGCTAAACATTCTATAGTACCACCAATTCCAACGCATGCATTTTTACCATGATGTGCAGTACTATTCATTTATATACTTTCGGCTCAGACCAGTGGCGTCGCCAGAAAAAATTTCAGGGGGGGGGGGGGGGCACAACCTGAAAAAATATTTTTTTTTAAAATAAAATTCTGATAGCATAGTTTTAAATTTAAAGAAAATATGCTTAGTAGAATTTTCCAGGGGGGGGGGGGGGGAGTGCCCCCCCTTGCCCCATTCTGCCGACGCCCATGGCTCAGACATAATATTATCCATTCATAAATTATTTAAAAATAATAATAATTATTAAAATATTAACAATGCATGTTGTATGGTTCATTTGTTGTACATCAGTTAGCCATTAAACAGAACTTAATGCAATATTTATGTATTTTACTTCTTTAATTTTTTAATCACAAAATACAAAAATCACCCTCTTGATTTTTTTTTATATTAAAAAGTATGTCATTTTATATTATGTGAAAAAAAAATTAGTGTGGTGAGATGTGGGGTTTTACTGCAAAAAATTCCTTCAGAAAATGTTTTCATTACAATTTTGTAAATGTTCGTATGCATATTTTCAGCATTTGAACAATTGTATTTCATAGTTTATACTTTTATCTTTCTAATGACACCAAAATAAACAAAATCGGTCCATAAATAAAAGTGTTATGGTGGTTTGAAACTCATAAACTGCCATGCTCATTGACGCCATTTTGTTAAATTTCGAAATGACCTTATTCTCTAAAAAACTATGAAAAAAATATTTTAAGCCTTTTTCATTATGTACTGAAAAAAAAAAAAAAAAAATCATTAATATCTGTGACATAAGGGCAACGGCCTTGGGTGATTTCACTTGAAATGAGCCAAATACAAAAATTAAAGCTTTTAAAAGAATCAGATTGTTTTATTTTTTTTTTTAAGTATCAAGATTTCTTAAAGATTTGTGGTATTTAAATTATTTGTTCATAATGTTCAAATGTCAGTGTTGTTGAATTTTTTTTTATTTAAATCTGTTATTTGTGGTTTGATATGTGTAGATTTGAGGTTTAATATGTGTAAATGCATAATATCCACCCACACTATCAATCATTTTTCTTAAATTTAAAAAATATAAATATTCCTATAAAAACAATGCATGTAGGCATTCATTGCCAGTATTCAGTTCAATAAACTACTTTCATAAAAAAAATCGACTTAACTTTACAGACAATTCCAGTGCGATCTAATGGACTCGAGACTTTGACTTCATAGCTACAACAATTTATCGATTAAAAAAAAAAAAAAAAAAAAAAAACTTAACTATGGTATGGAAAGCATAGAAATTTTTTTTATCACTCATTCTTTTACTTTTTGTGGAGGGAGGTGGGCATTAAATAGGCACTGGCAGCAGCCTCAAAACGTACTTAACCAACTACATGCAGTTAAATTGAAGGGTTATGATTTTTCTTTTTTTTTTACTTTTTAAACATTGTGATGTAAAAGAGATGTCCTTATTTAAAAAATATTATGTGGACTGATGTTAAATGATATAAATTGGTATGAAAGTTAGACAAGCAAGAGATGATACATTTGGAAGTATGTTCTTTTCTAAATAATATGAAAAGTAAACAGTAATAGATCTTATTTTAAATCAAATTGGAGTGTAAAGGTTGATATTTTTTATTTATTACCAACTATGCGAAAAATACCAGAGCCGGGAATCAAACCCGGGCACCTCCGCTTAACGCACAGATGCTCTACCACTGAGCTACCCTGGCTGACAACCAGCTAGGTACTTCTCGCATAATATTCGTTGGCAAAGTCACCGAGTCTGCAAATGCAGATATATCAGGTGAGACAATAATAATCGTAGCACAACTCCATAGACCACGAAATTTCAATTTAGAAATTTTTATTCATGAATTCATCAACCGTGAATATTATTTTAAATCAAATTGGAGTGTAAAGGTTGATATTTTTTATTTATTACCAACTATGCGAAAAATACCAGAGCCGGGAATCGAACCCGGGCACCACCGCTTAACGCATGGATGTTCTACCACTGAGCTACCCTGGCTGACAACCAGCTAGGTACTTCTCACCCGGGTTCGATTCCCGGCTCTGGTATTTTTCACATAGTTGGTAATAAATAAAAAATATCAACCTTTACACTCCAATTTGATTTAAAATAATATTCACAGTTGATGAATTCATGAATAAAAATTTCTAAAGTAATAGATCTGTTCATTTGTTTGATCGGTTAAATTAGATGTGTTTAATTAGATCTGTTAAATTAGAGTGTTTTGTTTACAAAGTCATTTAATCATTCCGAGATTACAAAATAATGTTAGAGAAAGTTCGTTTTTACTGAATCTCTCAAACTTCTCTTGAAATTATGTTCCTATATTTGTGTGAAAAAAATTCCTATATTTTACTATTTGATTGCTTTGACCCCTGTATATATTATAAACATATATTTCCAAACAAGATTTTTTTTTTTTTTCTTAAATAACCAATCAATTAGAAAATGTCTTACTTTATTTTAGTGATTGTCTTCTAAATGAATTAAAATTACATAAAATGAAATGAAAATAAAATAAACCTTTTCATTAAATTTTCATACTATTTAAAATTTGTGAGTACACAAATTTTTAGGCAATACAATCAAAATTTTATAAAATATTAAAAAATAAGAAGAAGAAATCTTACTTTTAACTTCTAGCTTTCCTTGAGCTTGAGTATCACCAAGTTTATTACTTGCTGCACATGTATAAATACCTTGGTCAGTAACCAATGCATCATTTATTTGCAAATCTCCATTATCTAAAACCTATATAGAAGAATATTTATGAATTATGTCTAAATATATGAATAATTTATACCAAACTACTTGAAAATTAATAATCATTTATTTCTTGTAAATCTTCAAAAGAAAACTACAGGATTGTTAAATAAAATAAATATTATAAGATTTGTTAGGATAAATTTGGATGTGTTACTGAATTCTATGCAAAATTTTATTCCTTAAAAATAGGCCCTTTAAAAACTTTTTATGCTGTTATTGTTAACTGGTATCTAGTTTTTAAAAAAATCTAGTTTAAAAAAAAAAGTATATCATACTGTTATTTCTTACATCTTAAGCTATAAACAAAGTTTTTCTTCCAAGCAAATTTAATTTGCATTTAAGCATATACTATTTATTTTCCCTCTCCTTTTATATTTAATAATACACATAAATTTTCATCAATTTTGACAAACTTATCAGAAACAGCATAATATTTAGGCACAATGATCTTAGCTAAAAAGCTAAGCGACATATAAGTAGATTAATTCCCCCCACCCCCCTGCAAGAACCACAAATACAAAATATAGTTTACTGATTTAAACCATTTTTTATCTTTTACAGACTCATTTTATATTGTTTATTACCTGATAACGACCTCCACTTAAAATCTGGCCTTCTTTGTACCACAGAACTTCTGGTTTTGGTGCTCCAAATACTCTACATGTTAGGGTAACAGTAGATGTAACTACTGCTTTTGTGAGAGGAGCTGGCTCTTCTGTTATTGTTGGTGGCAAAGCTAAATAAATAAATAAATAAGTTAGATAAATAACCATTTACTGGCAATCTGTTAAATTTTTAAGCATGATTTCTCAATTATGATCCCATACTTGCCAACCTTAGAAAATGAAAAATAGGAAGATTCAAGTTCAAAATTAGGGAGATTTCATTAAAATTAGGAAGATTTTTATACGAAGCACATTTCCATAATTTTACATATATTTTTAATTATATACAACTTAAACAGTTGTATTGTAAAATATATCATGAGATTTTTCTGAGAGAGAGAGAGAGAAAAGAAAAAGAAAACTATCAACAAAGTTGTAAAAATGAAAAAGAAATTTAAATTTATAAACATAAAAAAGGAAACTTAACCGTGCATTTTTACAATTATGTACAATTTAACTGATTAAACACAGCGCTTTTAGCTTTAGATAAAAGTTTATCAGAAAATTTTAAGTCAAAAAGCATGGTGATGAAGTTTTAGTTTTTATGATTAACAAATTTTCCAGCGATTTATCGCTAAGTTTTGAACGGAACATAGTTCTGTTCTTTTTTGCTATGGAAAATAGTCTTTCGCAGTTTGCATTGCTATGTGGGATTGTCAGTACTGTCAAGAATATATTTGAAATGGCTTCATATTTAGATGCGCCCTCAAAATTTTTAATTTTCCTTAGTGCTTGTACTTGTAAGTCAGCTTCTTCTTTTAAAACATAACTGAAATCTTCTATAAACAATTAAACCATGATGTTAGAATCCATTAAAACATTTAAAAATACAACCTTTTTAATTTCTTCATGTTATTTCATTGACTAGTTTCGCATGGGGCGCCCCAGCTTGGTCTCCGACTGCATGGTGCTTGAAGTTTGTTGAAACTGCTGTTTCACGCCTCCTTCCTCTCTTTAAAAAAAAAAATAATAATAATAAGGAAGGAACTTGGCCCGACAATAAACACCCCAGTTTTAATAATTTTGTTGCTAATACACCCCGAATTTTCGGCAGGTATAAAGACCATAAAGATCCCCCTAAAATCAGACCTGTTGTTGGTAAAAGTGAAGGCCCTACTTACTCTTTAGAAAAATACATGGCAGAAATTTATAAAAGTTTACTCCCCCCCCTCATCTCACAGTTTAAATTCCACAGAAGACTTTATCTACAAAATTTATGAAATTAACTTACAGGAAAATTTTCAATTTGTTAGCTTTGACGTAGTAAATCTTTATCCCTCAATAAACATTAAAAATATTGCTAAATTAATAAATCAAGAAATAAATAAACAATATACGAATCCGTTAATCGCTCAAACTCTTAACACTGCCACCAACTTCCTGTTAAATGAAAATTACTTCACGTTCAATAAAAAATTCTATAAACAAATCAAAGGAGTCCCAATTGACTTTTCCATTTTTCATGCTATGTGTCAACCAGGCGACCGCAGTTTTTTTTTAACTTTGCTTGTGAATATTTTTTAACTTGTCAAGCCTTTTCGTTTTTCCTATACTATGTGTCAACCAGGCGACCATAGTTTTTTTCAAGTTGCAGTTTCATCAGTTATCGGTTATCAAGTTCAAATATCATCAGTTGTTTCTTGCAATTATTTTATTGTTATATGTGATGTCTCATTTAGAAAATCTGGGAGTCAGGAAAATTTTTTAAAGGTAAAGCCTTCTTATAAATTAAAAAATGTTAGATTTAATTTATTGGTCAGTTCAGTTGTTTTTGAAGTTAACTTTTTGATAACCTTTGAATATAAACATTGTTTTTTTTTTTTTTTATACATTTGTTAAGTTTATTATATATAGCTAAAACTAATTGTTAAATATTTTTTCTATTTGTTATTGTTGGATTTTTTTTTTATCTTCAAAAGTTCTTTTAATAAAAATATTTAAACTGAATTTGACTTTGTTTTACTTGTCAAATTTTTCTTTAAGTTACACTAGTCATTAAGTTTATTAAACTTTCACTGTATATCTGTTTAAATATAATGGAAATAAAAGTTTGACTTTTTTATAAGTCTTATCTAACAAAATTTTAACTTCCGATCGGAAGATAGGTCGAAAATTCGGAAGTCTTCCGCCGAAATCAGGAGAGTTGGCAAGTATGCGATCCCCATACCTGCCAACATTGAGAAGGAGTTCTTAGTAGTATTAGAAGCACTAGTTCAGTGGTATATCGAGAGCATTATCTAATGCAAAACTGGAGTAGACATTTTGAATTGCGTAATAAACAACCCATTTCATATAACACAAGCATTGTAATTACGACACATATCACCCACAACATAGGTTAAAACAGAGTTTAAAAACATTTTTATTATTACCATTCTTAGAATGATTTGATAAATTGGGAGACAGTTGTTAAGTATTTTAAATAAACATTAAAGCTGTATATTACAAGGATGAGAATAGGAAATGGACAAAAGGTCTGAAAATATGTGCAATACTCAGGGTGTAAAAAAATCATGATTTTTTTAAAAAAATCAAAAAAATCGGATTTTTTTTATTTAAATCAGATTTTTTAAAAATAAAATCATACACACACATAAACATTTAAAGAGAATCATATTTTTTAAATATAATTAATCTCAATATATAGAGCTGGTAAATACCTAGTTGTTCATAGTACAAAGCTGTAAATAAAATATTTCTTTGTTTAGTATGCAGATAATGAAATGACTACCTAAAGTATTTTGTCAAAGTTGATAATTTCGAGAGCCTAGCAGTATTGACAAATCACATAATGACCTACTTTACAAATTTTAAAAGAAAGGTTTTAGAAATACAGCTTTACAGAAATATTAATATCACACAGGAGGAACAATATTAGTATTTATTTTTATTTATTCAAAGATTTGAACAAAAATGCCAGTTTGGCAGCCTTTTCCACCCCTATAGTCCATTTCCACATCAGAGGCACTTCAAGGCCACGGAATTCAGAGAGGGAGATGACGTGAATGAGATCACGTGCTCAATTCCTTCCAGTGAGATATTGTTTCTTCAGTAACCTAGGAACGGGCGGGGAAAAAGAAATCATAGTTCATCTGAGCGTGGCCTTGAGACGACTGCGTAAAGGAAATAGAGTATAATTGGTTTCTTATTTTAGAATGCACAAAACCAAAGGTTGAAAACATTCTTTCAACCCCTGCAGATGTGGTCTTTGCAGTCATAAGTTGTTCTATTACAAAAAGTTCTTTCGATGAAATGCAATCCTTTAATACTGAGAAAGACTATTACCTCCTAATCTTAAAGGATACAGGTGCAGGGTAAGGAACAATGCAAGGGTCATAACAAGAAGAGAGAATTTGAAGAGAAGAGATAAGAATGGTCAAGTGAGTGTTCTTAGGACAACAATAAAGAAGAAAGGAGACTTGAGAAAAAGGCAGCACTAACTAGATTTAAATTTTGAAAAGAAATTCTAGAAATTTTTAAAAAAGATTTAAATCGATGATTTTTTAAAAATCAGTTGATTTAAATCAATGATTTTTTTAAAAAAATCAATTGATTTAAATCATGATTAAAATCACTGATTTAAATCAATTGATTTAAATCGTTGACACCCTGGCAATACTCAAAGATAACTTAATTTTTTTAATAAAAGAAGAAACAGAGACAATAAATCATACTTTCCATAAGCAAATATGAGAATAAATTAAAACTAACTGCTCAAGAACATGTGCTAACTAACTGCTCAAAGAATATTAAACAAAAATAAGTATACTTGAAACATTTTATCCATGAAGCAATTAAATTAATAAAATTACGTACAATAGAAAATAATTTTGATAATAAACTTAAAGAAAAAATTTTTTATTGGTTTCGTTTTGTTGATGACGTTTTTGCAGTAATTGACCAAAAAACAGATCCCATAGAAATCTTAAACATTTTAAATAAAATAGATCCAAATATTAAATTCACTTTAGAAGAAGAAAACAATAAACAGCTAAATTTTCTAGATGTAAATATCATTCGCCATGCTAATAAAATAACCACACAAGTTTATAGAAAACCTAACAGCAGTAACGAAATAATCCATAAAAATAGTAAAACCCCTTTTAAATATAAGATTAATGCTATACAATCCCATATCAACCGGGCAATAGTAATTTGTAAAGACAATAAAATCTTAAAAAATGAAATAAAAAATATAAAACAATTCACACAAAAAGCAGGATACTCTAATAAATTAATAGATAAATTATTTAGAAAAAGATTAAAAACTCTTAATGAAATCAATAATTTTCAAAAACCAAAGCTTAAATATACTACCTCCATACCTTATGACCGTGGAATATCTAGTAAAATCAAGAAAACTGCAGCAAAACATAATATAAATATACCCATAAAACCTAACCCTAACGTTTTTCAATTAATAAGAAGTGACAAGGATAAAACTAAACCTTTAGAAACTGCAGGAATTTATAAAATACCATACAATAACGAACAAAATAAAGAAAAATGTTATATAGGAAAAACAAAGAGAAAAATAAAAACTCGCATCAAAGAACATAAACACGATATAAAAACAGGTAAATTAACCACAGCTTTAACCCAAGTAAACAAAAACGAAGAAATTAATATCAAATTTGATGAAGTAAAAAAGTTGGCCAACTATAATAACCACGGATACGCAGCGATCAGGGAGTCTATTGAAATTTTAGCTAATTCTGACAGTTGTAATGGCAACGAAGGTGCTATCCTTAACCGCCAATGGCGAAAAGTCTTTAAAAGAACAAGAAAACAAGAAGACCACAGTTTCGAACACCAAAGCAAAGGTAGTGACCAAGCTGGGGCGCCCCAGATGAAACTAGTATACCAAGATGTAACGTGAAGATAAGTAAAAGGTTATATATCTTAATTGTTTTATTAAAAATAAGTATGTTTTGAAATAAAAGTCTGAAAATTACTTTTACAAATTAAGAAAAGTCTGAAATTCCTACTAAAGTCTGAAGAATCTCATCTCTGAATTAGAAAAAAAAAATAGTTCTCTAGTTTACAGTGTAAAAAAAAAAGAAAAAAGAAATGTTATGATTCTTTGTTTATTTGGAAAAAAAATTACAATTGAAATTTTTTTTAATTTTGTGAAAGTACTGAAAATAAACTTTTAATTAAAAATTTTATTAATTAAAAACAGTGACTAACTTTTAATAAAGGAATGGAAAATAGAAGTATCTCTTGAAACTTGCATATTTAAGCCATCAGAAAATGAATAGCATATATTTCAATTTAAATATTCAGAAAATTCAATTTATGAGTTTTCAAAGTAAATTATAAATATTTATAATCAATCATAAGAAACTTTTACAAATAGTTATAAATAAAATTTGAAGGAAAACAGAAAATAAGACATTTATCTTATTCTTGTTATAAAATAAATATTTTTATTTATTTATTTATTTTTAACTGGTAGCAATACTTCAAGTATATTTCCTTAAGTAAATTTTAAAAGCATTAAATATTCAGAAAAATCATTTATAAAGACTTTTTATTAAAGGGTGAAATAAGGGTACTTTTTAGGATATATTTAATTTTTACTGTCGTACATTTTTTTTTCACTCCCAAAAATAAATTAGCACAATATACTAAGTAGAATATATAAAAGTGTTTTTGCATCATCACAAAATAAACAGGTGTTAATAATAAATATTTAAAAGAAAAAATTAATGGGAACATGGTACTATTAGTAACACTTTAAAATATTACATAAATAAATAAATAAATAAATATATTATTCTATCTTTAAAATGAAATAAAGTGTCCAAAATATGAAAAATAAATTTTAATTTAAAATAGATATTCAATCCATACTCACCTTTAAAATATAAAATATTTTCTTCAAATACAAATTAAAAAAGAAAATTATTAGTGCATTATATAATTTTTCCAAGACCACTATAAACAGTCATATTAGTCCTTGAATGGTATAAAATAAATGATGTGTGTGATAAATGATTACTTGAATGAATATGATGAACATATATCACCAAAAAAAAAAAAAAAATGATAAAGAAGAAAATAAATTAAACATTTAACTGTCTATAGCATGCATTTTTTTGCAGCTTTTAATTCATCAGAAGTAAAAGTTTTACTATAGCAACAGTCCATTGATAATTTTTCAATTAAAAGTGCCTCCAGAACTGTAATTCCTAAGCTCAACCTAAATTCAGTTTGGTTTTTCTTAATCATTGAGAATATCCTCTCGGTAGGTGCATTACTGTGCAGCACAACAAGGATCGCTAGCATGATTTTTGGAAGTGTTGGGTATTTCAAAACTCCATTGACAGTAATTTTGCTTATTTTGTGCCATGCATAATCCAGCCTTTCACAATCACTTATCTCAGATGCAAAATTTTCACACTGATAAAGAGCAAATTCTTGTTCAAATTTATCTTGGTTATCCAAGTTAAATAAATCAAGAAAATATAAAATAGAACTGTATTTTGCCTTACATTTAAATTTAATGTCTGCAACAGCAGCATGTTTCAAAAACACGTACTCCAAACAGGGTTGCCACTCAAATAGCAGAATGAAATTCCCTGACTTTTCCAGGTCATTTAGATGTGTTCTAAGAAAATTCCAGTCTAGCCATATATTGTGCATTGGTTGTATTGAGGGCAAAATAATTATGGTATGACTTAAAAACACGAAAGTTAAATATTACTTTGACCTAAGGACAGATTGCCCTCCATGCAGGCATCTTTCTAAGAGGTCTTGTTTTTAAAAAATGGCAGAAGCTAAGAAAAAAACAAGAAAAATGACTCTACATTGGAGGAAAAATTTCTTTTTTTTTTTGGCAATCATTGTATGAAATTCCCTGACTTTTCCAGACTCTGGCTAAAATATCCAAATTCGCTGACTTTTCCCTGACTTTCATGGTCAATTTTCAAATTCCCTGAATATTCCAGGTTCTCCAGATTTTCCAGGTAGCGTGGCAACCCTGTCCAAAGGCATCTTTTCCAAAACATATTTACAAGCTGCCACAAAGAAATCTCTTACAGAATCATAGAAGTTTGACTTATCTTCATCAGAGATCCCAGCATCCTCTAAATACATTCTAGTCTTTCATCCTATTACTAACTCAACTGTCATCTTTTTTGTGTTTCCTTTTAGAAAAATTGATTGAATAAGCAGAGTCAACTTTAGCCACAGATTGAGGTTTGACAAATCTTACAATCAAATTGTGGTATAAATTATCTAACTCTGCTTTCAAAATATGGATGCAAGGCTGCTCTTTCTGCAACACTGAATTAGCCCTAGTAAATATATCAATGACATTTTCCAAAAACAGGCAATTTAATTTTGTTAACGGAGATGTGAAAAATGATTGGATTTGTAAACACTGAGAATTAATGTCCTCCTTTTCAACAACTTCTAAAAGATATTTTGCAAGGGCATCCCACTGCTCTAAAACTCTGTTAATAACAGTTTTTATTGATAACCAACATGTACTTACATGTTTAATTATCTTATGTATTTAATTTCCACACAGCACTCGGCATTCCTGCAACTTGTTTTTTCTTTTACTACTTTTTTGTAAATAGTAGAAAACTTGGCTTAGAAATAACTGAAATAACTTGACATCAACGCTTAGTTTTTTGTTGCCTTCTGTGCTGATAAATGGATAAGATGGCATGGGCAACCAATAATTTTCAAATTTGGTTGTTCTTTCATCATAAACGCAACAACAACTTTCTGTTGCTCAATCATAACATTTGCATTATCACAGGAAAATGCAATGCAATTTCCACACTTAAGATTTAATTTCGTGAAGTCCTCATTGATCAATTTAAAAATGCCTTCTCCTGTATTATCA
Organism: Salticus scenicus; assembly: GCA_963930645.1. NCBI lineage: Eukaryota > Metazoa > Arthropoda > Arachnida > Araneae > Salticidae > Salticus > Salticus scenicus. Next base: position 22,418,567 of record OZ005657.1, on the reverse strand, counting down.
CTAGATTCCAGGAGTGATAATATTGCTGTGCAAATAATACCTTTAGTTTCATCAGAAAATGACACCACCAACATATATAACTTTTTGGACTCTATATCGTTACTGGCAACTGTAGTAATAGCAAACACATTATTCTGCAGAGTGTTAATTATGGCTATTTTGTCATTTTCAGCCATTGACTTAACAATTCATCCCGTTTTCTTTCTTCCACAAGCATATTTTTTCGCGGTTTTTGAATCTGGGAACGCTTTTGAAAATAACTTGCTAGTATGATCGAGCACTGATATTGGAACATCACATTCAATTAAAAATCTGGTGAATAAACATTCACTTCTTATTACATCATAGTCATCATTTAATGTAGGATAAAATGATGATATTATCTGATTATTCAAACTTGTTTTGGTATTAGAAATATGCCGATCAGATTCAATATGTCGACGGCAATCATCACGTCCACCATGAGAAATTGAAAAATCTAAATTACACACGTTGCAATGCACAAAGCCTACTTCTCTGGATGCCTGTAAACAAGTTCATTCCTTGGAGTACTTCTACAGACATTTTTGGTCATTTTCTTTTTTCTTTATTTGTGGAGATTCTATCTCCATTGTCTCTTCAGTCTTTTGCTTTAAAATATATTTATCCATACTGTACCAATACTATATACTATTTTTTAAAAAAAAGCTGACAACATAACTAATTATAAAATAATATATTTTCTTGTTGAGGATGCGCAAAAATGATGTGTACAATCATAAATCATAGCATCTGCACGTGTCTGAGAGAAAAGTGAAAAACAACTCCCATCTCACATGCAGAGTTGAGTTGAAAATCACTTTTGCTTTACTTCATTTTATCTCATTTGAATCATTTCACTTCAAGCAATTTCAAAACGTACCTACAGCGGTCTGCGTATATTTTTCCTTTCCTCCTACTTCAACCTCACACCCCATCTATTCTATATATACGATGACGACTTACTATTCGAATGATTGGTGCTCGGCACTGACGTCAGCAAAAAGGGCGTGGAGTATTAAAGGCATGTACGGGTAGTAATGAGAGAGAGAGAGAGAAACGATCCGGAGAGTGTGTGGTACTGCAGGGAAGCGATGATTGAAGTTGTGAAAGGGAAAAAAGTCAGATTCCGTAATTTTTTAAAGCTCACCGTAACTCTGTAAACATAGACAGTATTCCATAAAGATTACAGATGCTCCGTAGATGTTGGCTGCTATATGATTCCACACCATCATCACTACTCAATTCTGACAGCCTCAGTAAAATGTGGTTCCAGTGTAAACATTATTTGTTTTGATGAGCACTATCACATGATTTTGATAGATTTTACAAACTGCACATTTTACAGATATTCACCAACAAAAAAAAGTTTCCAATGCTGACACTGCTACCTTTATATGTACTGTGTCCTCTTTTCCAGTTTATATGGTAAAAATTATTGACTATGTGAAAATAAGAAAATTGAGAATTTTCCACTGAAACAAACATAAATTATGCTGCTAAAAAGAAACATTAGAAAACCAAAAAAATTTTTTTAATGAAATTTCAATATACTGTTACTATATGCTTTCTTCATACACAAATATACATTTTAACTGTAATCTAGTTTTTGTAAGTACACACTAAAGTTTATATATATATATTGGGTGAGAGCGAAAGTTCTACCCATTTTTGGATACGCAAATTTGCAATGGAATTGACGTCATACATGACATTGTTATGACGCAAATCATCGACCAATCAAATGTATGGATGCCTCACATATAAATGCATTGTGTCTCACAAAGTTTAATCATCTTAAAATAAATACCAGAGGGTGTAACATGGAAAGCAAGGAGCACGTAAGATATTGTTTGTTATAAGAGCGATAAAAAGAGTATGGCAGCCGCAGCATGTTGCAATGTTTGTCAAGTTTATGGGGAGGATGCAATAGACGAAAGCACATGTCATCGATGGTTTCATAAATTTAGGGAAGGAGACAGAAACTGTCAATATCAGACTAGGAATGGACGGCCATTACATGTTGGAGATGACAATATTAACCAAATCATAAGGAACAACCCAAACCCAACCATGCAAGAATTAGCGAAGATCTTCAACATACACCAGATAACAGTCGAGAAACGATAGGTTAAGTTGGGTTTTATGAGAAAGTTGGATCGTTGGGTTCCACATAACCTGACAGCTAATCAACAGGATGACCGAATCATCACCTGTATTTCCTTGCTTTCCCAGTACAAAAATGACCCATTCTTGTGACAGGAGATGTAAAGTGGGTTATGCACTGTAATGTAAAGCATCGTAGGACTGTATGTCGTCCTTCTGATCGGCCTGCATCGACTTCGAAAGTTGAACTTCATCCCAAGAAGGTGTTATTGAGTGTGTAGTGGGATGTGCAGGGAATAATTCACTGGGAGGTCCTGCCACTCAACCAAACCATCAATTTTGCCTTCTACAGTCTACAGTTAGACAGGCTGCATTCAAATTTGGTAGCAAAGCGGCCAGGTTTCATCAATCATCACAGTGTTACCCTTCATCACGATAACACCGTTTCATATGCTGCTGTCATCACACGCCAAAAGTTACTGGGCTATGGTTGAGAGGTTTTACCCCACCCTCTCTATTCTCCTGACTTGGCACCAACTGACTATCACCTATTTTATGCGTTGAAGAATTCCTTCAGTCGGATAATCTTTGATGATCTTGATGCTGTGAAAACTGCCATCCAAGACTTTTTTGACTCGAATCCACCAGAATTTTACTGCCGGGGGATTCATCTCCTACCAGAAAGATGGCAAGAGGTCATAGATAGCAACAGGGATTATGCACAATAATAAGTACTGTTCATTTTACGTTTATTTGCTCTTCTTTATGGGTAATAAAAATGGGTAGAACTTTTGTACTCACCCAATATATATATAGGGCCTGCGAAAAGTCCTACCCCACCCCTTGTATCTTTAGAACGTATCAGAATTTCTGAAAACTGCAAAACAAGTGTTCAATCAATGCGAGGGGGCTTCATTTAATTTTAAAAAAGGAGGGTCTGGGGGGGATATAGGGGCCTGATAGGTGGTAAACTTTAAAATTTTCAAATGGAAAGGTAGAGGTCTTTTAATTGTTCGATAGAAAGGTCTTTTCAAGACAAACTTTTAACAAAAAAAGTTTGTCTTACTGTGCTTTCTTAGGAAGTTATAATAGATTACAGTTTTCTCTTGAAGTTCTCCCCCCCCCCCTCCCTTTCCCACTGATCTTCATAAAACTGTAATAATAATAAAAAATATATATATATGCTTAAACAATTTGTGAGATACTTCTTTCTTTCTTTTTTTTTTTTTTTTTTTTTTTTTTTTAAGGGGTGTGGATTATGACCCATGATTTCAGGAACACAGCAGAATTTCTTAACATTATAAAAAACATATTTCATCATCAAGGAGTTTTGATTTATAAAAAATTGTGGATATGAAAGCATAGAGAAGAACCTGAGATGGAGAACTTTAAAATCTTAAAGAGGAGGATGATTTTTAGTTTGTTAAAGATCTTCTTAGAGATTCAAATTAAATTTGCAGTTTTCAAAAGTTTAAAAACATTTCCCCCGGCTTTTTTTTTTTTAAAGTTTTTTTTCACTCACAAACTCTTTAAGAATTACCACAAGGTTTTTTTAAATGACTGCCTTTAAAATACCTTTCAAAGAGGTGACAAACTCCTAGCATTTGAAATTTCACAGTTAGCCTTTTCGCACACACCCTATACCCCCCTCCCCCCCCCACACACTAATTTTATAAAATCAAGTAAAGTTGCCCATAGGTTTATTGAATCCCTTTATTATAGTTCTCAGAAACTGAGACATGATCTGAAAATACAGATAAATTGGTGGGAATTATTTGCAGTATATTTAATCAGATATAAAAGAAAAAAAATAGTTAAATAAGACATATTTCAAAATGTTTTGTTTTGAGGAAAAAAAAAACTTTTATAACAAATTAACAAAAAACTCCTCACCAACTGAAATTTAAAAGTTGACCCCGTGGATGCTCCCTATTTCCCACCAGCTCAATTCTTTTAAACCAAATGAAGTCTTCCTCAAACTGATTAAGAATATTTATTTTTAAGCGCTTGGAATTTACAAGGTTTTCTCAAGATTCAGTGGGAAGGGGAAGGGAGAGAACTTTAAATGAAAATTTAATCCACCATAACTTCCTAAATATACACAGAAGGACAAAAAATATTTGTCTTGAAAAGACTTCGATCAAGCTGTTAAAAGAACATCCTTCCATTTAAAGTTTTAAAGTTTGCCCTCTCACCCTCTGCCCCTCCAGACCCATTATTTTACAGGGTGACAAGAAATAACTTGGACGAAATTTCAAACCAAATATCTGTAACTACCACTATGGCTAACTCATTTTGGAAGATGTTGTCTTACCTTGGTCGCAAAAGTTCTTTGGAAACAAAAGATGGACCTTTCAACAGGATTCCGCACCTGCACACAGAGCTAAAGGCACTCAAGATTGGTGCAAGACAAATTTTCCTGACTTCATTGGAGCTCAAGAATGGCCATCGTATTCCCCAGATTTGATCCCAATGGATTATTCTGTTTGGTCCATGTTGGAGACAAAGGTGTGTGCTAAATCTCATAAAACTTTGGAATCCCCAAAGGAATTCTTATGCAAGGAATGGGATAAAATATCAGTAAGTGAGTTGCGGCCCGTAGCCAAAAATTTTGTGACACGTTAAAAGCTCTGTATTAAGGCTTAAAGGTAGCCACTTTGAAAATTTGTAAATATAATAGACAAAATAATGTATTCATATTTATTGAAGTTTGGTCGTAATATTTTCATTAGCATTAAAGTTATAATGTATCATGTGTGTCCAAGTTATTTCTTGTCACCCTGTAATTGAACAAAATCCCCCTCGAACTGACTGGATGGATGTTTTATAGTTTTGAGAAATTCTAACGCTTATCCAATATGCAGGGGATAGGGTAAGACTCTTGCCAGACCATGTATGTATATATATATGCTGAACTTGTTGACAACAAGTATTTTATAAAAATGCAGCTTTTTAAATAACCTTTTACAAGAATTATGATACACTAAACATATTACTAGCCTACTGTCAAAATACATAGAATAACCTCACTTGACTGTAATGCTGACAAAAATGCATTACACAGGGACCATGTCCCCAGGCTAATATGCTCAAGAACATTTCCAATTAGATTAAATAAAATTATTTTTGCCGAAGGGGGAAAAAAAAAACTCTGAAATCTTTCACATGTAAGCATGCACTGAGCTTATATTTATTCAGAGATCTCCAAGGATACTTGGCACACAAGCCCCATTAAAGGTAGAGCCAGCTCTGTTGTAAAAAATAAGTTAAAACCATGGATTTAAATTTTTTGAATAAAAATAAATCTGAAAATAAATTTATCAGTTTTTCCCTCCATAGAAAATTTCTGATTTTTCTTACTCTAGCCATTTAAGTTCATGCATAATGTTTAAATTTCAACAACAAAAATATTTTTTAAAGGAACTTTTCAAAAAGTATTTATGAAATCTAATAATACTACAACTAAAGTTTTTAAGAAACCCATAAGTGAAGAAATAAATATCATAAAAATAAGGGAAAATTCTAACCTAAAACATTCAAGTAAAAATCCTTAAATGCATAACCATGCACATTTGATGCATTGCACTGATACACAGCAGTATCTGATTTCTCAAGATCCCCAATTGTTAGCACATTACCTTCTAATTTTCTTCTGGGATTAGAAGATGCTTCTAAAAAAAAATTGTAGAAAAGAAGTTTAAACTAAAACACATAGATAAAAATACTATTGAGGTCACAATATCTAATTAAATATCATTCTTTAAAATATTACACATAAGCTAAGAAATCATATTTTAGCAGAATTTTTTTTAATTAAAAAGTTAAAAATTAGTTTAAAACTAATAGCTTAAAAACATACAAAAAAAAAATTGACAAAGAAAAATTGATAAAGAAATTAAGCACATATTTTATCTTCCATAAAATACTCAAAGAAATTTAGGTGACAGACAACAGATATTAGGCAATAAAATACATAATCTTTAAAAAATTAAATATTCTCCAAGAAAGGACAGATTTCTGAGATATCAACAGAAAACTTTTATTTTTAAAGATCTTAAATCGTGTTCACACGTATTTGTACGAACTGACAGTGTTCGTTATAGCCTTCAACCTCCTTATCATGAACCATATGAAGTTCTTAAACGATCTGACAAAATATTTGCCCTAAGAATAAAGGAAAAAGAAGTCAACATCTCTATAGATAGAATTAAACCTTGTTTTTTGGACAATTCCTCACAAAGTGACCCAACTGATAGGTATGCTAAAACTGTCTTACAACCTCAGTCTTGCACAGCGGCACAGACACAGAGTATTACTTCTGCAACATCATTGCAAAATCATACAGCTTTAAACACTAATACTGACTCAAATCTGCATCCCCCAAAACCAGTAAAAATCGTTCGATTTTTAGACTACCAAACCATAAAGGTTACTAGAACCGGACACTTAATCCGACGACTAGCTGGTTATAACTGATCTAAGCATACTTTTCATCGTTCGGTACCTCACTCGGCTGGGGAGTGATGTGGCATGTGAACTCTGTGCTAAAATAGTGAATTAAAAACAACTGAACTCTGCACTTGAATTAATAACTCTAATGTTTTGGTTTGGGATTTGTTTTTAATGCTTGATGCAGGATACTATGTTCATTTCGTATTAAGTGTAAATATTGTAAATATGAATTTATGTTTGGTTAACCCAGCAGGATGGGTACGGGGTGTTTTGACACCCCAAAATTAAGTTTTTCAAACACGGGGGAAAAAGGTGAGTGCTCTTAATTTATTTTTTATTAATATTCAAACAATGATAATTGAACATTTCAGTCATTTATTTTCACGAGAAAAAGTGGAATTATCATGAATTTCCTTAACAGATTGAATTCTAAAGATTTTTTTCGTATTTATGTTATTTAATACGTTTGGGGTGCACTGACACCCCATGCCTATTCTTATGTTACGTTTCACAGCACCTGTCCTGACAGGTTAAATGTTGTTATATTTCGTGAATACAAAGAAACACAACTATAACAGAACACCAAATACCATAGATACATAAGAAAAGTGGTGATAAAAACCTAATAAAACTAATTCTCAAAATTGATATTTCAAGTGTCAGTGAAAAAGTCCGTGGATTAAAAAAGTTAATAAATAAATAACTTAGAAAATAAAAATAATTTTAAATATAGTTTCTCTTCTATTCAAGTCAGTCAGTCAGGGGGACACACAGAGAGAGAGAGAATTTAACAGTGATAAAGAAAGTTATAAAATCACTTGTGTTACAATTGAAAGACAGAAAGAAAATAAAATAAAAAGTTTATTTAATACTTTATTTAAGTTTATTACTTTATTATAGTTTATTTAACAATTTATTAACAAAAAAAAAAAAAAAAAAAAAAAAAAAGATTAAAAAATAAACACTTTTAAGAATCTTAAAAAGTTATTTTAAATGATAGTACTTGAAATCATATAATATGACACAAATTTACACAAATTATTATCATTACTCAAATTTTATGTTATGTATTTCTTTAAAGTCAATTTACGTACAATAAATTTTTCATATGCAAATACAAACCCATTTTAATGACAAAAAAAGTATAAATTTTCTAGTAGGTACATACCTAAATAAAGAGATACATGATGAAATATTAACACTTCTATGTAGAAAATCGAGAATTAAATACAGATGAATTTAGCTACAATAAGCTATTACCTAATGAGAATCAGCACTTTTTAACAAACTAATTACAACATAAAATCATAAAAATGTTGGTCTTATTTTACGATAACATGACATTTCATAACATCATTATAGTAAGATTTATAAAACTTGTTTCAAAACTTTTTTTTTTTAATAATTTTTTTTAAATAACATTCATATTTAATTTAAATTTGCGTAGTTTATATTTTGTTAGTATAAAAATATGCATGTGCATTTTTTTTAACCACGAATATATATCTGTATTATTATGACAATTGTTTGTTAGATATCAGTAACATTTATTTTATTTTATTTTTTAACTAGTAGCTACTAAACTCAAATTTAGACTTTTTTTTTTTTTTTTTTTTTTTTTTTACAGAATAGAATGTAACACCATTTGCAATTTAAATAGACATTACTTCAAAATATTTAACTTTTTCATTAAGAGTTATCCTTCAAACTAAGCTTATCATAATTAATCTGATAATAATTATTCATAATTCTTGAAAATATATGTGCCTTTCTCCCCTCCATTTAATAATCATATGTATTTACAAAAAAAAAGTTATACAAATAAATTATATTCCTTTAAAAAACAATATTATAAAAATAATTTTATAACTTCATGAACTAATATATTTTAATTATTTTGATATGAAGTCATACTTTCAATAGGTTCTCCATTTATAAGCCACTGTAACTTAGGTTCAGGATAAGCCCTTGCTTCACAAGCAAACACAACATATTCACCTTCTGCAGCAATTTTATTTTCTGGTGATCTTATCCAATATGGAATAGCTGTATAAAGAAAAATATTAGCTAGAATTTTAACATAGAAAATAAAATAAGTAATAATTATTACCCAGAAGATTTTTAAAAAAATTAAACTGCATTCTTTCAGAGACAGCAGATATACTGATTTACTCACAACTTTTTTTAAAAACAATTACTAAAACACAAAATATATATATATATATATTTGTTTAATAATTAAGTACAATAATGCTGAAGAAAAGAGAGTAAATTTGAACTTACTTATTGTAAGACTTAAGTTTTCTGCGAAACTCATACGAATATGGGCTAGAAATTCTTAGTAAGATCCTACAGAGGGCATCTCCTTTTAAGCCCAGGTCCCAAGCGTAGACAACTGGTCTGAACCTGCACCACACCCTATTTTAACAAAAGTTCAGGTCTAATAAAGCTTTCTTTTCTCTTGCCCCTCTTTTTCTTTTTTTAATGGTCTATTACAAAACTACATATTAAACAAGGATTTTTTTCATGATTTTTTTTTAATAGAAATAGCTTCCCTCTTAATGTTTTAAATAGTTCTATTGCTTGCTAAGTATTAAAATACGGTAAATTAGAAATAAAAGAAAACAAAATGACTCTTCCCTTTCCTTTATGTGCAATTATTTCTTTACAAGTTGGAAAATAGATGGTTTTCATGTGCAGACAAGTGGACAATTTAAATCTTTCTCAAAAGATTGAATGTCTGCTTCTAAAAATCAAACAAAACTTAGAAGCCATTTTTCCATTTAAATTTTTAAAACTGGAGCATATTTAATTATAGTTTACTACAATACTTTACAAAGTTCCATTGTTACTTGGTTGTAGCAGCTTTCTGGGCGGATCCACCCCATCCTCAGTGATCATAATGTGGTTTGCCGCAGTTGAAATTGAAGCTTTTTTTCTTCCTTGTTGTTCTTTTAAAAACATAACTTAAATATTCCCATTAAACTAAACCCTAATACGTATCAATTAATCCAAAATGACAAAGATTACATCCCCCCTCTTGAAACTGCAGGAATTTACCGTATACCTTTTAATTATCCAGATAACGAAACAGGTTGTTACATTAGCGTCACTAAAAGAAAAATATCTACCAGAATAAAAGAAAATAATAATGACATTCAATACAGAAAAATAACCATAACCCTTACTAAAGTTAATCAAGAAAACAATATTAATATATTTTTTAATGAAACTCGAAAAATCGCTAGCTATATTAACTCGGATTATGTCTTTTACCGTGAAACCATAGAAATAATAAAAGACCAATCAGCTTGCAACGGGCACAAGTCACACACAGATTTGAATCCATCATGGTGTCACCTTATAAAAGAACAACAAGGAAGAAAGCAAGCTTCAGTTTCAACCACGGAAGAAGAGTCTATAGGAATTAAAACTAGATAGGGCAGCGAGCGTGGGGTTAGAAGCTTCCTATTCCGCATTAATTCAGCCCAGTTCAGGGAAGCGATTCGATCGCCGCCTTGTGTAGTATCTTTGAAACTTATCAGAAGAAAGGGAAAGCCCGCCCCTTCGGCTTCAGTCATCCAACGAACGAACAGCCAGAAATGTAAAAACGCTCTGATTGGTGTATTTTCGAGATTTGGTCGCCCTCTATCTGTAAGATGAAAATTACTACCTTTCCGTAACATTAGTAATACATCCTCCTCTTTTAATCCGTGGTTTCAACTGTGGCAAACCACGTTATAGTCGCCGAGGAAAAGGCGGATCCACCCAGAAAGCTGCTACGACCAAGTAACAATGGAGCTTTGTAAGGCAGTGTAGTAAACTATAATAGCTATTTCTCCTTTGAAGAATAAGTCGTTTTAAACTATTCCTTATGCATTTACTTATTTTTGATAGACAAAGTTTTTATGAGTATTCTGATTTAAAATTGGACTGCATTAAAAGTTCATAAACCCCTTTTTTCCTTTAACCAACAGTCGCGTGTTGATCATTTTACTGTCCATTACTCATTGTATGACAAACAGACCACCCCTTAAAGATAAAATGGGAAATTCTGTACAGCTGACCTTTGTATAGTAAAATTCCAAATCCTTTTTGCATATTTTTTTAGCAGTTAACAACATTTTACATTTCAAATTACTATAATACATTGTGGTGTGATAAACAGAGTTAACTACTTTTTCTGGTTTTTAAACAGATTATAAAAAGCAGGGAAAGCTTGCTTAAAAAAAAAAAAAAAAAAAAAAAATTCTAAGCATGTTTTGTTAAAATCAACAAATTAAAAAAAAGCAGAAAATTTGAAAGTGAATTAGAATATTGTATTAGTGAAAAAGTTAGTTCCTTTGAGGAAGAAAATCTAATAGAAATAAATTTGGAGTTATTTTTTATTCCATTTCACTATACAATGATTAGTGATGTAAAATACCTGGTTGTTTACTTTTAAGGATATATAACCAGGTAAAGACCCAAAATGGGTATTTATCATCTGGATATTTATTTTTCAATGACCTCTATTCAAATAAAATGCCTGCATTTATGTGCAATGCAATATTGCTATATATATACACCATAAAATCACGAAAGTAACACCCCCCCTTTTTGAAAAGCAAAATGGATAAATTTCAGGTGTGTGTGTGTAGGGGGGGGGGGTATAATCAAGATTCTTTTAAAAAAATTATTTTAAAAAAATGAAGGAAAGGGAGGGGAGGTTATATTCGATGGAGGGGGTACTTTCAGGATTTCACAGTACTTACTTAAAAGGAAATATTAACGGGTATCATTTCTTACATTAAAGGTAAAATAAAACTGTGTAATGATTCCATTGATAACGTGCATCCGACACTCTATGAAAAATTAGTTAAATTAGAAATAATACATAAATATTAAAACTTAATTCAATGCCAAATTTAACTTGTAATGCTGATGTACCGTAAGTGCGCCCGAAGATTGGATGTAGCTTTGTTGGATGGAGAAAAAAAAGGGGGGGGTTTACTTTCAGGATAACGGAGACATTTCATTTTCAGCGAGAAAAGGGGGGGGGGGGTTATATTCGATGGGGGGTTTACTTTCGGGATTTTACGGTATATACAGTCGAACCTCATTAACGTGAACACGCTTTGTCGTGTGATTGCAACTTACCAGCTGAATCCCTCGTTATCGTAAATATTGCAATCATATGTAATTACTACAACTGCTACTGTCAGTTCGATATTTAATTTTCAGTTTGTTCTAAATGTATTATTCTGTCTTGCATGTAATCACCAAGTAAATGTTTTATTAGTGTCCCATAGATTTGTAGTTCTCTCTCAAACTATTTCACATAACATGACATGGTGTCAGGTAGTGTTTTAAAGTGTGTTTGGTAAAAGTTTCTTAAATATAAAGAATGATGATAAGAGAGATAAAGAATGATGCTAAAAAACTTAATATAAACATCCCCATTAAACCAAACAAAAACATATTTCAACAATTCCATAACGAAAAAGATCAGATTGACCCAAAAATCGCTTCAGGTATTTATAAAATCGACTTTAAACATGAAAATAATAAAAGAGGTTGCTACATTGGCATGACAAAATGTTGTATTAATGATCGCGAAAAGGAACACTTCTCAGCTATAAAATTTAATAGGTCTTCTACTGCTCTGTCTACCACCCATAAAACTAATCCAATTAATCTTAATACTATAAATATCCCAAAAATAGCCCCCTATAGCAACCACCATTATGCTCTCAAACGAGAAGCCATTGAAATAATAACTAACAGTCTTTCCATTAACAATCGTGAGCATAACGTAATACCATCTGCATGGCAACACCTAATTAAGAAAAAAACGTATGAAGTGAAGAGAATAGAGGATCAAGAAAACAGAAACAACCCAGAACAGAAAGAGGTGTCACAGTGATGCTCTGAAGATGGATACGATGTATCTGAAATACATTTGCTCTAAAGCTTAAGTGTATATTTCTTAAAAAAGGATAGTATATTTAGGTATATATTTTTATAAGTAAAATGTAATTTAATCCTTTTTAAAATAAATTAATATGTTTCTTAGATATTTTCTGCTTTAGAACTCTTTGTATGTAAATTACAAGCAGACCAAAAAAAAAAAAAGGTTCTGTTGCTGTTAGAATTTGGAATCTTCTCTCAAACAGTTTTATTATGGCTGTAGATTCTACTCATATACCTTTAAAGGTCCCTTCGCCATATAATTTTCAAACTCAGCGGATTGGTCCGAATGGATACAAGAATTTGAAGACTTCAGATATGCTTCTGAACTCAATGCAAAACCTGAAATAACACAAGTACGAACTCTTCTCTATATTATGGGATGCAAAGCTAGAAAAATATTGGGCTCTTTTGAACTATCAGCAGATGACAGAGACAAATATGTTATTGTAAAATCAAAGTTCGATTCTCATTTTGTCATCCGGCACAAGGAAGTATACGAGTCAGCAAAATTCAATCTCCGTAAACAGCAAGTCGGCAAAACTGTGGATCAATTTGCCACTTCTCTTTTTAATCTGGCAGAACTCTGCAATTTCAGAACTCTGAACTCGTTTAATATAAGATAGATTTGTCATCGGACTAGGTGATAAATCACTTTCAGAAACTCTGTAGTTAGATTCAAAGTTAACTCAGGAAACAGCCTTTGAAAAAACACGAAAAAAAGAAGCTGTGCAACAACAGCAAGACCTCCTACATCTGGATGGATATTCTGAAAGTGCTGTCAGCTCTTTTACAGTAAAAAAGCAAAACCTCAAACAGGACCTAAATGTAAACTACTCATAATGCTCCAAAGGTATCTCATAACTCCAAAGGTATGGGAAATTGTCATTTTTGTGGTGGTAATTCCCATCCTCAATCTGAATGTCCAGCAAAAAATGCTTTTTGCACGTAATTGTTGTATTGTATAACTTTCAATGCTCTTTGCCTGCGTAATCACACAATGGACAGACAGTTTTGAAAGGCATACAGATAGACTAATTGAATTCCTAATCATTCTTAAACATTGTTAGAAAGTATTAAAAATGCTTAACACTAAAGAAAATGTAGCCCCTATATTCTAATTGCAGTCTATAATGTATCTGAATATTTCAGTGTAGTGCTATAAATCTGACAGATAAGAAAATCATATTCTATACAAAATATTATTTTAGCATATTAAAAATTAATGTCAATTTCTTTGATTTTTATGGTAGAAAGTTCTTTAAATGTAATTTATAAAAATGTCTGTCCTAAAATGCAATGCACTGGCTTTTTTTTTTTTTTTGTGTGTGTGTGTGTGTGTGTAACCCTGTACACAAACCAGTTGCACAGGACCTATTAATGTCATTTAAAAAAGGGAACATTTCATAGTGAGTTTGAATAACATATATAATTTTGTAAAAATTGTTAAAATATTTGCAGACGCTGGGGCGGGTAGATGGACAATCAGATACTTAAATTGAAATTATATCCTCACTTAAAAAATATTAAAAAGTCTTAAATCGCTTAATGCAAACAAAAATGCAATTTCAGCAAATTTGCAATAAAAACCTTCAATGTAACTAAATATTTTTGTGTGTCCCTGTAAATCTAATGCTAATCATACTACATTCTGTAGAAAGCATTCTTTTATGCATATGAATAACATATATCAATTTTAATCTGATTTGTTCAAAGTAAAGTTATTAAAATTTGCCTTATAAAAATACCTCTCATAGAACGAATGCTTTGGAATACTTTGGGGTAATTGGTTTGATATTGTATTGGTTTAATATTGTTAGTCCTTGAAAATGGAATGCAAACCAATTAACACTAATTCCATTAATTATCAAAAAATAGCCCCTTATAATTCACACCATTATGTCCTAAAAAGAGAAACCCTTGAGATCCCAACATCTAACAATTCCGTTAATGGTATCGAACACAGTATAATTCCACCAGAATGGCAGCACCTGATTCGACCAAAGAAGCGAAGTGAAGCAAAGGAAGAAAAAGAAGAAGGGGAAAGTAAACACACTGCCCAGCTTTAGTCGTCATTCGAGTTCCGAAGATGGCCCTGTTTGGGAGCCGAAATATATAAGCTCAACTTTTTATAAAGAATTTTAAATAAGATAAATTTAAATATAATAATTTGAAATCAATCCTTTTTAGTTTTAAAAATGTCATTAAAACTTTTCAACCTTATTGGAAAGTGTAAAAAAAATTTAAAAAGTGATAAAATCTATTAATATAAACGAAAATGCAATTCCAGCAAATTTCTAATAATACCCATTAATGTAACTGAATATTTTTGGTGTGGCCCTGTAAATCTAATGCTAATCATATTGTATTCCATGGACAACATTCTTTTGTACATATGAAAAACATATTTCAACTTTATTAAGATTTGTGCAAAGTAAAGTTCTTTAAATTTGGCTTATAGAAATACCACTCATAGAACACAATGCTTTAAAATACTTTCGAGCGTCCCAGTGCACAAACCAGTACAGGTATTCACCCCATTTTCAATAGGGAACATCCGATAGTAAACTTGAATAAGTGCAGACAGACAGAAAGGCAAAAAAACAAAGTCAACTTTTCAACCTCATTGGAAAGCATAAAAAAACATTTAGAAAGTGATAAAAATGATTAATATAAATGAAAATGTAATTCAGGCAAATTTCTAATAATACCCATTATTAATATAACTGAATATTTTTATGTGGCCCTGTAAATCTAATGCTAATCATACTGTATTCTATGGGAAGCATTCTTTTGTGCATATGAATAATATATTTTAATTTTATTAAGATTTGTGCAAAGTAAAGTTTTCAAATTTGGATTATAGAAATACGTCTCATAGAACACAATGTTGAGGAATACTTTCGGGTGTCCCTGTATACAAACCAGTGATGGCATTTACTCCATTTTCAATGATAAACATCCAATAGTGGACTTGAATAACACACTTCAATTTCATTAAGATCTGCGTAAAGTAACGGTATTAAAATATTAAAACAGGAATGAACTACTACGTCAGAAACGCCAAAGAAAAATTATTGAGGTGCATACAGCTGTTTCGGTAGCCTAAAGCGTACCGTCATCAGTGCAAAAAAGCACTGATGATGGTATGCTTTTTTGCACTGATGACGATACGCTTTAGGCTACCGAAACAGCTGTATGCACCTCAATAATTTTTCTTTGGCATTTCTGACGTAGTAGTTCATTCCTGTTTTAATATTCCAACGCCAAGTCTCCTGCTATTATAGGTATTAAAATATGGTTTATAGAAATGACTCTTATAGGACACAATGCTTTGGAAAACTTTTGACCAGTGAAGGTGTTTACTGTATTTTCAATAGGGAACATCCGATAGTGAACTTGAATAACATATACCAGTTTTAGAGTACAGACAGACAGACAGACAAACCAAAGTCAAACACTTTTCAGCCTTGTTGGAAAATGTTAAAAACGATATTTGCTTGAGGAATAGTTATTTTTCCCCAGCACTTCAGAGCATGCCCAGATTCAAATATCATGCAACGTCATTGATCTTCACATATTTCTTGATTGGTCCTCAAATAAATATAAGAGCTTATTCTTTTTTAGCATATGACTTTTTTTCAACTACTGAAAATTTCCCAAATATGTTTTCTTTTTTCATGTAGTACATCTTTTCAGTAATGCATGAAATCAGACGACTTTTATGTTTTTCTGACTTTGTTGGTAAGCAGTTATTTTCATTCCTAATGTAAGTCAATTTTCAAAATCGATATTGCTGTATTTTTTCCTTTTTTATTTATTTTTTTGTAAGGAGTTTTAAATATTATAACTATTAAAAAAAAAAAAAAGTACTTTTTAAGGACTCTTAAAACATATATATGAAAAGTAAGGACTTTTTATGCACCTGTACGCACCATGCATTAAGTTTTTTTTAACATTTTCCAACAATGTTTTAGAATGATTATTGTTTGTCTTTCTGTCGATATGTTGTCTGATCATGTAGGCAAAGTACATTGAAAGTTAAATGATGAAATGAATATGTACAAATGAAAAGTGTTAATAATCTACATGAACTGTATGATTTTTCATTCTTTTTTCATACTAGCTTAACTCTCAAGCAGCAACACTATGATGCAATAATTCTTTTACATAAAAGTATCCGGTGGTTATAATAATTTGGCCATTCAGAGTATATTAAGATATAAATGTGGGTAGATTCAAGATCTAAGTCTAAAAAAAAAAAAAAAAAAAAAGAGTGCTTAAATACGATTATAACATATCCATAAAATGATCTACTAAAAATAAAAATTTAAGTAAAAAAAAAAATTTGACATTAGAAGCTTTTTACTATAAAGTCCTAAAAAGAAAAAAAAAAGAAAGAAAGAAAGAAAAAGAAAGTTTATTCTTGAAAAGACAAGTTATAAAGAAATGTAAGTTTCAACAACAAAAAAAATTATAGCGAAAAATATAGATGTTTCACTTTTTCAAGCGATGAAAATTTTTTGAAATTCAAATTTTTTGTAAAGCATTCAAGACCAATATTCTTAGTTATTAGTTTTTGTATCAGAATTCATTAAGCTATAAATTTAAAAGGCCATGAAAGCTTTTAAAATATTGTGAATATTTAAAAATTTCCATCGATTGAAACAGTGAAATATCTATATTTTTCTCGATAATTTTCTTATTGTTGAAACTGACATTTCTTTATAGCATATCTTTTCAAGAATAAACTCTTATTTTATGCTTTTTAGGACTCTACAATAAAAAGCTTCTAATTTTAAAAAATGCTTTTTACTTCCATTACCCTACTACCATAGGTAATGGAAGTATTGTATTCGGTCCAAAAATTTTATAGAGTTTTCACCTGATTTAGATCATGTTAGATAATTTTAATAAATAATAGTTTTAATAAATCATTTGCACTTGGTGAATTTGTATAGGAAAATATAGAAGAAAGTCTTGTGGTAGCCACAACATACTAGTTTTTTTTTAACTTAAATTTTTATTTTATGCTTTTTAGTAACTAAAAGAAAGCTTCGTAAAAACACTCTTCAAAAATTCTTAGGAAACCGTATAAACAATGAAACATTTTCTTTTATCAATTGACACCTTTTCTATTAATTATCTGCAAAAATTAACACATGCACCCTTCGGGGATCCAACTCCCGACAATCATATTATAGACATGGCACTCTAATCAACTGAGTCAACGAGCTACGAAAGGAATTGCTTACATTTACTTTAATATTGGGGCATCTTGTTTTTTTTTTTTTTTTTTTTTAAGCATGACACAACAACACAATAACAAAATGCAATTTTAATAAAAAGCTTCTAATAATGGTTAGAAAAGTATGTTTTTAAACAGGCAAGAAAATGTTTTATACATTAGAAATTATAGAAATTAAACGAGACATTACACTATAATTAATTAAATAAAACCCTTTAACACTTGCCTCATTATTGGCCGTAAATTTTTCAGTTGGGCACCTAACAATCCTCGGCGGATTCATCTGTCGTGAAGTTCTTTAAATAATTCTACTTGGTGTTTTTTTTTTCCATAAGGTGACACCACACTGCATCTGGCACCATTGCGGCACTGTCGTTGAACACATGTAAATTTGTTGTGATTTCTATAGACTCACACAGAACATTGCATAATGATAATTGTTACAATCAGCTAATTTTCTAGTTTTGTTAAAATTTATCTCAATATTTTCATTATTATATGTTTTTGCAAGAGCTGTATTCACTTTACCAATTTTATTATCATATTTATGTTCATTAATTCGTGTTTTAATTTTCCTTTTTGTGACACTGATATATGAACCTGAATTTTTATTTTAATTTATAAAAGGTATTTTATAGATTCCATCAGTTTCAAGGGGTGAAATGGGGTCTTTATCGCTAAGTATTAATTGGAAAATGATTTTATTTGGTTTTATGGGGATATTCATACCATATTTATTAGCTATATTTTTAATTTTATTGGAGGCTCTGTGATCATATGGGATTGATGAAGTAAATTTAGAGAAGGTTTTTTGAAATTGTAATAAAATAATTTGTAATGAAACAGATGACTTAAACCAGGAAATAAATGTTGTTAAAGAATTCACTAAAAAAGCAGGTTACCCTAACAAAATAGTTAATAAACTTGTTAAAAAAAGATTAAAAACCCTTAATAATATACTGAATTTTCAAAAAAAACCCTCTAAATTTACTTCATCAATCTCATATGAATGCGGAGCCTCCAATAAAATTTAAAATATAGCTAATAAATACGATATTAATATCCCCATAAGACCAAATAAAAACATTTTCCAATTAATATGCAGCGATAAAGACCCCATTTCACCCCTTGAAACTGCTGGAATCTATAAAATACCTTTTATAAATAAAAATAAAAATATAATTCGTTTTATTATTATAGGACATTAACATAATTAATTAATTAATTTGTACCTTATACTTTGTCCGTTTTATATTCACATTATGCATTTCGGATGCAAACCACATCCTTCATCAGATGATTCATGACTGTTCTCGCTGTCTGTGTTTATGTTGCTTTCTTCTTGGGTTCCTCTCTTCGTTTCACTTCGTTTTCCTTGGGTTTTAAAGATTAGATGGTTCCAGTTATTGGGGATAGTAGCATGTTCACGTTCATTGATTGCTGTCGTGTTAGTAAGGATTTCGAGGGATTCTCTTTTTAGGGCGTAGCTGTGATTATTATAGTTAGCGATTTTTTTAGTTGTTATGGTGTTAATATCTATGGGGTTAGAGGAGTGGGTAGAAGCAAGAGCTGTTGAGTGGCGGTTATATTTTAGGTCGGCTTTATGTTCTTTTTCTCGTTCGTAGATTTTCCGTTTTGTAACTCCGATGTAACATGCTTGTGAATTATTAATGTGTTTGAAGTCTATTTTGTAAATTCCTGCGGTTGATCGGCTATCGATTATGTCTTTTTCGTTGCGGATGTGTTGGAAAATATTGCGGTTTGGTTTTATTGGGTTACAAGCATGTTACATCGGAGTTACAAAACGGAAAATCTACGAACGAGAAAAAGAACATAAAGCCGACCTAAAATATAACCGCCACTCAACAGCTCTTGCTTCTACCCACTCCTCTAACCCCATAGATATTAACACCATAACAACTAAAAAAATCGCTAACTATAATAATCACAGCTACGCCCTAAAAAGAGAATCCCTCGAAATCCTTACTAACACGACAGCAATCAATGAACGTGAACATGCTACTATCCCCAATAACTGGAACCATCTAATCTTTAAAACCCAAGGAAAACGAAGTGAAACGAAGAGAGGAACCCAAGAAGAAAGCAACATAAACACAGACAGCGAGAACAGTCATGAAACCCAATAAAACCAAACCGCAATATTTTCCAACACATCCGCAACGAAAAAGACATAATCGATAGCCGATCAACCGCAGGAATTTACAAAATAGACTTCAAACACATTAATAATTCACAAGCATGTTACATCGGAGTTACAAAACGGAAAATCTACGAACGAGAAAAAGAACATAAAGCCGACCTAAAATATAACCGCCACTCAACAGCTCTTGCTTCTACCCACTCCTCTAACCCCATAGATATTAACACCATAACAACTAAAAAAATCGCTAACTATAATAATCACAGCTACGCCCTAAAAAGAGAATCCCTCGAAATCCTTACTAACACGACAGCAATCAATGAACGTGAACATGCTACTATCCCCAATAACTGGAACCATCTAATCTTTAAAACCCAAGGAAAACGAAGTGAAACGAAGAGAGGAACCCAAGAAGAAAGCAACATAAACACAGACAGCGAGAACAGTCATGAATCATCTGATGAAGGATGTGGTTTGCATCCGAAATGCATAATGTGAATATAAAACGGACAAAGTATAAGGTACAAATTAATTAATTAATTATGTTAATGTCCTATAATAATAAAACGAATTATTGCACGCCGATACCGGGCTTAAATTCTTCAAAATGAAGAAAACAACTTATGACGTTACGAAATCATCGCTGATCTGGAAAATGGAAATACGCCTCTGAAATTGCTGGACCATTAACGCCCACTAATCTGTAATGTATTTTTAACAATTTTACTTTTTCTATTTTAATGTTTGTTTAACTTTTAGATTTTTAAGGTTAATTTTTAACATTTTTTACCATTTTAATGATTACTCTCTTAATGGTTGTGAAGTTTTGTTTTCTAATTTTTAACAAGCTTGTTTTACTGTTTTTTTACTGTTTTACTGTGGCTTTTTACATCGTTAGCGGCCTTGCTGCATTCTCGTACTTTAGAGATATAACACAAGTATTGATTCACGTTTTTTAACGTTTCTGCGGCCCATAAATCTTAGAATTCTTGGCAACTCCTCATTATAGCGTAAAAATGTCTCAGCAAATACTCATCAGTCAATTTCGAAAAACGACCAAAAAATTAACACGAGAAAATAGCCACCACTCCTTTTTAAAGGACTGTCTGCAATATGGTATCACTCCCAAATTCTTAAGAATTAGAAATAAATACATTAATAATAACTTCCGGTACTTAGCGAAACAACTTGAAATGACCCTAATTAAGAAAATAATTAAACGTAAAGCGATCAACATTTTTAAAACCAAGCAAAACTGCAAAAAACTTGAAACTGAAATAAAAACCACCACTACAGATGAAGACTTTAAACGATTAAACGAAAAAATTAAAAAGTACAACGAAAAAGAAAAAGAACTACTAACTAAACGGCATAACAAAAAACTCCACTCTTGGCTTAAAAACAAAAAAACTAAAATCTTAGACAATTCCACCCCCATTACTGTCCCATACTTAAACATTTCCAACTATCAACCAAATAACCACGAAGATGCACTATTAAAGTTAGGCTCTAAATATATTATTAACGAAGTTAATAACATAAAAGACACAATTGCACATATTGAAACAGCAATAGAAAAAACTCCACCCGAAGCACAACAAAATATTAGAAACGTTGCTATTAATGCCATCTCTAAAACCAATAAACAATTCACTAACTCCGCCGATATCAAATGCCTTAAAGATCTAAAAAATAACCGCGATCTCACCATCCTAAAATCAGACAAAACCAACCTAATTACAATCCTAAATCGCGAACATTATAACGATCTTATGTATGATACGATTAAAAAACTCAACGCTGAAAAACTCAAAAATTCCCCACTAAATAAACTAAACGAAAAAATAAAGGACTTACTAAAAACCGGACAATGGCCCAACAATATACCTCCAAAAAACAATAACTCTGCTCCTATTATCCCACGACTATTTGCCAAATATAAAGATCATAAAAATCCCGCCTCCCTTCGCCCTATAGTTAATAAAGCAGAAGGTCCAACATACTTCCTTGAAAAATATATGAAAAATATTTACCAAACCCTACTTCCCCCCTCTAATATCTCCATAAACTCCAACGAACTCTTCATGCAAAAACTCCAAAACGCAAAAATCAACTACGACGATACAATGGTTAGTTATGATGTAAAAGACCTATACCCCTCAATAGACACTACAGAAATTAGCAAAATAATTAACGAAAAAATAACTGAAACATTCGGAAATAACAAAATTAGCGACACGTTAATTAGGACTAGCAACCTGCTACTTAACGAATCATACTTCCAATTCAATAACCAAATTTATCGGCAAAAACAAGGCGTGCCTATGGGGTCACCTATATCAGGGACTCTTGCGGAATTTAAAATGAGACTTCTTGAAAATTCAGCAACCAAAATTATGAAAAACAACAAAATCTGGACTAGATACGTAGATGACATATTTACAATTTTTCCAAATAACACCAACGTTACCGATATCTTAAATGAACTTAATAACCTTGACAAAAATATAAAATTTACAATAGAAGAAGAAAACAATAACATAATAAACTATCTAGATATAAAAATCATAAAAAACCCAAACAATTCCATCGACACAACCATATATAGAAAACCAACCTCTAATATTGAAATTATAAATAACCGCTGTAATACCCCCCTTCCATATAAATACGCCGCCATCCGTTCCTATATTAATCGCGCAATTCTAATATGCTCCAACAAAAAACTCCTAAATGAAGAACTCAAATATATAAAATCCATAGTTCATAAAGCAAACTACCCAAAAAATATTGTAAACAAATTGTACAATAAGCGTATAAAACAACTAAATAAAATCGATAGCGCCCAAAAAGAAAGAAAAAAATTTACTACATCCATCCCA
The DNA here is from genome assembly GCA_963930645.1 of Salticus scenicus. Taxonomy (NCBI): domain Eukaryota; kingdom Metazoa; phylum Arthropoda; class Arachnida; order Araneae; family Salticidae; genus Salticus; species Salticus scenicus. The sequence goes on along the minus strand of OZ005657.1, from coordinate 22,395,751 downwards.
TTCTGTAACGGCAATAGTATAAAAATCCAAAACGAAGCTAAAAAACATAATATCAATATCCCAATAAAACCAAACCGCAATATTTTCCAACACATCCGCAACGAAAAAGACATAATCGATAGCCGATCAACCGCAGGAATTTACAAAATAGACTTCAAACACATTAATAATTCACAAGCATGTTACATCGGAGTTACAAAACGGAAAATCTACGAACGAGAAAAAGAACATAAAGCCGACCTAAAATATAACTGCCACTCAACAGCTCTTGCTTCTACCCACTCCTCTAACCCCATAGATATTAACACCATAACAACTAAAAAAATCGCTAACTATAATAATCACAGCTACGCCCTAAAAAGAGAATCCCTCGAAATCCTTACTAACACGACAGCAATCAATGAACGTGAACATGCTACTATCCCCAATAACTGGAACCATCTAATCTTTAAAACCCAAGGAAAACGAAGTGAAACGAAGAGAGGAACCCAAGAAGAAAGCAACATAAACACAGACAGCGAGAACAGTCATGAATCATCTGATGAAGGATGTGGTTTGCATCCGAAATGCATAATGTGAATATAAAACGGACAAAGTATAAGGTACAAATTAATTAATTAATTAAAAATAAAAATTCAGGTTCATATATTGGTATTACAAAAAAGAAAATTAAAACGCGAATTAATGAACATAAATATGATATTAAAATTGGTAAAATGAACACAGAGCTCTAGCAAAAACATATAATAATGAAAATATTGAGATAAATTTTAACGAAACTAGAAAATTAGCTGATTATAACAATTACCATTATGCAATGTTCCGTGAGTGTATAGAAATTGCAACAAATTTACATGCGTGCAAGGACAGTGATGCAACAGCGCCAGATGGAGTGTGGCGTCACCTTATGGAAAAGACCACCAAGTAGAATCACTTCAAGAACTTCACGACAGATGAAGCCGCCGAGGAGGGTTGGGTTCCCAACTGAAAAATTTATGGCCAATAATGAGGCAAGTGTTAAAGGGTTTTATTTAATAAATTATATGTTTTATACAGTTGAAAACTTATTACTTACAAAATTATAAAATAAAATTTGTAAGCTGACTAGTACAATAATATATTTTGATAATTTTTATTACAATATCTATTTTTAAAGAAAAAAGTATTTAATCATGCAAATATTAAATCATATATAATTGAATAGTTCAAAATCATCTTTTCATACAGTAAGAAAATTGCAGTTTTTAATATTTAACTTATATATTGTATCTTTTTTACCCAATATTTATTTTTTAACTTCTATATATTTTGATTTTCCTTTTGCATCAAATAGCTTTTAAACCTATGAGAATTTAGAGTGTTTGTTCAACATGAATGAAAATTACTAAATTTAATACTTTTCCCTCAATGTTTATATGGTCAAATCTCGTTAACGTGAATCTCAAGGGGGGAAAAATTGTTCATGTTATTAGTAGTTCATGCTATCAGTAACTAATCTTCATACAACTAAACTAATCTACATTTTGATGGGGATTATGGAAACAGTTCATGTTAAAAGTAATTCCCGTTAAGAGTGTTCACATTAACGAAGTTCAACTGTACATAAGTGCAGATAATTTGATCTAAACAATATATATATATATATGTTATTGAATTGAACATAAATGGGTCAGTATTCTTAAAGCTGTCTAGTTAAATGCTAACAAATTATATAATAATAACAATAATAATGAAGAAAGATGGACTATTTAAAGCTTATCAAAACCTTCAAAAGCATGCTGATAAAACATTCAGAGGGTTTATATAACTTTTAGGAGGAGTGAAAAAGAGAGAAATGCATAACATGTGTATGTATACATACATAGACTGTTAGATAAGTGTTCAAACATTTCTTTAAAAAAAATTAAAGGATGGCAGTACCTAGCAAGATTAACAATATTTACATAGGTGGTCACAATCCATTCAGAGTGTCAGAAAAGCATAAGTTGTCCATTGTGAAGTGAAAAAAAGATATAATGAAATAGTAAATAGCATTCCTATAGATAATTGACCATGAAAGACTGGTTTAAAAGCATGTTCAGGAATCCCTCCCCCCCCCCCCAAAAAAAAAAAAAAAAAAAAAAAAAAGTTCAGCAGATTTAAATCTAATGATCGTAGAGATCATGCTACAATTTTATAAAATCTAATCCATTGTCCAACACATTTTGACCATCCTGTTAGAGCATAATAGGGCTTTATTATGAAAAACTGTATTTCATACACCTTTTGTGTTCTAAAATCTAAGAAAATAGTACTAATCAGGTAAGAACTTCCTCCAGAAAGATATGGTATGATGTACCAATTGAGATATTCTGGTAAGAGGAAAGTTTGAGATACAGCCAGTCGAGTGGTGGTTCCAGAAATTCCTCGGGAAATTTCCATTATATACAGAGAATTTGTTTTAGACATATTTAAGACAGTACAGCATTGTGTTACTTTTGTGTTTGGCATGACAAATATACACTTGATTAGCATGAAAAATATACACATGAAAATATTATTACTTATGCCATTTCATTTGTTAGTGCTGCTTGCCATTTTGGAAACCATCATGCCATTCTCTCAGTGTACAGTGCTATTTTATTTCAATTGAATTAAATATAAACAGGGTTAGTTTTCTTTTAGAACATCCATCTAAAAAGATTGCCTATTGGACATACACTGTATGGACAAAAGTACTTACACTATTAAATTTTGACATTTTCTTAAATATACATAAATTCTTTTAGAACTTCAGAGATATAAAGGGCGTGCTACATCAAATATACTTCAGTGAAGGTTTTATCATGAAGGAAAGAGAGGCCAGTAACAAATACTGCTTTAAATGTGTTGTAGCTGTAGCATATGATGATGAAGCTTTTTTTTTTCCAATTATCTATATTTATTTGCATCTAAATAGTACATATATTAATGGGCATATAAAGGTGTTTCTTCAGAAAAAAAAAATAATAATAAATTGTCCACTTTTTTAATTATAATATGCAAAGTACTCAACCCAATGAAATTCTATTTTTAGAAAACTTAGAACATACTACAAACAGAATATAAAAATAAATATCTGAAGAACTATGAGCCCTTTTTACTGAATAATTAATTGTACACACATATACATCAGCAAAAAAAAAAAAAAAAAAAACTTTTGCATAATTTATTAGCTAAATATATTAAAGCCTAATTATGTAATCTAATAAACCCAACGTAAAAATCATAAAAATTCAAAAAGTTACTATGGGCAAAATACACTTAATTTCACTTTCTCTCTTGATAGAAAAAAAGGCAAATTGATAAGAGGTTTTAATCACTTTTTTATTTTGAGCCAATTGATAATAATATATTGTGTGTTGATTACATATAAATATCCATAAAGCCTTTTTCTTCTTTTTTTAAGAGAGAAAGAAAAAACAGAAGTTTGCTTAATTCTATTGATAACTCTTTGAATTATCATGATAATTACTTACGGTTTTTACTTAAGTAGCTCAATATATTAGGCTAATTAATTAGATAAAAGAAATTTTGTAAACACTTGTGCATGCTTATTAAAAATTTACTAAAAATGCTCATATTTCACTAGATATCTAAAATTTGTATATTCTGATTGCAGTATATTGTAACTAATAATATTTTGTCAAGCTTTATAAAAATGGCATTGCGCTGTATAACCTGCATGTTATAATAAAAAAAATATTAATAACAACAAGCAATATTTTAAAAGAAACCTTTCTATCTCCATGAATACATTATACTATTCTGATACAAATTAATACAGATAATTAAAAGAAACCTCATAATTACACGCTAGAGCTAAAACACATTTTATGCATTTTTTGTAGGGTGATCCCAAACTTTTAATAATATTATTTTGTTACTGGTCCTCTTTTAGCCTTTGGAAGAAAACCTTCACTGAAATATATGTGGTATAACATGCTCTTTACACTACTGAAGTTTCAAGAGAATCTTTCAAGTCTTTCTTTGGATATTCATCAAAGCATTAAAATATAAAAATGTCTGTACATCAAGGTTTTGATCTTTTGGTACTTCTGAATGGGTTGTGATCATAGGTTTTGCTAAATAAAATATATATATTTTTTTAATTTATATTAATATTGCACAAAATTTAATTCTACTTAATTGTAAATTTTTGAAAAATTTGCATACGATTGGGTGTTTAAATCTGTCTATTTTATTTAGCATATTACATTGTTATTAAATTAAAGTTCAACTTACTTTTAGCATTAATCAATTTAATTTAAAAGTAACACCATTTTTGCCCCTTTTTAATGTATTTTCTTCTCTTTTCCTTTTCTTCCACCAAGAGTGTTAAGCCTCTAGTAAAATGATATATCAATATCATACATACTTTGCATTTGCCAAGGTGTAACAGTTCTTCCCTTTATAATGTATCTTATCCTAGTGTATTAGGATTCACAGTGTTTTTGCATCATATTGGATGAGTATTTTCCAAGTTTGGCAAGTTTATACTTTTAATGTATTTAACTATCTCATTTTAAAATTTTTGAATTTTACTCACAGAATCTTTTTTTTCTTTAATACTTTAAAGTACTAATCACATACAGTAAGTGTAAACATATATTACTTCCCAACAACACATATTCTCCATAGGATATCTTAAGGATATCAACATTCAAAGAACATAATCAGGATGTGCTATGGATATGTGTGTTGTTTGGGTTAAAATAATCAATTACATCAAACAGAAAAGCACTATAAAGACTGTCTTATTTCTACTGAGAATAAGTCATTTTTAAAATACTTCACATTTAATTTCTATTCACACTTAATATTCAAGGTTTTATAAGATTAAATATAGCAACCATCATCATAAGTAAAAATGTAACAGCTAATGATTTTTAAAAAACTGACTTTTATGGTACTCAAATGATGCACTAGAAGCAAACTTAGAATTATTTTTTATTGGAAGTAAAACTTTTTCTTTTTTAACCTAACACATTCCAATTGTAAATATTGTTTATCTTGATAGGTATTATAATTTTTCCAACTTTTTCTAAACAATTTTAAAAAATCCAGTATAATCAAATACACACAAATTAAAGGGAGAGACACACTAGCCTATAACTAGAACATTCTTATGGAATACATGCCTTTAAAAAGAATTTCTGGTGTTAGCCTTATTCTGATGGAATTACATGCCTTTGGGGAAGATTTTCTAAAGGAAACTTTAAAAATTACAACATGTAACAAAGAAAGAGGGGGAAAAAAAGGAGGAGGAGGGTGAGAGAAAGAGAAAGAGATAATCTTACATAATCACATAAATAGAAGTATACAGGAGAGAATTTCAAATTTTTTGCTCCAAACTTTTCATATTCAAAGCAAGTGAGTACACAAAACACAGAGCTATGTACATTTGGAAAAAAGAAAAAAGTGTTAATGTTGTGTGTACTATTTATAAAATAATACCTAACTTTATTTTATTTACACATAAAATAGCCAATTATTCTTTAAATACATATAAATAGGATATATTGCCTTTAAATTTCATACAGTGACATAAATCAATTACTTTCTTAATAGTACCATATTTAACTTCTTTGAAATCAATAAGAGATGACATGAAAAAAGCAATTTAACAATGAATAACAGGACTATTACATATTAAACTAATGTTTTGACAAAATATCAGAGAATTTTTTTTTTTGTTTCATATCAATAACTCTCTCGGTGATGTCTAAAAAAACAATAATGATTTAAAATTTTAAAAAAGATAAAAATTATCTTCTTCCCAATTCCCCACCCAACAAAGGAATAGTACAGGATGTATAGTAATTACTCGTACATTAAAATCAAAAGCTTTTTTTACATTTTCTATATTTTACACAGCAATATATACCTATGCAGCAAAATATGTTGTTTAGAAAATTTTCTTTTACTTTAAGAGGCTCATAATAAAGCTTACTATTATCTCTCTTCGTATCTAGACTTGGCTATCTGTAAAGCTAAACATTAGTTTGAAATGAACTTCCCCAAAAAGAGAAAATCCAGGTTATGTATCCTGCTAGTATACAATAACTAATATACACTGCTGGAAACTATAACTTACAGACTTGCAAATATTACCAATAACTCTTATATGCATGACTTTTGCAAACCAATCAAATGAATTTTGAATGAAATCATGAGTCATGGCAGTGCCTCGAGTAACACAGCAAAGCACAAACGAAGCTTAGCTGCAACATAATATATACAACTAACTTAAGACCAGAGGAAATTCAGAACATCAACATTTAATACAGTAGAACCCCGATCCATCGTTTTTCATGGGGAGCGTGAAAAAAAAACGATGAATGCGGGTTAAGTCAAAACACAAATAAAACAATGTTTGTGAAATAATACACACAATACATATAGTATACTACTAATGAAAACAAATTTGTTATTCTCCAAACTGTCAAAGAAATAAATCATTGTAGAGCATTAAGTTATATTTATTTTTAAAAATAAGTAATTTTATGTTGGACTTTTTGTTCATTTTATAAATTAACAGGAAATTTTCCATATTTAAAAAATTTTCTGGCTTTTTTCTGTAATTTCATGTGCATATAAAAAAATTTGTGTATTTTCAAATCTCGTAATTACATGAGACACACTTGGCACTGACGTAGGCTCAGCCTCAGGAATGAGAAAAAATGTAGTAGCTGCCCATATTGGATGCATCCATTCTCCACACAAAGTAGAACCACTCGAAGCAACAACACACGATCCGTATTCAGTAATTCATAGACACATGTTACAATATCTGCACAATCACTGTTCTTCACCTAAAACAGCATAAGGTTAAGTAGTTGAGGTTGGTTGGGATACATTGCCCTAGTGCTACATACAATATGGACAAATGGAGATGGTCTGGAACTCACTTTTGAGGTGGTCCGGAGACATGACATCACAATTTTGATCCTCTTTGAAGGAGGAAAAGAGTTATTTTAGAATAAAAGAAGTAAGTCCAGTTTGAATGTTATATGGAATCTCTTGATTTTCAATTTCATTTCGGTCAGAAGAAAAACTTTACAACGATGAATGCGGGAAAATGACTTTTTGAAGAACGATATATATAGGTTCAGTTAACATTATTTAAATACAGTTTGTGCAGGAACCATAAAAATAAAAACATCAATGCGGGAAAATGATAGATCGGGGTTTCACTGTATCTCGGAAAACATGTGATATATTGTTCTGATTTCTTCAGAATTAGTCTTATCTTCTGCTTGATGCTACCCTGAAATTTGTACATTTCTTTGGGATTTGGAATATCAAATTAAAGCCATATCAGGGGAAATGTTGTTGTAATAGTACAACAAAATCTCTTGAAAATGGCTCAAGTGATTTTTTTTTTTTTTTTTAAACATGACATATGATATTAATTGCTTTTACCTGAGAAGACTGACTTTATTTTTCTTTTTTACATAATTTGGTTTAAAAATAGGAGTATATTATTCTGTGAATCATATGTTTTTCTTTGGCAATTTGACCAAAAAGAGTGTGATATAGTTGTAAGGCTTAGTCTTAAGGTTAATTAACTCATTCACAGTTACAGCATTACCTAAATGCAGTCAATAAATTATTTTTTTATTTTATTTATTTTTTATTTATTCATTTATTTTTTTTTAATGGAAAATTTTTTTATTGTTTGTTTTAAATATTTATTGTATATATATTAAATCAAATTTCAACTTAAATATTTTTTCTTTTTTATTATGAAGAAAATATTTTAGATTTTAAAATTTCAAATTTTGTCAAAAAATTATTTAGATAGTATTTTTTATAAGGAAATATTTTATAATTATAGGTATTCTATTTCATCATTACTCATAATAAATTTACATTTTTTTTTTTTTTTTAAGCAAAAAAAAAAGTTTAAACATTCATATATACTGAATTTATACCATAAAACTCCACGGTTTATTGTATTTCATAATTTGTATATCTGTATTTTATGCTAATATGTCTGAGTGCATGGCGTCAGCAGAATGGGGCAAGGGCGGCACTTCCCCCCCCCCTTGAAAAATTCTACTAAGCATTTTTTCTTTAAATTTAAAACTATGCTATCAGATTTTTTTTTTTTTTTCAGGTTGTGCCCCCCCCCCTCAATTTTTTTTCTGGTGACGCCACTGTCTGAGTGCTGTTGTTTGCATACAGTAATTGCAGAATTCTTCGATTCAAAACAGAGATGAATTAAAACTATTAATTTAAGTTTGAAAAGTTGAACAGAAGTTATTTTAATTTATTAAAATACAGAACTAGAATCTCCAAGGGATTTATTTTTTATACTTTGATAGTTCTAGTTGACCGACATAACAAACCAACGGTAACTTTTGATAATATAAGACTATGATTAAGAAGTATGTGTTTTATAATTTTATTTTTTATTATTTTTTTTTTTTTAACTTAATTGTTCATATATAAATTTTTCTGAATAGTTAATTAACATAATAAATTTATAACTTAGCCTGTTGGTGAGAACAAAAAAAAAAAAAAAAAAAATCAAAACAAAGTAAACAAATTATTTGGAACCTCTTATTTCCAGAATATCCTGTTTTACAGTTCCATACTTATATATTGCATGGTAACCTGATATATATACATATTTACTACTCGGAAATAAATATGTTAATGCAGACAGTTACTTAATCAAATCAAAATTAATTTTATGAAGAATTTTATTAACATTAATTAGATAATAATTTCTCACTACGGACTACAGTATTTTATTAAATTAACATAAATGTTTTTTTTTTTTTTTTTTATATATAATTTGCCTATTTCAACACCAAAGCTTCACATATTGCATGCTCTCTTACATACTTATGCATTTATATATTTTTTGTTTCGTGAGTTATTTAAACTTTTGCATATGCCTCTTTTGCATACAGTCTTTATATATATATGTTATGTTCACAAACAGTTTTTCACTTTATCTAAGTGTACATATAGTATTAGAAAACCTGAAAATTTTCAAATAAAAAAAAATAATAGAATGTTCTATTAGTAATCATTATTTATTTCAATAAATTGAATTGTCTTTGTGTCCCGCTATCAAAACTGTAAGCAAAATTCATATAAATGTTACTTTGGGGGTGTCACAGTACACTGTATAAAAATGTCCTATTTGCTGCCAGAAATTTTCTGTAATTACAAAAAATACATTCTGAACACATAATTTTTGGTAAATTTTGACTTTTCTCAAATTACAGAGAATTTCTGGCAGCAAATAGGACATATTTTTTTATAGTGTATACAAACTAAGTGAAAATGTCTGCAAAGAAAACATTTGCACAAATTTTACTAGCAGTTTTGGATAGTGTGACACAAAAGACAAATAATTTCACGTTAAAATGTAAATAAACTAAGTGAAAGTGTGATTATTTGGCAGTATATTTGAATATTAAAAGCATTTTTTCAATGCGTAAAATAGACTTTATTAGACAAAATAAAAGTAATAGTAATGAATCTAAAAACAAATCTTTTAAAGTATCACCAAAGCATCACTAGAATTTTGATATATATATATATGTTTTTTTAAACCCATACTTTGAATTTATGAGATGCAAATGAAAAAGCATCAGCAAGTAAATTTGATATGTCTTTTCATGTTGAAGTTGAAAATATTATGTTTACACAATGAATATTAAAAGAAGAAAATAGCAAATGATGAAATAAGAAAAATCTATGCATATTTTACTTAATACCAAAGTTTCACGCAAAATTTGATATCATTATTTTTAAGACCGCTCATATAGTCATACAGTAATGTGCTGCGTCACAAACTTTTAATCCGTTAAGGGTTTTTCTACTGATAAATTTATATATATAGCACTAGTTATACAGAGTGTCATAAGTTTGTAGATATTTTAAAAATTTATTAAAGTTGAAAGAATTGGTAGAATAGAATGTGGTTTGCAAAGCTTATTGTCATAGAGGGCTTTTTTGGGAGGGATAAAAAAAAAAAAAAAGTTAAAATTTTTGTCAATAGAGGGCACTGCATAGACTTCTTAAAAAAATATGCAAATCAGAATACTGTAAATTGCAGGGTTTTACAAATTAACAGCTCATTTTATCTGATTTTTTTTTTCTCCTACTTACTTGTACATAAAATTTTACTTAACCCCTCTTCTTTGGTTTAGTTTAACCCTTTGACGGTTAGGGAAATGAGCAGTTTTCGTTTGCTTAATTCACGCAGTATTACCAGTAAACAGCAGTCGAAAGTGGCAGGTGTTTTCCCCCGCCGTTCTTCCGAAAATGTCACCCTTCTCTGGCGATACCGTAGATAGCTTGCCTCACGCATTTTAAAAATTTCTTAAAGTATTTGTAGTACATGAATAACAGTTTTTATGTACTTTAAAATAATTAATAAATGATAATTATTAAATAGTAAATTATAAATGATTATAATCAATTATATAAATAATAGTTAATTGAAAGGACTAAATAAATTTAACTAATGTAAAACTTTATAAAGCATCAGACTCAAAACTTGATAAGCTTTCTGTATCACAATCATAATCATAATTATCTAACTTTCGCTTTTGAGCCATTTTACTTTACAAACACCCTAAAAAACGTGCCAAAATACACATAAAAAGAACAAGGTAAAAAAAACATTCCCCCTTCATTATGAAAAGAAATTCATGGAACCCGTACTGCCATCTGTAGACAGTAAAACTAACTAAATTTCGCAAGTAGGATTCGTTTGTAACATAACCAATGCAGAATAATAATGGTGAATGAGCTCAGCTCGTCAGAAAGCATTGGGGAAAAACTTCACTATGCGAGTAGTGCTCGTTTCTAACCATTTCGGTCGAAATCTTGCTCCTGAGCGGAACTCATTTGCGTGCATTATGAAGCACAATTCGATTGCAAGCTGAACTCATTCATAACCATCAAAGGGTTAAAGATGCTATTCATCTTGAAATATATAGTATCCAATCGAATATGCTATAGTTACTGATATCGTAATTTGCATGCAAACTTTAATTTATGGTGATGGCAGACACAAATAATAAATGTGATATGATTATAAACATTTGCCTCCATAAAAATGAGTGATTTGCTCTAGTACAATGCCTTCTATCAATGAAAATTTTAACTATCTTTTTTTTTTCTTTACAATAAATAAATAAATAAATAAATAAAAATATCCCCTTCACGAAAGTAACTTTTTCACAAACTGTGTTCAATTCAACCAATTCCTTCAATTTTTGTGAATTTTAAAAATTTCTACAGACTGTGGGACACCCACTATATACAGTGCGACGCAAAAGTTTAGACAATGACGTTATTCATCTTTAAAATTTAGAATTATGACGTCAGAATTACAAAAACCTGTATATATATTTAAAATATGTTTTAAAATGCTATAATCAAAAGACAGTCGTTTGATTTGCAATAATTTTAATTTTTTTAATAAAAATTTAAATTTGTTTGTCGCAAAAGTTTAGACACGATTATGAGTTTCTGTGAATATTTGCTGGCATATGCAAATTTAAAATCGATGATGTCACAGATTTTGAGTACTTAAGTTCTGCAAATGATAACGCTTTGTAGTCGACATGCCGCGAGCTAAAAAAATCTGCTGGAGTGACTCCACTCGACTTTCAGAACATTGAGTAATTAACAGTTTTGTAGATAAAGTAAAGAAAGAGGAGTTGTTAAACAAACAAAAGAGAGAAAACCATAATAGAGTGTTTGAGTATTTTTCGCCATATATTACACTATGTTTTATTTAACACTACTGAACTTTGAGCCCATAGATCATAATGATAAAGAATTTTTCGTTGTGTCCCTGTAAAAACCTATAAATGCTAGATTCACCAAAATGCTTATAGTTAGTGCAAAAGTGATTTATAATATTCATATAAAATTTCAGCTCAATTGAATAAGGCGTTTAGATGCTATCGCACTTTTAAAATTTGGTCCCATAGGCCATAATGATGAAGAATTTTTCTTTGTGTCCCTGTAAAATAACTATAAGTGCTAGATTCACCAAAATCAATAGGGTTCGTACTATGGTGACTTACAATATACACACGAACTTTCAGCTTATTCGAACAAAGCGTTTAGACGCTAGCATGTTCACTCACAGACATACACACATACAGTCGGTAACAAAAGTCTCTGAACACTAGCAAAAATTCCTATATAAAAAAAGTACACTTAATATTGTTTTGTTAAATAAATTCTTGTCGAATCCCGTTCTCAGACTGACTAAGAACAGGATTCGACAAGGATTCGAACAGGATTCGACAACGAAAAATTCTTTATCATTATGATCTATGAGCTCAAAGTTCAGTAGCGTTAAATAAAACATAGTGTAATATATGGAGAAAAATACTCAAACACTCTATTATCATTTTCTCTCTTTTGTTTGTTTAACAACTCCTCTTTCTTTACTTTATCTACAAAACTGTTAATTACTCAATGTTCGGAAAGTCGAGTGGAGTCAATCCAGAATATTTTAGCTCGCGGCATGTCGACTACGAAGCGTTATCATTTGCAGAACTTAAGTACTCAAAATCTGTGACATCATCGATTTTAAATGTGCATATGCCAGCAAATATTCACAGAAACTCATAATTGTGTCTAAACTTTTGCGACAAGCAAATTTTCATTTTTTTCAAAAAAATTTAAATTATTGCAAATCAAACGACTGTCTTTTGATTATAGCATTTTAAAACATATTTTAAATATATATACAGGTTTTTGTATTCTGACGTCATAATTCTAAATTTTAAAGATGAATAACGTCATTGACTAAACTTTTGCGTCGCACTGTATAAATTTATTTCATTGAGTAGCAACTGAAAGTAGTTAAAGTAAAGATTTTTTTTTTCTTTTTTTAAGTTTTACTTACAGTTGACAGTGACAGTCATTGCATGAGTTATTGGACTTCCAACTCCATTTGAACCAATACACTCATAAGTTCCAGCGTCTTCAAAATCAATATCTCGAATCAAAAGTGTTTTGCCATAGTTTGTATAGGTATATTTATTGGAATACAAATCGCTCCCTCTTTTACTCCATTTGACCTCTGGTAAAGGCCTAGATAAACATAAGTAAAAATGTATATACTATCAAATAATATATATATATATATATATATAATGTGTATGTGTGTTTTATTTGGCAACATTAAAAAAAAAATACAACCAAGACTTTATTTAAAAAAAGAGTATGTAATTTATACTAGCTTTTTCTTTTTTCAGTGAACATTTTGAAAATTTTATTTGAATGCACCTTTGAATACAGTTGAACCTCATTAACATGAATCTCAAGGGGGATAAAAAATATGTTCATGTTATCAGTATCTCAGAAACTAATCCTCCTTTTCACGGGGACTGTGGACACAGTTCATGTTAAAAGTAATTCATGTCAACAGTGTTCACATTAATGAGGTTCGACTGTACTACATTCGTAACAGGTCATAGGCACTTTTTCATGTGCTTGTTTTCATCTTTGCATGATTAAATGAATGATTTTCTTTTTCATAATAAATAAGAATTCTTTTTCTTCAGGTTGAGAAAAATTCTAGGTACCAACTTTCTTTAACTAAATCTTAAACCTAAATAAATTGTACATTTTTTACTTTTAACTTTATTTTAAAGCACAAAACTCTGAATGCAATCTACAGGTTAATCACCAATTCATATGTTACTAAGCTGCTTAATATAATACATAGTACCTGTAATTCATGTGCTTGTTTTCTTCTTCGCATGATTAAATGAATGATTTTCTTTTTTATAATAAATAAGAATTCTTTTTCTTCAGGTTGAAAAAAATTCTAGGTACCTACTTTCTTTAGCTAAATCTCAAACCTAAATAAATTGTACATTTTTTACTTTTATTTTATTTATCTAACAAAATTGGATTTTTTTTTTTTTTTTTCCTTAAGCAGATGAGTGAATCATAAGCACAAAACTTTGAATGCAATCTGCAGGTTAAATCATCAATTTATATGTTGCTAAGTTACTTGATATATTACATAGCATCTGTAACTCACTGCATGATAGGTCATGTTGATGCATTCTAAATTTATTCATATGATAGGACAGATAAAAAGTTTCTAGATAAAGCATCAAATAAAACATACAAAACATTGACATGATTTGAATCAATCATAAATATCAAATAACCTTATATTCATATAATAAAAATACTCATCAGCTATACATTTATATATATTAAAAAAATAACTTACGTTCCGCCAAATATGCAACTTAATTCTAAAGTATGACCTCTTAAAGCAACTATATCAGGAGGTGAAACATACTGCTTAATAGGTCGGTGGCTTTTTTCCCCAGATCCTATAATAATATAGGGGGAAAAGTCATGGGTGTTGAATATATACATATATAGTGAGAAAAATAGTTACATGATAACTGTAAATATGTAAATGCTAGTACCTCCAGCCTGATCCACTTTTAAAATTATCTTATTGCCAACTTTATATTCATTACGTGATTGCAATGTGGCACTACATGCATACATAGCTTCATCTAAATCATCTTCAATTGTAACATTAGAAAAATGGAGATCACCCTCTGGGTCAACAGTTATGCGAGAACTAGAACAAAGTACAAATAAACTATTAATTACAACAAGACAAAGAATAAGACAAAAATATTGTAGCTAAACAATAATTTAATTTTTTTTAAATAGTTCAGATAACCTTGAATATTGACATTGATGTTGTGGATGGAGAAAGATTGGGAAACAAAAGAATTCTGCAGAACATCTGATTGCCGATCATTTATGTTGCAGATGGATAAAGATTGGGAAATAAAAGACTCCAGCAGAACATTTGATTGCCAATTGCTATTTGGAGATAAATAAAGGGGGGGGGGGCAAAAAATAATTACATGAGCAAGAAATATTTAACGATTTTAATTCTTTACAGGTTCTACAATCTCATAAAGCAAGTTTGAAATGAATATTGACATTTATGTTGTGGATGGAGAAAGATTGGGAATCGGGAGCTTTCGCTGAACAGTTGATCGCCGATCATTCAATGGGGTTCCTTTTTTTTTTTAAACGAACAATATCCGCGACTTTTTTAAAAACGGAAGAAATAAATTTGCGGTATTCGGCGAATTAGATTAAAAAAATTCGCAGAAAAATCAGATGCCTGAAACATTAGCATGGGGAATACAGAGGGGGAAAAAAAAAGAAAAAAAAATTAGATTTTGAAAAATTCAGGAGATATTAATATTTTTCGGGAGTTCGGGAGATTGCCACAAAATTCAGGAGTCTCCCAAATTTTTCAGGAGAGAATATGATGGCATTTACTATCATTGGAAAAAGAAAACCAATCTTTAATAGTTTCTGATACATGAAAAACACTAGTAAAATTTTTTTGCTTATGAATCAGTTTGAAACTATGTCAAAATGTAGTTAAATTATAAAGAAAGTTAAACAGTCTTTAAGTTATATTTTCTCAGAACCAGATCTTGACAAACGACTTTTTTTGTTACTTTCGATAATGAAATTTAACATGTATTGCATTAGTATTGTGAACATTTTAAAAATAGTTTTACCTGTTTATAGTTCTTAAAGCACCAGCATAAGACTGAATCATCCAAAACACTGTTGGACGAGGATATCCTGTAGGTGGATTGCAGTTTAAACTTAAAGGACTACCTTCTTTGACACTCTTTTCTTTTGCTTCAACATCCAAAAAAGAGCTTAGTTCTGAAATAAAATAAGAGCTTTACAAAGACAGAGGTAAAATAAATAATTATTAGCTTTTAAGAAACCCATATACAAGGAGCAAAGCTATACACTTTGCTGATAAGATAAATAATGATTTGGACAAATAACTAAATATCAGATATTTAGTGGTCACAATTATTACTTTTACAATTTACAAAAAAAAAAAAAAATCAAATAAAGTAATAATAAAAAATATTACTTAAAATAATAACAGGAGACTTGGCGTTGGAATATTAAAACCTGAATAAACTACTACATCAGAAGCGCCAAAGAAAAATATTTGAGATGCATACAGCTGTTTCGGTAATCTTAAGCATACTGTCCTCAGTGCAAAAAAAAAAAAAAAAAAAAAAAAAAAAAAAAAACGAACTGAAGACGGTACACTTAAGGCTACCGAAACAGCTGTATACATCTCAAATATTTTTCTTTGGCACTTCTGATGTAGTAGTTTATTCGGATAGTAGTTTAAAATTTTTCTGTTAATTTTAACAGCCAGCTATGCAAGGCAGTTAAAATTAAACTGATAATACTTAAGTCCAATTGTACCAATATTACTGCTTGGATTCAAATGAAACTTCAAGAATAAGGGAGAGAGCAGCACAGTAATCCAATTATATACTTTCACCTTTTTTTTTTTTTTTTCCCTAACAAAGAAGGAAGAAGCAATGTACTTTCTTTGAATATCACATTAGTTGCCACCTACCCTTTTCTTATATTTACAATGAATTTTAAAGAAACACATAATGATAATAATTTGTTTATGCACTCGAAAAATAGAGCACTGTGCTTGCTCCATCTTCAAGGTTCAGTAGTCTACAACCAACAGGACACTGGAACAAGTATTGTTTTATTTATTAATTTAATAAAAATTACATTTTTCTAAAATAAAACTTACTAATGCTATATGGTAATTCTGGTGGTAATAGAAAGCCATTTTACACAACAAAATCAATATATTTCATGCTGTACATAAAAAAAAAAAAAAAGAAAAAACTTTCTCAAAAACTAAAATATACACTTTTATATACTTTACTGCAAGTTATTAAAAATTGCAAAACTAGGAATTTTAGTATATAACCTTTTTAAAAATTCAAATATCTATATATAATAAAAGAAGATGCATGTGTATGTATGTCTCAATTTCTGAATTTTTGATTTTTTTTAATCTATAAATTTGTAAAATGAGTGACTTTAAAGATAGAAGCGTAAAAGTAAAAAGACTTCCTGTGGTTCATTAGCTCAGTTGGTTAGAGTGTCATGTTGCTTATGCAAAGGATATGGGTTTGGTCTAAGAGTACTGCATCGAGTCGGGTACCTGCAGATATTGGCTGAGTTAGCATTAATTTTTGACCCGGGTAAAAAACTGTGTGTCTAAACTATTTTTCTCTGAATTTTTTTTATATTGCTTTTTTATGAATGTAATCTTTTGAATGCAGAGATTCGATGATATTCTCTTTCTTCATAACAATTTAAAGCAACATGACACATAACGTAAGTTTAATTCATAAAGAGAAATGCAGAAATATTAATACTAAACGTTTCAAATGTTATATGAGAAAATTATTTGCCTTTTAACGTACATTTGCTTCCTTACTTTACTTTTTTTTATATACTGTGAATATTTAAAACAGTGGATTTTTTAAAAGTAAGTGTAATACACAAGAAACTGATATATTATACTCTGAAATTTTGTTTATAATTAGACCACTTATTTTTAATATAATTATATACTTGTAATATTTATGTAATAATTAATTCTATGAAATATTTGTTCAATAATATAACTGTATTTCGTGAAATCAAATTTTAATTTGGTTTCTTATAAAATATAAATTGAGGGTCAGGTTGTGAGTAAGTATTAGTGTAGGTCGGGTGTGGTCAAGTTCACTCGACTCATGTAGGACTCTAGTTCTGTGATTGTTATTTTTTGTGGATAATTAATAGAAAGGATGCAAATTTATAAAAGAAAATATTTCAGTATCTAAGCAGTACACTAAAAATTTTTGATTTGCCCTCTTAATTACTTAAAAAATACCTTTTATAATGCTCTGTTACGATGCTCAGGAGTGAAACTGACCTCAACTCAAAAACCCGGAAAATTATTTGGGGGGGGGGGGAGTCAATAAAAAGCGCAACTATTTTCAAGAAAATGTATACATAATATGCACGAATGGCGTTCGCGGAAAATTTTCCGCCGACGGCAATCATGAAAAAATTTGCTAAGCTCACGGAAAAATCGTACGGCTACTATTCATTTTTGTTTTCTATTTGTGCAATACATTAGACTTAGCAGCGAACGCTACTGATAAGAGCAGTGGTTCTGTTTTCTCCCCACTCATTCCAAAGTCTGGGCTTTCATGGCTGCGCCAGCCGCTTTAAGACAGGAGGGGGAGGAAAATGAAGCGATCAGCTCTCTCTTCTTTAATCACGGGAGGTTTTTAATCGGCGCTCGGTATTTATTGCGCATTGCGAGACGTGCTTTTTTGAATGGAAAAGCCAAGTGAGGAGAGGGTGATTTCCTTCTCTAGTTTCGTGTGATTCATTCATTTTGCGACTGCTTTCTAACTGAAGTAAAATCGCTTAATCTAATCCGACTTCTCGTTTCTCGTGAAGGCGGAGTTAAACAAGCGTGGTTGTGAATGTGTTGTAGTTACTGGGAAGTGGGAAGGTCTATTTTCTCTTCCGGAATGGGAAGAACAAAGCTGAAGCTGACAGAGAGAGTTTGGCGTTTAGATATATAGGTTGCGTGAGGTTAAATTAAATAATGAAGAATCATCCAACTTCAAAAATTAATATGACTCCTTTAGAAAAATAGAATTTGTCACCATTTTTGGCGATTAGATATATAGGTTGTGTGAGGTTAAATTAAATAATGTAGAATCATCCAACTTCATAAATTAATACGACTCCTTTAGATAAATAGAATTTTATTCACACACAATAAAACAAGCACGGCAAGCGCCGGTATTTGCACCGCTCTGAGAGGCAAAGAGGGAGAGAGCTCTTGAATGCACGCAGCCGATGCGCGTGCACACATCCGATGGGACGGAGAAAGAGAGAAGCACGTTGTTTACAAAACGAACGCTCTCCGCTACAAGAGAAAGGATATTTGTAAGAGGGGAGGGAAAGGGAGCTTACTTTCCGGGAATTTGCATTTATCGCCGTCAAATAAAAAGTTGTTTGAATATAAAAGACGATTTCAGCAACATTATTATTATTATTATTTTTTTTTTTTCAAGCTTGGTTATGAATGTGCACTTTTGTGATTTCAATATTTCCAAAAATCCGGAATTCAAGGACTCGTTTAGTTAAAAAATCCGGATTTCCGGGAGTACCCCGGAAAAGTTTCACCCCTGGATGCTAAAGATCTTTCAGGGCGAAATCCGCCCCTTCTTCAGTAGCTACATGGTCTGTCTCTGTTGTTGAAACTGATTTTTCATCTTGCTTCTTTTTCCCGGTCTTGTTCTCCATGATGTGGCGCCACACTCGATCCAAATCTGTGCGCGACTCGTGCCCGTTACACGCTACCACATCATGGAGAACAAGACCGGGAAAAAGAAGCAAGATGAAAAATCAGTTTCAACAACAGAGACAGACCATGTAGCTACTGAAGAAGGGGCAGATTTCGCCCTGAAAGATCTTTAGCATCGTAACCACATCATAGAGAACAAGACCGGGAAAAAGAGGCAAGATGAAAAATCAGTTTCAACAACAGAGACAGACCATGTAGCTACTGAAGAAGGGGCAGATTTCGCCTTGAAAGATCTTTAGCATTGTAACCACATCATGGAGAACAAGACCGGGAAAAAGAAACAAGATGAAAAATCAGTTTCAACAACAGAGACAGACCATGTAGCTACTGAAGAAGGGGCAGATTTCGCCCTGAAAGATCTTTAGCATCGTAACCACATCATGGAGAACAAGACCGGGAAAAAGAAGCAAGATGAAAAATCAGTTTCAACAACAGAGACAGACCATGTAGCTACTGAAGAAGGGGCGGATTTCACCCTGAAAGATCTTTAGCATCGTAACCACATCATAGAGAACAAGACCGGGAAAAAGAGGCAAGATGAAAAATCAGTTTCAACAACAGAGACAGACCATGTAGCTACTGAAGAAGGGGCAGATTTCGCCTTGAAAGATCTTTAGCATTGTAACCACATCATGGAGAACAAGACCGGGAAAAAGAAACAAGATGAAAAATCAGTTTCAACAACAGAGACAGACCATGTAGCTACTGAAGAAGGGGCAGATTTCGCCCTGAAAGATCTTTAGCATCGTAACCACATCATGGAGAACAAGACCGGGAAAAAAAAGCAAGATGAAAAATCAGTTTCAACAACAGAGACAGACCATGTAGCTACTGAAGAAGGGGCGGATTTCACCCTGAAAGATCTTTAGCATCGTAACAGAGCATTATAAAAGGTATTTTTTAAGTAATTAAATTTAAATTTGGTCCGTTTTAAAAGTTTTTAAATTTTAAATTTTAATAATTAAAAATGTTTTAGCTGAGAAGACTGTTTGTTGGTGCCATCTATTATCATACAGTGAAGATGAAAATCTTTCCAAAAAACATAATTTTTGATTAATAGCAGTGCTACATATCATCCAATCAATACCTAAACTGAAATGTTCAGTTAAGAAATAATATTAAGCACTGGGGACCCTAAACTGATATAGTAAAGGTGGGGACCCGAAGTGAGGTTTCAAACAACTTCAATCCTTTTTTTTTATTATTATTATTATTATTATTTATGAAGTTGAAGTTGTTTAAAATATAGTGTTTAATGTTTTTTGAAAATCTGAGTATTGAAAGTACACCTGCCTTTGTAAGGGAGACTTGGTCCATGGTATGGGAGGCTAGGCCCATGCAATAATGTAAAATTTTAAGGTGCACAATAGGAATCTTTTTTTGTAATTCTGAAAGCATTATGTATAAAATTTTTAATATTATAAGTGTACACTCTTCAATCATTTGAAGATTATGTATACGAGTATTATATTTTAGTAATAAATACATTTATAGTATTTTAGCTGTAATAAAAATTAGAAAATAAATAATTTAATTATAAAATTGTCCATATCAATCAAGTAGACAGGACTTTTTATTTGTGTTAAATGCATTTTATTAAGTTTCCACATACATTAAACGTACTAAATGTATCAGCCTTAGTTTGATCTTATAAATTTATCTAAATGGCATGAACTGAGAAAAATCAAAATTAAACTGCACTTTCATAGATACTCAAGATATAGGTCATGACAATTTAATTATACATAAGTTTTCCTTTCAGGATATATAAAATTACATGTTTATTCGCATCATCATAAGAACGTGACTTCATACTCATCATTTACAATTCCATGTGTCATCCAGTCAACAAAATAACACAAATCTTTCTCTGTTGCAAATTTTACTACAAAGTCATCATTATAAACTTGTATTTTCATGTTTTCTCAGAGATAACTCCTGATGTTCACGCTGCTAATCATGAGAAGCTATTACCTCAAATCTATTTGCGTGAGATTTGTTTATTGTTTGCAACTGAAAATTCATATATACAAACTGCTTAGTATTCTTTGGCGACAATCCAGAATACAGTTTGAATCACATTATTAGATATTTAGTTAAAAGTTTTTTTTTCCCTCATCAGTAAACAATTGCCTAGTTTTGTGATTAGGGTGCATATCTATGTTTTCTCTGTTTTTACTCAACTTGTATTTTTTTACATACATCTCAAGAGTTATTTGTCCAATACCATAATCAACAGCTCTGCTATGAACACTAAAACCTTCATTAGTAACTTTCTTCAGTGCTGCCTTCATATTTCTATGGGATGTACAGATTTCTGCATAGATTTTCAAAATTATTTAACTAAGAGAGACTTAGCTCAGTGGTCAATCCTCCCTTACAGAGAGTGGGCCAAGCCTCCCCAACTAGCCATTTTGTAAAGAATGGCACATGGTGATTTTAAGTCTACTTCATTGCACAAACTTAAAAAAACCTTTATATAACAGTATTTATAAAATCCCACTTACTTAATTTAATTGAAAAAAAACTTCCAAATTATGTTTAAAAAGTTTCTTTTTTGTGTTGAAAAACTTTCTTTTATGATTTTCTCCGCACTGCTAAGAAGAAGCTCAATGAAACTAAGGTAGATGTCCAATGACAGCAGTAGCTTTGACTACCATTTAGTGAGAAAATGCTAAAATATTTTTAAATACTAAAATTGAAGGGTAGGCCAAGCTTCCTTTATGGCCAAGGCTCTCCAGTTTCCCCTACAAAAAGTTGCTTTGAAATGAAATAAAAAATATATATTACCTGTTTTCCTCAAAAAAACTGCATTTGATACAGATGTGCCATATCTGTTACTTGCAAAACATTGATACAACCCTTCATCAATATCCTCAGGCTTTGTAAACACAAGAGTCCCTCGTCTTGGCTGTTGACTAATCCGTTTATCATATGCAACATATTCAAAATCCAAACCATTTTTCATCCAACGATATCTGAATAATAATTATAAAAATTTTACTCCAATAATATAAATTTAGATTAAGCAATGAAAAATCATTACAAAGTATGAAAAAAAGTTTGAATTTACTTAAGTTTTAACATTTATTTAAGTGATAAAATTTTGAGATATTTTTGACACTAAGCATTAACATCAAATCACAGATTATATTGAAATACCACAGACTAGGGTTGGTAAACTGGGCCCAGCCCAGAAAAACCCACTGGGTTTTTGCAAATAAGTGGGGTTTTGTTAAAAATTATTTATAATTTACAAATCCCATCTATAAAATATAAAAAACACCTCACCTTTTAAGAAAAAACTTATTTGTATTTTCTAGAAAATAGTATTAAACATAAAAAGTAACTACAGTTATAAATATAATAAAAGCAAGTTTATCTTCTATAACGGGTTCAATTTTCCTTTTCCTGTAAAACCGGCCGATATTTTTGTTTAACAGTGGACATAAATGTTATCCGGAATCAATATTTAAAATTAAATTGTTTAGTTTTAAAACTTTATAATAATTTTATTTTAATTTTAGTAGCAACATAATTATAAATCTAATAAAATTTTCTTCTATAACCATTTCAACTATTAAAAAACTGGTGTGTCACTCACACGACTTTCTCAAACCCTGAAATTTAATACTATAAGTGCAGATTGGAGATTAAGGGTTAAGATAACGAGTATTGTTATGTAAACCTATGTTAAAACAATTCAACTTATGCTTCAGAACAGCTTTATTTGACAAATAGTTCTATGTGAGGGGGCTACTGTTCCCCTTAACCCGCCGTTTCACTACTGTACCTGCACTTATATAGAATTCGAATCTGTTATTAAATTCAAAAGTTCAGTTAAAATTATTGAGACAACTTTCACACCAACATTCCTTAAAACTTATCAATCTTGATCAAACTTTTCTAGTAACAAAAACATTAACTTCAAAATACAACATTTGGATTGCCTGAAATTATTTGTTTTTAATTTATTCTAACAGACGCAGACAAAGGTCAAACGTTAAAAACTTGACTTTGGTATTCAGGAAGCCACAAAACATGTAAATATACAAAAATCCACGCGATGAATATTTAGATTAAAAAAATACATTATTTACCATATGGCTATGAGGAATTACTTTCAATTCCTGAACAGCTTTTCTGTACTTGGTAAAATATTGCAGTAAAGCACTTCCACTAACATTAAAAAAGAATGTTATGGCTTAAATATTGGCAGCCCTGTATATCTTCTAAAACACACGTGGAGGACATAAATATAATCCTATACTAATAACACATGGCACAACCTAAAGTACACTTCCACCAATTGTCGTATTATAATCTAGTTTTTCTGTGTAGCCCTGTAAATGAACAGTGAATAATTTCTATACCATATTCTACATGAAATATGTTTTTACGTATAGAAAATATATATATTCGTTTCATTTGGTTTAGTGCAGTCTATAGATGTTAAACTCTACTTACCTGCAATTTTCCCCATAGGTGTAATGTATTTGAATTCTCTTGGATGTCCCGTCCCTGTACACAAACCATTTTCTTGATCAAAATGAAAAGTTTAGTGTAGCATCCCTATATCATACACATTCAGAATACCAAGTTCATACATGTGATTACTCAGCCAGTAAATTGGCTGAAAATGTTTAAGAATTTAGACTCCCTCCCCTCCGCCAATAAAAGCCTGCCATAACATACCATATGTTTTGACAAGCGAAAAAGCAGACCAACAAATTTTATTTAATCAAAAAAATAAATAAATAAAAATGTGCTTTTGTTTTGGGCTCCAAAGACAACTAAAATTACCTTTAATCAGCTTAACCACAGATTTTATTTTAAAATATTATTTATGTAAGTGAAACACAGTTGAGTTAGGAGAAAAAAAGAAAGATTCAGAAAATATATTTTAACCATTAGTAAAATATTTTTGTCCCTCAAATATATCATGGGGCTTGTGCGGTTATCAGGCTCTATTTCCCTGTTAGTGTAAATTAAAGTAATTTTAAATATTTATAATAATTTAATTTTAAACAAATTTTGATATAATTTTTACGTTTCTTTGGATCAAAGATTTAAACTTTTGCCTTTGTTCCTTTTTTTTTTCATTAAAATTTAAAATTTCATGCACGTTTATATCATATTTAAATATATTTCAGCATCAACATAAGATAAGTATTAACATTAAATACATAAAAATAAAATTTCAAAATATATTACCTTCTCTCCTTTATACTCAAATGAGAAAAATTAATAGGCACAGTTTAACCCATTCAATATATACAAAATGTTTGGATTTTCTACAGCATTTCCAGTCTTTAAAAAGTTGTTGATGATTTCTTGGGCAGCTTTACAGTATTTTATCCATTATTTATGGAGAGCAAAAGCTTTCATAAATTTTTATTAGAATTTTTTTCTTTCTTCCTTTTTAGTGACTATCTTCTTTCTGTCTTTGACACGAAGAAGTATTATATTAACATATTAAAATTTTCTATTCTTATAACCTAACTTAGTTCTCTTTCAAATTGTATCACTGCTTTTTTAAGAGAGATCATTACTGAAAATAATACTGTGGGTATGCCAGGCAAAAATAAAACTTATATGAAGAGAATTCAATAATAATAAAAAATCAAATTTTACTTAAAGAAAAAAAAAAAAATCTATATATAACAAAAATTACATATAAAATATGTAAATTTTCAGGAAGATTTTTTTTTAGATGCTGCTGCATTAAAAAAAATTTTCCACATTTCTTTTTGGTTTTTTATGCTGGAAACATTTGTCATTGTAGTAGAAGTTGTTTCGATTATATCAATAGGTTTTGTTTTATTTTGACAAATGCTCTTTATTTTTTTCTGAACTTGAATCTTTCTTTTCAATTGTTCTTTTTTCTTTAATATTTTATTTCTTCTCTGCTCTTGAAATTTTTTAAGAGCCAAAGATTGAACTTTTTTAATAGAGCTTTGGCCATCTTTCTTTGTTTGAATTTTCAATTTTTTCTTGTTTTTAGGTGACTCTGTCTTTTCTTCTCTGTATCTTTTAGACGAAGAACTCATATTTCTTATGAGTTTTGCATCCACATTATCTCTAAGGAAATTTTCCCTGTGAAAATATTTTACAGCTGAGGTTTTCTTGGATCTTAAGCTATATTTTACAGTCTGTACTGCAGCATATGTTTTTATACTGAGCCTACCAGATCTTGGATCTATAATATGGTTCATTGTACTGAAACTGCCTTCAACTACAGGCCCATGGAAACAGCTTACCGGGGCTTTTACTAATTTCGACAATGCAGGAAATTCTCCTAAGCTGAATATTTCATTCCACCATTCATTGAAACTCAAACACTTATTTGAAGAAAGGGGTGATGGTAAATCACAAAACTGGTAAACTCTAATTTCTGACATATATAAATTCAATTCTGCATCATCTAATACATTTTTAGCTATTGATGGCAATTCTTCAAGCCTTTTAAGGGTAATAGTCTGTCCTCTAGATGATGGATTTAAGGCAGCAACACTTATTAAAAACGGATTTCTCAGGGGTAACTTCTTCTGTAAATATACGCCACAAGCTATATAGGCAGATTTTAACTGTTGATAAAATTCATCCAATATAGTCTTGTTACATTTTTTCACCGTAGACAAGGTACTGCCCCCAACAAAAAGTTCCTTATCTTTTAGGATATTCTTTTCAGTAATGAATCTTTTTGTGGATATATCTTCTCCACTTAAATCCTTTACAACTTCTGGCTTGATAAAGTACGAAAGAAATGTTTTAAACAGTTTTTTTTTGCGCAGCATACAAAGTATGTATTGATGGTTCAGTTGTTTGGAACAAGGCAACATATTCTTTTAATAAAGGTAAGACTGCAGTGTATACTTGCAATATCAGTAAAGTTTTTTTTTCTACAGTAGAACATTTTGTTTAATATTCGCAATCTTCTCTCCTTTCCTTCATTAGTAGAAGGTTTGATTTTCTTTAGAATGCCTTGGATTCTTTTCACATCCTCAGTATCAACTCCTAATTTTTTGTAGATGGCTAAAACTACAGACTGGTATGTGACTGAGTCATCTAACTCTAAATATGCATAATAAAAGCATGTTAGAACATCCCACATCCTTAGAAATTCTATTGCAACATCATAGCAAGACAGCCATCTATGGCTCAAATAGCATTGGGGTGCAGAAAAACAAATACCAAAACCATACCTGCCAACCAACGACGGACAAAAACAAGAAGATAAATGTTGAAAAAACAGAAGATTTCCAAAAAAAACAAGAAGATCGATGTAAAAAAACAGAAGATATTATCATACTTGTTAAATATTATTTTAAGCATTAAATATTCACAATAATTCTAATTTACCACAATCTTTAAGAAAAAAAAATGCTTCAAGTTAATCAGTAACTTATTTCAATTCTAATACAAATTACGAAAAGAAAAATAATGCAAATGGAATATTACTAAGAATAATTACAAAGAAAATGCAACTATTACTAAAAATGTAAAATTTATTAAATTATCAATACTTACCTCACAAAACTAATTTTCAGTTCCCCACCCCTTGGCACACACTCCACAAATAGTTTCATTTTTTTTTTTCTTTTTTTAATATCCTGATTAAAATGACAAGTCCAGAAGCAGCTAGATACATTTTTATTTTAAGAAAGAAGAAATATGCTAAAAATTTAAGTGCTAAAATCATTTTATAGTAAATATAAACCCATAGAAGTTCATAAAAGAACTTTTTAAAATGTTTCAAATATGTGAATAACCTGTGTTACATACAAAACTTTTAATAATCACCATAAAATGCAATAATTTCACAACAATTGTTTTGGGATACATGACTCTTCATCATGCGAATAAAATAAGCATGAGTGCTGCACTCAAAGCATGACTGGTGCTTATTTTGTTCGCCTGACGAAGGGTCGTGCGTTCCTTCGACCCAAAACAATTGCTGTGAAATTATTGCATTTTATGGTGATTATTCAAAGTTTTGTACGTAATACTTCAAAACAGGACTCTTATTAACTTTGAAGTGCAATTGTAGTTGCTTTCTTAGCTTTTTGTAGAAGTTCATTCGAAAAACGCATGTCATAACATGGTGAATCTAATTTTGTTTTCAATACAAGACAATTTTCCAATGTAGAATCTGATAATGATGAACGAAACATTGTTCTATTTTTCTTCACTAATGAAAACAATCTCTCACTTTCAGCATTACTGTGTGGTATGAGCACTATCCCTTTAAAAACATTTGCAATACGTTCAAATTTCAAGTTTCCTTCAGCATTTTTCATTTTGCTCAAAGCATCAATTTGTAAATCTATCCGTTCTTCTTTTAAAATATCTGTTAAATCTTCTGCCTGAAGTGTATTAAACTCTTCCTGTAGTTCATCAAAGGCCTTGTTTTTGTCTTCATCTGCATTCAATTTTAAAAGCAATGGAAACTTATCAACAAAATATCTAATTTTTTCGAAAGACTGACTATCGATTTTATCCCTTTAAAAACATTTGCAATACGTTCAAATTTCAAGTTTCTTTCAGCATTTTTCATTTTGCTCAAAGCATCAATTTGTAAATCTATCCGTTCTTCTTTTAAAATATCTGTTAAATCTTCTGCCTGAAGTGTATTAAACTCTTCCTGTAGTTCATCAAAGGCCTTGTTTTTGTCTTCATCTGCATTCAATTTTAAAAGCAATGGAAACTTATCAACAAAATATCTAATTTTTTCGAAAGACTGACTATCGATTTTTTCCAAGCAAAGTATATCAGCATTTTCAAGATTATCATCATTCATAGGAAATTTTCTTGAAATATAAGAACATGCTTCGGTGTAATACCTTCTGACACTTTTATAAAAGGCTTTCTGTTCTTCATTTTTCATTTTTTTTACGATTTTATATGTTGCACTGCCAATTGAAATGTCACAATTTTCTTTTTGATTTTCTTTCTTACAAAAATCTATTTTCATTAAATCTGTGTTTTTCAAAAGAGCTGGTTTAATGAATTTCATCAATAGATTTTTCAACATATCAAATAGGAGACTTCTTAAAACATGAATATGAGGAGAAGAAGATTGTAAAATTATGTTTTTTCGCTCAAATTCCGGAATAATATACACTAAAAAATTTGCATAAGCTTTGTTCATATCTGACGATAAAAAATAAAGCATCTTTTCTTCTCTGGTTATCATAGCTACTTTAGTTTTGTCGGCTTTCTGTTTCATTGTTTTTTCATTACAATTGACAGATATACTTTTAGTTGGTACAGTTTCTTCATTATGAAATTCAATTTTCTTCATAACTATAGGACTATCATCAGCTTTTCTTTTTTCATTATTTCCACCAGTACAATGGTCAGAAATCTCTGTTTGATTTTTAGAACTTCCTGGTATTGAAGTTTGAGACACTTTCACTACTACATTGTTTTTGTCAGATTTCTGTTCTGTTGATTTTTCACTACAATTTACAGATATACCTTTAATTGGTACAATTTCTTCATTACGAAACTTCATTTTCTTCTTATTTGTAGTGTCATCATCAGCTTTTCTTTTTTTATTATTTTTACCAGTACGATGATTAGAAATTTCTGTTTGATTTTTAGAATTTCCCGATACAGAAATTTGAGACTTTTTCACCTCATCTAAAAGAAAACTTAATAAAGGTTTCCACTGTTCAAGTAACCTTGTTAAACATTTATACAATGACAACCACCTTGTGGGGACATGTTTAAGGAGTTTTCTTACTTCTACATTATGCAAGCGCTGGAAAACTTTAAGATTTTGTTTTCTATTAGCACTTTTTTCGAGAAAATAAAAAATATCAATAATTGCCTGTTCTACATCAGTTGGCAATGATTCTGCTGCTTTACGTGCCGCCAAATTTATTAGATGACAGCTACATCCAATTGCGATTATTTCTTTATTTTCTTCCTTTAAAAAATATATTACTCCCTTTTTCGTACCAAGCATGACGGGTGCATTATCTGAACCAAAAGCAATACAATTTTTAATTGGTATATTGTGTTTATTTAAAGTCTGAAATATAGTCTTTGCTATATTTTCACCTGTAGATCTTTCTGATATTGAATTTAACGAAAGTAAACAACTTTTAACCTTTCCTGAATCTTTCTCAAAAAAAGTTACAATTATGGGATGAATTTTAGAATCTGTATCAGTACTTCCATCTATAGCAATCGAAAAAGGTCCATTCTGTAATGCAGCAACAATTTCATCAATTTCCTTTGTGGCCAAAGCGCCAACGATAGCCGAAGATTTCGTTCTTCCGCATTTATATTTTTTAGCTATATCCGAGTCTGGGAACATCTTTTTAAACAAAGGCCCAGCATGGTCTGCTACGCTCAGTGGAATGTTGTGTTCAATTATGAAATTTGTAAATAGGCATTCTACTCGTGTAACTGATCTTTCAGACTCACCCCAGGAGCAGAATTATATCCGATGTTCTGCAACGAGACATTAAAATTTGCAGATGTTCTGCAGGTATTTTGTCCAAATTTGTCAAAGCACAGTAAAATGCAAAATAAGCATAAAAATAATACTTATTAGTAAAATATTTATTACACATTTATAATAGAACATGATTTAAAATTTTTATAATCTAAAACTGAGGAATACACCCAGAATTTGCAATTTTTTCATTGGCTTTTGGCATTAATATTGTCACATTAATGTGGATATATACTACTTACAAAATGCTTATAAATTTTGTCTATACATTGAAATAATGACTGTTTCCAGCAATTTTCTAGTATGCTAACAGATTTACAGGTCAGTTGAACATATCTAGGTTTTATTAATTTTAAAATGTTAGCTGTATCAACATCATCCAGTTAGGGGATAGATGAAATGTTCTGCAAAACTTCAATTGTTCTGCGACGTACGTCGCAGTTTTAAGCACTTTCTGCTCCTGGGAGACTCACTATTTGATGCAGAAAAAAATGTTTCAATTTTCGAAACCACATTAGAATTTTTCACTTTATCCAAATGTTTTTTTCTTTCTAAATGCATCTGTATATCCGTTTTGCCGCCATAACATATTTTAAAATCTGCTTCGCAAGCTCTGCAATATGCATAATAAATTCCATGAGGGGATTTTTCAATGCATGGAAATTCTTTAGAGTAACTATCTCGATACGTCTGTAAATATTGTTTTTTCTTTTCATTCATCTTGAATACTACAACATGCATCTACTTTATATACATAACAAGCAATTCAAGACCGAAGAACGTTCTAATAACTTCATCACCGAACACCAAACTTCAACCCGAAGCGAAGCAGAACAATTAATAATCGCTAAAACACCGAAAACCCAAAGATCAATTATCATATTCATATCAGACCACAAAATTCGACTTTGCGGTTTCCCTCCCGCTTTTCTTACCAGCGAATGAAAAAGAGGGAGGGGGGAAAAAAAGAAAAAAAAAAAAAAACCCTGCTTTATAATTCCGAGAAACGAGAATGGTCAAAATATAAGTGTCATAGCAATTTCGTTTTAATAGAAAATTATATTTTAGAGGGGGAAAAAAAGCTTAAAGCTAGTAGAAAAAATTATTTTCTTTTAAAAACGTCAATTTCAAATGTCGCTACATAGTTTAGTACAAAGTTTTTCGCAGCATTTAACTAAACGAAAATTTTGACATCTTTTTTCTTTCTCCTCTTTTCCCTCTCTTTAAATGGCGAGCAACTGATAACCATAAACCATCCCCCCCTCCACACACACACACACACACACCTATCAACAAGCAGATGATGAGTCTCTCTGATTTCGTCTCTCTTTCTTTTTCAATTTGTTTACTTTGAGTGGCGCACACACGATCTACCGAGGAGACTGACAGTCTGCTACTTTGAAGAACTGTTTTCACTCTTTAATAATGCAGCTGTCCAACACAGACGCGAGAGCACGTGGGAAGAAACATTAACTGCTGTAAAAAAAAAAAAAAAATCTAATTATCGTAATTTTTTGATAATCACCTCTCCCCTTCCTTCCGATTAAAAAAAAAGCTTTAATTGATCGAACACAGATTTAGTTATTTAATATAGCACACATTATGCAATAGTACTTCAGTACCTGGAGAGACTCTCATAAATACTAAGTAGGATCCTTTAGAAAGACCCACATATAGAGCATTCTATCCACGTCCAAGTAAATTATCAACTCTAACCCCAACACCACATTATTTAAGATTTTTAGGTAACCTAACTTAGCAAAATTAGCACAAATATTTACGTCAAAGTTGATTCTGTGGCCTGAGGGGGAAAAAATTTCTTTAAAAATTATATATACGCATATATATAATAAAACATGCGGAATTAAAATAAAACTAGTTTAATTTTTTTAATGATCCATTTGAAGTCATTGAAAATATGATAATCTGTGAATAAAATTTAATCAGTCTCAAATAGCCATAATCTGTCATTAAACTTAATTAATGATGAATAACAATAAATTAACTCGTCTAAAAAAGAACTTCAAATGTGTGGTTAAAGCATAGTTTATTTTTTGAAGACCTCAGAAAGAAAGATCCACACTATCAGTTAAGCAAACTGCACTCTGTTCTGTTCAATATCCTTGACTGAATAATTTTCAGGCACACGATAATAAAAACTACCTCTTTCGAGATGACTAATTTAAACTTTCGGCCAACATTCTCTCTCTCTCTCTCTTTTTCTTTTCTTTTTTTTTTTTTTTGTGTGTGTGTGTGTAGTGTGTGGACACGAGAAAGTTTATCTCCTTTGTCTTTTAAAAGTAAATTCTGTAAGATCATTTATTAGTGTGCTATTAAATATGCTGCTACTTCGGAAAAGACATATTTAAAGTTATTTAATGAAATATGTGCGTTGAATTAAAACTTTTTTTTTTTTCTATTTTTTTTATTTCTTGAAATAGTGTTTTAAATTCAGTTGATATTATTTATTATTATTTCGATTTCTACTCAAATTTAGAAAAATTTATTTTCCACTTCCGTATTTCTATAGACTTTTTCTCTCCCGCCACCCTTTTCTCTTGCTCACGATCTTGTTTGAGTTTCGATCGATGTACTCAATTATCCCAGGTTCCTATTTAACTATTAATTATTTAATTATTCTGAATTTCCACGCGATCTAATCAATTACTGAATTTCACTATCTAATACGCTTTTTGATCAACATATATTTTCAAGAGGTAAAAATAGCATTAGAGTGTTATAAAAAATTATTGTAGTGATCAGTGGCGGATTTAAGGGGGGGGCTAGGGGGCTGAAGCCCCCCCCAAAACACTGACATTCACAACTGAATATTGCAATTGTAAATTTTTTATTGGTCTAGAATAACACTTTGAAAAATCTTAGCCCCCCCCAAAAGTCAAGTTCTGGATCCGCCACTGGTAGTGATAATAAAATTTAATTTTAACATCAGATCTAAAAAATCCAGAATTTCCGTGATCTTAACGTTTTCAGATTTTCAAGATTCATTTTTAAATAAATACTGTTTCCATGTTCTAAGATTATATTGCAAGTATAAGATTAAATCGGAATCGCAATATTTAATTCCCTTCTCATTTTTACTATTACTAACAAACATGCATTTTTATAATTCTACAGATACAGCTTATTTGAAAACTTTACCTACCTTACGATTCCAGTAAAACGTTAGATAATTATGCTCTCCCTTTACAACGAAAGATTATCTGTGCCCTTCCCCCCCCCCCCCTCTTCATCCTATGTTGGAATAACTTTAAAGAGATTAGTTCTTTGCACTGGCATGGGGATTGGGGAAAATCCTTTGTCTTTTCTAAGCGTACATCTTCTCGGACCTTTAACGAAACACTGAGAATTGATTGTTTACTTACCGTACTGTTTATAATTGAATGCAATCGGGATTTATTTTCTTTTTCTTCGATGTTTATATATTTTTTCGCCGTGAATATTCTTTTGGAATAATTTTTAAGATTTTAACTTAAAAACGGAAGATTTCGTTTTCCGGTCGGAAGACAGAAGATAAATAAGAAAAAACGGAAGTCTTCCGTTAAAAACGGAAGACTTGGCAGCTATGCAAAACAATGGCATATTTGGTTTAAATACTGTTTCAATTCTGCTGACCACCTAAAATCATTATTCAAATCTGTAAAGAAACCTTCAATAAAATAATCAAACTTCCTGCAAAATTTTTTCGTGGCGTTATGAATATGATGGCATGAATCTCCAGATGTGGAGCCTTTTCTTGGCGAATGCGAGTTTCAAGCCCACTTTTTGATCCTCTCATGACGGCACAGGAATCCATCAAAACAGACATCAGATTTGCATAAGGGATGTTATTTTCACTCATTACAGTATCAATAGCATTAAAGTTATTTTCAGAATTTACAGAAATCAGATTTATTGAAGAGAGATGTTCAATTACAACTTGCTTTAATTCTTCTGAATAGTAACTAACTAGAATTGTTAAGACCCTCATTGAATTACTGCTTGTTGCTTCATCAATATTAAATGAGAAATGTGAATTTTGAAGCTTACCAACTGTTTCTTCAAGGAATGTTTTTGCCAGTCCATATTGCATCTTCATTGATGCTGAAGTTCTATCCATAGACAATGCTGATAGGGATTTGTTATCTCTGGATAGTTCTTTCGACAGTTCAATCAAGCGCGGAGCCAGTGTAAAAGGTAAATTATTTTCTGCCATAAATGCCAGAATAGTTGCTTGTGCTGTCACAACACGAGCAGATATAGGAATGGCAGGTTTCGTCTCTGAACTAGAAGTTTGAAGCTGGGAAGTTGCAGAAGCAAAAGTAGTGTTTAGTCCATAATTGCTTTTTCTTAATTCAACAGTTTTGACATGTTTGGCTGAAGAGATATGTCTTAATAATGTGGTGCATCCTCTTCCTCCGTAATCAATGATGTCATTGCAAAATAAACATTTTGCTTTGCCTGGCAGGTCGATTTTTCGTATGGAATCAGACAAAGCTACATTTACTACATTACCATTTTTTAAGCGCAACGATACTTTTTTCTCTAACCAATCCCAGCGGAATTTATTTTTAACAGTATTGTCTATATCACGCACTTTCACAGTATCACAATTTTCGATGATAGACATAATGAAAACGTAACACTGCTATTTATTTACGAACGGCGAGATCTTACCGAGTTAACCCTAACAGAAGCATGACGAGCACGAGACCGCTGAAATTTCAAATCACACACACAATATCGGACGCTTCCTGGAGTAGAAAAAGTAAACAGCGATGCGGGGAGTCGACGAAAAGGCGTGGCCAGCGCGGGGAGAGAAGGTGCGTAGCACGCATGCGCCACAGCCGATGGAGGAGAATGAAGTGCTCTCTCTCACTTGAGAGAAGGAAGGATGAGAGAAAATCGCGGGACGAGAGCGGCATAAATCCGGGCGTGAAATTTTTAATATGGAAGGAAATTTCAAAGCGGAATTTTCATTTTATCAAACCAATTAGTGGAATTTTAGTTTTGCAAAGCGAATTGGCGGATTTCCGCCAATTGGCGGAAAAATCACATCTATGCAAGTTTGAACTTTCTGCTATAATTTGTTTTTGAGATATGCTGATAACAGACATACACACACAGATCAAACGCTGAAAACATGATTTTTAGATTCAGGTGACTTCAAAACATGTAAATTAAAAAAAAAAATTCAATTTTGAAAATTTGACCCAAAAACAATACTTTTTCTACCTTATGGGTAAGAAAAAGTAAAAAAGAAACAAAAAAGGATAAAGCAGTTCAATTTATTTTTATAATTTAAAAAAAAAAAATTAAATGATATGTATTGTACTTAAGAATTTAAATTCTTTTATTTTATCAGTTATTGTCATTAAGAATATTTATTTTGAATAAGCATATGTTAAAATAAAATATAGCTTAATCTTACTAATTAACACTATTTTAATATTAGAATCAAACCAATTTTTATTTCTAAGATAAATATTAGATTAATTATTAATTAGTAGTTTAATATAATTAGGTGTATTACAATTAATATGCTAAATAATATATACCTGAGATTGCAATGCAAATGTATTCAAACAAAAACCCACAAAAGCCCAGAAAAACCCGGGTTTTTGCCAACCCTGTCACAGACTAGACAAAAAGCAAGTATACTTATTTCAAATATTAAACACCAAGATCATGTTGTATAATTTTTGACTATGTGCAAATTAAAAGTTCAAAGAAATCTGCATGCTAAAAATCTTAATGTTTCATACAGACAATTTCTTTCATATCAACAATTACATACATACACAGGCAGATATTAACTCTACTTTATCTAATAGATTAATCATTTTAACCCATTAAATGCCGCTATATGAACCTCACTGAAAAAATTTGAATTTTTGTGTGTTTTCAGTTTTCAATGCATTTCTAATCATACATAGTTTAAATAATTAAAAATATATATATATTTTGTTAG
The DNA here is from genome assembly GCA_963930645.1 of Salticus scenicus. NCBI lineage: Eukaryota > Metazoa > Arthropoda > Arachnida > Araneae > Salticidae > Salticus > Salticus scenicus. Next base: position 22,360,009 of record OZ005657.1, on the reverse strand, counting down.
ACAATATGATATGGTTCCAAAATGGGAGACTTGACCCCTAATGGGGGCAGAAGAGATGTTTATAAACTGCAAAACCCTCTTAAATTAGTTTATCTTGATCCCTGTTTGTTATAATTTAAGAAAAGAACTGTCTTATTTCATATCCATTGTATTAAACCCGTGCACTTGAATGAGTTATTTTTCCTTTCTCTTATGCAATAAAAACAGACAATTTTGTTTGAATAATTACAAAAAAAAATAAGAATTTACGTTATAAACTTTTTGAAAAAATTACCAATGAAATGAAACACTTCAATATTCAATGTAAAAAAAAATGAAAAATATATTTATCTTAATTAATTGTAGAGAAAAAAATTCTTAATCAAATGTTCTTGCAGCAGGAGCTTTGGTGCCTCATATGTTAAAGAAACTTTATAGCTTTGCTTCCTGTTATAAGTGGCCTAAGAAGCAACTTTTAAAACTTATTACTAAGTTTCATAAATCTATATAAATAAAGAGAAGTGTCTGTGTGTGTATGCGCTCTGGTGCTCACACTACTGATCGCAGAGCTTCCAAATTTGGCATATAGGTATCTGGGACCCTGCTGGTATGCACCTCATTGAGATTTTTTCGAATTTCGAATTTGAATTTTTTAAATTAATGTTTTTTTTTATTTTAAATATTGGCTTTAATGTTTCATTTTTCATTAATTTATTCTTTGATTGTAATCTTCTTCATATCTTAGCAACGGCTATTATGCAATTCATTTTTTATTTAATACATTCATTTGAAGGCGATTTTCTTTTATTATTATATTTATTGAAAATCAAATGGTAATGCAATAGAAATAAATTGTTACGTTTATGTATAAATTTTATACTATAGCAACTTTTTATTTTTCATTTTTTTTATAATTAATTCCTTTAAAAGAAAAATATTTCTTTATTATTATTATTATTTATAATATTTACTGGGTGAAAAAAATAATAGTTTATAGTAGAAAGGATAAACTGATTAAAATTCGTTTTTCATGTATTTAATTCCGTTTAAAAGAAAATCTAATTTTTTATTTTATTTTATTGCACTGGTCGGAATCAAATCGTAATATAGTGTAACTAACAGGGGCTATGGTTCAAAAACTAAAATATATAATAGATGCTGAGATACAGTCATCATTAAAATCGTAATTCTTAAATAACAGAAAATCCATAAGTCGCCGATAAATATCCAGATTGAAGTGCCCGGGAAAGACCTTTCTGTAGACAGTGGGAAACTGGACCCGATGCAGTACGGGCAGAAAAAAGAGCTGCCTTAGGCAACGAAGAAGTGTGTTGAGCGATTTTTTCTAAAGCGATTTTTTTTTTTTTTTTTTTTTTAAGTTTTTATTTGTATAGTGATGTAAAAAATAAATACTGATCCAATTCTTTTGAAAATTTATTTAAATATAGTGACCAGCGAAGCGGGCGTAGCCTGCTAGTTTTATAATAAAAAAGATAGAATTTTTATAAGTAAAAAAAATATGTACATTATTTCTTCATAAAAATTTCGCATTAAAGGGTTTCCATTTTCATTATATATTTTTTTTAATTTTTTACCTTACAACTGCATTAATTTATAAATGTTTAACTTCAGTAAACACATGCTTAAAATTTAAACTTCAATACATATAGTATATTTACTGGTATAATGTATCAAATGATAATTTTTTTTCTGCTTAGTAGTTAAAAAAAAAAAATTTCACAGTCATCAAACAGTTGGCTAAAATGCCACTACAAACTTTTTTTTATAGATTTTTTTTCCTTTTCCCCTTCCGATTTCAAGTGTTATAAAATGTATATCCCTCATCCTGATAAAATAAGGGTGGCTAGTATTTGAAACTTTTGATTTTCCCTAAGTTCTCTAGGTTATTTTCATCCACTTTAGTGCCCCACCAGTGGTCGTGTGGCTCTGTGCTCAAGGCTGATAGATGGAAAGTGCCAGGTTTGATCACAGGTCGCACCCCTTGACCTAGCTGTTTGGAGTTTTCTGTGGTTTTCTTTGAAACTCACATAAATATGGTGTAGGACCCTTTAGAAAGACCCCCCCATGAAGGACAATTCACCTGTTTTCAGGTTATCATGGAGGCGATCTACATAAGGCATAGATCCAAGACTTAGTGGCCTATTTAGTTAATTTCATAAACAGAAAATATATTGAACAAATCCACAAAATTTTTATAACAATTATACTTTATGAGATGAACAGATTTATGTATCTAAAGATGGAGAACATTAGTCGCTTGTTTTTTTCTTTTTCAAGTTTATAACATAAAAGACTTGATTATATAAGACATTAGATCATATAAAATACTTACTCAGGTTCAGGATTTCCTTGAGCCTCACATTCCAGGATGAAAGGATTGTGTTTTTCATCTTGAGTGACAGCTACCTGAAATAACTGCTCATGCTGAGGCTGTTTAATCATAGTAGGAGGAGATGTAACAACTGGGATTTCAGCATTCTGGTAGATTTCCACAGAGCACAAAATGATGATGATGAAAAGCAGATTGGAAGCTGCTGATTTAAACAAATTATGCATATCTGGAAAAATAAAATAAAAATTACTACAAAAATTAAGAAAAAAAACTTTAAAATGGCTTTACTTGAAGTTGATTTGGACATAGAGGTCAAGACTTAAAATTTTTAGAAGTAGCCAGTAGCCACTGGACATGATGAACTCAGTGGCCACTCATGAGTCATCGTGGTTATACATCGGATTCATGCACATAATATATATATATATATATATGATATATATGTGTGTGTCCATAAAAGCATAAAAACACAAATGATACGGTCAGAAAATTAAATTAAGAAATAGTGCTCTTTATTGTATTTTAATAATAATACAATAAACATGTATACATAATATATGTGTGTATTTCTGCCAATAAAAAAAAGTAAAATAAAAACAAGTATTTCCGGCTTATTCAGAAGGGAAAGTTGATTTCTTTTTCCTTATCAAGTAGCCGTCATTTTGTTTCAAAATGTCGGCTACAAATTATTAATGGAATTGGTAGAAATATAGATGTAGGCTATGCACATATGGAGTTTTAAACAAATCGGTTCATAAATACCATTTTATGTGAATTTAAATTTTTCAAGTGGCTGGCGCTTAGAAACAAGATGGTGGGCCAAGTTAACAAATATATCAAATGCATTTGTGAGATAAGTCTATGTACAAATTTAGTTCGAATTAATTCAGAATCTCAAAAATCATCATGTTGAAAAATTAAGTGGATCAAAATGGTAGAGAAAGTTGCTCAGTGAACTAATCTAAGATATTGTTGAAAATTTGTAAATAATTCTATTTTTATTTTACTTATTTATTTGTAAATTCTTTCAAAGAGGCTTAGTAAATTGATAAAATGTTAATTTTCTGAATTTCTAGTTTATTTTAGAGTTAAAACAGCCTAATTTTCCCTCAAAAACACATTAAAAAGCTTCAATAAGGCAGGTAATGGATTTGGCGCCAAATTTCACGACTTTTCCCCTTTGGCGACAAAATCTCTATTATAAATATACCAAAGATGGACGTGGTAATATGATTGGTTAACGAGTTACATGAAATTTCTAAATTTTTCTGGGTTTGATAAAGGGATATAAAAGGTGGCTGAATGCGCCAATTCAGTCAGTCACAGTTGTTTCACCAAACGCTTGCATGGCTTCTGAAGGAGTTCTGAGCCTATTTTAATGAGCCTTGCTTTATGTTAATGCTTTGATACAGTTTGAACTATGAATTTGCTGTTGACAGCTGTTATTTAATGGACAACTTACGAACCCCCAAAGTACGGAACAATATTTGTAAAATAAGTCCACTGTCCAACTTTGGTTGGAATAAACTCAGTATTTCAAAGTTATCGCATAACAAAGCCTCAAGTGGCAGCGTTCAAGTCGACGCAACTTAGAAGTAAACTTCCCCACCGAAATCATAGTTGTTTGAATAAATAATCCATTTTTCAACTTTGATTTGAACTGATTAAGTATTTCAAAAGTTACCGTGATAACAAATTTTCAAGTGGCCACCACTTGGAATCAATACAGTGAAGCAAGTTTCCGAGCAAACACATCCAAGATATTTGAAGCATAGGTTCACTATCAAATTGTGGTTCGAATCAGTGCAGTTTTTCAAAAGTTATTGTTATGGCAAATTTTCAAGTGACAGTCTAAGTGGCTGTTACTTGGAAACAAAATGGCGAAACAACTTGCCCAGCGAAATCATCCAATATATTTGTATGATAAATTCATTGTCCAGCTCCAGTTCAAATTAAATCAGTATTTCAAAAATTATCATCATAAGAAATTTTCAAGTGGCACCACTTGGAAAAAAATAGCGGAGTGAGATGTCCAGCGAACTTATCTGAGATATCTGGATGATGAATCCGCAAACCAAATTTGATGCAAATTGATTGAGTATTACTAAAATTATCATAATCATAAATTTTCAAGTGGCTGCCACTTGGAAATAAAATTGCAGATCAAGTCACCACAAGTGAAATTATCCAAGATATTTGAACCATAAGTTCACTATCCAACTTTTATTTGAATCAGTTTAGTATTTTAAAAGTTATGGTGATGACATATTTTCCAGTGGCAGTGTGATTTCAAGTGGTCTCCACTTGAAAACAAAATGGTGGAGCAACGTGATTTGCAAGCTTATCAAATATATATAAGTTCACTGTCCAAATTTGGTTTGATGGAGTATTATTTTAGAAGTTATCGTGATTTTAAATTTTCAAGTGGTAGCCTGATTTTAAGTGGCAACTTAAGATATCCAAAACTTTGTTAAATATGGCAGATAAAGTTCATTAATAAACTTGATTGAGACACTTATATTGTCTATGTATACATCAAAATTCAAAGAAATTTGGAATCTGCTTTTTACAATGTAAATTTGAAATTTTCTAGTGGTCTCCACTTGAAAACAAAATGGCGGAGCAACTTGGATAACAAGCTCATTCAAGATATTTATAAGATAAGTTAAGACACTGTCCAAATTTGGTTCGATTTGGAGTATTATTTCAAAAGTTATTGTGATTTTAAATTTTCAAGTGGTAGCCTGATTTCAAGTGGCCCCGCTTAAATTAAAATATCTGCCACTTTATTAAAAATAGCAGATAAACTTCATTAATAAACTTCATTGAGACCCTTATGTGGCCTGTATTTACATCAAAATTCAAGCAAATCTTGCTTTAAATATGCTTTTTACAATGTGGGTTTGAAATTTTCAAGTGGCTTCCACTTGAAAACAAAAAGTCGGAGCAACTTGGTTAACGAACTCATCCAAGATATTTATAAGATCAGTTCACTGTCCAAATTTGGTTCGATTTGGAGTATTATTTCGGGAGTTATTGTGATGACAAAATTTTCATTATAGACAGATAAATATATATATATATATAGATAGATAGATAGATAGATAGATAGATAGATAAACAAAGTGATTGCAATAGGTCGATTTCCAAAGAAATCAACCTAATAAATTGGTATTATTTGAAAATAAATAAATAATAATAATACACACCTCTCTAGTTTAAATTTTTCAATATCTGAAATGAAAGGAGGTAGGAGGAAGACAAAATAGATTGAGTAATTGAATTATTGAAAAGTGATTTGGTTTTTGAGGGAATATATGACCTCGTTTGAACTTCCACTGAATGCTTATGATTTTATTCTTGTTAGTGTTTTAAGAGTGAGTTCTACAAGCATGTACAGTACGAAGCCGAAAATCCAGACTCCAAAAATCCGGACAATTTCAGCGGCGTTAATCATCATCATCAGATTTTTTTTTTTTTTTTTTTTTAAGTATATCTAAATAAAAAACCGAAAAAGTATTTTATTTCTTGGTAATCTTCAAAACCGGCATTTACAAAATCTGAAAGAGGAGGGAGAAGAAGATTATAATAATAATAACAATTCTTAAACATTTATCTAATTAAGAACTAAATTCTTTATTCTATTTCAATTATGCTTAAACTTTTAGTTGAAAACCTAAAGTACTAAAATAAAAAAAAATAAAAATCGTAAAATGTTTTAAAAGTGGTATGTTTTTCTTATTTATTTTTCTCTGTTGTACCTTGTACTAATTTTTGTATGTAAATATTTCAATAAATCTGTTTTGTTTTTCAAGTTTAATTTTTAATTTTATTTATTTATTGCTAAAGTTGATAGAAAAAATATTACAAAATACATTTAAAAATCGTAATATAATATTTTTTACTTGAATTTGCATATTACCTAAATACTTAAACCAAAATATTACATTTGTTAGACATGACCAAAAATCCGGAAAATTCGGAATCGCTGCAGTCCCGACGATTTCGGATTTGCGGCTTTGTACTGTATTTATAATAGCATGTAATCCAGCTTTTTAAAAATGTTCGGGAAATCGGGAGATTGCCTCAAAATTCGGGAGGCTCCCGAATTTTTCGGGAGAGTTGGCAGCTATGGGGTGTAACCACGTTAAAATAAACTTTAAAAGAAAATACCAACTACAGACCGTAATAGTACGAAATTCTTTTATGTATCCTGGAAAAGTAGCCACAATCATTATTAACGCCAATATTTAAGAATAAACCTAATTAATTATAGCTCATTATTTTTTCAAACCAATTTGACATCATTTGGATAATTACAGTACATACTCGGAATTATTTTGTTGTGGTCCCATAAATTATTTAGTTTATACATAACCTTTTTTAAGAGTAAACATGATTTCAAGCATCTTTATAATGTATGTTGATTTTATTAAGTTCAATTCAGCATAAACGCATTAAAGTGTGCGCTTAAATAAAAATTTGTCCATAGGCTCTAATGTTACGAAATTCTTTCCTGTGTTTATGGCTGTATTTCCAATGTTTATGGCTGTAAACAAACCATAAACATTGTATACACCAGTAAAAATTTTTCATCTTATTTTGCATTTAAAATTAATAATTATTCCAAATTTAACATCATTTGGATGACTACGTGACATTGTCAGAAGACTTTTGTGAGGTCCTGTACATTAATTAAGAGCACATATTTTCTTCAAACAACATAAATTTAAGCATCTTCATAGGCGTAGCCAGCTTTCCGAGCGGGGGGGTGCCCAAATTTTAAACTGAAAGTTACAATATGAATACATTATGAACATAGTGCGTATATGTATGCATGTGTGCGTTTTAACACATGTATAGAAGTTACACAAGTTAACACATGTACGTTTTAACATATAAATTAAGTAACTTTCTTAGAATAAATAACTAGACTTGACGCAGAATTGAAATATCAATATTTACACAACGTTAAAAATGTCAATGTAAAAAAAAAAAAAATGTTAAATGCAGACTGCAGTTTCGGTAGCGTAAATCGGTGCATTTGGCTTCCTTTGAAATATCATTTGATAAAGTTTGGACTTTCAGAGTAGTGCAGCTATTTGTCTAACAGAAAAAGAACAGAAGTTTGAAAATTGATTAAAACAAGGAAAGAATGTTGCATAAAAAATATTAAATGGTGTCGAATATTTGGTTTCAGTACGAAACCAATGAACGTTAAAAGGTTAAATAAAAATCTTAAACCTTAAGTTATAAACGAAAACCTAAAAACTAAACTACGGAAAAACTTGTACTATGGAACTTAAATTGCGCACACAAAGTAATAAAGTAGAATTATAATGATATGTTTACTTTATTTATAATCTCATTTCATTTTTTTTATTTTACCAGTTTCAAATTATGAACATATATATATATATATATATATATTAATTAAATATATATATATATATATATATATATATATATATTAATTAAATATATATATATATATATATATATATATATATATATATATATATATATATATTAAATTAATACAATCTTGTAGCTACTTTTTTAAAATTATTTTATTCGTTCCCATATTCATGCATAGCATTTATTTTCCATATTTTAAAATATTATTGTATTGTTGTAGTTGTGATGTTAATTTCAAACAGAATAGTACAAACGGGTACTGTGATCGCTATAAAATTAAAGTGATACTTATTAATAAGATTGTAATAAACTGTTGTGTGTACCATAATATAAAAATGTGATGTGTGTAAAAGTCGCAATAAATAAAATCAGCATTAAATAAATGTATCGAATCGGGGAAAGTGTAGAAACACGCCACACACCGGACCATTAGCCAAATAAATTTATGAATTACCACTGTACATAAGAATTCCATGAAAAATTGCATAAAGTAAAATGAAAACATTAAAAGGGACACATACCAATAAAATTGCACTGAAAATCCCCGCAAAGTAAATGTATCAAAATGGAGGACAGATAAAAAGCTAGAGGGGTGTCTCATTATCCGACCGTGCACTGGCCATCAGCCGAAAATATTGTCTAGCAACCACCACAATTCAAAATTGCATACGTTATCGAATCCAGAAACATTCATTTATAAAATAGCACGAAAAATCATCATGACATAATGTCGGAAATTTTCTATCCACATAAATAAACGCCTTTGCTATTTAAAAAATTAAAAGACTAAATAATGGAGCATATTTTGCGCATACCTTTCTTTGATGTTTGTATTTTCTGTGTTGTCTTGAGCTTCCTCTTCAAACTCTTTTTTCTTTGATTGGAATAATTATCTTCACATTTTTGCACATGATTCCAGAACAGCTTTTCGTTTCTTTAGTCATTCAATACAGCTTTAATAGAATTATACACCACCTTCTCCAGATCCAGGATTTTCAGGAAAGAGGAAATTGTTTTATAAAATCCCATGAGAAGAAGGAATCCGAATAAATATTTACAATGTAGCCTAATTTTTAATAATTTTCTTTCTTTATTAATTACAAATACAAAATCGACTGTTCATAAATACATATTTTCAGCAATAAATCGTTTGTCAAAGTTCAAAAGGAATGAAATTATTATAAAATGTTTTATTATTATTAAATTTGAGTAACAGCTTTTTAATAAGGTAAAAATAAAAAAATAAAAAAAAATAAATAAATAAATAAATAAAATGTGGCAGTTTAGTCACAAAAACAAGATATTGTATACTTGACAGACTATTTCTGAGGTGCTTAAAAAGTTGAAAATTGTTTTAGAAACAATTTTGTTTGGCATGTCTTTTTGTGAAGGGGAAGCATGTCTATTGCATCCTTCAAAACCCTCCGTTTGATTACTCTACCTGCATTCTTAAAACATTTAAGGCTTAAATTAAAAATATTTTTAAAATGATTCAAAGAACTTTCACCCACAGTAAATTTTTCAAGAAAAGTCTGCTTATGATATGATTTACAATACTAATTCGAACTTTCCAGTATTGCCTTTTTTTAAAAATAGCAAATAAGACAGGCCGACAAAGAGTTATTTTTCTTCAGGTTCATATGTTTTTCTGATATATTTTTGGATGCTGTTTAAGGAAAACTTATTTAAAAATTTCCCTCATGTACAATATTGGAAAAAAAAAAAAAAAAAAAAAAAAAAAAGGAATTGTTTGAGCTTAAAGCTCCATTTTTTTTCAACTCCCAACTAAATTATTTCCCATAAAATTTGGGTGATGTGAGAGTGAAGAACAAGGAGAGCTGTTTCATAGAGACATCAAAGAAATGGAAAGCAGGTATTAAAAACGATACATTTTTAACATGTTAGCAGAATATTGTTGCATGTTGCATAGAGAATTCCCCCCCCCCCCACACACACACACACAAGACCCTCAAGCCTTGCACAAGGTAAAATGCTCTAAAGGGAGATTCGATGTGAAGAAATACATTTAAAAGATAATGTGTAAATAATAGCCTATTTCAATGCATTTTTTATATAAATTGTTTCGAATTTGTTATAAGTTTTAGACGAATTCTTCCGATTTTCATCCTTACTTTGTGAAAATTTCTTACGTGGTAGGAAAAAAAATAATCATTTCTGAATTCTGATTATCAAAACGCATTAGAGACACCCAACGCAATACATAAAAAATTTGAAAAGTACGATTTCGCAGACCAGTGTAATCGGAAAAAAATTACCCGCTAAGTTATTATGATACCTACCAGACATGCATTCAAATCAACAATTACTAAAAATATTATTTTTGTATTCAAAGAACTTCAAAACCTGAAATTATCGCAAATATTTAGTTTCGAAAATTCGACCCTGTAAATAATACTTTCTGTAACTCATGGTAAGGGAAAGTAATTATCATTTTTAAACATTTTTACTGGTCGCATGCAGTATAATTTGGTATGAATGCTTTTAATCGAACCTAACTTTTCTTACAATCTTTTATACGAAAATTATTTTGTATCAATAAAATATGTTAGTTTCATTATGTTTAGTTCACTTTAAAAATGTTGTTAATATTTACCAACTAGAAATTTTGTACTTTAACAATAATGTATTTGAACTCTTTGCATGTCATAATACGGATCATTATGATATAAATTGAATATGATTTTTCGACTTCCTGCCAATACCTGCTTTTGAGCTATGCCCATGCAGACTAACCACAAGAACCTGGTTATACAAGTGAGCGGAACTCAAGACATACTATTGAACATTGAACAGGGGAGCAGCCCCGGCTCACCGCTCGAAGAGCGGTGTTGAGCTATGCTAGGACCGAAGTCCACGTGGGCTGTCCCGTCAAGACATACTATTGTAAAAACTATTTCATATTCAAAAATTGGACCGTAAAACATTACATTCTCCAACATGTATGGGTAAGAGAAAGTTAAAAAAAAAAAGCTCATTAAAAAGAAATGACAAAAAACTTGACTCTCTGTTAAGGCCACAAGTTTAAATAAACTAAATAATTTTATCGCCTCTTTTCCTGCTTTTCCTTGAAAAAAAAAAAAATAAACTACTAATTTCTTTTTTTTTTTTTTTTACCAAGAAAAATTACTTTGCAAATTTTTGTAAGAAGTGTGCAGGTAAATTTAGATTTATGAACAATTTAGATTATTCTTTTAAATATATTTTATCACCATGTTTAAGAAAGTGTCTTTCTGTTGCATAGAATCTTTGGTATTGGTAATAACAATTTTTTTTAACCATCAAATCTTTTTTTTTTCTGTTTTCAATATGGTTTTGTTAAATATACTGAATGTGTGTGCGTGAGCGGGGAGGTGCCCGGGCACCCAGGGCACCCCCCCTGGCTACGCGCATGATCTTACTCGCGTACTCCAGTTTCACTTTCTTCATTGCAAAGTAATGATATTAAAATGCGTTTAAACAAAATTCACCCCATACGTTGTAATGTTAAGAATTTTGGCTTGTCCCTGTACACAGTTTATAAACAATATAGCAAAAAAATTATACAGCTACTTATATGCAAAGCTGGAACGTGTACGCCAATTTGCAAGTCAGTCGAAGGATTTTTGTGGCCGCTATTGCGGTACATACAAATTCTTCCCATAGGCCGTAAGGTTAAGAAACACTTTAGTGTGTCCCTGTACACGAACGACAAATGGAATACACACCTAATACTATACAACTAATTCCGTTGGGCTCATGAATATGTGTACCGAATTGCAAGTCAATAGCGTGATTTTTGGGGCCGCTATCGCGGTACATACAAATTCTTCCCACAGGCCGTAATGATAAAAAAACTTTGTCGTGTCCCTGTACACGAACTACAAATGGAATGCACACCCAAAACTATACAGCTAATTTCGTGGGGATCATGAACATGTGTAACAAATTTCAAGTCAATAGCGTGATTTTTGCGGCCGCTATTGCACAACAGACGAAACCCAAAATCCTACAGAGGGCCTCCACTGACGTTTCGGCAAAAATTGGAAGTCAATAGCTTGATATTTGCGGTGGCTATCGCGGTACATACAGATTCTTCCCATAGGCTGTAATGATAGGAAAAACTTTGGCGTGTCCCTGTACACGAACTACAAATGGAATACAAACCTAAAACTATACACAGGCATGAGAGTGCAGAAAATTTAAAAAAGAGGAAACACGCGTGTTCATAAAATTAATTTTAAAAGAAAAATAACGCGCGCGGGGAAAACTACACAAATGTACGTTCATAAAATTTATTTCAAATGAAAAATAATGCTCACAGGAAAAAACTATACAAAATATTTTAAAAAGAGACAAATTAAACTAAAAGAATAAGGCACATCAACACAATAAAACGTGTATTTAAAAAAAAAAAAAAAAAAAAAAAAAAAGTTAGCTAGCAATCAACATTTAATCATTGGCTGGTGGTAGAAAATGGGAAAGAAGGGGGGGAGGGGGTAAAAAGTAGTTCATGAGAGAAATATTAAACACAATTCTACTTCTTTATGGGTTCTAGAATACCATAAAGTAAATTTAAAATTAATATTGCGGATGGATAAATATTAAAATATAAAAGGCTTCCCGCAGAATGTTTGATCAGCAATGGTTAGAGATGAAAAAGCGAGGGGGGGGGGGACAAAAAAATTACATGAGTGAGAAATATTGAATAATTCTATTATTTTATATGTTATAGAATCTGATAAAGCATGTTTAAAATGAATATTGATATTTATATTTTGGATGGAAAAAGATTGAGAATCTAAAGTTTTTCGTGAAGCGTTTGAGCACTGATTGTAAATAGAGTTTGATTTTAACAAAATAAAAAACTGCAGAATTAATGAAAATCGCAGTCCGCGGAAAATTCTCATGCCTGTATACAGCTAATTTTGTTGAGCTCATAAATATGTGTACCAAATTGAAAATCAATAGTGTGATTTTTGTGGCCGCTATCGCGGTACATACAAATTCCTCCCATAGGCCGTAATAATAAGAAAAATTTTGGCGTGTCCCTGTACACGAACTACAAATGGAATACATACCCAAAACTATACAGCTGATTCTGTGGGGCACACGAACATGTGTACCAAATTACAAGTCAATAGCGGGATTCTTGCGGTCGCTATCTTGCGACAGACAGACAGAAAGACACACAGACACAGCCCAAAACCGTTTTGAGTCTCAACAGAGGGCCTCCACTGACGTTTCGGCAAAAATTGGAAGTCAATAGCTTGATATTTGCGGTGGCTATCGCGGTACATACAGATTCTTCCCATAGGCCGTAATGATAGGAAAAACTTTGGCGTGTCAGTGTACACGAACTACAAATGGAATACACACCTAAAACTATACACAGGCATGAGAGCGCAGAAAATTTAAAAAAGAGGAAACACGCGTGTTCATAAAATTAATTTTAAAAGAAAAATAACGCGCGCGGGGAAAACTACACAAATGTACGTTCATAAAATTTATTTCAAATGAAAAATAATGCTCACAGGAAAAAACTATACAAAATATTTTAAAAAGAGACAAATTAAACTAAAAGAATAAGGCACATCAACACAATAAAACGTGTATTTAAAAAAAAAAAAAAAAAAAAAAAAAAACGTTAGCTAGCAATCAACATTTAATCATTGGCTGGTGGTAGAAAATGGGAAAGAAGGGGGGGAGGGGGTAAAAAGTAGTTCATGAGAGAAATATTAAACACAATTCTACTTCTTTATGGGTTCTAGAATATCATAAAGTAAATTTAAAATTAATATTGCGGATGGATAAATATTAAAATATAAAAGGCTTCCCGCAGAATGTTTGATCAGCAATGGTTAGAGATGAAAAAGCGAGGGGGGGGGGGACAAAAAAATTACATGAGTGAGAAATATTGAATAATTCTATTATTTTATATGTTATAGAATCTGATAAAGCATGTTTAAAATGAATATTGATATTTATATTTTGGATGGAAAAAGATTGAGAATCTAAAGTTTTTCGTGGAGCGTTTGAGCACTGATCGTAAATAGAGTTTGATTTTAACAAAATAAAAAACTGCAGAATTAATGAAAATCGCAAAAAAGCGGAAAATTGCGGTCCGCGGAAAATTCTTATGCCTGTATACAGCTAATTTCGTTGAGCTCATAAATATGTGTACCAAATTGAAAATCAATAGTGTGATTTTTGTGGCCGCTATCGCGGTACATACAAATTCCTCCCATAGGCCGTAATAATAAGAAAAATTTTGGCGTGTCCCTGTACACGAACTACAAATGGAATACATACCCAAAACTATACAGCTGATTCTGTGGGGCACACGAACATGTGTACCAAATTACAAGTCAATAGCGGGATTCTTGCGGTCGCTATCTTGCGACAGACAGACAGAAAGACACACAGACACAGCCCAAAACCCTTTTGAGTCTCAACAGAGGGCCTCCACTGACGTTTCGGCAATAAGATTGTTAAGTTTAACCCTTTGCGGCGCAAGACAATTCGGATCATTTAAATTATATTGCCACCGGAATTCATGAACTAAATTAAACTAAAAGAAATTTTAAAGTTAAAAAAACTGGCCTTTTCTAATATCTTATAAACGTAAATTTTTGCTAAAAAATTTCCGGGATGAATTTTTGCAGCTGGATCTTAAATTTTGCGTCCTCGAAGCGAGGACGCCGCGCGCTAAGGGGTTAAGTTTTGTGATGTTAAAATTGTTTATGTCATTAATGCCATACCTGCCAACATTTGAAAATGACAATTAGTAGCACACCAATTTTAAAAATGGATTGGATGGTTGGTTGGTTCATTTTTATCACGCAACACACGAATCCTAAACAAATAATTGTATGTATATTACCATATTTTCTTGCGTATAATCCACAGGGTACTATTTTCAGCCCTGATAAAAAAAATTTCTACAGATAATATGCACTGACAGATGTCAGTACCTTTTATTTGCCACAGAAATCCGGCCACATTATATTAAATTTTTTTTTTACACCCCCCCCCCTCAGATTAAATATTTTTAAAGTTTCTGGAGTGACTTCACTCGACTTTCTGAACATTGAGTAAGTAACGGTTTTGTAGATAAAGTAAAGTAAGAGAAATTGTTAAATAAACAAAAGAGAAAATTATAATAAGGTGTTTGAGTATTTTTCATTATATAGTACATGATGAATTTAACGCTATTTTATCGAACACGTAGATCATAATGATAAAGAATATTTCATTGTGTCCCTGTAAAATCCAACAAATGCTAGATTCACTAAAATGCTTATAGTTAGTGCAACAGTGACTTATAATATTTATATAAATTTTCAGCTTCATCGGATAAGGCATTTAGACGCTATCGCACTTTAAAGTTTGAGCCCATATGCCCCAATGATAAAGAAATTTGCATTTTGTCCCTGTAAAAAAAACCATAAGTGCTAGATTCTCTAAAGTTCCTAAAGTTCGTGTAATGGTGACATATAACATGTATATAAATTTTCAGTTCAAATGAATAAGGTGTTTAGTCGCTGTCGCACTTTAAATAATTTGAGCCTATAGGTCTTAACGATGAGCAATTTTTATTTCTGTCCCTGTAAAACTCGTTAAGTGCTAGAGTCACCAAAATCTATACATTTTGTGTGATGGTGACCTATAACTCATATATAAATTTTCCACTCAAATGGATAAGGTATTTAGATGTTATCGCACTTTTTAAAATTTGGTCCCATAGGCCATAATGATAAAGAATTTTTCTTTGTGTTCCTGTAAAAAAACTAAGTGCCAGATTCTCCAAAATCTATACAGATTAAGTCACTGTGACCTATAATACGTGTATACATTTTTTGCTCAATTCAATAAGGCATTTAGATGCTATCGCAGTTTTAAGATTTCGGTCCCATAGGCCATAATGATAAAGAATTTTTCTTTGTGTCCCTGTAAAAAAGCTATAAATGCCAGATTCACCAAAATCAATAGGGTTCGTGCTATGGTGACTTGCAACATGCGTAACAACTTACAGCTCATTCGAACAAAGCGTTTAGACGCTAGCATGTTCACACACATACACACATCATCATAACAATAGTGAAAACGGACTCAGAGGACCTCAAAACGTGCAGAAACACCAAAATTTCGATTTCGGATTTTTGACATGATTAAAATACTTTCCTGACATATGTATGTTCGGAAAGTAAAAATGAGAAATATTGAACAATTCTACTTCTTTATAGGTTCTAGCATCTAATAAAGTAAATTTTAAAAGAACATTGACATTTATGTTGCGGGTGGAAAAAGATTAGGAATCCCAAAGTGCCGCAAGGCGTACGTTTGTCAATCGTTAGGGGGTGGGATGGGGTGGAGCAGGACGCAAGGGGGAACACAAAAAATACATGAATGAGAAATATTTAACAATTCTATCTCTTTATACATTCTAGAATCTAATAAAGCAAATTTAAAATGAAAATTGACATTTATGGCGTGGATGGAAAAAGATTGAAAATCGCAAAGCAAAACATAGTCAAAAATGTTGCAGTTTTGGTGCTAGAAAAAAATTCGTAATTTTGAGTTAATTTTCGTAGCAACTACGAATTATTCGTAGCAGTTGGCAGGTCTGTTAATGCTAATCATGTTAAGTTTTTATAATAAAAATTAAATTTTAATCACATTAAAAATTGAGACAGACAATATGCACTAAAAATATACAATTTAAAACAATACAAACACAAAACACAAATTTAAACGTTTCGAGCCTTTTACAGGCTCCTCATCAGTAAAAAACATCAAATGTAAATGCAGAGAAGAACAACAGACTGTTGTTCTTCTCTGCATTTACATTTGGCATTTTTTACTGATGAGGAGCCTGTAAAAAGCTCGAAACATTTAAATTTGTGTTTTTATTGTATATTTTTAGTGCATATTGTCTGACTCAATTTTTAATGTGATTAAAATTTAATTTAACTACGAGACGTAATGATTTTTAAATATTTTAAGTTTTTATAAATTAAATAATTTTAAAGTTATTGAATAGTGGCAAATCTAGTTATTAAACTTTTGTGCAGAATACAATATTCGTGATAATCTTCATAGTATAAATGAATTATGTTTTTTTTCTTCAAGTCATCATTCATCTTCCTCGCTGGTCAACCTGGCGACCGCAAGGTGATGTATGCTGATCTTTATATAATCATGATTTAATTATTTTCTACAGTTCATTTGATGCTCTACAAATTACCTAGAAATGTTATATGAATGTTCCTGAAAATTAAAGTTTTTAGGTTGTTTACTGTATGAATATTTATTGTATTGAACATTCATCGGATTATGTTAATCTCATCTAATGATGGGTTTTGTTCTGCACTATAAAAGGTAATGACTGATTTGTGCTATGTTCTAATTGGTAATTAAATGAATTGATATATTGTTATAATTGTTTCATATTCATTTCTTTCATTCATGAATAAACTTTTGTTAATGTTAATCTATTTAGTATTTACTGAGTTCAACATATCTTTACACTAGTCAAATCATATTTTTTTAATTTAAACTCTAAATTCTTAAATAGTTTCTACTGTTTTTATCTGCTTAATAGAATGTTTTAAAAGATTGACCTAAAGGTCTCTGTCAGTATTAAACCTACTCGGTACTTGACCAAATTTCGACTAAGTATTCGGCCGATACCGAGTAGTTGTAGTAATTTCATTATTTTTATGTATTATTGAAAGAAATGTATTCATAAGAGTTGTTTATAAATAAATAAACTAAAAAATTCTGAAAATATATAAATATAGAGACATTAAACTTTTGCTGGAAACATCTTTCTGCAGTTAAAACGGGCGAGTAGATTGCCTCCAAACTCGGTATAGAGACAATTCATGATATGAACTTATCCGTTTTAGTTACAAGAATTTTAAGTATAACCATCTTGTATGTGTGTCATATGCAAATTTTTTTATAAAAACTTAGTACATAGAATTGCATCTATAAAACAGACAAAAATAAAATATTTTAGAAAAAAGAACCCTTATATAATACTAATATAGTAGATAAAACTTTAGTCACATATTTGTGCAAATAAAAGTAAGACACTTTTAAAACTGTAAGAAAAGATTGATTTTTAATTTTAAAAATAATAATTATGAAAAAGGTAAATGCACTAAAATGTTATTAAAAATATATTTTAATAATCAAATTTAACCCTTATAGTTAAGCTCTTTTTCAAGAGAAACTAATAGCAGTTCATTCTATTGCATACAACTTTTTGAGTTCACACAATACATGTTTGGGGGTTTTATATAAGTAGCTCAATACATTGATTTGACTATCAAATTATGCAAATGAAATTTCGCTGAATCTTATGTATGCACAGTTAAAAATTATTTAGTAAAAATGCTTATATTTCATTAGATATTTAATATTTTTTCATTCTGAATGCAGTATGCTGTGTCTAATATTGTATGTCAAGTTTCCTGAAAGTGACTATGCACTGGGTTTGATTAATACCTTGCGTGTTATAGCTAAAGAAGTGATAATTTTCTTTGCAATTTTTTTAAGAAACCTTTATATCTCCCTGGTTACATGAGGTAGAGGCATAAAAATCTATACAGATAATAAGAAATATCCCTATAATCACCTGCTACAGCCAGATCGCATTTCAAGCATTTCTTTTTACAGGATGATACTTTCATTATTCTTTAATTTCTTAATGGTCCCCCTTTCACGTTTGGAGCAAAACTTTCACTGAAATATATGAGGTATAACATGTTCTTCTCACTTCTGAAGTTTCAAGATGATTTGTCTAGTACTTTTTGAGATATTTCAAAAAATGTCTGAAAAAACTGTCCGGCCATTTATGGAATGGTAGTATATTAACATAAAATTAGGATCAGCAATGATCAAATTATATTTACTACATATCTACTTACTATATATCTACTTGTAACCCCTCTGTAGCATCCAGATTTTGAGTTATGGTTGAAACAACTATTTTTTTATATATTGAACTTTGCAGACCCCACAAGTGCCTGAGAGATTCTGCTCTTGAAGTTGGCAGACAGGAGGTATTGGGCTTGAACCCCCAAGTGCCACTCGTCGGCCTAGCCGTTTGGCTCGCAGAAAACTATTTCAGTTCCAAGAAACTTCAAGACAGAAAGCACTTTACTAAGCTGGCTGATTTATGAACCTGAAAGAGAGAAAACAGAAAAAAATTTTAGTACACTTTCTACTCAAAAAAAAAAAAAAAAACTAACATTAATAAGAAGCAGCAAAACCAAGTTATAATTTTCTATTCTCTAAAAATTTATTTTTCCTTCTATATAATGTGGTTCACTGACCACTATAGATACAGATAGACCATTGTAAACCTGGAAAGACCCTGTTAAATTTATCGTCAGTAAGTATCAAATTGTATAGCTACCATTCACAAATAGCTAAGCTAAGTATTCTTGGATTCTCAATAAGTGTGCCTTATCTGTTCAACAATCTGCATTATTAAAACAGGAATAAACTACTACGTCAGAAACGCCAAAGCAAAATTATTGAGGTGCATACAGCTGTTTCGGTAGCCTAAAGCGTACCGTCTTCAGTGCAAAAAGAATTCTGAATCTGGAGAAGTGCTCTTATATATAGGAGAGGGACCGGATTTAGTTCAACCAATAGGATAACGGAAGAGGTTATTAACGGAAGAGTTAACGGAACGGTTAACGTTAAAGTTGAACGGAACGGTTAACGGAAGAGATATTGGTTGAACTAAATCCGGTCCCTCTCCTATATATAAGAGCACTTCTCCAGATTCAGAATTCTTTTTGCACTGAAGACGGTACGCTTTAGGCTACCGAAACAGCTGTATGCACCTCAATAATTTTGCTTTGGCGTTTCTGACGTAGTAGTTTATTCCTGTTTTAATATTCCAATGCCAAGTCTCCTGCTATTAATCTGCATTATTAACTTTACTGAATTAGAAAATTGAACCATATTACAATATTTAAATATTAAAGGAGACCTTACTTGAAGGAGACCATACTGCTTTTGGCAGGGATCCCCACGACTGGGCGATGCAGCAACTCTATAAACCGATTTATCTTCTATCTAATATTGTGATATTAGAGATAAATTGATTTAACACTGATTTAGAAAATACCTTCTCCCTATCCCTTCCTACATATACAAGTCCTTTAATCAATAGTGTACTGGCCGAAAAGTGGCGCTGCTATTGTTCATTTTCTGCAATTTCCCCATATGGATATAACTCGACATGTATTGCTTAAAATTACGTCACACTACATATATAAATTTTTTTTTAAAAGAAAAGTTACGTTAATTAAACATTTCTGAAATGTTTATTAGGGGGCGTTGTTATAAATATTGATATTAAAGAGAGTTTTTCATGGTCTGTGGCACAACAGTTTTTGCAGTGTGCGTTGCCGCTTTGTTTGCAGCACTTGTGCCTACTTTGTTTGCTTGACGAAGGGTCATGTTTTATTTCGACTCGAAACAATTGTTGCTAGTTTTTTGCATTTTATGGTGTCTATTTAAAGTTTTTAACGAATTGCTTTTGAACCCTAGTCTTCTGATGCACTATTGTTATTGTTAGTTCTTACAGGAACTTTTTCTTTTTAACTGTTTAGCCCCTTTTTCTGTGTGTTCCTGATATATAATGGAATATTGGACTTTGTATTTTGATTTATAAAATTTGTCTTTTCCTACAGTTAGTTAATTAAATTTCCTCTTTCTTTTAAAAAGATTTAAAGTTTTTTCAAGTCGATTGATAAACTCTATGCGATATTTTTGAAAGCTGATTCCCAAATTGTTTATCATTTTACTAAAAATTAACAAAATTTCTGCTTTTTTGTGTCATATTGCCAAAATATGTTATATTCCAGCTGTCAATATCGATTTGCCTAAAAATAAACCACATCATTCTGGGAAAAAAAAAAAAAAAATCAAGACCAATTCATTCGTTAGATGAAATAGGTAGCAAAGTTTGAAAAAGAAATTTAATTTTAAATGATGGAAAAAAATTGAAAACTCTGTTTCTTTTTAATAGTATTTTTAAGTATAAACATTGTACATTTTATTAACTTCAGTAAAGTAATATTTGAAGCTTATTAATGGCCTTATAAAGAGCATAATAAAAAGTACATAATAAGGACATACATAATAAAGAGCACCATTAAAAGTTTTTGCACGCATTCTTTAACCCCCCCCCCCCTTTACAAAATACTAATAAAAGAAATGTTTGGCAAACTATTTTTATCGTGATTTACTGTATTCTTAAATATTGTAACAAATAAATTTATTTTCTATTTAATGACAAAAATAAAAATCTATATATTTATGTTAATATTTATTACAAGAATGCATACTGTAATTGCTAAAGATAATTACTTATTACAAAAAGAAAGAAAACATTACTTAGCAAACAAATTGGAGTTTTTGTAAAACCACAAGTTAAATGCTTGAAACAGTTATGATTTATCTAAAATCGTTTCTTTTCTCCCCAATCTAGCATAGCGCAAGCGTAGCACTTCATCTTTCCTTTGGAATAAATGGAGCACACAATACGCCGATTTAAGAACATTGCTATCTCCTTTGAAATGACAAGCCAGCATGTAGCACAATTCATATCACGCTCACCATAAAACGGCTTTTGTATTGTTAAATCGTTTTCGCTAAATCGATAAAACTTTCCTTGATGCATTAACTTACAAGCACGTCGGGGTAACTTGATGCCTAGCTAACATTGGATTTTTCCAATTCCATACCAGATATAATCTCTAAATCGATGCTAGATTATATAGTCACTCTGAAATTTCGTAGTAGATTTTACCTTTAATTTGGAAGCTCTGATTTTAGATATAAATCGATTTTTGTATTACATTGATGTAACGCCCAGTCTTAATCCCCACTGTCTTTGGTGGCTTCCTTGATGTTGAATAGCCTTCAATAAAACCATAAAAATTGCCAACTACAGTAACCCTAAGTACGGGTTTTTCAGAGAAACAATAGAAATTCTAAATAATTCTAATTCATGTAATGGTAACAACTTAGAAGCAAATTTGGATCAAATGTGGTGCCATCTCATAGAAGAAAGAGCCCAACAGAGGAAGAATCGCACAGTTCAACAAAAATAACACATAATTGGGTCATTCTACAAAAAACGTAATATTTCTGGTTTGGGGTAGTTAGTTTTAAAAATAATTATTTTAAAATATTCTCTTAAGAGATTTTAAATATAACATTTTTTTAAATTAATTAATAAAAACTGGTGATATTTTTTTTTTTTGTTTTTTTTCAAAGAACAGAGGGATACTTGTATACCTCCGTTAAATGTCACAACATATGTTCCTCCATTTACTCTTTCATTTATTTGTCGAATCCAAAAAAATATAATATTTAATATAGAGCAGTTTCAGTCATTAGATGGTTTTTTACAGTTTAAGTGAATTTTGCTGCAAAAGAAAAAAAAGTATTGCATTAATTATCCTTTGAATTACTGTCACAGTTTTTCTTGTATCCTCCGTTCAGAATGCAATTAAATACAAGAATTTCCGATAGATGGCTATACTGCCAACTCATTACAGAGATTTAGAATCACAGACAGCCATTTTCAATATCTGTTCTTCACAGTGGAGCTAAACATCTTAGTAGGTAAGAATTTATGTATTATTCTCTCTGAAGTCAAATAGGTCCTTTACATTGTGTATCCTCCATTCTTGATTTTAAAAGATAAGAATTGTTTATTTATTAAAATTATTTTCTCAGTTAATAGTTCATAACTTTTTTAAGTAAACTGTATCAGCATGATGTGTTAACCCTAAATCAACATGATATACAAAACAAAACATAGCAATTTGTATCCTCCGTATATGTATCCTCCGTTACAATATAAATGTAATGGAGGATACACAATGTGTAATGGAGAATGCAGCTTTTTTAGAAAATCAATTTTAAAACTAATATATAATTTTTAATTAGTTTAAATTATGTTCTTAATACAACATAGTTTTTTTTTTTTTATATATAAAAAGTTCCTGAATATCATTAAAAAATAAATAAATTTAACAAATTACTTTATTATTAAGGTTGTAACATTTAAGTTCTTATTCTTTTTTTTCAGCTATTAATGAAGAAGTAATGAGAAATGGCTTAAGCAGTGCAAAGATAGGACCAAATAACTATGTGATAATCAAATTAACTGGCAAGAAAAGCTTCAAATTTTATGTAGCTTTAATTATATCACAAGAGTCTTATAATGAATTTACTGTAAAATTCATGCAGAAATGCTCTAGTCTAATGACACTTTTATTTTCCGCGAAAAGGATGATATATCAGAAGTATATTTAAGTGATGTTGTTGAAGTCCTGAAGCAACCTACTATGAATAAAAGAGAACAATATGTCTTTAGTGAAAATTTGGCACATATAACTTAAAATAAAAAGTGTTCAAATTAATAATTGCAGAAACTGTTTCTTTAATATGTTTTATAATAAAGCATTTTACACGAGCAATCAGTGTAATTAATTTAATATACAAAAGCAATATGTACACATTCATAAAATGTTTAAATTGTAGAAATACATCATAAGGGTGTGTTCTCCGTTACATGTATGTATCCTCCGTTCACGTTCAAAATTTCAGTTACAAAAAAAAAAGTTAAAAAAGAATATGTCCAACTATATGGGGGTAGAAATAAGTATAAAAAGAGCAAAATAAATTAATTTTAAAAAAATTTGAAGATTTTTTTTTTTTTTTTTTAATTCTAATTTTGAAAACCTACGTTTTCTGTAGAATGACCCAATTAAACAAATTAGTTTAAAACACTCTTTTAGAAATATTTTGTCTACAAATTATAGCACCTATGTTTTGTACTTTTATGTTTTGGTAGAATGGCAACATCTATTCTCAATAGTTTAAAAAGAATTGAGCGTCATAACGCTTAAGAAGTAATCTTCAATGAAGTATGCGTGAATCCTGAAACTGGTAAATTATTTGAAATCATGAAAACGTTCTTGTTTTATTTCGTATAATATTCTTATTTTTATTTCATTTTGGCGCTCATAACATCTGGCACGAACAGTAATTAAATGACTGTTTATTTTAAAAGATGTTCGAATATGATAACTAAATAATTAGAATGTTATATTTATCATTTGGATTTCAATTCAAAATAGAAGCACTTATGCTAGATGACTGATGTTGATGTTTACAGTTCGCAGTAGGCATAGAAAATTTTATTTTTATTTTTTGACAAGATGTGAAGTGCTTAGGAATTTTGAAAGACTAGCAGCATCACTGATTATGTTACTTTGTTTATGTTGCACATATAAATAATTTCATATAGAAAAACTTTAATAATTTAGAAGTAAAATTAAGAGTTTAAAATAAAACCTGGTTTTAATTTTTCTTTCTTTAATTATTATTATTTCCAGTTTACTAACCATATAAATTTAGTAATAGAACACTAACAAACTTACTTTAAGAAAGAGAAATAAATAAAATAATGTAATTATCATTTATATATATATATATGCATAAATAATTTATTTGTAACCTTAAAATCGGGATCAACAGTTACAACCCTATTGGCAGAAACACAGGGGTTGCCACAAATAAAAATGTGCCACACTTGGTGAAAGATCGCTTCGCTTGGCGGTGAAAAACGAACTTGGCGACGGTGGGTTATACAGCATCTGTGCCAACACGGGTTTAAGACAACATAGAGGGGGTCGGTAACAAATTGAGCAAAATGTATAATATTTGTGATCACCTTGTATCATTAAATAACCAAAATTATCTGTAACTTTAAGATATGTTAATATACATTTAGTACAATTTGTGTGAAGATAGCATATTAAATAACGAATATAGGGGAGAGGGGGGCACATATAGACAACTTAAATTTCCCTAACTTAAATAAATGTGAAAATTATGAAATAATTATATTTTGTTGGCAACACTATGATGCATTTCCCAGGAAAATTTAAAGCAATTGGCTGTGAAAGTTTTCCAGTTATGTCAACCAAGCAGTTTTGAAGCTTAAAAGTAAAGTTATGCTTTATTTGTATCAATCCTAATTATACATATTTATATTGCATCATGAAAATTGATTATATAAAACTAGATAGCTTGTTTGATGAACATAATGATTTATTAATCATATTTGTCAAAAAAAAATTCTGCTAAGCTAGGCTTAACAAAATTCTAAACATGTGACTGTTGGGCACATTTGGACACTGTTTTGGGGGCACATGTGGACTGTCCAAATGTGCCCCTAATGTGTTATATTTAGAATTTATAACACAAAATTAAAGCAATAAGGTACTTAAAATGATTTTTTAAATAACAAAGACTGTAGCTTTTAATCTTTGCTATTATAGTTAAGCATAATTGTATACACTGCAAAAAAATAACTATTACCAGCTGCAAGAAACTCTCTGTGATTGGAGAAAATAATTATTTTCTCCAATCACAGAGAGTTTCTTGCAGCTGGTAATAGTTATTTTTTTACAGTGTAGTTTTATTCACAACTTATCAGGATCTAATCTAAAGCTAAATAATAAAAAAAAATCTGATGTGGGCTAAAAATATAATGTTTAATTTAACCCAATACTCTTACTGCTGGACAACCATGATACCCACGCATCAATAGAAGTTATTATGTATGCAAGAGAAAATTGAATTGTTGTTTTATCATTTCCCCCTCACTGTTCCCATCGCATGCAGCCACTAGATGTTGGCGTTTATTCTTTCAAAGATAAAGTAAAAATAGCTTTTAATGATTGGATGGCTTCTAATCCAGGAAAGACCATCACTATATATTAAATAGCAGAACTGTCATCAAATGCATATCTTAAATCTTAATTCTTTCACTCCAAGAAATATCAGCAGTTCGTTCAAGAATGCTGGAATATGGGCTGTTAACAGACTAGTTTTCAGTGATGAAGTCTTTCTTCCAGCATTTGTCACCGATCGACCAAACCCTGTCGAAATATCTGAAAATGCAGAAATTGAACATTCATATTCTCCTTCTAATGAGCCTAAGCCTTCAATTTCATCTACTTTCGACAATGAAATATTAATTGAACCTGGACCTTCAACTCAAGTTTTAACTCCAGAAGTCATAAGACCTTTTCCTAAAGCCCCACCAAGAAAAAAGCAATCTACACGAAAAGGAAAGCCTAGAATTTACACAGATACTCCTGAAAAGGAAAGAATTGAACAATTCACGATAGCAAAAATGGAGAAAGTCAGAGTTAACTAAAAAAGAAAAGAAGCATTTGGAAGAAAAAGAAAGTTTGATTTAGAAGAATAAAAAGAAAAAAGAATTAAGATTGGTATGATGGAACGGCTACAATATCAATCAAATATCCAATCACATTCTGAATCAGATGATGGAGTGGAATCTAAATCAGATGATGATCTTGAAGAATTGAAGCTGCTATTAGATGATGATTCAATTGGTGTAAATGACTTTGTTCTAGTAAGATTCAATACAAAGTCAAAAAAAGTTTACTACATTGGACGAATCGAAAAAACTTTAGATTCTCATAAGTATGAAGTCAAATACTTATGAAAGAAAGTTGGAAAGCAAAACGTTTTCAATTTTCCAGATAAGACAGACGAGTCAACCATTGAGAAAACAGACATAACTAAACTTCTACCTCCAATTATAATAGGAGGAACTGAACATGCAGCAGCAAACTTAAGATTTATGGTCAATTTAGAGTCTTATAAAGTGAAATAGGAATAAAGTTTTTTTTTTCTTTTTTCCATATTAATGTGTATTTGATTATTTTCAATTCATCTGTTTTAGTTATTAAAATGTTCACCATAATTTAAAGCAAATTTATTTTTGATTAGGTAAAAAACTGCGACTCAAATCGTGAAGATCATAGAACATCACTAGAATATATATATTTTCTTTAAAAGTCCTTTTTTTAAGATTATAAATATAATTAAAATATTTTATTGCCCTTATTTATAGCAACAGAAGTGGATATTTCCAGTATATATGTATTCAAGTCATTTGTTTTTGTTATTTTAAACTGTTGTTAATGCTATATTTACTTGTCCAAATGTGCCCCAAGCATGTCCAAATGTACCCCTTGTAGGGGCAGATGTGGACAAATTTTGCATGTTTTTAAATATTTTTTTAAAAATAATTTTGTCACATTTCCTAATATTTAAGTACATGTATTTGAAGAGATTAGATGTAAGATTATGGTTAGTAAAAAAAAATGAAAAAAAAAAAAAAAAGATGAAAAAGGTTAGATTTTTTAATAAAACAAAAAACGTCCATATGTGCCCCCCTCTCCCCTATAAGCATTTGTTTTAAAACTCAAAAAAAAAAAAAAAAAAAAATCAGCATGTGTTTTGTTTGTAATTTACAGAGTTTTAAACGAATGTTATTCCCACTTTCAGATAAATTGAAAAAAACACTTTTGAAACAATATACTGTAATCGGAATAAAAATATCATAAATCTCTCATGAAATATGAGCATTTTTATGAAAAACATTTTCACTGTGCATGTGCGAAAGATAAAAAAAAATTTTATTGCACAGGTTGAAAGCTATATATATTGGGCATCTTTTGTCAAAAGTGCATTTGAGAAGAGTAAAAATTAAGCAAATTGTTGCCAAAAGAACAAGCTAGATTTTAGATATTTTCCAAGAGTTGAAATTTCCTAAGGGTTTTTTCACATGTTGCGTAATTAATTTGAAGATCCAATTATTTCAACCATGCTCCAAAAGTACTCTTTTGTAAAAAACTCTTTATAAGCTTGTAACTAACATATTTTTGTTTATTTACTAAGATTTGTGAGATAAGGGGATTTTCACAAAAAAGAACTTTTGCTAAGTGGTTAAAATAATTGGATCTTTAAATTAATTATGTAGCATGTGAAAAACCCCTTATGAAATTTCAACTCTTGGAAAATACCTAAAATCTAGCTAGTTCTTTTTTGGGTAACTTGCTTAAGTTTTGCTCTATTCAAATGCAGTTTTGACAAAAGTTGTCCAATATATCTAGCTCTCAATTTCAACCTATGTAACAAAATGTTTTCTAACTTTCACACATGCACAGTAAAAACGTTTTTCATTAAAATGTTCATATTTCATGAGATATTTAAGATATTTGTATTCAAATTGCAGTATATTGTTTTAAAAGTGTTTTTTCAACTTATCTGAATGTGGGAATAATTTTTGTTAAAAACTATGTACATTATAAATAAAAAACATGCTGATTTTTTTTTTTTTTTTAGCTTTAAAATAAATGTTTATATCTCCGTTATTTAATATACTGTCATCACACAAATTCATTCACAAATTGAACTGGGTCTATGTCTATGTCAACAAATCGCAAAGTTACCGTTTATTCCGTTCACTGAACGATACAGGGTGATCACAAACATTATTGATTTTGCTCAATTTGTTACTGGTCCCCTAAATGTTGTCTTAAACCTATCTTCACTGAAAAATATGAGGAAAACCCAGTTATTTAAATACCCAACATTTGAAAAGATTTTATTGAGAGATAAGATTTTAAACTGAAGAAAACTGATCGTTTGAAATCTTGCTAAACTTCTGAGCAGGAGTGTACATATAATCCTTTTTTTTATCATGAAAAAGAAATATATATATATATATATAATATTACACAAATAGACTATCTTTATTTAATAAATACAATGAGAAAACAATGTAAAATAAAAGTCGGTTGTAAAAACTATTATTTATAGATTTTGTATTTCATATAAATGATTTTAAATTCATCTTAAAAAAGGATGAAAAGAAAAAAAATTATATAATGTAAAGTGCCATTGTATTTGTTATCTATAATAATTTAATCATAATGCACAAACTTATCCAATACATTTTATTTAGTTCCTTAATATTTTGTACATAAAATTAGTTTAAAAAAATTTTTTTTAATTAAATATCTAGAAGTAAAATTAATATATTTCTTATCCTTTTAAAAATAAATTTAATTAAGAAGGGAAAAGGGTAATTTACACTAAAATCATATGTTAATAACTAAATTTAACTCGTATTTAAAGGAGAGAAAGAGATGAAAAATAAAATAAAAAGTTTTACATTATTTATTTTTAACGTTCCATTTATGTGCTTTTTTTTTTTTTTTTTTCTAATGTAAATTAAAGATTGGGTAAAAGAGTAACAACAAAAAAAAAAATAAAAAATAAATAAGAAGAGAAATTAATTAAAAAATAAGAAAAGTACTTTATTTATTTAATTTTTAATACTTACAAAATAAGTAGTAACAGTAAAAACGCGTTTTGAAATAAATTTCCATATCATTATATTTTAGAAAGATATAAATTTACCGATCTACACATATTTTACTTTTTCATTCACTCTATGTTATTTTTACTCAAAAAAAAAAAAAAAAAAAAAAGAAAGAAAAGAAAAGGGAGGGGGAAAAAAGATAAACTTATATTTTTAAAAATTATTAATCTTAAAAGTATGTTATTATTCATAGTGATGAATCAAATAACTATTTATTGCATCATTTTCTACAACTTAAATAAAAGAAAAATGAATTAAGTCCATAAAAAATTGCAAACACTTACCATCAATAACTAAAGTATACTTTTAGAACAATTTATAATATTTTCAAAACTACAGCCAAAAGATAGTTTAAATTATGGGTCTAGATAAAATATAATTTTACATAATATAAATTTTAACATCACACATCAGTAACAAATACGCACACCTATACACACATTTCCAATGATCACACCAAAACTTTCCAAAACAAACCCGTAACAGGCCACAGCCCAATATTTAGAAAACAATTGGAGAATCCGGAATGAAGCATTTTAACCAAGCCCACTGAGCTGAAGAATAACTGGAGGAGGTGCATAGATCACAGATTATCATACAGATCAGTGTTGTACAGATAGGACAGTGAAGCTAAAACGCGAACCGGAAATATAGTAGCACCACTAGTGTCAACAGAGGGGAACTACATGTTTTACGTCTACATAATAGTATCTTTCATCGAAAATTGTTTTTCTATAGAGCAGTTCCTCGTGACGTCAATAATTAAAGGGCACCCTGGCTAGAGCATAGATATAGTAATATACATAGATCTATCATCCCCATGTTAACGTGCAAAGATTTTTGATGCCGAAAAAGTTTTTGGCATCAGCCATGATGAGAGAGTATAAAACTCGAAAACAACAATCGAATAGAATGTTGATATCATAGATATAGTAATAAGACATGGTTGATATATATTGAAAATGCCGAAGTACTGCGCGGCTTTTAACTGTAGAAATAAATTTATGAAAGGAAGTGGAATAAGTTTTCATAAGTAAGTTAAATTTAACTAATTTATGAAAAATATGATTCTTTATAATCAGTTGCTTTGTTATTATTATGGTTTAAATTCTGTTTTGATTTTTAATGGAATACTTTTTTTTAAATTTTAATATTTTATATTAGTAAGTAATATCGAATTTTCAAAATTCTTTTAAATGTAGTTAGCAGTGGTAGAGGTAAAACCCGCTTGTTTTAATATATTATAACTAGTATTACCCCAACACTTTCTTCCCTATTTAATCCTATACAAATTTATTCAATACAAATTATTTATTAAGTTATAATTTATTAAAGATATTTTCCATGATGAATGCAGACGATTTTTTTCTTAAAGTAGTATAATAATATAAGCTGAAAAAAATCATTTTTGTGCAGACATGAAAAGATATACAGTCGAATCTTGTTAACGTGAATCTCAAGGGGGACCAAAAATCTGTTCATCTTATCAGTAGTTCATGCTAGCAGTAACTGATCGTCATATAACTAAAGTAATCTTCATTTTGACGAGGATTGTGGTAACAGTTCATGTTAAAAGTAATTCACGTTAACGAGGTTCGACTGTATATATATATATATATATATATATATATATATATATGTCTATACTATATATACATTATATATAACATTAAAAATAAAAGAAATCGGTAGCTTCGTTTTAAATTAATACAGATATATGGTTCAACCATTCGTTTTAGAAATACTGACGAGTTCTTTCTAAAATATCCACATTGAAAATTTACACAGGCCCCGGGGGAAGAGCACTTCCTTCCCAGGAGGAAAGCAATGCTCCTACATGGACACATTTTTTTTTTCAAGTTTATTACTACTATTATCAATAATTCATATAAATTTTACATTCATGCGTTAAAAATAACTCACATTATATACATTTATATGAAATTTTGTCCTATACTGTCATGTTAAGTACTTAGACTTTAGTACTTAGTCTTGTTTTGCAACCGGCGGATGATACGTTAACAGCGCATGCAAATTTTCCTGAAAAAAAGGATAAGTTAAACCAATTCTTCATCCGTAAATCATTTAACTCTTACTTTCTTGAAATTCATTATGTGTGTTTCCGAGTAAACCCAATTTCTGCAATATTTTGCAACAGGAAAATAAAGGGTTAACAGCTAAAGCAAGATTTCCTGTAAATGAGGATAAGTTTAATTAATTTTTCATCCCAAACACTTCTTAATTCCAAACATTCATCAAAATTATTATATTTATTTCCAAGTAAACCCGATTTTTGCCATATTTTTCCTCATTAATATGCAATTTTTGTCATACTATTCCAAGTAACCAACAAATAAAGGTCTAACAGCAAACCATGATTTTTATGAAGATGGGGATCAGACTAATCGTTTTTTTACCCCAAAAAACACTTAACTCCAAGCTTCCATCAAAATCGTTAAACCCATTTTCAAGAAAACCCAATTTCTGCCATATTTCCCAAACGGTAATTAAAGGGTAAACAGTAGACGCGAATTGCCCTGGGGATGAGGATATGCCTAATTGATTTTATACCTCTAGAAACACTTAATCAAAGACTTTCTTCAAAATCATTACATCCCTTTCCGAGTTAACCCAAATTCGACCGTATTTCTTAACCGGTTGATAAAGGGTTAATAGTGAGAAGGAACTTTTCTGAATCGAAGAAAAAAACTTAATTTGCACCAAATATCTATCTGTTTATCTATCTATCTATCTATCTATATATACATATATATAGAAAGAGAGATGCCAAGTTATTACGGATTTCCGTAATCTTAATACCAGAAATTTTTTTATGTATTCCTTTGTAATAACACTGCTCGGCATGAAAATTGTATCTGACACCATTTCAGCCCACTCTTATGTAAAATGACCTCCTGAATCCGAATATGATCACCATTTTGCCCAATTACACACCGTTTTCTTGATACGCCCCCTCCCCCATTTTTATCATTGTTTGATAATTTTATACTCATCAGTTTGATTTGGAGAGCAACGATGATTATTTTAACCGTTAAATGTCTTCTGATCTGAGGAGCTACAGTGGTAGAAAGTTCTGAAACACGAACATTTGTAGTAAGGAGGATACTTGAAAGGATTTGTGCCCAGAAAAAAAAAAAAAAACACTTAACCCTAAAATTTAATCAAAATCGTCACATTTACTTCCGAGTAAACCCATTTAATGCTATAAATTTCGACTGGCCGTTAAAGGGTTAACACGATTTTTTCTGAAGATGAGGATATGTCCATTCGTTTTAGCTCTCTAAAGAACACTTAACCCCAAACTTTTATAAAAACCATAACATTCATTTCCGAATAAAACTAATTTCTATTATATGTTGCGACTGGCCGTTAAAGGGTTAACGCGAATTTTCCTGAAGATGAGGATATGTACATTTGTTTTATCTCTCTAAAGAACACTTAATCCCAAACTTTTATAAAAATCGTTATATCCATTTCCGAGTAAACCTAATTTCTATTATATGTTGCGACTGGTCGTTAAAGGGTTAACGCGAATTTTCCTGAAGATGAGGATATGTCCAATCGCTTTATCTCTCTAAAGAACACTTAATCTCAAACTTTTATTAAAATTGTTATATCCATTTCCGAGTAAACCTAATTTCCATTATATGTTGCGACTGGCCGTTAAAGGGTTAACACGAATTTTCCTGAAGATGAGGATATGTCCAATCGCTTTATCTCTCTAAAGAACACTTAATCTCAAACTTTTATAAAAATCGTTATATCCATTTCCGAGTAAACCTAATTTCTATTATATGTTGTGACTGGCCGTTAAAGGTTTAACGCAAATTTTCCTGAAGATGAGTATATGTCCATTCGCTTTATCTCTCAAAAGAACACTTAATCCCAAACTTTTATAAAAATCGTTACATCCATTTCCGAGTAAACCTAATTTCTATTATATGTTGCGACAGGCCGTTAAAGGATTAACACAAATTTTTCTGAAGATGAGGATATGTCCAAACGTTTTAGTTCTTAAAAAAAAAAAAAAAAAAAAAAAAAAAGACACTTAACTCCAAACTTTAAACAAAATCGTTATATCCATTTCTGATTAAACTCAATTTCTACTACATGTTGCGATTGGCAGTTAAAGGGTTAACACTAATTTTCTTGATGCTAAGGATGTTCCAATTGTTTTAGGTCTCTAAAAAGCACTTATCCCAAACTTTTATTAATATCTTTATAACCATTTCCAAGTAAACATAAATTTCTACTCTATACAGTTGGTAACAAAAGTGTCCGACTGCATTGCGATTGGCAATTAAAGGGTTAACTCTAATATCTCAAAAGATGAGGATAAGTCCAATAGTTTTTTCGACCATAAAACCTTCTAACCAGACAGAAATAGTAGACAGAAACGATAAATTTCTTTAAATGTCGTTATTCCATACAAAAAAAAAAAAAAAAAAGGAAGAAGAAGAAAAGAAAAAGAAAAGAAGAAGAAAAGAGAGAAAGAAAAATGAGTATCTGGAGTTTTTTCATTCTTCTTTAGTACATAAATTATTCATAAATTTTATTTGCTAAATTATCTGTGCGTATTCCCGTGTATATTCAGTCGGGGAAAGACATCCACAAGAGAGTAAAATGGCCGTCTTTTCCCGAAAAAAAAAGGCATCACTTTTTCGGCCTCGCTGATCAATCTATGTCTTATTACTATATCTATAGGCTAGAGCCCCTAAGTAAAATAATAGGCCGGCGCATCACCGCCATTTTTTTTGCCTCCGAAGAGGACAGCATTCCCGCTTGGCGTCCTTATCGCTTCCCTAATGATTTTAAGAATCTTGATCTGAAGCTAATCCGGTCAAGATAAGAGCAATAAGCAACAGTAATATTCCTAGAAACGCATTTTTTCACAGTACATTCTCAGAATGTCATTTTATTCTGAAGATATCCTATGGATGTACAGTCGGCTGCAAAATTATTCGAGCACTAGCCAATAATTCCTTTATTTAAAAAGTACACTTAAGACTGTTCAGTTAAACAAATCCTTGTCGAATCATGTTCTTAGACTGACTAAGAACATGGCTCGATAAGGATTTATTTAACAAAGCAGTATTAAGTGTACTTTTTTTAGACAGGGATTATTGCTAGTGCTCGAATAATTTTGCAGCCGACTGTAGATCACAGATTATTATACAGATAGGACACTCCCGTATATTCTTCGGTAACCGGAATTTGACTGCAACGACCCTATTGTCAACGGCTGTAAGTTTCTCGAGCTCTCCAGCTTACGCAATGGCTCGTTTTATTTTTATTGTATCTATGTTCATATCGTAATATTAGTGCAACGTTAAACCCAACATCCAACCGACTAACCATTTATTGATGTTTACGTTTGGACCTTGTTATTGTTTACGAATTTGATTGGGAAGACGAAGCGAAATGTTTGCTCGTTGTGATATATTTGGAGATAGGTGGTTGCGTGGCTAGCGGTGCCGGCTGTGTGACATTATCACTAACGGCCGTATTCACCAATAACTTCAACTCCCGGTTAAACACGATAACTTGAAAATCGCATAAAGTCAGAATACAACTTTTCAGCAAAGTTGGAGGCGTTGCTTATGCCATCTAGCGACACAGTTACTTCCCGTATTTTTAGTGGAAAATAACCAATCAAAGATTATATGAAATCTTCGTCACTAGATGGCAGAAGCAGCCAATCAATTTTTTTAGAAAGCTGCACCATGCCTTTATACGCTTTTCAAGTTTTTGCTTTGAACCGGGAGTTGAAGTTAATGGTGAATACGGCCGTTAGTGTTTCAAGTTTATATTTACACTGTTAAAAAAATGCAGAAAAAATACAGAAATTCTCTGTAATTTCAGAAAAAAAGTCGTAAAATACGTTTTGTCTACGTAATTTTTCCGTAATTTACGCCTATTTTTCTGAAATTACAGAGAATTTCTGTATTTTTTCTGCATTTTTTTAACAGTGTACCCAAGTAGCACAGGAACGTTCTGTGAACGTCTAATAACGGTTTCAATAGTTCAAACACCGTGTTTCGTGTCAAAAGAACGTTCTAAAACACGTTCAGAAATAGTATTATTTAGAACGTTCTGAAAATGTTTGATTTGTACCATCTATAAAACGTACAATTCTAGTTCTATATAGAACGTTCAAGTGTGACACCGTCATAACACGTTCTGTAACAGTGTAATTATAACGAATATGACAAAATGACTTTTTAGTACTATTGGTTGGGAAACTAGGTTAATCATGAAAATTTTTGACTTCAGTTTTTGATTTTTTTACACGTTTTGTGGCGTGAGGAATCCGGAAGTCAAAAGGTTGGTATGGTATCTGTTAATGTGTATCGGCACATATTAGTGTGATAGCCCGTTAGTTCATGTACACGATATTAATATCTCAAGAACAAATGATTGCAGAGAGATCGGACCAGTTTTAAAATATCACTTATGATATTGATAAGAATCTTATTGAGAGATTTGCAACATTCTAATTTAAAAACTTCGTAAGTTATTCGAAATTTATAATTTTTAGCATGATAGAGAATAGAGCATTTTTTACATTTTCAGTTTAATGTTTTGTTAGCACGTCAGTAAAGAATGCTTCTCAATAATCAGTAGCGGTGAGGTGAAAAAAAATTATAAAATTTTAAACTCATGGAAAAATTTTGTGGATTTTGTATTTCAGGAATCAATGTATGGAATTCAACCAAACTTGTTACAATATTAGATCTTGCCCTAAATTGGAGTTTATTTGAATTTCATTTGGGATATATCGTCCGATAGATTGCGGTGCTATGCAATGAAACCCTCCATTTATGGGACAGCTATATCTCAGCTTCTATAGTGTACAATTGATTAAACTTGATATATTGGCATATATCATCATAACCTCTGCTAATACAATTTGGATGTATACATTGTCCAACAGGTGGCGTTGCTAATCTGCAATTTAATCATTTTAACGGAAAGGCAATATTTTAACTCTTTTGATTTAACAATAAATTTTGTGATACACTGAAGTTATAAGTGAAATCGATTTTATGTAAAGCTTTACTGGTCCATTTTGGATGCACATCGGCCAACAGGTGGCGTGGCTATGTTGCAATTTAATCTCATAACGGAAACGAAAAATCTCAACTTCTGTGATTTATAAATATTGTAAATTTGGTAAGTGAAATTAATATTAAGTAAAACTCTACAGATTGCCTTTGGGTGCATATCAGACGACAGGTGGCACTGCCACGTTTCAATATTTTCCATTCACAGAAAGGCTATCTATCAGCTTCTGTAATATATATACTCACCAAACTTTCTGCGTGACATACATTTGATATATATTATTGATTCAATTTGGCTGTATAACGAGTAATAGTTAAACAGTTTTTTTTTTACTATTATTATTCATAGGACATTGTTTTTTCCCTTAGGAATAAGTATACATCATCCCTGGAGGATGGGGGAGGGGTAAGACTACTATATAACAGGCTGAATCATTCGCCGCCATTTGTACGTCAAGTCCGTCATTGCTAAACTTAAGATTACTATATAATAGTCTTATCTAGTCTCATATCATAATGTTATATGGTAGTTCGTCACTGCCAAACCTAAGACTATTATATAATAGTCTTTTATAATCTCATTATCTCATATAATAGTCATATACAATAGTCTTAGTTTTAGCAATGACGGACAAATGGCGGCGAATGATTCAGCCTGTTATATAGTAGTCTTAGGGAGGGGTGGATAAAAATTTTCACTATGATTATCTTTCAAAAGAATTCGATATCACCTTTAAAACGAATAATTGAAACACCGTTTTATGATGATTTAAAACAAATTTACCGTTTTTTTTTTTTTTTTTTTCATTTGTAATAATAATAATAATAAACCCTTAGAAAAATACATTTTCTAAGATCTTCTATACAGCATAAAAATGATTGTCTTCTGTCATGAAAATCTATGCATTCCCCAGACCCAGAGTTTAGATACAAAAAACTATTCACGGATGTTATTGAATACGTAATATAGTGCTTTACGCGAGTTTCAAAGAAAATCACGGGAAAACTCCGAAAACCTAAGTCGACGAGCGTGACCAGGAATCGAAACCAACACTTCCCGTCTGTACGGTTCGAGAGTAGATAACCTCGCGGTCTCTAATACTCATCGGGAAGTTACAGAAATGAGTTTTTTTCTTCTTTTCTTTAAGCATAATTTTAAACTTTTATTATATTTGATTTATGATTCTATTTAAGTTTAAATGTTACTGATAAATTATCAATATTGAACATGTTGTTAAATCATTACTCTGTTTCATTGTTCTTATTTTATTTTATTTATTTTCACTGAATATTTTTTTCAATACTGAAATATACACTAAAACAAAATATGCTTTTCCGTTTAATTCGAGATTTTAAAATGGAAAAATAAAGTGATCTGATAAGTTTTTAAAATACTTTATAAAAATTTAAATAATTGTTTAACTCCATTCCATTTTTCCTTAAAATATTGACTATATGTTTTCTACAGCTATAAATGCTTAATAAATTTCTGTTTCATATGTTGAACTTTGAAACATGATTATTGCGGATGCAAGAAAGGAGAGCAGATGATAACATCGACATCTGTGGATTGCATTTATTTAATTTTCGCTGACCGTGCAACTGCAAAGTCAAACGCCAGGCGCCAAAGGTCTTGGGAAAGTCGTGTCGTTATGTGAGGCGGTAATTTTAAAACATGTAATCTGATTTGTTCAGTTTTAGCGTTAGAATGACTAGGATAAGCTTTAGAAAAGGTAAAAATGTAATATTTTTAACCTGTAATATTCTCTATGTTCTATTTATTAAAGTCTTATTTTAATATCAATTAAACAATCATTTTCATAGGTGCGTAAGTTCTTAAGCCTAACTTTCGATACTTGAAAGCAGCGTTGAATCGCAGAAAAAACTGCTCCTGTTACAGAAAACCGCTTAGAAATTATGGATTAATTTTATTAATTGAGTCTTCTGAGATGGAATTTGTTAAAATAACTATTTTCGTTATTATGTTTCTGAATGAAGTATGAAGAAGTCACAAAGACTTTACAAGATAAGAGCTAATTTTAAGTGAATGCCCTTCCGACTGGTCATTGTGTATTTTAAAATGCTACTTGGAAGGGTATTTTCTCGAAGAAAATTCTTATCAAGAATATTAAGAAGGTCCATAATTCTTTTTTTCTTTTCTTTTTAAATTCTGAAGTATTTATTTAATGTTTATATGATAATATATATACAATCTAGGTTATGCAAATTGCATATTTTTAAAATAATATCCTAAGTTTCACCGACTTACAATTTTAAATATCTCTTTACTGTTATTTATTAAATAAAATATATGAAATTGTTTAACTGCATAATAAAACAAAGATTCAATTCAATTTTATTCCACATCTTTATAAAAAAAAAAAAAAAAAAAAAAAAAAGATATTCTGCTTAAAAAAAAAAAAGGACGATTTACTATATTATTTATTAATACTAATAATATTTACATTTCTCAATTATTTAATATGCCATAATAGCATAATTACATCAAATGAGGTAAAAATTGCGTTGACTCAATTTAAAGAAATTTAAACATTTAAAGAATACGAATTACATTGCCATGTGGAATAAATTTAAATACCTGCAAACATCATTTTTGTAAACTGCTGCTGTAAACTGAAAATATGTATACACACATGTACTGAAATTTAAAAATATGAAGTATGTTAAATATTTTAGAAAAATATTTTGATTAAATATATATATATATATATGTATTTAAGTATTTGGAAATTTTTAAAATTTCCTCCTTCTAACTAATTTTTAATTTTTTGTTTCAATTTCTTATTATTATAAATTAACAATATATTCTAAACTCAATTATATATTATTTTAGCGGTGTATTGGTACATTCATTTTTGAAATTATTTTTTATGTTGGAATATTAAAACTTTCTATGAACTTCAGCATTCAAATATATTTATAAACTATCCATGGACTTACAAAGTAGTACCCAGAAATGTTTAGAATATACAGGGTGCAAAGTCGAGAGCAGGCCTTTATTTGCGCAACAATTGGTCTCAGACATCCTCCAATAAGAAAATGTATTTAAAAAAAAAAAAAAAATGTAAGAATTCATTATATGACATGTTTAAATTTAAAAAATCAATTTATTAAAAATCACAAAAACTGATAATTTTTATACAATTTTCATGACACTAATAGTGAAAGTTGAGTTCCAATCTAAAAAATGGTTCCGTGCTACTTCCGAGCGTACGATTTCCGAGCCGTGCTATTTGCGAACAGATCTTACACCTGGCAGCTTATTCCTTCCCCATTTCAAGATAAGGGGGTATCGTGCCAGAGAGCACAGTCATAATTCCCTAATCGATCAAGGGATTAGCTACTTTTGTTAAAAGTTGCCAGTAAAAAAAGAACGATTAAGTGGGACTGGGAAAGTCCATCATTCTCATTTTTATTTGAGCATGATCCCTCTTTCGTTTAAGATAATTTGGTAGCGGAAGCGAACGAACAGCTTTTAGGCAATCTCTAATTTTTGAAGATCTTTTAAATTTCTGTTAAGATACATGATTATGTTGTGAGGATAAATGTATATGGATGCTTTTAATTTGTATGAAAATACATTGTATGCGTGTATATATAAATATAAATTGTGTGTATGTGAATTTTTTTACACCGTAATAGTGAAATTAGATATTTCAATTATAAAACTATTGTTAAAAAAAAATATTTTTTTTTTTTCTATGACTGACATACACTGATTCATAAGGGGGAAAGGCAGATATTTTCTTAATCCTTTTACAGTTCACTATATACATACAAGAAAAAAAATTGTGTCATATTCATTGCTTTTATAAATAATCTCTCGGAAGAAAATAGTGTTATTTGCATATGCATATTGTATAACAGGTCCTCATATATAACGTGTTTTTTTTTTTTTTTTTTTTTTTTTTTTATATACATGTGTGTATTTGCACGTTAATTTTTATTTATTTATACATTATTTTTATTTTTTTACATCAAGTTAATTTTTATTTACATCAAGTACTGATCATTACAATAATCATACATTATCAAGGAAGACTTGAATTAATAAATATTTTCATTTAGAAATAAAGCCTTTTACAAGGCAAAATATAAGGAAAAATTTATTATGAGTTGTATATTGTTGTTGTTTATATACAATAAATGTAAACAAAATATGACAAAAAACAATAGTCACTAGAAGAAGAATGAGCAACGGCCACAACGCTTATAAAAAAAAACTAGTATGTTGTGGCCACCACGAGACTTTCTTCTATCTTTTCCTATACAAATTCACTCAGTAACAATAATAATAAAAAAAAAAGTATAGAATTAAGGGGAGAGGGGAAAAAAAAAAAAAGCGGGACTTTATCAATTTTTCACATTTTACCCAAAATTTTGTCAAAGTCCCACTTTTTTTTTTTTCTCTCCCCTTAATTATATCAAACTCCCACGGTTTCCGTGTTCTGACAAACTTAAACAAATTTTTGCATTTCCCCCCCAATTTTGTCAAAGTCCCACGGTTTCCGTGTTTTGACAAACTTAGAATAATTTTCACATTTTACCCAAAATTTTGTCAAAGTCCCACTTTTTTTTTTCTCTCCCCTTAATTATATCAAACTCCCACGGTTTCCGTGTTCTGACAAACTTAAACAAATTTTTGCATTTTCCCCCCAATTTTGTCAAAGTCCCACGGTTTCCGTGTTTTGACAAACTTAGAATAATTTTCACATTTTACCCAAAATTTTGTCAAAGTTTGTCAAAACACGGAAACCGTGGGACTTTGACAAAATTAGGGGAAAAATGCAAAAATATGTTAAAGTTTGTCAAGACACGGAAACCGTAGGACTTTGACAAAATTAGGGAAAAAAAGCAAAAAATAGTTTAAGTTTGTCAGAACACGGAAACCGTGGGAGTTTGATAAAATTAAGGGGAGAGAAAAAAAAAAGGATTTTTTTTCTAAGTTTTTTTTTCGTAAAAAGTAAAAAAAATCGATAACTTTGTTTTAAATTATCACAGATTTATCCGCGATTGTAATGAAATGCTCGCCCTCTGGTGGGCTAAGGTGAAATTACAATAAACATGGTTTAATTCGAATTCCATACAGCCGCCAGTGCTTGCCGATATTTAGTTTCACATATATTTATTGAATAAAAATGAATAAATACGGTAAAAAAGATAACACATACTTTTGTGTGCCACAGTGTAACTCCAAAGGATCAAGAAATCCAGAATTGAGCTTCCATTTATTTCCAAATGACAAATTTAAAATTTCAGTTGCTTCAGCTAATGGAACTAAAGAATTAATCAGATGATTTGAAATTAATATTTGTTCAACTTCAGTTAAAAATCTACTTCCGATCGAACTTTGAATAAACTGAAGTATTTTTTCCAAAAGCAATCAATTTTCCATAATGTAATGGCGGAGAAATTATAGTACGAATATTAAGTAGAATAACAAAGGAACACTAATGGAACACACGTGGCTATGTTTACTAACAACTGCAGTGTTCACAAAGCGCCGTCTATCGATCATTACAAACGCGAATAGTTCAACCATTCGTTTCAAAGGTAGTGACGAGACCTTTCGAAAGATACCCATCTTGAAACTTTTTGCCCTATATCACCCTGTTAAAAATTTAGAAAAAGCGGGATGGCAACGCAACCTGTAAGACGATTTTTACCAAAAGTTGATAGGCACTAATTTATGTCAAGGTGCAACTACATACCAATTTGTATGAAATTCTGTGCAGTAGTTCCAGAGATACAGTTGCCACAAAATTTTGTCACACACACACACAGACAGACAGACAGACAGACAGACATTTTCTAAAAATGTTAAAATCGTGTTCTACAGCTCTCAAAACGTGTAAATCCATCAAAAACCCGAAATCGAAAATTTTTACGAATCCAATACTTTCTTCTATTGAAGATAGAAGAAAGTAATAAGCAGGCGAGAAATAAAATTTAATGGGAAATCTTTGAAATATTTGATTAATTAACATGTTAATTAAATGATAATAATGTAAATGAGATTCTTAGACCATCTGCAAGTTCAGAAATATTAAGGATAGTAAAAATTGTGTTAGGCAACATGCCATATTGTACTTTTAAAGACATTCGTTAAAATGAATTTCAATTTGATTCAATAATTTAACTATTATCTTAAACATCTTAATTAATAACCTTATTTTTTAAACAATATAATTATTGTGATGTTATTTTAAACTCATGTTATACATGAATTATATTTCTAACCTTTATATTAAAATTAAAATAGTTATTTAAATCCATAGAGGTTCCATAATAATGTTAATAATTTATTATTATTATTATTATTATTATTTTATGCTGTTATACTTGTTTCATATTTGTTATCAGGGTTGGCAGGTTTTTGACGTATGACAATTTTTGACGGTTAAAACCATGGTTAAAACCGTCATGTCAAAAACCTCCTTGTCAAAAATGTCAAAAACCTATATTTATAATTTAATTGTCATATAGAAACTTAGTTTAATAAAATATAGTTTATAAAGATTTTTTGAAAAGTAAATACATTGATGTTCTTTGAAAAACACATTGTTACAACATTTTGATTAATGTAAAAAACAAAACTTTAGGCTTTTAAAATTTTATTATGAATTAGTTTTATGTTCATTCGAAATATGCGGTGATACTTTTATATATCACTACGAAATTTATTTGTAACTATGCTTAATATTGTATATGTTAAACATATTAATGTTTTTGGAGAAACATTATTATAACATTTTGATTAATATAAAAATAAAACTTTAGGCTTCTAAAAATTCATGATTTATAAATCATTGATAGATCATTTTGATTGATAAATAATTTTATTTGCAATACAACATTGTGTATTTTAATTATTTTAGTATTGTGCTTTTAGTATTATATATTTAACCAGTAAAATAAAGCATAGCCTAATATTTTGCATTTAAATATTTTATAGAAATATATATATATATATATATATATTTTTTAATGACTGTTGATATAGCAAGTTTTTAAGAAAAAAGCTATAATTCTGAATGTTAAACAAGCTTGAATTGTGTCTGAAATTCTTCTAATTACCTTGAAACAAGAGAAATAAGAACGCTCTCTGGACATGCGTAAATTGTAATAAATTTAATATTTACTCATACAGATTTAAAAAAATTTATTATTCTAAGCTGTAGGGCCTACTAGCGGCCAAGTGGTTCTACGCTCAAAGTTGGTAGACGTGAGATGCCGGCCTCGATCACAGGGCGTGCTCGTCGGCATAGCCATTAAAAGTTTTTCATGGTTTTCTCAGAAACCTGCATAAATACGGGCTAGGACCCTTTAGAAAGACCCACCACAGAGGGCACTACTCCTTAGGCCTAAGACCCTAGAGTAGTCAATCAGCCTTTCTCCCAAAACACCAAACATCAACAATCCAAGTTATAAGCAGGTACAAATATTTATACAATCAATAATAATCAAGCGATAAAAATTTATTAATAAATGTAGATTATAAATATAATTATTTTCAAATTTATATTGATTTCTGCCCACATATATTATAAAATGTACCTAATTTAATTGTTAAAAATTTTGTATATATATATATATATATTATAATATTTATATTAAATACCTTTTTAACTAATTTTTCTAATTATAATAACCCTTATATCTATCTACCCCTAAATATATACATAGATAGATAAACTTTTAATATTAAAATTATTTTAAAATAGATTCTTCCCCCCCCCCCCCCATTGAAAAACGAAACATTACCATTAAGTAATCTCAATCAATTCATTAGAAATATATAATTTTTTTTTTATTAATTAAATTGTTTATCTAATCGTTTTAGTTAATTTTTTAAAACTATATTTTTATTTATTTAATTTCATTTTTAATCATTCATAGAATTTTTCTTTTTAATTAAAAATATTTAAAAATTGGTTTTTCAATTAAAAGCTCAAATAGTTCTATTAAACAAATTAAGTATTAAAAATCTTCACATTTGATAAATAAAGTAGTTTTTAATAGTTTTTTTTTAATACTTAGAATATATATATATATATATATATATATATATATATATATATATATATACATACACACACACGAAGTATTTTGAGTACAGATTAAAAGCATCCATACACATTTATCAGCGCATATAACGATCAATAATCATGTTTCAAACACAAGCAAAAATTTAAAAGATCTTAGCAGCTTATCTATGACCAGAGAGGGGACATACCCAAATAAAAATGAGAAGGGTTGACTTTCAAAGTCCGAATATATCATTTTTCTTCCAGACAACTTCTAACAAAAACAGTTAATCCCTTCATAGATTAGGAGAGAGGAATTGGGCTCTCTGGGAGAGGAAAGAAGGGGAGGGCAAGCTAACAGGTGTTCCATTCGGAAAACGCACGATAATCCTCTATTTCGGAAATCGCACGGTCGCAAGTAGCACGACACCCTAAAAAATATAACACAAAAAGTTTCACTTTTGTGCACCCAAAATTGTCTGAGATAGTTAGTTTCAAAATTTAGGATTATTTCACATTTTCTCGGGCTTTATTAAAAAGTCAATGAAAAATTCTTTAATAAACCCAGGGAAAATGCAAACAAAGTCCAATTAGGATTTTTAAACCGATCTATTATTGAAGGCCTAAATATGTTAGAAAATCCAAACTTTAAATATCTTGTTCCATTTTGGGAGAATAGAAATGAAAC
Organism: Salticus scenicus; assembly: GCA_963930645.1. Taxonomy (NCBI): domain Eukaryota; kingdom Metazoa; phylum Arthropoda; class Arachnida; order Araneae; family Salticidae; genus Salticus; species Salticus scenicus. Next base: position 22,315,125 of record OZ005657.1, on the reverse strand, counting down.
TTTTTGTTAGGATGAGTGTCAGTTTTTCTAAATATGACTATAGGGATCTGGGACTATGTAAAAAGCTAGTTTTTGCAATTTTGAAAAAATAGATATTTTAAATTAAAACATGTTATACCAGAAATGCTCATATTCTTTAAAACATTTTGTAACTGAAACTATATATTTGCGACCAATAGTTGCGGAGATAAAGGTATCCTCGTCACAATGCTTTGCACCCTGTATTTAAAAAAAAAAAATTAATATATATATATATATATATATATATATATATATATATATATATAAATGAATTTTTAATCTTAGTTAAAGCCAAGCAACAGATATAAGATCCCTGAAACCACATAGGTCAGTGAGAAGGAAATTACAACAAATTTAAATAACCTGGGGTGACTGATTGTGATTTATTGAAACATTTATTTTTTATTTATTGATTTTTATTTTATTTAACTTCAGTCTAATCATAAATTTATTCCTATATAGTTAGTTACAATTTTAATAATTTTGCCGGTGCGTAAAGACCACATGAAACTCAAATCAAAAGATACAAACAAGCAACGAGGAAATAAAAAATTAAGACAGCACTTTAAAATTTTTTTTAGGAAAAGCTTAGAATGGTGGGAAAAAAAAAAAAAAAAAAAAAAAAACTCGTCAGGGGTGACCCTTTTCGTTGTTGAGCACCATTGTACAATTTCGTTCGTTAGCAGCTATAATAGCAAATTGCTAGCGGGCACCCTATCGTACAAGAAATTAATTGAAGTTAGAAATGAAGAATAAATTGGAATAAATTATTTACTTCAAGATATCAGAGAATCAAACAGAAAACAACCATGAAAAACAAACATTAATCATAGGATGACGCATTCGAAATCACAAGGATTAAAACAAGCAAAATAAATCAAGAGTTTAGTTGTACATAGCAGATGAAGAATAATGATACAACACAGCAACAGGGATATAAATTACTTTTTTCTTAAATTCAAATAATGTTTGAGAAATTTTAATATATTTAACTATTCCTTTAATTTCAACGTATATGCATGAAAAATTCCATATTTTATGACAGTAATTCCCAAAAAGTGTCATAACGTGTCTATATCCCTTAAAAAATTCCTTAAATTTTTGCATTTTTAAAAAATTTCTTTTTTCCCTTAATCTGAAAATAATGACGTTATAGTATTAATTACGAAACTTTGAATAAACACCATAAAATGCAAGAACTCGCAACTGCTACAAACAAAGCACGGCTTCTACAAACAAAGCGGCAACGCATTCAACAAACTCAACGTGCTTGTTTGCAGCTCTCGTGCCTACAATGTTCGCCTGATGAAGGGTTGTGTCTTCTTTTGACCCGAAACAGTTGGTGCTAGTTCTTGCATTTTATGGTGTGTATTCAAAGTTTTGTAATTAATACTACAACTTCATTATCTTCAGATTAGGGGAAAAAAAGAAATTTTTAAAAAATGCAAAAATTTAAGAAATTTTTTAAGGTATAAAGAGACGTTATGACACTTTTGGGGAAAATTGTCATAGAATATAGAATTTTTGATGCATATACGTTGACATTAAAGGAATAGTAAGTATGTTAAAATTTCTCAAACATTATTTGAATTGAAAAAAAAAAGTAATTCATATCCCTGTTCATGTGTTGTATCATTATTCGTCATCAGCTATGTAATTTTTACTTCTAAACGCTCGTACTGAGGTGATTTTTTATAATGACGTCATTTTTTTTTTTTTAACTACACTATTTTAGAACGTTTATAGTACGTTTTCTGGAACGTTCTGAAAATGTGTGTAACGTTTTGAAAACGTTCTAAAACCGTTTAGAACGTTCTGAGACCGTATATATAGAACGTTCTCAGAACGCTTCTATAACACCGATGGTGATAGTTACACGTTCATTGAACGTTCTCTGAACCGTATTATTGTACGTCTTCAAGATGGACAGATAGACATCTATAACACGTTCAAAGTGAACGTTCTTAGAACGTGTTTGCAGAACAATTTTTGAACGTTCAGAGAACGTTTCGGTGCTGCTTGGGTAGTTTATATTTAGTTTTTGACACTCGGGTAGAGTAATTTTAGTTTCTTTACAAAGATATTGGTTTGTGAACAAGTTTGTTTATTGACAGTTTAATTAAAGGAAGTTTGTATTCGTGTTACGAGTTGTGTGAACCGCCCTACACGTGGTGCTACAAGAGTGTTTTTTCTTTTCTATCGTCGAATAAGGACTGAACTTGTTTGTTGACTTTTGCGGAAAGGTCAGTTTGTTTAAAACTACTGAAGCTGGCGGTAAATCCAACGGCAAAAATTGCGAATAATGGAAATGTAAGTCAGCAAGGACTGCATATGGCTCAAAACATGGACACTTCACAAGGTATGGCTTTGAATCCTAATTCCTATGTTAATAATAATCTTCCTGACTGTTTACAAGCAGCAGTAAATGATGGAGTGGATGAAATTGCCATTTTAATTGCTGCTAAAGAGGGTTCGCTGCCTGCATCCAACCCCAAGAAACTGAAAGCTGAATTTTTAAAAATAGTCGGAAAAACGAATGTAATGGAAACGCTAAAAATGACCCGTCAGGGTAAAGCTCTAGTGATTACGAAGTCAGTGGAAGCGGCTCAAAAATTTTTGCAAACAAAAACACTTTTTGACATTGTTGTTGAGCCGTATATTATTAAAGAAACGATATCCACGAGGTTCCTCTTGCACAATATAGACATAACCATTTCATGCCAGGACATTGCGGATGAATTGGAATTGCAGGGAATAATCCCTCTTGAAATTAGACGGTTCATTAAAAAAAGTAACGACGGTCAAATACCTTTGACTACAGTGCTAGTCACAAAGTTGGGAACCCAGCTGCCTAGTCATGTCAAGGTATGGTACCAGAATCATAGAATCACTCTATTTTGGGACAACCCACGGCCATGCCGGAATTGTTACAAATTTAATCACAGTACACAGTCGTGTAAACAGTCGCCGGTCTGTGTAAAATGTAGCGAGAGTCACTCTGGAGTCTGTACCGCGACGTCATTGAGATGCGTAAATTGTAAAGGGGGGCACGAAGCTCTTGACAAAACTTGCCCGTTGTACTTACGTGAAGTCAAAATTCAAAAGTTCCGCAGCGCTAATCACTTGACTATAGCTGAGGCCAGAAGAAAGTTTTCTGAGACTGAGGGAGTCAAAACCCAAACTTATGCTAAAGTTGCAACTAGTACTCCACCATTGCCAGACCTTGTTATTATATACGTTGTTATATTTATATTGCTGAAAATATATTAGTAAAAGCTAGATGGAAATAGATACAACTTTATTCAGAGAACAGCATGGTGATTACAAGCTAGAAGATAGCAAAACATAACGGTTGATTCAGTTAAGGGCGGTTACAGTTAAAAAGAGAATATCGATTAAGATGAGGTATGAAATATCGATTAAGATGAATACATGGTACATAACATCTCCTTTTTTTTTTTTTTTTTAAACAGGAATAAAACAAATAATAGGATAGGATATGTTTCAGAAAAATTAAGTAATGCAATAAAATTAAAATTATGAAAAAGAATAAAAATTAAAAGTTCTTAAACTGAATATCTTATTGTTCATAGTCCTTTAAATGTGATGGTGGTTTAATTACTCTACCAGTACGAGTTGTTAGAGCAGTATTAGGAATAGTTGTAGGAGGAGTTGTTGCAACAGAGTAAGCAGCAGGTGAATTATTTTGTGCTGCTGGGGAAGTGGTTTTTTTATTATTAAAGGTTATAAACAAATCATCAGAAGTTGTTTTCCGCTTAACAAGCTGTGTAGTTTTGGGTGTAATTAATGTTTCAGATTTGAACTCTTTGATATGGACACGATTCCTGCGATAATCTCTACCATTCTCAGCTGTTATAATGTAAGATCTAGGTTGAGGTCCAACTCTAGATATTTTTCCTTTACACCACTTATCATTTAGGCGAAACAACACTTCTTGATTTTCTTGCAGTTGACTCAGCGGATGTGAATGAATATCATACTTATGTTGTCGTTGCTGTCTGAAATGTAGACGTTCTTGTACAGCACTACAATCATACTGAGGTACTAATTGTGATGGAAGTGTAGGAATCAAAGTACGGATTCGACGACCCATTAAAATTTCTGCCGGAGAAGGTAAACCATCCATGGGAGTATTTCTGTACTCCATTAACACAAGATGGACATCATTCTTGTGTTGCTTGTCCTGGGTTGCTTTGATGAGACTTGATTTGACGGTCTGAATGCTTCTCTCAACCTGTCCATTTGAGCGGGGATAACCAGGGCTGGAGGGGTTAAAAAAGATGTCCCAATCAGAACAGAAATCACTGAATTCTTTGGAATCAAATGGTGGTCCATTATCAGCAACTATTTCTTCAGGAATTCCGAAACGAGCAAAACAAGTCTTCAAAGCATTGATGACTGCAGGAGCAGTTGTATGATGTAGATGTTGGAGCTCAATATATTTGGAAAAATAATCTACTATCAAAAGATATGTCACTGAAGATAAATGGAAAAAGTCTATAGCAACCTTTTGCCATGGTCTCTCTGCTAGTTTTCTATCTAATAATGGTTCTTTGCAGTTTGACTTCTAATTTTGTTGGCAAATAGCACAAGATGAAACCATATTTTCAATTTCAGTGTTCATACCTGGCCAATAGAGAGACTGACGAGCAAGATTTTTACAAGAGATTATACCTCTGTGCCCAACATGAAGGCGCTGTAACACATCTTTTCGACATGGCTGAGGAATAACAAGTCTTTGCCCACGACAGATGAGACCATCCTTAACATAGAGTTCAGATTGACAATGCCAATATGGCTGTGCATGCAAAGTCACACTATGTTTATGTTGAGGCCAACCATTCTCAATGTAGTTTCTTACGCTCTGGAGTTCCATGTCACTTTCGGTGTGAGACACAATTTCTTCGAGTTTAGATTTTGATGCTTGTACCAGTAAAGAAACCATCTTTGGAACATTGTCAATGTCAGATGTTGAGACTGGAGGTACTGGTAATGGTGCTCTGGACAAAGCATCTGCAACAGCTAATTGCTTTCCAGGAACATGAGTTAATTTAAAACTGCATCTTTGCAGTCGTAGTAAAAGTCTTTGCAATCTGGGTGATATATTTTCAAATGGCTTGTTGACTAGGCCTAACAATGGCTTGTGGTCTGTTTCGATTTCAATATGTTGACCAAAAACATAATAATGAAAATGTTCACAAGCATGAACAATAGCAAGGAGTTCTTTTTCAATTTGAGAATACCTTGACTGAGTCTCGGAAAATGTAGCAGATGTATAGGCAACAGGTTGGTGGTTCTGAAGAAGCACTCCACCAAGACCGAAGGAACTTGCATCAACGGATAGCACTATTGGTTTGTTTTGGTCGAAAAATTGAAGAACAGATGCAGACTGTAGTAAATCTTTAACTTTCACAAAAGCTGCATGATGGTGAGAATCCCAAAGCCAGTTAGTATCTTTTTTAAGAAGGTTTCGCAGAACTGAAGTTTCTTGTGAGAATTTGGGGACGAATTTCATTAGGTTAGTTGCCATTCCCAAGAATCTCATCAGTTCTTGTTTATTTGTTGGTACAGGAAAATCTGCAATGGCTGATACTTTTTTATGATCTGGTGAAAGGCCTTTTGAAGATATAGTATGACCCAGATATTGCATCTCAGAAACACCAATTTTGGTTTTGTCTCTGTTTAGTTTTAAACCGTTCTTTCTGGCAATTTCAAGCACTTTTCTTAACTTTCTACAATGATCCTCTAAATTTTTACTGTATAGCATAATATCGTCAAAATAAGGGGAAATATCTGGACATTCTTCAAACAAGTTGTCCATTGCCATTTGATAGATTTCTGGTGCACAGCTTAAACCGAATGGCATAACCAGAAAACGATACCTGCCAAATGGAGTGATGAATGTACAAAGATCCGAACTTTCATCATCTAGTTGGATGTGATAGAAAGCATTTTTTGCATCAATAAGAGAAAAAATAGTGGAATCTTTCAGCTTTGATAACAATTGATCCTGAGATGGAATTTGGTAATGCTGACGCTTTATATATTTATTCAGGGGACGAGGATCTAGGCAAACTCTTAATGAGCCATATTTTTTAGGGACAACAACAATGGGATTAACCCAATCAGTGGGTTTTGTGACTTTTTCTATGATGCCATTTTTCTCCATTTTTAAAAGCTCATTTTTTAATTTATCTTCTAGAGATAGAGGTATTTTACGTAAAGCAGCAATAACAGGTGTTGCATTATCATTTAAGACAATTTTATGTTTACCAAGTAAACGACCTACACCTTCAAACACATCATTATATTCCTCAAGAATTTGCAATAATTTAGATGAATGGGAAATATTAGATAAATTAGAATGAACACTAGATGAAGAATTTACATTAACAAATGAATTAGAATTTACACATTTCTCACTTACTTGGACAGAGTTATCCATTCTTTTAATAAGATTAAGAGATGTGCACGCAGCTGCACTTAAAACAGGTTGCACATTTAGATCTATAACTATAAATTTTAAATTGTAAAATTGATCATTAACAACACAGTTGAGTATACTTTCACCCACTACTGGTAATGCATCACCACTATAAGTGCAAACCTTCAAGGATGTTGGTGTAAGAGCTGGAGAACCTTGTAAATTTCGGAAGGTAGCAAGTGGTATCACATTCACTTGTGCTCCTGTGTCTAATTTAAAAACTATGGGATGGTGATTGACAGTAATTGTTTGCAGCCAATCACTGTCTGTGAATGTTGATAAACTTCCAATATATGCAATGTCTGGATCTTCATTGCAATGAATAGCTGATATATGCCTCTTAGTTAACGATCTCTTTGGTTGTCTACAAACACTGGCAAAATGATTCAACATTTGACAATTATTACAGGTTTTCCCATAGGCTGGGCAGCTTCTAGGAGAATGATGGGAACCACATCTGGAACATGGGCGTTTATTACACTGAGAAGCAGAATTTTTATTTCTTTGATGTTTATTTGGATTATGACCTTGCTGGTTTTGAAGCTTTTTAGCCTTGTGACGGCTGACTGCATCAATTTGTGAGGACGATGACGGCTGGGACATGGCGAGAGAATGTATTCTAGACAATTCAGCAGATTTACACAATTCTAACGCTTTTTTCAGCGTAAGATCTGGTTCTCTCAAAAGGCGTTCGCGTAAGACGTCATCACGTAACCCTTGGATAATGCGATCTTTTACGTTGCGATCATAGGCATCTCCGAAATCACACTGATCGGCCTGCAACTTGATTTCTGTGACAAAAGAGTCAAAATTTTGTTCTTGTTTTTGAATTATATTATTAAACACAAATGTTGCTAGAGTGACGTTGCGATAGGGTTTATAATGTTCGTCGAACTTATCCAGTACTTCTTTGACAGTTCTTGTCTGACCGGTTGTAAGAGCTGGAAAGTCAAACGTGAGGTAATCTTTGTAGGAAGATTTACCGATGACACTAAGTAGCAAAGCAACTCTTGTTTCATTATCTTCTTTGTTATACTTAACGGCTGTTTCAAAGACTTCATATTTTTGTCGCCAATCAGTCCATGCCTCTGCTGGGTTGTCGCCAGGAACAAACTGTTCGATTTGTAAAAACTGATGGGCCATGCTGTCTCTATTTATAAGTTAACAATTTGCCGATAAGAAAAAAAATAAATACGTATTAACTAGTTGCGTTAAATACGATTAATACTTTTACTCTGACACCATATTATATACGTTGTTATATTTATATTGCTGAAAATATATTAGTAAAAGCTAGATGGAAATAGATACAACTTTATTCAGAGAACAGCATGGTGATTACAAGCTAGAAGATAGCAAAACATAACGGTTGATTCAGTTAAGGGCGGTTACAGTTAAAAAGAGAATATCGATTAAGATGAGGTATGAAATATCGATTAAGATGAATACATGGTACATAACACTTGTCACTAAGTCGGATCTAGAAGCTTCCTTGAAAGCTCTGACATCGTCTATGATAGAACTGGTGCAACAACTTATGGCTTCCCAACTTCAAACGTTTCAACAAATGCTGGGATCCCTAACCCAGACGCTAGCTTTATCCCTCCGACCGTCAGCTCACGGTGTTACCCCTTCATCTACAGAAACAGACAGTTCGGAATCTCAATCAAAGAGGTTACTAAAAAAGAAAAAACTAGAACTCGCCCTGCATTCACCTACTCTATATGCCACTCTGATGGATACTTCGGTTCCACCTACAGATAATAGCCAAATAAGAACTCCTCCTCCCAGCGAGATACCGTCATTTGGTCAAGCGCCTGGGTAAAAAAAAAAAATTAAAAAAAAAAAAACTTTTTGGCCGGCGGCCTCTTTTCTTTTCCGTTATTTTTGTTTTTCTAATGGGAGTCTCCTTAATCCACTGGAATATTCGCGGAGTCCGAGCAAACTCTGCTTGGCTCCACCATTCGTTCTTTTCTCGTTCAGATTTTATTTGCCTCCAGGAAACGTTCCTGAGCTCTTCACATGATTTTTCTCTTCCTGGGAAGGTTGTCTATCGGGCTGATAGGCACCTTCAACACGGTGGTGGTCTCATTACTGCCGTCATTGGCAAATTTTCCTCTCGTCTTCTGTCACTCCCTAGCTCTTCCCATGGCAACGAGGTCCTGGGTGTTGAAGTTAAGCTGTCATCTAGTTTCAGGCTTCAAATTCTTAACGTTTATTCTCTTCCCGGCAGGTTTGACTATGACTGGTTTAACCAGGTTCTTTACCTTTGCAATAGTTCTTTCGTAATAGTTGGTGATTTCAACAGTTATCATACGAGTTTTGGTGGCCGTCGGGATTCTCCTCAGGGCTCGAGGGTCATCGACTGGATCATCAACAACAATATCTGTCTTGTTAATACCTCCGTTCCTACCCATGTTTCTCTGGGGGATCTTCCACTTTAATTGATCTCTCTCTTGTTTCACCTGACCTGTTTTCGAATACCTGTGTCCAGGTCCCCTCTGATACGTTTGATAGTGACCACTGCCCAATCAAACTTACTTTCGATAGGCTGCCCGGCTCTCGTCCGTGTCATAGTGTTAGGTTAAGGTGTGACTGGGGGTCCGCTACCGCTAAGCTTAACAAGGAGTTACAGGAGTGTAACTCTCCGTCCTATGAAGACGTGGTGAACATTTGTCAAAGGTCGGTTGCTGTTAGTAGTCGAAGGATTAGGATCTTGGATCGTGTTGGCACTCCCTGGTGGGATAGCCGCTGCAGTTATCTTCTTGGGCAGAAACGCAAGTTCCTTCGCTTGGCAAGAAAGCACCTAAGCTCGGCTTACTGGATGCAACACAAGCAATTTGCTGCTCGTCTCAAGAAAGAAATCAAGGACGCTAAACGTATGTACTGGTCCGAGGTCTGTAAAAGGAGTGGGAAGTCTGGCGATATCTTCAAACTTCTCAAAGCTCTCCAAAACCGGAAGAACCCTCCCCAGGAGTCCTATAACTACATTAGCACCTCAAATGACAGTAGGTTGGCTGCTGCAAATACTTTTGCTCACACGTTTGTCCGCCCCCCTATTGACTGCTACATCCCGCTGGACTTCAGTGGCAACGTGAATAGCAACATTAGGAAGCCTTTTGCTCTCTCGGATCTTCAACACGCCTTGCACAATGTCTTCCCATCGCACCCCTGGAAATGATGGTATTTCCCTCCGACTTCTCAAGTGCCTCGACAATAGCAGTCTGCTCAGACTTCTCGATTGCTTTAATAATCTCTGGTTGGATGGTCGAGTTCCCAAGTCCTGGAAGGAAGCCATTGTCGTTCCTATCTTGAAGCCGGGCAAGAATTCCAGTTCCTCGTCTTCCTATCGCCCAATCTCCCTCACCTCTGTTCTCTCGAAGGTTTTTGAGCGGATGGTTCTTCGGCGGATGATTCCTTCGGTGCTCAAGAATGATGTTTTCCATGTGAACCACTACGGGTTTATTCCTTTTAGGGACTGTGCTCCTGCTTTGACGAAAATCCATGCAGATCTGGCGTCAGCTCGGCGGCAGAAGGGGTTTAGTGTCTTGGTCTCGGTGGATATTGCCTCTACTTACGACTCTGTATGGCCAGACGGCCTGGCTTTTAAGATGCTGTCAGCGGGCGTTGATGGCCATCTCACGAAATGGTGCCATTCCTTCATGCAACGTGCTATCCAGGTTAGGTGGTTGGGAACTTTGTCTGCCCCAGTCTCGTCTTTCGGGGGGGTCCCGCAAGGTGCTGTTCTGTCTCCTTTACTCTTCTCCTTCTATATGAGTGATATCTTTGAAGCAATTGGTTCTCGGGTTAATGCTGTTGTTTACGCGGATGATACTTTCCTTTACGCGTCTGGCCCCTGCCTCGAAGACATTATGCATGATATTCAGGATACCCTTCCTAATCTGGTCCGCTGGTGCAATTACTGGAAGTCGAGTCTCAGCCCTCATAAAAGTGCTGCGATTGTTTTCTCCAGGAGGAAAATCTCGCCTGATTCTAACCTTCGGTTGCAGGGGGAAGATATTCCCTGGGTGGTCTCCCTACGTATCCTTGGTCTGTTGTTCGATCGGGGTTTAACGTGGGGCAATCACGTCTCTCGTCTCCGTGAGAAGACTTTGAAGAAACTTAACGTTCTGAAGAGCATTAGTCATACTTCTCGTGGTGTTGGCACCAAAAACCTTTTCAGAATAGCGTATGCTACTGTTGTCAGTTCCCTGTATTTTGGTAGTAATGTCTATTCGTTTGCTTGTCCCTCCACTAGGAAGAGGTTAGAGCCCCTTTTGAATGCTGTGCTTAGGGTGGCTACGGGCCTCCCTCGGTGGACACCTATCCCCGTTCTTCGCCGGGAAGCCAACTCGCTTACTGTGGCTAGCCTTCAAGACCTCCATAGAGAACGCTTTTTCATCCGCCACTTTGCTTTAGGTACGAGTTCGCGCATTCACTCCTTGGTGGATCCCTCGAATTTTGACTCTGGCTCTCCTGGTTCCCTCGTAAGGGTTATTCTTAGTCATCTTGGTCTGAGGTGTCAGGATTTGTTGTTTTGGATTCAGCCCCCCTTTCCTTTGTGTGACAACATTTCTCTCCTAATCGATACTTTAGACTTCCAGAGCAGGTCTCTCCATCCGGAGCTTGTTCACCAGACGTTCACGGAATATGCTTCTCTACATGGCGAGTGGCATCAAATGGCTACTGATGCCTCCAAAACTAGCTCTTGCACTGGCATCGCTGTTTGGGACATGTCTTTGCGCTGTGGACATTCAAAGCAAGTAAACAATATCAATTCTATCTTTACTGCTGAAACTCTTGCGATTGGTCTGGCCTTGGACCATGCCCCTCTTAAGGCAAGCTTATCATCTTCTCCGACAGCAAGTCTGTGATCACCAGCCTCCAGGCTATCAACTATCGCTCGTCAGTGGTGATTACCTGGGTTTACTGCAAGCTGGTCATGGTAGCCAGCCGTCTGGACAAGGTTCAGGTGGTTTGGGTGCCCGGTCATATGGGTATCCATGGGAATGAAATGGCCGACATGCTTGCTCGGTCCACCGTTTCTGCACAATCCTCGTTCAGCAAGGTGTCCCCAGAGGACATCTGTCGATACCTTCACACCATTCATAAAAGGGATGATGTTCAAGAGTGGCTCTTAAGGAAATACAGTGTGGATTTCCCCCACCTCACCAAAAGAAGCTGGGAGCATCGTAAACTTTGTCTGCCCAGGAGAAGTGAAGTCCTCCTCAGCCGCCTGCGGACTCGAACCCTCCCCACCCGGGCTCTCCTCTACAAGCTTCATATGAGTGACTCTCCTCTCTGCTCAACCTGTCAGGTTCCAGAAACATGCGACCATTACCTCCTAGCATGTCGCCGCTACGCCTCAGCTCGGCATGATTTGTATAGCAATCTCAATCTCCTTCGTTCTTCGCCTTCCTTCAGCGATTTATGCGATCTAGCCGTCTCCGGAGTTACTCAAGCTCGTCATTTGGTGTCTTTTATTCTCAAGTCTGACAGATTCTGACTTTGGCTTCGTCGTCTTATCCACATGTTCTTTACTGACGATGCAACCAGTTATTTCTTTCCTCATAATTGATATCTTCATCGAACTTGTTTAGGATTAATAGGGGTGTAAAGCCTTGCAGCTATAAACCCCATGCTCTGAGGGTCTCTCCATTCAAAACAACAACAACTACGAATTTGATTGGATCCAAACGCGGGTGCCGGCTGTGTAACATTATCGCTAAGTGTTTCAAGTTTATATTTAGTGTTTGAAACTCGGGTAGAGTAATTTTAGTTTCTTTACAAAGATATTGTTTTCTGAACAAGTTTGTTTATTGACAGTTTAATTAAAGGAAGTTTGCATTCGTGTTACGAATTGTGTGAACCGCCCTACACGTGGTGCTACAAGAGTGTTTTTTTCTTTTTTATCGTCGAATAAGGACTGAACTTGTTTGTTGACCTTTGCGGAAAGGTCAGTTTGTTTAAAACTACCGAAGCTGGCGGTAAATCCAACGGCAAAAATTGTGAATAATGGAAATGTAAGTCAGCAAGGACTGGATATGGCTCAAAACATGGACACTTCACAAGGTATGGCTTTGAATCCTAATTTCTATGTTAATAATAATCTTCCTGACTGTTTACAAGCAGCAGTAAATGATGAAGTGGATGAAATTGCCATTTTAATCGCTGCTAAAGAGGGTTCGCTGCCTGCATCCAACCCCAAGAAACTGAAAGCTGAATTTTTAAAAATAGTCGGGAAAACAAATGTCATAGAAACGCTAAAAATGACCCGTCAGGGTAAAGCTCTAGTGATCACGAAGTCAGTGGAAGCGGCTCAAAAATGTTTGCAAACAAAAACACTTTTTGACATTGTTGTTGAGCCGTATATTATTAAAGAAACGATATCCACGAGGTTCCTCTTGCACAATATAGACATAACCATTTCATGCCAGGACATTGCGGAGGAATTGGAATTGCAGGGAATAATCCCTCTTGAAATTAGACTGTTCATTAAAAAAAGTAACGACGGTCAAATACCTTTGACTACAGTGCTAGTCACAAAGTTGGGAACCCAGCTGCCCAGTCATGTCAAGTTATGGTACCAGAATCATAGAATCACTCTATTTTGGGACAACCCGCTGCCATGCCGGAATTGTTACAAATTTAATCACAGTACACAGTCGTGTAAACAGTCGCCGGTATGTGTAAAATGTAGCGAGAGTCACTCTGGAGTCTGTACCGCGTCGTCATTGAGATGCGTAAATTGTAAAGGGGGGCACGAAGCTCTTGACAAAACTTGCCCGTTGTACTTACGTGAAGTCAAGATTCAAAAGTTCCGCAGCGCTAATCACTTGACTATAGCTGAGGCCAGAAGAAAGTTTACTGAGACTGAGGGAGTCAAAACCCAATCTTATACTAAAGTTGCAACTAGTAGTCCTCCATTGCCAGACCTTATCACTAAGTCGGATCTAGAAGCTTCCTTGAAAGCTCTGACATCGTCTATGATAGAACTGGTGCAACAACTTATGGCGTCCCAACTTCAAATGTTTCAACAAATGCTGGGATCCCTAACCCAGACCCTAGCTCTATCCCTCCGTCCGTCGGCTCACGGTGCTACCCCTTCATCGACAGAAACAGACAGTTCGGAATCTCAAGCAAAAAGGTTACTAAAAAAGAAAATACTAGAACTCGCCCTGCATTCACTTACTCTAAATGCCACTCTGATGGATACTTCGGTTCCGCCTACAGATAATAGCCAAATAAGAACTCCTCCTCCCAGCGAGATACCGTCATTTGGTCAAGCGCCGGGGTAAAAAAAAAAAAAATAAAAAATAAAAAACTTTTTGGCCGGCGGCCTCTTTTCTTTTCCGTTGTTTTTGTTTTTCTAATGGGAGTCTCCTTAATTCACTGGAATACTCGTGGAGTCCGAGCAAACTCTGCTTGGCTCCACCATTCGTTCTTTTCTCGCTCAGATTTTATTTGCCTCCAGGAAACGTTCCTGAGCTCTTCACATGATTTTTCTCTTCCTGGGAAGGTTGTCTATCGGGCTGATAGGCACCTTCAACACGGTGGTGGTCTCATTACTGCCGTCAATCGCAAATTTTCCTCGCGTCTTCTTTCACTTCCTAGCTCTTCCCATGGCAACGAGGTCCTGGGTGTTGAAGTTAAGCTGTCATCTAGTTTCAGGCTTCAAATTCTTAACGTTTATTCTCCTCCCGGCAGGTTTGACTATGACTGGTTTAACCAGGTTCTTTACCTTTGCAATAGTTCTTTCGTAATAGTTGGTGATTTCAACAGTTATCATACGAGTTTTGGTGGCCGTCGGGATTCTCCTCAGGGCTCGAGGGTCATCGACTGGATCATAAACAACAATATCTGTCTTGTTAATACCTCCGTTCCTACCCATGTTTCTCCTGGGGGGTCTTCCACTTTAATTGATCTCTCTCTTGTTTCACCTGACCTGTTTTCGAATACCTGTGTCCAGGTCCACTCTGATACTTTTGATAGTGACCACTGCCCAATCAAACTTACTTTCGATAGGCTGCCCGGCTCTCGTCCGTGTCATAGTGTTAGGTTAAGGTGTGACTGGGGGTCCGCTACTGTTAAGCTTAACAAGGAGTTACAGGAGCAGTGGCGGATCCAGAACTTGACTTTTGGGGGGGGCTAAGATTTTTCAAAGTGTTATTCTAGACCAATAAAAAATTTACAAGTGCAATATTCAATTGTGAATGTCAGTGTTTTGGGGGGGGGCTTCAGCCCCCTAGCCCCCCCCCTTAAATCCGCCACTGTAACAGGAGTGTAACTCTCCATCCTATGACGACGTGGTGAACATTTGTCAAAGGTCGGTTGCTGTTAGTAGTCGAAGGATTAGGATCTTGGACCGTGTTGGCACTCCCTGGTAGAGTTGCAAGGCCTTCAAAATGCCCGGTTTTTTCCCGGAAAAAAACCGTTTTTTTCCCTGGGAATTTAAAGCAAAATTGGGAATTTTCAAAATTTCCAAAAACTGGGAATTTTGAAGTAATGAAAAAATTAATAATTAACCCTAATATATGAAAATATTTATAAAAAATAATATTACAGATAATAAATTAATATTGCATTTTTTTTGTTTCTTTGAAACTGTATCAATGCTATAATTTTTGGTACTGATTAAAAAATATTTGTTGTGAATTAGGGTAGAATAAAATAGCTCATGCATGATATTTTATCTGGAATAATACAATAAAATAAAATGAATTTGAAACTTCTGAAATATTGCAATCGTTTTATTTGTAAAGAGGTGGTATTAAAAGAATACTTATAGCTATTTTTTGACAACTAGTCAACCAAAAACGTGAGATGCTATGATTGCAAAAGTTTTCCTTTGTTGGCCATATCAAAATACATCATTCTGCTTTACTCATTCCAAGATTATCTCATAAAAATGTCTAAAGCAGTTTTCAAAGTATGTTTATTTATTCAAACATCTTCATATCGAATTTACTATTAAAAGAAAAAAAAAAATACTTTGAGTTATTCTTTAGATTTACAATTCCGATTTTCAAAATATTCAGAAAAATACACCCTTCTTTTTCAAGAAATTTAGCTACCGTGATAACGATTAAATATTTTCGCATTTTTAATAAGCAAATAATAAATGAATTTTTTATGCAAAACTAAAAATGACGGATTTTAATAAATTTAATTTCTAGAACGAAAAAAAAAAAAAAACTTATGTTTCTGAACAGTTGAAAAAACTGTAACACATCTGTAAAATAACACTTTTATAAGAGAAATGTTTTCAGATATGTAAATTTTGGCCTCTTTTTGTATGAAAACTGATGTTTTGGTTTTAATTCTCATATAATAAATATAAAATGACTCAATGATACAACCTTATTAGCTTATCAACATCTAAAAGCCTTTAAAGTGTGATTTATGTTATATAAACAATATATTGTTTGCTTAAGATTTCTCGAATTAGTTTTTTCCCCGTAAATTTCCCAAAGTTCCCAAAATTTCCAGTTTATTCCCCAAAATTCCCAGGTTTTTTCCCTTGCTTCAAAATTCCCGGTTTTTTTTCATCTCTACTCCCTGGTGGGATAGCCGCTGCAGTTATCTTCTTGGGCAGAAACGCAAGTTCCTTCGCTTGGCAAGAAAGCACCTAAGCTCGGCTTACTGGATGCAACTAGAGATGTAAAAAACCCGGGATTTTTGATTCAGGGGAATAAACATGGGAACTTTCGGGTTTAAACCGGGAATTTTGGGAACATTGGAAACTTTGATGGGAAGAAACTAATACTGAATGTTTAGATTTAATTTTATTCTTTTAAGTGCACAAACAACTTATTTCAGTTTCATTTTTATTCTACTTGCTTAAATGAAAGTGATATCGAAAATTATGTGACTATTTTACAAAAAATAATAAAAATAAAACATTTACGTTTTTAACAATAATAAATTATGAAGTTTTGTCTGTCTGTTTAAATAACTTTTAGAACTTTTTCTTTTACTTTTTTTTTTTTTTTTAAATTAATGAATACCATAAAAAAATATGTTATAAAAATTAATACAATGAAATTAAATTATGATAAAAATACTTTAAAAGTTATGAAATTTTGTTTTATTGATTGAACAAAATTTCACATAAATTGATGAAATTTTGTTATAATCAGTTAAAGAGCACGAGGAACAAAATCGAACATCAGTTCTTCGGTTATTAAAAATTCCAGCAATAATTTTTGAATGCATTGGATAATTAAAAATTTGGCTGTTATTTATTTATTTATTTATTTTTTACACATTAATATTGTTGAAATTTTAATTGAAATAATATTTTTCAGTGTAATATTATTGATCATTTTAGTGAACGCAGGTTATTTCGGAACATTTTTGTTTTATTTAGGAAATAAAATATTAAATATTTACATTCATAGATATACAACTAAAACATGAACTTCGACTGCCTTAAAAAAGAAGTGTTACTTTGAACTCAGTGTGTATACAGTCAGAACTAAGATGTAAATACATAGCAATAACAAAAAATAAGTCTGTTAATTAATGAAATTTTATACTAGTAATTTTTAATTTTGTAGACGTTAAAAGCACTATTTTAAAATCGAAAGATCATAAAAACCAACTAAATGTAAGATAACATTTTGGAATGCCGTAGAACATCTCTAATATTGATAAAAACAAAACAAAACAAAAAATTGCTAAATTCACAACTTTTGAAAACTTTCAAAATTCCCTTGTTTTGGAAACTTTCAAAATTGCCTTCCCAAAAAACCGGGTTTTTTCCCCGCTCACATCTCTAGATGCAACACAAGCAATTTGCTGCTCGTCTCAAGAAAGAAATCAAGGACAGGACGCTAAACGTATGTACTGGTCCGAGGTCTGTAAAAGGAGTGGGAAGTCTGGCGATATCTTCAAACTTCTCAAAGCTCTCCAAAGCCGGAAGAACCCTCCTCAGGAGTCCTATAACTACATTAGCACCTCAAATGACAGTAGGTTGGCTGCTGCTAATACTTTTGCTCACACGTTTGTCCGCCCCCCTATCGACTGCTACATCCCGCTGGACTTCAGCGCCAACGTGAATAGCAACATTAGGAAGCCTTTTGCTCTCTCGGATCTTCAACACGCCTTGCACAAGTCTTCCCATCGCACCCCTGGAAATGATGGTATTTCCCTCCGACTTCTAAAGTGCCTCGAAGATAGCAGTCTGCTCAGACTTCTCGATTGCTTTAATAATCTCTGGTTGGATGGTCGACTTCCCAAGTCCTGGAAGGAAGCCATTGTCGTTTCTATCTTGAAGCCGGGCAAGAATTCTAGTTCCTCGTCTTCCTATCGCCGAATCTTCCTCACCTCTGTTCTCTCGAAGGTTTTTGAGTGGATGGTTCTTCGGCGGATGATTCCTTGGGTGCTCAAGAATGATGTCTTCCATGCGAACCACTACGGGTTTATTCCTTTTAGGGACTGTGCTCCTGCTTTGACGAAAATCTATGCAGATCTGGCGTCAGCTCGGCGGCAGAAGTGGTTTAGTGTCTTGGTCTCGGTGGATATTGCCTCTGCTTACGACTCTATATGGCCGGACGGCCTGGCTTTTAAGATGCTGTCAGCATTCCTTCATGCAACGTGCTATCCAGGTTAGGTGGTTGGGAACTTTGTCTGCCCCAGTCTCGTCGTTCGTGGGGGTCCCGCAAGGGGCTGTTCTGTCTCCTTTACTCTTCTCCTTCTATATGAGTGATATCTTTGAAGCAATTGGTTCTCGGGTTAATGCTGTTGTTTACGCGGATGATACTTTCCTTTACGCGACTGGCCCCTGCCTCGAAGACATTATGCATGATATTCAGGATACCCTTCATAATCTGGTTCGCTGGTGCAATTACTGGAAGTTGAGTCTCAGCCCTCATAAAAGTGCTGCGATTGTTTTCTCCAGGAGGAAAATCTCGCCTGATTCTAACCTTCGGCTGCAGGGGGAAGATATTCCCTGGGTGGTCTCCCTACGTATCCTTGGTCTGTTGTTCGATCGGGGTTTAACGTGGGGCAATCACGTCTCTCGTCTCCGTGAGAAAACTTTGAAGAAACTTAAACGTTCTGAAGAGCATTAGTCATACGTCTCGGGGCGTTGGCACCAAAAACCTTCTCAGAATCACGTATGCTACTGTTGTCAGTTCCCTGTATTTTGGTAGTAATGTCTATTCGTTTGCTTGTCCCTCCACTAGGAAGAGGTTAGAGCCCCTTTTGAATGCTGTGCTTAGGGTGGCTACGGGCCTCCCTCGGTGGACACCTATCCCCGTTCTTCGCCGGGAAGCCAACTCGCTTACTGTGGCTAGCCTTCAAGACCTCCATAGGGAACGCTTTTTCATCCGCCACTATGCTTTAGGTACGAGTTCGCCCATTCACTCCTTGGTGGATCCCTCGAATTTTGACTCTGGCTCTCCTGGTTCCCTCGTAAGGGTTACTCTTAGTCAGCTTGGTCTGAGGTGTCAGGATTTGTTGTTTTGGATTCAGCCCCCCTTTCCTTTGTGTGACAACATCTCTCTCCTAATCGATACTTTAGACTTCCAGAGCAGGTCTCTCCATCCGGAGCTTGTTCACCAGACGTTCACGGAATATGCTTCTCTACATGGCGAGTGGCATCAAATGGCTACTGATGCCTCCAAAACTAGCTCTTGCACTGGCATCGCTGTTTGGGACATGTCTTTGCGCTGTGGACATTCAAAGCAAGTAAACAATATCAATTCTATCTTTACTGCTGAAACTCTTGCGATTGGTCTGGCCTTGGACCATGCCCCTCTTAAGGGCAAGCTTATCATCTTCTCCGACAGCAAGTCTGTGATCACCAGCCTCCAGGCTATCAACTATCGCTCGCCAGTGGTGATTACCTGGGTTTACTGCAAGCTGGTCATGGTAGCCAGCCGTCTGGACAAGGTTCAGGTGGTTTGGGTGCCCGGTCATATGGATATCCATGGGAATGAAATGGCCGACATGCTTGTTCGGTCCACCGTTTCTGCACAATCCTCGTTCAGCAAGGCGTCCCCAGAGGACATCTGTCGATACCTTCACACTATTCATAAAAGGGATGATGTTCAAGAGTGGCTCTTAGGGAATTACAGTGTGGATTTCCCCCACCTCACCAAAAGAAGCTGGGAGCATCGTAAACTTTGTCTGCCCAGGAGAAGTGAAGTCCTCCTCAGCCGCCTGCGGACTCGAACCCTCCCCACCCGGGCTCTCCTCTACAAGCTTCATATAAACCAGAAATATTTTTTTCATTTTAAAGCATTTTGTATTATTTACGCCAAGCAATGTTAAATATTTAAGATTTCATACCATACTGCTATTTCAGCATTACAGTTTGTTATATTAATTTGGACTCATGAACACGAATGTGTTTGAAAAAAATTATTTTCAAACATAATAAAAATTAGTTTTATTTCTTAGAAAATAGCTGTAAATGTTATGATTTTGTAAACTTAAAAGTAGTAGAAAAAGTGAAGGAAAGAAAACTGCACATATGTTTTCGTTGGCAACTTTATTATTGTTTACAAACTTGACTGTCAAAAGCAATTTATTTTAAGAAGCAAGTGCTAAATATTAAGAAAATAAAAACTTTGAAAATATACATAAAATAAAAGCATTTTTTTTTTCATTTTAAGGCATTTTGTATTATTTAAACCAAGCAACGTTAAATATTTAATGATTTCATACTGCTATTTCAGAATTACAGTTTGTAATTTTAATTTGTACTTGAATATGAATATGTTTGACAAAGCATAAAAAAAAATAATTACTTTCTCTTACCCATAATAAGGTAGAGAAAGTATTGTTTTTTGGTCAAATTTTCGAACGCGAGATTTTGTTATATTTACACGTTTTGAGGCCCCCTGAATACGAAAATCATGTATTTAGCAAATGGTCTGTGTGTCTGTCTGTTATCAGCATATCTCAAAAACAAATTATGGCAGAAAGTTCAAACTTGGTATTCTAAATGTGTATCATATAGGGATGCTACAGTAAGCGTTTTGTTAAGATCAAGCAAATGGTTTGTGTACAGGGACAATCAAGAGAATTCTAATACATTACGTCTATGGGGGGAATTGCAGGTAAGTAGAGTTTAACGTCTATAGACTGCACTAAACCAAATGAAACGAACATATATTTTTTGTAATAGAGATAGTTAACTGGGAAAAAATTTTTGTGTATGTAGGAGCCTCGCCTCCCCCCTGGGGGGGGGAAGTCCCCCCTCGAGGGGAGTAAATTTTCATGATGGGTATCATTCAAAAGAGCTTGCGAATACCTTTAAAACGAATGGTTGAACTATAAATCTGTGATACTTTAAAACAAAGTTATAGATTTTTTTTTAATTTTAACAAAAAAAAAAAAAAAAAAAAAAAAAAAAACTTAAGAAAAAAAAAAAAATCGTTTTTTTTTTTTTTAATATTGAGAGTAAAATGAACTTTTTTTGGATATTTAGTGTTACACTACCTCTCTAATATGGAAATCGTCTGCATTATCATAAAAAATAATTTTTTTAAATAATAATTTTAATAAATTATTTTTTAAAAACAGAATTATTTTTTAATAACCGAATTAAATTCTATATAAATGTAGGTGCATTAATGAAACGGGGGGTTGAGGGGGGCGGTAGCCCCCCTCACACAGAACTAATTATCGTATAAAACTCTTCTGAAGCCTAATTTGAATTGTTTAGCATAGGTTTACATGACAGTTCTCGTTATCTTACCTCTTAATCTGCAACATGTATTTATAGTATTAAATTTCAGGGTATGAGAAAGTCGTGTGAGTGACACACCAGATTATTTTTATTTTTTAGAAGAATAGCTGTGAATGTTTTGAGAATAATTTTGTGAATTTAAAAACAATAGAAAGTGAAGAAAAAGAAAACTTCCCATACTAACCTGCTACTAACTACTCGCGAAATAGAAAAACAATTTTCGATCAAAGATGCCATTCATGTAGACTTAACACATGTAGTTCCCCTCTGTTGACACTAGTAGTGTTACTATATTTCTGGTTCGCGTTTTAGCTTCACTGTCCTATCTATATGATAATCTGTGCTTATAGATATAGTAATAAGACATAGATTGATCAGCGAGGGCGAAAAAGTGATGCCTTTTTTACTCAGGGAAAGACGGCCATTTTAGTCTATTGTGGATGTCTTTCCCCGAGTGAATATACACGGGAATACACACAGATAATTTAGCAAATGAAATTTATGAATAATTTATGTACTAAAGATGAATGAAAAAACTCCAGATACTCACTTTTCTTTCTCTCTTTTCTTCTTCTTTTTTTTTTTTTTTTTTTGCATGGAATAACGACATTTAAAGAAATTTATCGTTTCCATCTACTATTTCTGTCTGGTTAGAAGTTTTTTTGGTCAAAAAAACTATTGGAATTATCCTCATCTTTTGAGATATTCGAGTTAACCCTTTAACTGCCAATCGCAACATGTAGTAGAAATTGAGTTTGCTTAGAAATGGATATAACGATTTTGATTAAAGTTTGGAGTAGTTAAGTGTCTTTTTTTTTTTTACAGAACTAAAACGTTTGGACATATCCTCATCTTCAGGAAAATTTGCTTTAACCCTTTAACTGACAATCGCAACATATAATAGAAATTGGTTTTACTCGAAAGTGGATAAAACGATTTTTATAAAAGTTTGAGGTTAAGTGTTCTTTAGAGAGCTAAAACGATTGGACATATCCTTATCTTCAGTAAAATTCACGTTAACCCATTAACGGCCAGTCGCAACATATAATAGAAATTATGTTTACTTGGAAATGGTTATAACGAATTTTATAAAAGTTTAGGATTAAATGTTTTTTATAGAGCTAAAACGAATGAACATATCGTCATCATCAGGAAAAGTCGCGTTAACCCTTTAACAGCCAGTCGCAATTTATAGCATAAAATGGGTTTACTCGGAAGTGAACGTGACGATTTTGATTAAATTTTGCGGCGCAATAAAATTTAAAACATTTAAATTATACTGTCACCGGAATTCATGAACTAAATTAAACTAAATGGAAGGTTTAAAAAACCGGCCTTTTCTGATACGTTATAAACGTGAATTTTTGCTAAAAAATTTCCGGGATGAATTTTTGCAACTGGATCTTAAATTTTGCGTCCTAGCAGCGAGGACAGCGCGCGTTAAGGGGTTAAGTGTTTTTTTTTATTGTTATTTTTTTTTTTTTTTAGAGAGCTAAAACAAAACAATTGCACATATTCTCATCTTTAGGAAATTTTGCTTTAACCCTTTAACTTGCCAATCGGACCATATAATTGAAATTAGGTTTACTCCGAAATAAATGTAATGATTTTGATTAAATTTTGGGGTTAAGTGTTTCTTTAGCGATCTAAAACGATTGGACATATCTTCAGCTTCAGGAAAATTTGCGTTAATCCTTTAACGGCCAGTCACAACATATAGCAGAAATTGGGCATACTCGGAAATGGATGTAACCAATTTTATTAGAGTTTAGGGTTAAGTGTTTTTTAGGGATCTAAAACGATGGGAAAAATCCTCATCTTCAGGAAAATTCGTGGTTGCTGTTAAACCTTTTGCACCATATGGCAGGAATTGGGTTTACTCGGAAACTGATAAAATGATTTTAATGAAAATTTAGAGTTAGATTTTTTGAAGAGAAAAATTGATTAGACATATCTTCATCTTCAAGAAAATTTGTGTTCGCTGTTAAACCTTTATCGGTTAGTTGCAGCATGGGGCAGATAGTGGGTTTATTTTTAAATGGATATAATGATTTTGTTGAAAGTTTAAAATTAAATATATATATACAGAGATGTAATGAGTTACTACTAACGAAAAATAATCTCATATCACAATACAGAAAAAGTAAAACTTATCCTATTAAATTGCAGATAATTACACTGCTCTGAAAAAAAAAAAAAAATCTGTATCTAATACCATTCTTGCAGATTCTTATGTAAAATGACTTTCTGAATCCGAATCTGGACCCCATTTTTCCCCATCACCCACCGTTTTCTTGTTACGACCCCTCCTCCATTTTAATCATTGTTTGATAATTTTATACTCATCAGTTTGATTTGGAGAGGAACGATGATTATTTTAACCTTTAAATGTCTTCTGCTCTGAGGAGCTACAGAGGTAGAAAGTTCTAAAACACACGAACATTTGTAGTAAGGAGGATATTTGAGGGGGTTTGTGCACAGAAAAAAAAAAACAAAAAACGTTAACACTGTTAACGTGAATTACTTTTAACATGAACTGTTACCACAATCCCCCTCAAAATGAAGATTACTTTAGTTATATGACGATCAGTTACTGATAGCATGAACTACTGATAACATGAACAGATTTTTGATCCCCCTTGAGATTCACGTTAACGAGGTTCGACTGTATATATTTTCATGTCTGCACAAAAATAATTTTTTTCAGCATTTATTATTATACTACTTTAAGAAAAAAATCGTCTGCATTCATCATGGAAAATATCTTTAATAAATTATAACTTAATAAATAATTTGTATTGAATAAATTTGTATAGGATTAAATAGAGAAGAAAGTCTTGTGGTAATACTAGTTATAATATATTAAAACAAGCGGGTTTTACCTCTGCCACTGCTAACTACATTTAAAAGAATTTTGAAAATTCGATATTACTTACTAATATAAAAACTTAAAAAATATTAAAATTTTAAAAAAAGTATTCCATTAAAAATCAAAACAGTATTTAAACCATTATAATAACAAAGCAGCTGATTATAAAAAAATCATATTTTTCATAAATTAGTTAAATTTAACTTACTTATGAAAACTTATTCCACTTCCATTATTGTTTCCGAGTGTCCTCTCTCATGGCTGATGCAAAAAAAACTTTATCGGCATGAAAAATTTTTGTACGTTAACATGGGGATGATAGATCTATATCACGGATTAAGAGTTTAGATCACGGAGGTTTAGATAGTCAGAGATTTTTTGGTCTTAATCCGTGATCTATATATATTACTATATCTATGCCCCTTTGATTATCCCCCACATTCAGATGCCCGCTGTTAAGGATCCTTAACTAAAGATCTTTAACTCAAAGTTAAAGATTTTTCCTTAAAATGCAATTCAGACCGGTCGAGAATAAAGTTCCTTAACGGCTACGTCACGATTTTGGGCTATCTCGGCTTTCTTTACTTCCGATTTTATCTTCGGCAATCTTCGGGCTCTAATATCGATTATACGACTGATAAGCCAATCAGAATACAGAATCGCATCATACACATATCGAATAATACGAATAAATCTCGAATTTGAATAAGTTTATTGTTATTGTTTACAATTTACCAAATTTACAGATCGTAAATTTAGATTTCAGAAGAAAAATTTTAATATTTTTTCTGTTGATACATTTTGTTACAAACATCTATTTATCTGAAATTATAGATAATTTATAATATATTCAGATTACCTTGATTTTAAAACAACTTCGTTAAATAATACTTTAATAAATTATTTTATATATGTTTTGTTTTAATTATAAATGTAGGATATTTTGGGGATAAAATATGCATTTGCATATTATTGAAAATTTATTGGAGAAAAGACTCTAAAAATATACTTAGTAGCGAGAACTGATGTATGATAGTTTATTATGCAAATTGTTTATATGCGTCTGCGTTTTTCTTCTTAAAACAAAAAAATGTTTTTAAAACATGGTTTTATCTTTTCCAACAAACAAAACAAACCCGTACCCAAAACAATTCAAAGGGGAAGAGATATATATATATTTGTTTTTATATCATTTAATAGTTTAAACTTATTATCTTTCCAATGATGTATCACACATGTTTATGTATATAAAATGAATGTTAATTTTTTTTTTTTTTTTTTCTAAGTACACTTCATAACTTACTATTGTCAATTAAATCATTAAATGAGTTTTTATCAAACACAGGATTTTTCAGCTTCATGTTCCTATTTTTTAAATATCTATGAAACTTTAGAACAGATTTTTACTGACACTTATATTAGGTTATATTGTATCTTAACCAGGGGTTTGATGATTTCTTAAGAATTATTTATTTTAGGCAGTGAAATTTTACCAAAAATGTTAATTCAAAAGTGATTTTCAATAAGTAATTATTAATAATTTTTTAGTTTCACAAGAAAAAGAATGGTCTATTATTAAAGTATCTAAAACATGCTATTCTGACTGCCATAAAAAATTTATGACTATTTTTCACTACTTTTTAGAGAAAGGTATATAAAGTTAATGAATTTAACATGGTGTGGGATAGGACTTTTCCGGTTTGCTTAAAGGACAAATTCAACACAAAAGACAATTTTAAAAAATAGTTTTCTTCAAAAATCAGGAAATTCCATAGATATTAACAAAAATATTTTAAGCATTGGATATAAATACCACACAAATACCTGTTATTAAACATTTTAAAAGCTCTGGAAAAAATCTAGTTCATTGTTGTTTTGTTCATATTTTCAAAAACTCGCCACAATGGCAAAATTCTGTGTTATATCTGGAGTCTCTTTTACTGCATATATAAGATATTATCCTTTTTTGGCAAACCAAAAAAATTAACTAAATATGTTGAAAACAAACAAAATCATCAATAATGTCTTTTTGGTTTCATCCCAGAATCCAGCGCCCCCAAACTGGCGGTAACGCACTGTACCTGGCAAACCCATCGGGCGGTCGCGAGAATTTGTTCTCCTTCCTTCTCCTTGTGTAACCCTATCGGCACTTCCATCTCATTAGTTTAGCCGCTTAGCGGGAGCTTATTGGTTTTGCTTTCGTAACAGAGGCAATTTTTAATTAAATTAATCAAAAATCTGCCATTTGGCTGAGGATAATTAATTGTTTTAGGTGGCTTTTATTTTCGCTTCTGTTTCTTTTTTGAAACCATCATCATAGTATCTGTAAATAAGATTTTAGTGTTTTAAATGTTTTTTTAAGGTTTAAAACTTAATTTTTTCAGTGTATTTTATGTTTTTTAATTATATTAAAAAGACGGGAAAGGGAGACATGATAGGCATTGCTACAGTATAGATTTTTCATGCATTTTCTGCACTTCGTATTATATGTAAGATTTTTAAAATCATGAACCATGATTTAGGTGCATTTATTGGTTATTGTGTACTAGCGGGTCAGTATTTTCAAATGAATCACTAAAAGTAATGAATCACTAACAGTAACTTTTAGTGTTAAGAAAAGAAATTAAAAAAAAATCATTAGTGATTGGGTAAAAAGTCGCTCCCGGTCCCCACTGCCTTCGGCAGCGCAGTCCCGTGCACAAGTTAAGGAATACACGTGCTGCTTGCGTGTATTCCTTCCCTGACCCTTCGTTCCCCTAAAAAAAAAAAAAACTCACACCGGGTTCCCCAATGCCTTTGGCAGCGCAGACCCATGCGTGCTGAGTGCGCACAAGTTAGGGGATATGCGCATGGTGCATGCCTATTTCTTCCCCACACTTTCAGCCCCTCCTAATTAACATACATATACCAATTTTGAACGGTGTAACTCAATTAGCTGAGATGCAAAATAAAACCTAATCAGGAAACCTCAAAACGTGTAAATGGGGTGAAATCTCGAATTCCACTTTCGATAATATAAATGTACTTTAAAATATCTTTTGAATGATGTATTAAAAAAAATGTAATCATAATTAGAATCTGAAATATTGAAATTTTAAAATATTACAGCGCCATCTGGCGGTAGAAATTTCTGTAATCTACTGTTCGATTCCAAATAAACAAAGCTTTCAAATGATGTATTACTTATGAAATTATTTTAATTAGTAGCTGAGATACAAAAGAAAACCTAATCATGACACCTTAAAACATGTAAATCATGTGAAATCTCAAATTCCATTACATATGGTAGTCGATTAATTTAAGGCGACAGAGATTTGTGGCGTCTACTCTTGAAATTCAATTCAAATAAGTTTTAAAATGACATATTACTTTTGAAATTGTGCGAATTAGAAGCTGCGATACAAAAATGATAAAACGATTTATGTCTGGTTTTTTCGTGGTTTTCTTCAAAACTTACATAATTCTGGGCTAAATACTGTTAAAAATCCGTAGTATGAAATGTGAACGGAGTATCAGAATTCGAAACTCTGCAAAATATAAAAGAATAAAAGCATTCTGGATTTTCCGTCATTTTCTCTGAAACAACCGTTTCTGTTGTTGTTGTCATGTGCCACTCGGAAATTCCGAGCACCGGTAGTGGAACTACCGGACTTATTTTAAAGCATGAGGGTTTCGTCTTCCGTTATTAGGAGAGCCTCATAGGGAGGAAGTACGACTTCTAGCTCCATAAGCTGATGAAAGATGGCAGCACCAGCCAAACAACAAAAACTCGAATTTTGTTCCGGATCAGAACGAGTTAAACTCATGTTTATACATTTTTGCCTCCCCCCCCCCCTTTCCGTCCCTTCTAATAATTTTACACTTGAAAATATCCGCAATCGATTTATCTTGCCTTAAAACCTAATAATACCAATTTCAAACGCTGTAACTCATTTTTCTTTTTTTGCCCCTTCCCCTTCTCAAGCCCTTCCTAATAATTCTACACTTCCAAAAATATTCACAATTGAATTATCGGGCGTTAAAATTAAATATTATGAAATTTCAACGGTATATCTCAATTTAAAATACTGAAAATTTAAAACAAAACTTAATCTTACATTGTGTTTTGGTCACATGAGTCGTGATAAATATATTTCCCAATAAAAATGTAATTTTTTTGTTTATTCACACATTTTCAAGAAAACTGAACAGTAGCTTTATAATACGCTGTCTAGGTCGAATATTATTTCAAATGTAACAGAATAAAAATTTGAAAATTGCAATCCCCCCCCCCCACTATAAAACACATGACATCTTAATTGGTTACAATCATTTCCTTTTTCCTCTCAGACACTAGTCTGACATTTGAAATGATGTTGCCACAAAAAATTCATACTTTAGTTAATTTTAAAAAATCTAATTGTTGTACCGATAAGCCGCTTGCACTCTAAGATTCAGAAAAATTGCCCCTTTCATTTGATACTAAATTTTTAACGATCAGACTAATATTTCTAATTTATTTCCCACTTTTTCTTTTGATTAGACATGAGTCGACATTTTAATTAATATCTCCACAACCAATTAAAGTTTTTAAATTCTGTTTTCAGGAGGACCTTGGAAAGGCTCCACAGCATCCGTATGTCAATTCTTGTACTTATGTGTTCAATAGGGGCTGAACGTATAGAAGAACAGACAGACAGACAAACCTTTCCTTTTATTATTATAGATTATCGCAGATTGATGGTTCAACCATTCGTTTTAAAGGTATTGGCGAGCTCTTTTGAAAGATACCCATCATGAAAATTTACTCCCCTCAAGGGGGGGGGGCTTCTCCCCGCTTCTACATACACAAAAAAATTTTCCCAGTTGAATATCTTAATAACAAAAAATATATATTTGTTTCATTTGGTTTAGTGCAGTCTATAGATGTTAAACTCTACTTACCTGCAATTTCCCCCATAGACATAATGTATTTGAATACTTTTGAGTGTCCCTGTACATGAACCATTTGCTTCATCTCAACAAAAAGCTTACTGCAGCATCCCTATATGATGCACATTTAGAATACCGAGTTTGGAATTTCTGCTACTATTTGTTCTTGAGATATGCTGATAACAGACACACAAACCATTCGCTAAAAACATGATTTTCGTATTCAGGGCACCTCAGAACATGTAAATACAGTAGAAGATCTTTATAACACAAACCTAAAAACACAAGGTTTTGCGTTATATAGAATTTTGCATTATATAGATCACGTTTCACACATCATTAAATTTACATTCTAAGCATGGCCAAATATGTTGAAACTTGAAACATCAAAACAGAGTAGGGTATTTTTAAGTTATATTTCTTAGAACAGTAGTTGGATGTATCATAAGTTTTATAGTTATATTTAGTTTATAAAAATAATCCATATGTGCCTGTACCAAATCATTCATTATGACTCATTTTCAAAAAGAAAAAAAATTGTAGCTGAGTAAAATTAAATTTAAATTTAAGTGAAAAAAATTGTAATGAAAGCAGTTTTTTTCATTAAAAATGTTTGAATTAAGGAGATAAGAAAAACAAATGTATCACACTAAAGTTCTCTACAAAGTAGCAGTTTTTTACAAAGTATTTCTTAACTGCAAAATTCATTGTTTATGTTTGAGAAGTTGTGCGTTATATAGAGAATTGCATTATATAGAATTGCGTTATAAAGATCTTCTACTGTATAACAAAAACTCACGTTTGAAAATTTGACCCTAAAACAATACTTTCTCGACCCTATGGGTAAGAGAAAGTAAAAATATGTTAAAATACTCACTTTTAACCTTTTATGAAAAATAGCTTTAGAAATAATAATAATAATGTAGTACATACATATGCGTATATATATATTTTTTTCTTTATTAAAGGTTTTACCGAATATTTTAAAATCTTTATCTTTTATTTAGTATTTTTGTTTGGATGTAGCATTAGGTTTGTGCTGAGAAGAAATTCTTCACAATCGACAACAAAACAAAATCATGAATAAATATATATATATTTTTTTCCTTTGACAATTATATTCTTATGTAATTGCAATACATAACACACCTGTTAAATATATATAGTATATATACACACATGAATTTTAAATTAAAATAACTAATACACAGAGTAAGTTATATTTTAAATATGCAAAGCAAAAATAAAAAGAATAATTCAGAACATGTGAGCCAGCTTTTATAATTATATAAAAATGCAGAATACATACCTTTATTTTGATTTTCATCAACATCGAATTCTAAACATTCTTCTTTTAAATGCCAGCAAGTAGTCATCTTGGATGGCATGGTAGTAAAACATTGCATGCCTTCCAAAATTATACTAGCTAGCATGAATGTCCAAGTTGAATAACGCTTCCTCCACGTATGAAAGTTATTCAGATATTCATACATACACAGTAATTACAAAATTTAAAATAGAAAGTATACTAGGTAATAAAGAGACTTTAAGTATGCACACAGGTCCCTAAATAAATCTATGAATACTAAAAATAAAAAGCACAACTTATGTGATGAAACTTATATAATTAATTACATATTTTAAAAATGCCGAATGGAGTACATACCTTAATTAGCTCTTGATTACCATCTCTGTTTTAAGGACAGCACATTCTTCATTTTAAAGCCAGCAAGTAGTCATCTTGCAAGGCATAAAGTAATAAAATTTAATACCTTGCAAAATTCTACCAGCTAGCGTGACTGATGATATTCTTGACTTCCTCTGGCTCAGGTAGCATCTTCTTCTATTCTAATAATCAGTTTCTTTTCCATACCGTCATATGTGATTTAATGAATATTATTTTTAAAAATTCTATTTATTTCTTCTGAGAATGTCTTAAATGAGTGTTAGTATAAATTTTTATTATTAACTATACAAATTAAATTACGCTTAATAATTTTTACAGTCATGAAATTCATAGTATAGGTAATAAAAATATTTATCATAGATAACTACATAAAAATATATTCACGTATATCTTACAAATTTAATAAGTGTTTTCATAAAAGATATAAAATTTTCGTATCTGTAATTTAATAACCCTCACTTCACTTATTTTGGAATCAGAAACATATCAAACAGATGAAAATAGCATTTATTGGTTGGAATGTGCTTTACGGTCCTTCTTGGCGACTCGCGGATAAAGATGCCAACCTTAGTAACCACGGTGTTTATGCGCCGCTGAACGATCGATGTTTGAAATGTGGTAATCTCCCCATGATAGTTAAAAATTGAAATGTTTTCAGGTCTTTTTATCTTTTCTCAAAAAAAAAACAAACAAACCTGTTAATGTGGTTATTCACTGCAGAAATATCACTCAATAAAATCAGTCACACATTAAATTTATACATTACAAAAGATGGAAGATTAAACGTAAACAATAATAATATTATTGTATCATAGGATCTTAACTGAAGCAATACCTTATAATAATGAGCATATTATGAAATTGACTATTTAAATAACCATGCTATTTAATAATAAGTAAACAGTAGCTACAGTCAAATGAATACTTTCTATATTTCATACTTCCATGAAACAGATTAAACGTAAACTATAATAATCTTTTTGCATTAGGATCTTAACTGAAGCAATATCTTATAATAATGAGCATGTTATTATGGAAATGACTATTTAAATAACAATGCTCCTTAATAATAATAAGTAAACGGTACCTACAGTCAAATGAATACTTTCTATATTTCAAACTTTCATGAAACCGATTAAACGTAAACAATAATGTTATTGCATCAGTATCTTAACTGAAGCGATATCTTATAATAATGAGCCTGTTATTATGAAATTGACTATTTAAATAACCATGCGGTTTCATCCTATTATACGGTGCCGGTAGCCCATTGAAAGAAATGAAAAATGAAATCGTTTTTGAACGGAATGACAACTATTTACTTTTAACTATAGATAAGCCATGCGAGATAAGCCTTGTTCGCGTTCGCAGTGCATACGAAAAAAATCAAAATTGTTTTATTAAGGCAGTACAAATGCATCTATAATATCTCATACAGAAGGACAGTATAAGTAAGGACTTGAGAAAAATACTTTATTACTTACTTTATTCGAAAAAAAAAAAAATGGTAAAAATAATGCAAAATCATCACACACAGAAAAACAAGATGGCTGCCGATCCTTAAGTTTAAGGAGAGGTAAGAATTTAAGGATCCTTAAAGTTAAAGATCTTTAAACGGACATCTGAATTTCTATTTTAAGGAAAGTCGGAAATAAAGATTGTTTACATTTCGATTGACCAATGAAAATGCATCTTTTTAAAGATATTTAGTTAAGGATCCTTAACAGCGGACATCTGAATGTGGGGGTCTTAAATCTTATGCTTTCAGCGTAAGGTGACCAAACGTTCTCGAATGATGAGGACAGTCCTCGAATTGTCCTTAGCAATTCGAAAATCATTTGAGGACAAATGTCCTCGAAATTTCTCCACAAATGCCCAAAATAAAAAAGTAAAGGAAAATTTAGTTCTGTCCTCGAAGTCCGGCTAACCTTTGCGCCCTCTAGAGACCTGTTGATTAACTAAATTGTTTGGTCCATTTTTTTTTCTTTTGACTCTACTATCTCGTTTTCCCTTCTGTGTTCCAGCTTCATGGAGTACAAAATACAAACAAAACGGATTTTGTTAACTCTGCTGAATGTTTCAGTTGCAAGGTGCGAAGCTGACTTAACGATTTTTGAGCAAATTTATTCATTTATATAGTGAACGCTAGTAGTACATCAACAACAATCAACATCTCTTTTACAGCTGAATTATAGATACACATTATTTTATTATATAGAGGTTATTCTTACTATTTATTAAATAATAATGAATTCCCATCGTTATCTGGTTGATAAATTCGAGGCAACAAAGCGCGAAATAGGACAAGTAGAAAGCACCATCAGGCGTTTAACTGGTCGTGATCCCGATGAAATAATGGCAGCTGGATCTAGATCGTAAGTATATTTGTTGTATGTTGAATTTCGGGTATAAACAAACGCAGAAGTGCCTTGTTATTGCGTGTACGCGGCTATGTATACTCTGGCGTGTATAACATCTGTTTTTATTTTATTCAAAATTATATGTACATTTATAATTTATATACAGTATCTTTTAAATAAAAATACGATAATTCCCTATTAGCGACACCGATTAACATTATCTGAATTAGATTTTCCCCAAATTGAAAATCATAGATACATTTAATTGGCTGTTTGCTGACATTGATCGGAAAATATGTGGAGAAAAAAATTATCTTACTGCTAAGAAAATTTCCCAAATCTAACTGTCAATTCGGAAGAACTATCTATTTTGATACATTGACCTTTTAGCTTAGCTATTACAAATTTACAAACCAAGTTCATATGATAATCATCTTTGATTATTTCATATATACCAGATTTTGCAAAACATTTAACTCAAAACTCATGGATTTGCTGACAAATAATAGTGTAATTTTTTATTCAAATGTGAATCAATAAAAAGTTTGGCATTACCAAATTTACCTTTTTCCATATTAAATGAATTAAGAAACAGAAGAATGATAGGGTTCGCGCTAGAGTGCGGGAATCGCACAATATTTAAAAAAATCCCACTTAAAAAAATTTCATATGCGCGCTTTTCCCGCCCTTATTTTACTGTTGTTTATTGACAAATTAGTACAGAATTTCTTGCTCTTGCCTAATCCGCGATTTTTTCTTTTTTTTCTTTTTTAATCTAATTGGCGGAACTTCGTGAATTTATTTTTTCCATTTTTAAAAAAGTCGCGAATATCGTTCGGTTAAAAAAAAAAAGGAACAATCGGTGTGATTAAATGTTCTACAAAAGTTTCGGATTCCCAAACTTTCTCCATCCAAGACATTAATGTCAATATCCATTTCAAACTTGCTTTATGAGATTTTAGAACCTGTAAAGAAATAGAATTGTTAAATATTTCATGCTCATGTAATTATTTTTTGACCACCTCCCCCTTTATTTATCTCCATCTAGCGATCAGCAATCAAATGTTCTGCAGAAGTCTTGTTTCACAATCTTTATCCACCTGCAACATAAATTATATTTAAAATATTCATTTTAAACTTGCTTTATTACATTCTAGAAGTAGAATTGAAAGAGTTTAATGTTTCTTACTATGTAATAATTTTTTTTTATCCCCCCCCCCCTTTCCCCATCTCCGGATAGTGATCAATGATCAATTCTAGAAACAATAAAGCTATAGAAGGGCTCAATATTTCTGACATATGTAATTATTTTTAGACCTTTATTGCTGAACTTATGAATCTATTTATTTTTTCTCAATTAAATTAAATCTTTATGTGTCATATCTATACTAATTTTGTAAACATGGGGGAAATGAAGAATAGATTTTTCAGGTAGGGAAATTTTTTCCAAATCAATTTAAGAAAATTAATACTCGGTTAGTTTTATGCACATTTGAAACTAATAATTAGCTATTGCTACATGAATGATTAATGTACATCCATAAAAATCATATTCTATATTTGTTTGAAAATTTTGTTTTTCTCTTGGTGTGAAATTTTAATAAGATTTTATGTGAATATAAAAGTTATTGCAGGTATAGTGAAGAATTTTTTTTACGTTAATGAAAAAATCTTGAAAATGCTTAATGTAGATAAAAATTATATGTATAAATGTTTGTCATCAATTTATTGAAAGTGACATTATCAATATTCAACGAATCCTCCAATCAATCATGTCAGCGAAAAATTTTCAGCTAATTTCTGATTTCAGCAATTATATGTCTGTAATTTGCATATTTCTTGAAAATAATTGTTTTTTGCAAAATGTAACGACTGACTTAAATTTTCAAAATCTCACTAAAATTTTGAAAATCTCACTCATTTTTTTCCCTTAGTGCGAACCCTGGAATATATAACTATTTGAAAAGTACACTTCCAAAAGAGCCATATTTGCATAAGTTATGAGACTGTGATTGCAAAAGAAGATATGGGAAAACATTCTAAATGTATTTTAACCTCCAGTGTAGTTAGTTAACAGGGTTGGCTTGATTTTGCCCAACCTGAAAAAACCCAAGTGTGTTTTTTCAAAATCCTTATTTAAAATTATACTTTTATCTAACTTACAATAAACATATAAATATAAAACATACATACATTATCAGAACACGAACAAAGAATTTTCTGAAATATTGGAAGTGCTGAAACTGCTTTATTTAAAGAAAAAAAAATGAAAAATTCCACATGAAGAAAAAAAAAAAAAAATAATTAAAATTTTATCTTATTAAAATACAATAAGAAATTATACTAAGAGCAAAAAAAAAAGAGTTGTTTGTCATTATAAAGTAAATTAGGGGACTTGAGGAACGCAAAATATAAATAAATAAAACTCTAATTTTAAAAAAATTCTGAAAACTTTAACAGTGCAACACTGTTAAGTAATGTATAAGGAACAATAATTAAAATTATTTTATGGATATCTATTCAGTACAAAATAATAATAATAATAATAATGAAGCAACACTAAATAATTATCAAAATCCAGATTTTGCTGTAAAGGGCAGATAAACAGAATTTTAGATAATTAAAGTACAATTGTTTAATTAAAAAAAAAATTCTTTAACTTAATCATAAAAAGACTAGAAATTTTAAAATTAATTTTTTAAAATTTTGATTTTAATGAATAATTAAAATTTATTTTTTTAAATTGTACTATTATGAACGATATATTAATGTTTAAAAACAACAAGAAAGAAAATATTCTTGAAAACTCTGATAAAACCCGAAAATACTCTGAAAAACCCCTGATAAAACCCGGGTTTTTTCAAATCCTGGTAGTTAAGGCCCTACATCAGTGGACTTCAAGGTCATCCAAATCCCATATTAATCTATTGGAAAATAATCCTCATTATTAC
The DNA here is from genome assembly GCA_963930645.1 of Salticus scenicus. NCBI lineage: Eukaryota > Metazoa > Arthropoda > Arachnida > Araneae > Salticidae > Salticus > Salticus scenicus. The sequence goes on along the minus strand of OZ005657.1, from coordinate 22,279,120 downwards.
TCATTACGTAATACATATTTTTAAGTTCTGTTTTCACATTCAAAAAATTCATGAGCATTAAATAATGCCTCTTTTTTTCAAAAATTGATTTTTAAAATTTGTTTTTAAGCTGTAAAAGACGAATTTTTACTTGATTTTCTTTATCGTTCTCAAATAATAAACAAATTGTAATTTAAAAAATCTGAAAAAAAACTGCAATTTTCTAAATGATACGACTTATTACAATTAAATTTCCTAATATTTAGGTTTAAAAAACATATTAATTTTGGGGATTAAAGCAATTTTTAGCTGAAATAACCAAATTTTCCCCCATTTCACTCTACTGCCAGCGATGGGCGGTGGAAAACGCATTAAGATGACAGGTCATTAGTTTTCATTCTTATTAGTTGAAAGTGTAAAAATGCCCTGATGTGAATGCTTACCCACGTCAGTAGAAAAGGGACTGAAGAAGCAATACAGAATAAGAACTATCAGTTTATTTTTCTGCACATAAACTATTCATATGTATTTATTAGATAATTTATTTTTTCAATATCACAAATATACTACTTTTTTTTTTTTAAATAATTTAAAAAAAAGTCTTTTAAAATAAATCTAAAGATCCCCTTGTCCCCATTAATTAATAAATTTTTATCCTATGTATATTTACCTACTCTTTATAAATTATTTCTGTTTATAAATTATTCAATTCTGGCAGAATTGAAAGGGGAATAATAATTTTATCTTCAGCATTCTTTTGCGCATTGCAAAAAGTTTCAACAGTCCAGGACACAGTTTTAACTGATTATTATAAAAATCCATATTATGTTCTCAACATTTTCAAAGTGAGCTAATACTAAGTGCATAAAAACATTTAAAATATTGCTCATTAGGGGTATTCGACTGCATTTTTTCTTTCTAAACAATTGAATGGGGACATTAAAAAAAAAATAAAAAATAAAAATTAGAAACTTAGCTAAAGCATTTAAATTTGTTCGATGCAGAGATTTTTGTATAGAAACAACATAAAAATCCAAAGAACACAAAATATTGTTTCAGACTTGTCGCTTTCACGCTGCATTCGTACCTACTTTTCCTTTTCTTTCTTTCTTTTTCTTTTTTAATTTTCTGATGATTGTAATATGAAATAATTATTCCATTCTTTTAATTTTTATGATAATAAAAATACAAAGTTCTTAATATCTGAAGTTCAACTGCCCTTCCCCCCCCCCCCTTTTTTTTAATGCTTTTTGCTGCAAATTCAGATTTGGCCATTTTTAAGGTTTCCTTTTGTTCCCCCTTTTTTTTTTTCTTTCCTCCTTTTTTTTTAATAATGAAATTTTCAGTTGAAAATAACAGAAAATTTAATTTTGAAAAATCAATTTAATTAGCTTATTCATATTGTTTAAAATTTTTTTTGTAATTTTACCAAACAACATACTTTTTACTTTCCGAACACTACAGTGAGGAAAGTATTGCAATCATGTCAGAAATCAGAGTTTGAGATTTTGGTGTTTCTACATATTTTGAGGTCCCCTGAATACATATTTACTATTTTTACGAAGATGTATGTGAGTGAGGGAACACAGTAGCACCTAAACGCTTTGTTTGAATGAGCTGAAAGTTGGTACACATGTTATAAGTTACCATAGCACAAACCGTATTGATTTTGGTGAATCTAGCACTTATAGGTTTTGCAAAAGCGTCTAAATGCCTTATTGGAATGAGCTGAAAATTTATACACATATTATGGATCCCTGTGGCACAAACTATATAAATTTTGGTGAATGTATCGTTTATGGTTTTTTCACAGAGACAGAAAGAAAATTTTTTTTTATCATTATGCTCTATATGCCTAAATTTTTAAAAGTGCCATAGCATGTAAATGCCTTATTCGAATGAGCTGAAAATTTATACACATGTCCCCGTCGCACAAACTATATAAATTTTGGTGAATGTAACATTTATAGTTTTCTTCACAGGAACACAAAGGAAATTTTTTTATCATTATGGTCTATATGAAACCAATTTTTTTAAACTGCAATAATGTCTAAACGCTTTATTCGTTTGAGCTGAAAATTTATATACATGCTATAGGTCACCAATGTACAAAGTGCATAAATTTTGAAGAATCTGGCACTTACAGTGGTGGACATAATTATAAGACACCTATCTAATTTGATAAATAGTGAAAGAAAAGATTCAGAGCTTAAAAATGTTTTATCAAATACGTCAAAAACATAAATTTATTCTGTTATCACACGTAATTGTTTTACAGAAATGATATTTTTATAGAGTTTAGTAAAAAAAATTAAAAATACCATGGACAAAATTATAAGACACCCTAACATTTTAATTTCGAAAATAATGTGCAATATGCAAATTTTCTGCACGTTGTTATGACGTCATCAGTTAACTAAAGCAGACGATAACCAACTTCACACATTTACATGCCACGAGGTACAGAATTAAAAGAAAGTGAAATTCGCGAAATTTGGAGATTAAATGGAACTGGTGCTTCAATTAATAATATTTCAAAAGTTATTAAACACTCTAGAAATGCAATTAGAAATGTTTTGAAGAGAGGAATTAATGGATCGGTGATTAAAAGATCTGGACGTGCTTCTTGCTTGTCCTTGAGAGACAGGCGCCATGTGCTTTCGCTCGCTACACTGAATTAGATGACCACTACAGCCATTAAAAATGCTTTGAAACTGAATGGTTCAAGGAGAACCATTTGCAGGGTGTTGCATAATGCTTCCTATGTGAAATATAAAAAATTTAAGAAAAAACCACTGTTTCTAAGCCGGCACAAAATGGAGCGTCTGCACTTCGCTAAACAAACTATGGCCTGGACCTCCAAATGGTACTCTGTGTTATTTTCTGACGAAAAAAAGTTTAACCTGGATGGTCCTGATGGGTTTCAATATTATTGGCATTAAAGCTAGAAATTAGCGGTCGCCATTTGCCACATGGCGACTAGATTTTTAAAAGTGGCGACTATAGAAATTGCCTTTGGTGGCCACTGCAGTGGCCACTTCTCTTCTACCCATTCTTTATAAAATATACCCCATTCCAAGGCAAACTTGGATCGTGCGGCGGCTTTTTCGCGGTAAACGCGCCGCGCAAAGAATTCAGGCTGTTCTAAAATCTAACCTCGCCACTTGCAAACATATTTCGGAAGTCAATTTTAATAGTAAACACTTAAAATTCTTCTACCCATTCTTTATAGAATACCCCATTCCAATGCAAACTTGGATCACGCGGCGGCGTTTTCACAGTAAATGCGCCGTGCGCCTCGAATTCAGGCTTTCTCAAATCTAACATCGCCACTTACAGACATTTTTGGGAGTAAATTTTAACAGTAAACACTGGAAATTGGCAGGTAGTCTTATTCATATACTAAAAAAACGTATGGCTTTTTTCCATTTTTCTATAAAAGTATTAGATTTTGATTTTTAAAAAATGTCAAAATGAGAGTTTCGGGAGAAAGAGATGAAAAGGAAGCTCGTGAGATAATCAATCGGCTGAAACTCCGATTGTATTACGTTCGCAGAAAAATTAAAAACGTCATTCGACGCATTTTCACCTCAATAGCCCCGTCTCCAAATGTCCAAAATTAATTCACATTCGTCCATAAAAAGTAAAAAAGTCCTTCAAAAGAAAGTTGGAATGCACATTTAAAGCCTCTTTTTTTTTTTTTTTTTTTTTTACGAAAGGGAAAGAAATTTTCAACCCTTTTATTCAACAAAAATGTGCACCTGGCGTGTTTTTGTTGAATTCGCATTTTAGGATAAGAAGATTGCCACAGTTTTTGAAATCACCCCCTTTGTTATTTTATACCACTTTCTTTTCAAACTTGGCATTTCTGTCCATTCCCAACGGCCGTATCGCATTCAGTCATACGCGTGGTTTCTCGAAATTTCAGTGCTATCTTTAAAACAAGCTTTATATAGTAATATAAATTTTGGATTTATTGCTTTACTAAGAAGAGATTTAAAGAAAATCCTGAATCACAAAGCATGCATTGTAAAATATTTTCTGTTCTTTTACTATTTTATTTTTCAATTATATGTAATTTGTTAATGCCTAATCTGAGTTACACTGATGTACTACATACTACAGACCATTAAATTACAAATTTGATAATATCTTAAAATTGATTTCTTTTTTTTTTTTTTTCTATTGAATTATCATTTAATGATTGAGCTTAAGATCTTGTTTATCCTGAAGATGAATTAGTGCTGCTAATTTTAAAATATGTCAAAATTAACTTTTTAAAAAGTGACAGCTACAATTACATTGTGAAATCTCGACTACAGCCACACTCTCTAAATTCAGTTAGAGAGGGGGATTATAATTGCAAATTATTAAAAATTCATTATTATTAAAGAAAAATTAATTTATAATTCATTTGTAACAAGAAAAAAAAAAAAAAAAAAAAGGAAAAAGAAACTTGCAAAATAAAAAAGTATTATTAAAAAAATATATTTTTTTTTATTTACATATACTAATATATTTTCATGAATCAAAGATGTTTTTTTTTTGAAAAGTAGAAAATCGACACCATTCAAGATAGTGAAGGGGCAATATAATCAGAATATTTCTGTTATAAAATAATATAACCAAAAGAGCATTTTAAACATATGAATTTTGTATTGAATAGTATTTTCTTACATTCATAGTATAAATTATGTAAATCTATTCCTATTTCATTTATTAAAATTTATCAGAAATGTATTATTGTGGATGAGTTTCAAAAAGTTGACTACCTTAATTATTTTCTTAATGATTTGTCGAGACTGAACATTGAAAAAATTAAAGAAAAGAAAATTTTATTTTACTTTTATTTTTATCAGCGAGTGGCCAGTGGCCACTAACTTTTTAAAAGTGGCCACTAAAAAAAATGAAGGCTAGTGGCCAGTGGCCACCAACTAAATTTCTTAATTTCTACCTTTAATTGGCATGATTTACGGAAGTCTCCTCATGTACTAATAATCCGCCAAATGGGTGGAGGCTCAGCTTGGGCTGGTTTTTCGGCTCAAGGGAAAACAGATATTGTTTTTGTGCATTCAAGAATGAATTCCGAAAAGTATAAGATGAATCTTCTTAAAGATCAACTACAGGGTTTGCACTAAGGGAAAAAAAATGAGTGGGATTCTCCCACTCTAACAAAAAAATTAAGTGGGATTTTGAAAATTTAAGTGAGATTTTTGAAATTTAAGTCACTAATTACATTTTACAGAAAAAATGTTTTTTCAAGAAATATGCAAATTACAGACATGTGATTGCTGAAATTGGAAATTAGCTGAAAAATTTTCGCAAATAAGATTGATTGGATGATTAGTTGACTATTGATAACGTCACTTTCAATAGACTGATGACATAAACATTTACATATATAGTTTTTATCTACATTAAGCATTTTCAGGTTTTTTTCATTAGCGAAAAAAAAAAAAAAAAAAAAAAAATTCTTCAATATACCTGCAATAACTTTTATACCCACATAAAATCTTATTAAAGTTTCACACCAAAAGAGTAAAACAAATTTTTCAAACAAATATAGAATATGATTTTTATGTATGTACATTAATCATTCATATAAAAGTAGCAGTAACTAATTATTAGTTTCAAACGTGCATAAAACCAACTGAGTGTTAATTTTCTTAAATTGATTTGGAAAAAATTTTCTTACCTGAAAAATTTATTCTTCATTTCCCCTCATGTTTACAAATTTGGTATAGATATGACACCCCATAAAGATTTAATTTAAATGAGAAAAAAAAAAAAAAAAAATAGATTCATTAAGTTCAGCACTAAAGGTCTAAAAATAATTACATATGTCAGAAATATTGAGCACTTCTATTGCTTTATTGTTTCTAGAGTTGATCATCGAACACAATCCGTATTCCGGAGATGGGAAAGAGGGGGGGGGGGGGGGATTAAAAAAAATAATTACAGAGTAAGAAATATTAAACTCTTTCAATTCTACTTCCGTTAATTCTTCTTTCAGTTAATTGGAATATTTCCATTTTGTTATAAAAATGTGCCACTGTGAATATACATTTATTTTTTCTTTTATGCATGAAAATCTATGACAACGACCTGCTGAATTTATACATATATAAATTTCTCTATTTCGAAAATATAATTTAATTAGTATATATGTACATATACAAATTATTTAGCGCTAAAAGGGGCATCTCAAATTTACTTTTCGTAACACATCCCCCCCCCCCTCCAAAACAAATGACAGATCGCAAAAAATCGAAACCGTGTTGTGGAAATATCCTAAAGAGTACGCATGGCTATTTTTTAACATCTTTGTTCCATATTTGGTAGAATTCTAATCACGAATCAGGAATTAACGAAATTTTGAAAAAGTTGATAGATATAATTTTAAGTTGGGTAAAAATTTTAATTCCTGCCAAATGCCGTTAAAAGCCGTCCAGCCTTTCTCACGTGATACCCGAACAAAAATAGTGTTACAGATATTATATATATATATATTGTATATACACACACATACATACATAATTCTATACAATTTTCAAGTATCTTTGTAGCATTTTATGACTGAGTGGATGATATTTTAAAATATAATATATATGTTATATTTAAATATATAGATTATATTTTTAATTTACTTTAGATGTAATCTATTATATTTAATATATATAGATTTAGTTTATGTAAAACTGATTTTTAAGTATTAATAATTCATTTAAATCACAATATATATGATAGATTTAGTTATATAAATTATAAATATTAATAATTATAAAATAATTTGCTTTTCACCTAATAATATAAAATTCTCCATTTTAAATTTTTTTGTTCTTGTCATGTGGTTTTTGAGAGGAAATTCGGAAAATTGAACAACAGACAACCCACTCCACCCGTCTTGCCGTGATGGCCTTTGCTCCTTCTCATTGTTATTTCAGTTTCATTTCTTTGAATTTTACCTTTATTCCAGATACTTTTCAGTTCTTAAATATATATACCCCCTTTTTTTTTTTTTTTTTTTTTTTTAATCACACTTGTATATTTATAAACAGTGAAGCATTCATAATTCGGAATTCCATAATCCGGCACCAATGACTTTTTTTTTTTTTTTTTTTTGTTAACCGTCGCCCAGAAATTGCAGTAGTACTCAACTTATTATTTGCAGCATACTTGCTATCCTTTTTGGATTGTTAAAAAAGTTTATGTATTTTCATCTAATTTTATTGATTTACGGACTAGCGTGAATTTTTATTTTCATTACCCGACTACTGTAGATAATTGAAGTATTGTATTCGGTTCAAAAATTCAATATCGATTTTTCACCAGATTTACATGTTTTAAGGTCTCCAGACTCCAAAAAAGTAGATTTTGGTGCATACGTGTGTGTAAGTATGTCAGGAATCTTTTTGGCTTTCATATCTTCGGAACTATTTAAAACAAATATACAAAACTTCAGAATTGAGACAGGTCTCTTGTACAGATAAATTTTTCAAATTTTGGGGAAAATTGGAAAAACAGAACGGGTTTAACGATTTTCTTCAAAGTTGTTGTATAAACACTCTATTTTTTTAAAAAACTTTTGTACCTGTATCATAATTGTTCTCTCACTATATATGTTATAAAAATTAAAACAATGGCAAATACTTGAAAAAGTTACAAAATAACAAGTATTAATTATATTGTATATGCACATATAATTATAATAATTATTTTGTAAATTCTTTGAATATTAATTTATATCATTTTAATAAAATATAATTCTGCTAAAAACTATAGTTTTGGTCAGTTTAGTATACTGGTTTTTCACAGGATGGTAAAAACCGTGATTTATATTGTAGTGTCCGAAACCTTGTCAACCCTGGTATAGAGGATATTTTAGTTTTTATCTGTGATATATTCATCTCAGGGGAAAACTAATGAAATACATTTAGAGCGATTAAAACAAGTGCTCGAAAAATTATCTATTTTCTTATTTTTCTTATTTAAACTATTTTCTTATTTTCCATAAATTAAGATATTTGATAATTAGAAAAGTTAAAAAAAGATTATAAAAATTATTTTTAAAAGAAGTAGAAACTATAAAAGTATTTGCATAAAATGTGCGCCAGAGAACCTTTAATGCTATTTTTCTTCGATAGATGGTGCCACTAAACAATCATACCTCAAAATCGTTAATGTTGTAAATATGTCTGATATTTTTTAATTAAGATGAATATCTTTAAAAAAAAAAAAATAACGATAAAGAGCTAAATTACAAATGAATAATAATAATTAAATAAAAAAAAAAAATTAAATGCTAATTTTCAAAATTGCGCAGTGAAAAAAATTTTAATATGATGATCAAATCAAAATATTAAAATTTGAAAGTTTCCATTTTAATTATTCTTTATTCATTTGTAACTTAGCTCTTTATCTTTGAAACTATCTTTCTGTTTTTTCCTAATAAACTTGCTGGATTTTTTTTTTTTTTTTTAAAGATATTCAATTTAATTTATAAATGAATTATTTTAAAAAAATAATTCCTCTTAATAATAATTTTAATAATCTTTATATTAATTCATTAAAAAATATTTAATGAGGAATTATTTAAATAATTCCTCATTATTATTTGCATGTCAGTTACTTCAGACTTTCCAGTTGGATGAATGGTTACTACTTATTTTCCTCCTCTTTTTAACACGCTTTTATTAGCTTCACCTGTATGTATGTTTGTAACCTCTCTGGGAGCAAACAAAAAATCTATATTGTAAAAAAAGTCTTTCCCTACGTGAATTCTGTGGCTGTGAGGTAAAGCTCCGGGCTACGAATGTAAAGGTCCAACGTTCGAGCCCAGTCAGGGGAGATTTTTTAAAAATGGTTTTTGTTTAATTCTAAATTATTTATTTCTCATTCCTTCATTGTTATTTATTCAGTTAATATTACTTAATTTCTAGACTTTTTAACACATTTTTTCATTAAAGATTTAAAAGTATGTAAATATTATGGTGTTTCATTCACATGATTTTCTTTTACCCTGCATTTTAATACCCTAAAGATAGATATTTTGTGTTGTTTAGTTCACTTTTCAGTTTTCAATAAAACCGTGTTCTTTAATTTTTTAAAAGTACAATTTTTTCTTTCTTTTTTTGGGGGGGTGGGTGGGTGGGTGGGAGGGGGGACTTTCAGGAACCAATGAACACAGCAAAAAACAGGCTATTCCTTATGGATTGCACCCAAACTAACTTTATATTTTAACTTTTATAGAGTTGATGTGAAAATTTTTATCATGTTATTTAGAAGCATATTTTACATTATATGAATTACTCAAACAAAACTCACATTCTAAATGTAAGGGAATGATTAAATTTAAAATTTAGAAATTTTTACACTTTAATAGAATTTAATTTACAATGCTTTTTGCTATTTTTTCATTGAAGACTAGCTTAAAAACTCATTTGGTACTAAAAATTAAATGTTCAAGTGTAACTGCTATTTTGTATAGTTTTTTCCTGCACACCTTATTTTTCATTTGAAATTAATTTTATGAACATGTGTGTTTCAACTTTTTTTAATTTTCTGCACTCTCATGCCTTATTTTTGGAATAAAGAAATTTTTATATGGTAGAAGATGTACTCTGTATTATGTAAAGTTCTGTATTAGGCTGCTGAAACAATTAGTTGCATGTGATCGATCAGTTAGCTTTGTTTTCTTCGGACAGATTTTGTAAGACGCAAGTATTTGCTCTGCTTACTTTACTAATCTGCTGCAAATGTTCATGGGTGGTCGACCAAGGTTGGTTAAGAGTTTTTGACAGTTCCGTGATTGTCTGACACAGATTTGCTTTCACCTGCGTCCTTAGCATATCATTAAGTTGTTGGTCTTCCTGTTTGATATGAGTAGAAAAAATCAAAATTTACGAATTTGTACTTAGAAAACTACCATTGGCAATTTACAAATGTTTAATGCACTTGGATAAACATTGCAAATGTTTTTGGTAGCAATTGTTGCATTACTACCCTTTCATAACTCAAAATTCTATAATGCCAGATATGTATTTCTTTTGGTATTTGATTGGACATTTCACTATAAATTAAAAAAAGAAAAAATCTTTAATTATTTATGAGTAAACAGGTCACTCTAACATTGAAATGTCTTTGACATGAGTTTAAGAACACTATGAGCTAATAAATGGCAACTGAATATCAACATTTGCAAAAGCGACATTACTTTCCAGTCCCCCTAATATATAGGCCTTGTTATATTTAGTTTAGTTATAGTATAAGATACTGTTAATTATTGCTACGTATTTTGTTTATATATATTTATAAAAATTGCTGATAACATTATTTTACTTTTTTTAGTGGCAGACGGCTAAGTTCATCAGCTAAAGTGCCCAGTACTTCAACATTCTCAAATAGAAAGAATTCTTACACCAAGAGGTTTGTTACTGAATTTTCTTTTGCTTAACTTCAGTTACTTCATTGTATTGAATAATTTTTTAACTTTTCCCATCAGTGATATAATTTTAAATAGAACTACGAAACTTCAGAATTGATGCAGGTCTGTTGTACAGATATACTTACCAAATTTTGGTGAAAATGGGAAAACCGGGAGTTGGTCATTGGAAACTGGAAGTGGCATCTTAAATCCATATCTCAAAAACGGCTCTAACGATTTCCTTCGAAGGTGCAATGTATATACTCTATTAGATGTCCTTTCTCCTTTCGAATGATATAATTGGTTACTTCAGGAAAATTGATAGGTGTTCTGTATAAATGGCTCAGTTTCAGGTCTCGCAAGTGCATTCGTTTAAAAAGGGTTGTTCAGATTTTTTTTCAAACTCGTCATATTAACTCCCTTTTAAATATCCTTTTGTATGTAATTATTGTTTTCCGATCAATAATTGAATATGCCAAGTTTTGGTAAAAGTCGGTATCTCAAAAACGGCTCTAAGGATTTTCTTGAAAATTGTTAAATAAATCAATTTTAGATATCCTTTTTTCATGTACTACCTTATGACAGGAAAATTGACAGTCACCCTGCCAGTCCAGGTTAATTTTAGATCTCAGAAATTGGTGTTTCCAAAAATAACTCACCATTTTGTTTTTCTTCTAATTTTTAACTCTATGTAAACTTTGTTTTATATGCCTTTATATGTGTATCAAGTTTCTCATACCAGAAAAATTTTAGGTTTCTACTTCGTTAGGTCAATTTTATGTCTTCTGATCATATTATCTCAAAAAAAAAAAAAAAAAAAAAAAAAACATATAATCCGTGTAACAGTGGGTAATGGAAGTCGTGTGGCTGTTTCACACCAGATTTTTATTAAAATATGGTTTAATGAATTTTTCACTTTATGTAAGATTTAGGTACAATTTAATAATAATCCTGAAGAGGGTGTTCAAGTTTAAAATCATTTCTAACTGTTTTGAATAAACTTTAGACTTGAACCAAAAATTGTAGATAAAAGTAAATATCTTTAAAAAGATTTAATTACATTTTTTTTTTTTTTTTTTACTTCCTTGTACTTTGTATAAGGAAGTATTAGAATCCCGATTTGCGAAATGGATTTTATATCTTGCATAGCTCAAAAACAAATCATTGTAGAATGTTGCAAATTCATACGTGTGACTGTCATAATGTCTAGTTATACACCTGCAAGTTTCGTCTTAATACGAGCTCTCATTTTAGAGATATCAGGGACTTTACATGATTTTTCGTGATGTGTGTGTGTGTATGTATCTCGCATAACTAAAAAACGGTTGGACAAAGAATGTTGCAAATTGGTATATAGGTTTGTTTTTGTTATAACATCTAGTTGGGCACCTCCCTTTATGGTCTTTCTGTGACTTTCCGTTTTGGAGATATTTAAGAAAATTATATTCATAATGGCATACAAAGGTTTTGGTTATTATATATGGCCTACCATCATAGATATTTCAAAATAAGCTAATGATAGAGCCCGTAATGATATTATGAAACTTGTTGACATTTTTGCTTGTAGAAAGTAATTAATAAAGACATAAGCAAGTTCTAGTTGAAGGATTTTCATTAAACTAAGCTATGTATTTACCAAGAATAGCAGTTTTTCAATTTTTTTTTTTCGTGTTTAGAACTTGTTTATTTACGAATCAGTTACCTCACACAAAATTGTCAGTGTTTTCATAATAATATGTATATTCCATTGGGTGTATAAGGAAGTCATGTGGTGTCCACATCAGATTTTTTTAATTAAAAAAATCGATCAGGGTTGGCAGGTTTTTGATGCATGACAGTTTTTGATGGTTTAAACCGCAGTTTAAACTGTCACATCAAAAACCCTTTGTCAAAAACCTCAAATTTTACATTTCTTGGTATATTTTAACAATGAAGTAGGTAGTCATATTTAGAGAAATAAAATAATGTAGTCTTAAAAAAAGTGGTTAGTTCATATGTTTCCCATGATAAAAATAATTTTAGAAGAGTATTATCTGTTTCCTATGAATGCCAATGATTTCTGTTTAAGTGAAAAAAAAAGAAAATGATATATATTACCTTTACAAAATACAAAATTTTGAGAATAGAAATTTGTCTGATCTAAGGTGAACTACTTATTGCACATTAACTTATCAAAAATTTTACAAAGTTTTATTTTAAATAAGTAAACAAAACTCTTCTAAATATATACTGGCTGATAATTAAAAGGTGCTGTAAGTATTTTATTCCAATGAATAAAATTACTGTGCAATATTGCATTGTTTTTTTCCTTTTGGGTTATAATCAATATTAATAGCATGTTTTAACGTTATGATTAAAAAATTTTTAGGTATTGCATGATTAAATGAACTAAATTTTTAATATGAATTACATAATGCAATTTTAAATCATTTTTAATGAAGAGGTTAATGGAAAGCATATCTCTCTTTTGTTAATTAATGTCTTAAAAGTATGAAAATTTGTATTTATATGCATTGAAATGTAATATTAAATACATTAAAACCCAATATTAAATAATACATTAAAATTTCCCAAACTGTATGTAAATAAAAATAAGTAAATATCCTTCACTTTTTAAAATTGCTCGCATCTAATTAATTTTTAATTTTATATCTTGATTTCACATTATTATAAGTTTAACAATATATTCTAAAATATCTGGATATTACTTTGTGGATTCATCGATATGATTTAAATTTATAAAAATATATTTGAATGCTAAAAATTTTCATTGAAATTTCAGCATTCAGCATAATTTTAAAAATTAACCTATCATTGAATTCCCAAACTAAGTAATAACCTAATATGTTTAGTTTATATTTTTTAATCATGATGTTAAAGTGAAAAGGAGGGGGGGGGGAGAACAGAAAACATTTAAAATTTAATTTTTTGGTAAAATTTAGTCAGTTTTAAAGAATTTTTAATATGCTTAATTGTATTACTAGTATAATTTACCATATACATATGCAAAGCTCTATGGCAATTTACAAAAAAAAAAAAAAAAAAAAAAAGATTTATAAACATTTACTCTCCTTAAAGCATAAATATGTTTCCTTACATAAACATTTATCTTTTTCTATATATATATATATATATATATATATACAGTAGAGTCTCGATTATCCGAGTTAATGTGGACCGAGCTCACCTCGGATAAGGGAAAAACTCGGTTAAACCGGAATTACATAAATGGATTTCTAAATAAATGACTGAAATATTAATTTATACAGAATTTATTAATTAAATGGTATACTTACAATTTTTATTGATATCCACTGGTAATACTTGTAGTAGAATAAAAACAGGGAATGCAATTGTTCATTTGAAATAGTCCTTAATAATTTTTTGTTTGTGAATTGATAACCGTTTCTTGGCTGCAATATTACGCCATTTAGTTAGATTCATTAGGATTTCAGGTGTAGCCTCTTCTTGCTGCTCAATGTATTCAATAGTTTTTTCAATTGATTTTAGACCTTCAGAATGCGTAATTTTTTTCTGTTTAACACAGTTTTCATCATCACTGCTCTCTTGCTCTCGATTTTCAACCATATCTGCAATCATGTCATCTGTTATTTCTTGCTGCTCATCTGCATTCATCCACTCATCAATATCTTTCTCAGTAAGAGATTCAGAAACAGGAAGTGTTTTTGCCAAGCTCAATAATGATTCGTCATGAGATGCTTCATTTTCATCATTTGGCTGCACTTCTGATGATAAAATTTTCCGCCACGATTTCTGTAGAGTCGTTGATTGAATTTCTTCCCATGCTTTGGCTATCCAATACACGGCATCCTTCAGTGTAATCCCTTTAAGACATTCTGTTACTCCTTTTTCTTCAAGATCTTCAATCAACTTTCCTAACAACTTTTTTCTGTAATTTCTCTTCAAGTTCTCAAGAACACCTTGATCTAATGGCTGTACGAGTGAAGTCACATTTGGGGACAAAAAATAAGCTTTGATATCTCCACTTAACAGTTGCTCTTCATCCGGGTGGCATGCGGCATTATCTAAAAGTAAGAGTGCTTTTCTTTCCAAATTTCTATCTTTTAAAAATATTTCCACTTTAGGGACAAATTCCTCAGAAAACCATTTTTTAAAAAGTTCGCCACTCATCCAAGCATTTTTTTGATTTCTGTAATATACAGGAAGACTCGAAATGTTTATATTTTTAAATGCTCTTGGTTTCTTAGACTTTCCGATGATCATGGGTTGAAATTTAAAAGTACCCGATGCATTACAACAATTTAAAATGGTTATTCTCTCCTTTTTTTTCTTATATCCGGGAGCTGATGATTCTTTTCTGGCAGCTAAGGTTTTTGATGGCAACATTCGAAAATTTAATCCTGTCTCATACTTGACAACTTTTACGGATTATCCGTAAAATTTACGGATTTTTGTGTAATTTTACGGACTTACGGACGAACCTGTAATTTTTACGGTTTTTCGTACGATGCAAAATAAAACCGAATTTTTTTTTTTTTTTTTTTTTAAAGGGATTTCTCATTTGGCTAATGCATAAAAATTAAAAATCTTTTAAAATATGATTGCGAAATTCTACGAAAAACGCGCTTTCTCATTTATTCTTTTTTCTTCTCCCGTATCGGGCCTCTCCACGCTTATCCCTTGATTCTCTCCAATTCTCTCGTACAACTACAATACCAATACAAAGCGGCCGCGAACAGAGCCGGGAGCAAATTCAAATGAGTATGTGCTGTTCCAAATATGTTTGCTACTCCCTCTTCTCTGTCCGATCGGCTGTGGCTGATCCAAGCGCCGTCATCACTCCCTGTAAATCGAATGCTGCAGCTGCACGCATGCACGCGCGAGCGGAAGCGAACGGCCGTTGACGTTAAGCCTACTACGAGTGCGGTAGACTTCGCCGCATCGCGTTCGCCGTTCGCCCGTAAGAAATCGAAATGGCATCGAAAAAAAAATATTTTCAAGTGTACAAGGAATCTTACACTGAAGAATTTCCTTGCATCAGGAAATCAGCAAAAAGCGAAAAGCATGCTTATTGTGATGTTTGCAGGAATGATTTCAATATATCCCATGGAGGGAGGAACGACGTTCATCGTCATGTTGTCGGCCCGCAGCACGTGGAAAACGTGAAAATTGCGGATGGACATAAAAAAAAACTGGTAGATTTTTTCAAACCAAATGCTATTCAGGATGATGTAACACGTGCGGAATTATTGTTTACAACCTTCTTAATCGATCATAATGTTCCTTTGAGTGCCGCAAGTCACGCTGGCCCTCTTTTTCGGAAGATGTTTCCGAAGAACGAAATTGCGAAACGGTATGGGTGCGGAAAAACTAAAACATCAGCTCTAGTCCATGAAATGGCCAACGATCGTACGGTATCTATTGTAAAAATTTTACAAGAACAGGCGTTTACAGCAGCATGTGACGGAAGTCATGAAAGCGATTATAAACTCTACCCGGTTGTTGTGAACTATTTCAATCCGGACATTGGACGTATAGAAAACACATTGTTGGCAATTCCAGATTTGGAAGGACATTCAACAGGTGAGAATATAAGTTCTCTTATTTTAAATGTCTTTGAAAACCATAAAATCCCTTTCCAGAACTGCATAGCCTTCAGTGCTGATAATGCTGCTGTTATGCAGGGAAAAAAAGCTGGTGTAATTTCATTTTTAGAAAAAGAAAATGCAAATATTATTGCTATAGGATGCTGCTGCCACCTAATTCATCTTGCTTCAGAGAAAGCTGCGTCAACCCTTCCTGTTAAGGTGGATGAAGCTATAATAGACATTTTTTATTATTTGAAGAAAAGTGCTAATAGGAAAGACTCACTTAAAAAATTTCAAGAGTTGTATGGGAATGAAGCCCAAAAAATACTAAAACATGTATCTACCCGCTGGTTATCCCTTGGACGAAGTCTAACCAGGTTAGTAAATCAGTGGGATCCTCTCATGAGCTTTTTTAGGGCAGAAGCTACTTCTTATAAATTACCTACATCATTATCGCTTTTCAAAATACCAAAGATGGATAAAAATAATAGCACCAAAGACAAGTCAAAAGATATGCTCCTGTCTAAAGATACAGAAACCCAAACATCAACAAATGTCAATCAAAATGTTACTCAAAAAATGAAGGCCAAAATATCAAAGGTTGATCAAAAGAATTTCACGAAAGATGGTTTAAAAGATAAATTACTACCTAAATGCACAGAAGGTAAAATATCAAGTAAAAAAGAAGTTGCTTCTGCAAGCAAACATAATTCCACTACTTCAAAGAAAAGGAAAAATTCAAATATAGGTCTAAAAATGGCAAAAAAACAGAAAAATGAATCTAATTCAGTTTTATCGAAAGAAGAAAAGATATTTATGTTTTTGTCTTCTGACTTAAATAAAGCCTACAGCTTATTTCTTCTTCATATAATACCTTCATTTGAAAAAGTCAATACAATTTTGCAGTCATCATCTCCACAAATTCATAGGCTGAAAGCCCTTTTACTTGATTTGCTGAAAGAGTTGTACTCAAAGTTTGTGAAGGCTTCTGAAGTAAAAGGGAAACAACTCAGCAAAGTTAATTTTCACTTGCCTTCAAACCATAAAGGTCTCCAGGATTTAGTTATTGGAAGTGCTACATTGAATTTGATTGCAAAATGTTCTGAAGAGGAGCAGAAGTTATTTTATGCTGCATTAATTAAATATTTTGTGACTGCTTGTGAGTACATATTAAAAAAATTCCCTATAGAAAATGATGTACTGATACATGCTGAAGTTGCTGACCTGAAAAATATTGAAAATTCCAGCTTTAACAGCATAAAATACTTTGTGGATTTGTTTCCTATTCTTCTAAAACGAAAAAATGGTGAAACAGATATTGAAGCACTCGATCAGCTTCGAAAAGAGTTTTGTGAGCTACAATTAGAAGATTTGTCAACTATAATTGCCCAAAATAAAGAAGTTGACATGCAATGGACTGAAGTAAAACAGATCAGAGGTGCTGATGGAATATTAAAGTATGAAAGAGTAGCAGATGTAATTCTATCTATTTTGCTCATCCCACATTCTAATGCAGAATGCGAGAGGATTTTTAGCCTCGTCAGGAAAAACAGAACAGAATCTCGGGCTGCTATGTCGAACAAAACTTTAGAAAGTTTGTTAATATTAAAAACAAGGGTTTCTCAACCTTGTTATGAACAAACCTTTAACCAAGAATTCTTAAGCAAAGCGAAAAAAGCTACTGCAGTTACTCTAAATGCAGCTTCAACTTCCTCACATGCTGCTGATAGTGAAGAAGAATTTTAAATATTCCATAATCTTGTATATAGCACCGTATCTTGTATTTAGCATCTTATCTTGTATATAGAATCTTACACAATTAGTATTATAGTATTTTTCAGTAAAAAGACAATTTTAGTATGTATAAAGACATTAAATTGGTACTACTTTAAAGGTGTTTGGATTTTTTTTTTTTTTACAAGAATTCAATTTCAAGCAAGTAAAGTAAGGTAAATAAGTCATTAGTTATTTGTAAAATTAGATATTATGTTATTGATTTTAATACATAAAAATTTTGAAATTGAACTTTTTTTTTTTTTAATCTAAAATTTTATTTAGTCAAATTGAAAAATGTTTTATTTGTGGTCATTATCATGTTACATTGTTGCAGTTACATATTTTATTATATATATTTATGTAATAATTCATAGTATTAAAATTATCTCAAATCGCAGTTCCATTAAACGCGTCGCGAAAAGTTTTACTGATGCCAGTTTCTGAAAGTTGGCAAGTATGCTGTCTCATCGGCATTGAACAGTTGATCCCTACTTATATTATTTTCCTTAATAAATTTATGGAAATCTTCTTTGAATTTAACAACTGCTTCAGAATCTGCAGATAACTTTTCACCAGTTATATTCAGTTGGCGAATTCCGTAGCGTTTTTTCCACCTATCAAGCCATCCAACACTTGCAGTAAAGGGTTCATCATTATAAAATTCCTTGTGAAAATCCAAAGCTTTTGATTTTAACATTGGTCCCGATACAGGACTACCCTTTTCTCGCAATTGCGTAAACCACAAAAACAAAGCTTCAGAAGTTTTTTCAAATTCACAATGCTTCATTGTTTTTCTTACTTGGCTGCAGTTTGTTTTGTCGGCAAAATATTTTTCAATCTGAGCTCTATTTCTTTTCCAATCACCAACAGTTACTTCTCCAACACCCAGATGTAACGCAACACTTTTAATAGATTCTCCTATGTCCAACCGCTTCAATGCTGCAATTTTTGTTTCTATCGAAACAACGATTCTTTTCCGTTTTTTGTCTTTGGAATTCATTTTTTATTAAATTTTGAAATTTTAAGCACGACACAAACGTAAAAAATAGGACTGAAAACTGTCTTTTTCGTTTCTAGAATGTAGATAAATATCCAATATGAATTTCTTGAAAGAATGCAAGAAACTCTTTTTCAAGTGTGGGAAAGATAAGAAACATCTTGGCACACTGCCATTAAAATTAGACCAGCCCGGAAGTCGGGAAGCTATCATTGTGTGTTTGTGGGGGGTGGAGAATTTGTCCTCTTTCTCCTTTCAATACCCTCTTTCCTTTATTAGTAATAGATCCGTCTTATCTATTCCTGTTATACTACTTAAGTGACGGCTTTTTAAAATTTGGCTCTGCAGTACAATTGAGTGTAATCTTTTTCTGATCCAGAATTCCATCAATCACAGAATACAAAACCGCTTATTTAGGGCTGAGTACATACAACTGACACTCCTCAGTACATTGTTAAATTGAAAGAGAGATAATTCGAATAAGAAATTGCCTTAGCCAAAGAAAGTGTAAGGTAGAAGTAGAAAAAAAATAAATTCTTAAATTCTTAATTAAAAAAAAAAAATAATATATATTTTTTTTTTTTTTTTTTTGAGTACCTCGGTTAAACCGAAACTCGGTTAAGCGGGACTCGGATAATCGAGACTCTACTGTATATATATATATCCAATGTTAACTTATATATTTAGTACATTGATACAATTATTTTACTTTATAATTTCCAATTTTCACATGGCATATGGTTTTCGACAGTTTTTGATGGTTTAAACCAGTTTTTGACAGTTTAAACCAGTTTTTGACACTTGTCATGTCAAAAACTGGTTTTTGATGTAAAAAAACCAACCCTGAAATCGATACGTTTATTTTAAATTATCGCAAGTCGATGGTTCAACCATTTGTTTTAAAGATATTGTATGGACAAGCTCTTTTGAAAGATACACAAAATTAACATTCGTCCCCCCTCCTCGGGGGAGGGGGAAGCTATTAAAAAATAATTCTCTTTACGTACATTTATACAGAATTTTGTCCTATACCATCATGCTAAAAATTTAGAAAAAGTAGGATGGTAACACCACTTGTTGGACGATTTTCACCAAAATTTGACAGGCACTAACTTATGTCAAAGTGCAACTGTATGTCAAATTTTCTGAAATTCTGTGCAGTAGTTCCTGAAATACATTTGCCACAAAATTTTGTCAAACACAGAGACGGGCCTTTTCTAAAAATGCTTAAATTGGGTTCTAGACTTCTCAAAATGTATAAATCCATCGAAAACATGAGGTCAAAAATTTTCACGAATATAACATTTTCTTCTATTAAATATCGAATAAAGTAAAAATATTACAATGAAACGATTTGGAAAGATATTTTTGATCCATCTTCAGAGATTTTATCTCTGTTTTGTATTTGAATATATTAATTTTATTTTGAAATTTGAGGGTATGACTTTGAATCGTGCTGTTAGGTAGAGGTCAAGACTCACTGTCGCCACTTGCCACATGGCGACTTAATTTGAAAAAGTGGCAATTAAAAAAAAAAAATTGGTATGATCGCCATTTCCAAAATATTGCTTCCGTTTTTAAAGAAATCACGGATACCGTTCGTTTAAAAATTAAAGAAAGAAATCCCATTAACGATCGGCAATTGTTAATGGGATTTCAATGATGATTGCGCCTTCCGATTTCCAATCTTTCTCCATCCACAACATAAATGTCAATATTCATTTAAAACTTGCTTTATGAGATTCTAGAACCTAAAATAGAATTGTTAAATATTTCTTGTTTGTGTAATTATTTTTTGCCTCTCTCCCCCTTTTCTTATTTCCAACTAGCAATCGCCGATATGTTCTGTAGTTTAATAAAGAAGCATCACAAAACTGGCGTTGTAAAAATTATTACTTACAAACTTTGAATAAACACCATAAAATGCAATAAACTCGCAACAATTGTTTCGGGTCGAAAAAACCACGACCCTTCATCAGGCGAACAAAGTAAGCACGAGTGCTGCAATCAAAGCGGCAACGCAGTGCGTTGCCGCTTTGATTGCAGCACTCGTGCTTACTTTGTTCGCCTGATGAAGGGTCGTGGTTTTTTCGACCCGAAACAATTGTTGCGAGTTTATTGCATTTTATGGTGTTTATTCAAAGTTTGTAAGTAATAATGTTCTGTAGTTGTTTCTCAGTCTTTCTTCATCCATAATATAAAGGGCAATATTCATTTTAAACATGCTTTATTAGATTCTAGAAGTATTCATGTAATTATTTTTAACACCCCCCCCCCCCCCCCTTCGGTATTTTATTAAAATGTATTAGCAGACGTGTAGAACAGCAAAAGAGTTACTGAGAAAAACCATAACTGAAGATTGTTTTATTTACTTGCTACTTGAAAGAAGGAAAGTCTTATATAAAATCAAATCTCTTTTACTTCTTCAAAAATAGACATTCATTCATGAACATAACTTGAATTCATAAGATGATCATTTTCAGCAATTTAATAAAAGCAGTTAACTATACAACAACTTTAAATTATTAATATACTTTGAAAAACTTAACAATTCAAAAGAAAACTTGACAAATTATTTTGATCCGGACCAGCCGGTCAATCATCTCATTACTACATCAGATAACAGGATCCATGCCAAAGAACAATAACCCTCAGAACTAAAAGATCTGGTATTTATATATGAAATAAGGACGTTTAGATCGTCATCGATCAAACGGACGAATCACAAACGAGCACCTGGCAGGTGTAAAAAGAAACAATTCAGATTTACATAATGACGATCGATTTTTAGCTACGATGTCACCATCTAGTGGGACAAACATCGTTAGAAAAATTAAAACAGTCCAGAATTGATAAAGAAAGGTGTTGCATGGAAAAGATCGTTTTTAATGTAAACAAAACAATAATTGATAATTAACTGTATAAAAATAAAGTTTAAACAACTGAAAAATGAGGAACTATAGTAAGTATGTTTTAATTTATAATCTATTAAATAAATTAAATAAGTTATTTTATAAAAATGATAAAATGACTAAACATAGCATGAACTTTCAAAACAGATGATATAATATGATTAAATAGCTATGTCTATAAGCATGAGGGAAGTTAGGAGGCGATGAGAATAAAATAAACTAAGGATTTTCTAATCAAATGCCCCCCCCCCCCTCTAATTGCCTCATAAAAAAAAAAAAAATGCATGACTCCTTAAGAAGGAAAAATCAGCATGAACCTATTACCAAACATCTTAAACAAGATGAAAAATTTTAATTAAATTTCAAACTAATGCAGTCAAACATCCTAATAACATAAAAATTAATAGTTAAATTTAACACGAAGACAACAATTAAGTTGTAACAAATCCAACTTCAAAAATTCTTAAAGCATTTTTCTCCAAAGAAAATTTTAATTTTTTTCTATCTTAAGTCTTAAAACTCCATCAATTAAAAAAAAAAAAAAAAAAAAAAAATTAACTACCCCAATCTAGAACAGAGTCTAGAATATCCTAGATAAGAGGCTAACAAAAAAAAAAAAAAAAAAAAAAAAACACAATTCCTTCCATTTCAGAAAACAAGTCCAAGAAAAATTTATGTTTCATTTTAAAATTTCATTAACAAACATGGAAAAATATATTTACCAAAAAAAATTACTTATTAATTTCAACTTCAGCATTAAACTCCAAATCAAATATTTAAACCTATATCAAAAGCAAATTACAAATACAAAAATAATCTTCATTTAACAAAAAGATTTCAATTTCTAGCCATCCAGAACTTGGTAAAGAGGACAAAAACATTGGCCTTTCGCATTCACTTATTCGTCTTTCAAACATATTCAAGAATGAATATAGGCACAATTATTCACTTCTTTTAAAACAAATTCCGGCTAGCATGGAAAACATACGTTCTACACAGACTGAGGTTTCTAGATGCCTAGAAAAGAAAAGAAATTATAATACACATAATAAAAGATACAAACAGAACAAATTTTAATTATGGTAGACAGGACTTAGTGACATTGCCAAAATTCAAAAATTGCGACTTACAAAAATAAAAATAACATGCCTGCGCAAGGGCCTACATATGGTGGTAACTCCCAGAAAACTATTCCTAAATGATTCTCTGACAATTTACCGGTCAAGGGTCACCTATCCGAGACGGTACTATAATCTGTTCGAATCATCGTAAATAGCCACCAAAAGCACCATTCCCATACATAGACGGGAATTAAATTGTCTACCAAATTATTTTTTAAAAGAATACTAAATGAAGTAAAATAAATTTAAAGTACTAAAAAAAACTTGCTTAAATCAAAAGTACTAAAATAATTACATAAGTAAAAAAAAAAAAAATGCTGGGACAAACTTTGTTATAATAAATATGTACAAATCAGCAATTTTAACTAATCAAAAAGTCCATGAGTATGAAGTAGAAACACTAGATTAGAACAACGTGCAATCCAAATTTTTAAAACAATGTAAATATTTAAACAATTTCAAATTTAAAACAATGTACTGGACAATAAAAAAAATATATTTAAATGTACTCAAATTATCTATAAGAAAAATATGGCATACAAAATTCATATATGTACCAGAGAAAAATTAGATTATAAATATTAAATTCACAAAATTCAAAAGTTCTGTTTTTGTCAAAGGCTTGGTGAAAATATCTGCAAGGTTTGATTTACTACGTACATAAGAAACAGAAAATTCACCATTATTTAAAAAAACTCTAATAAAAAATAACGTCAATATGCTTAGTTTTATAATTTTCCACTGGTGATTTTATGAAATCTATAGCAGCTTGATTATCAACTCTCATTACATTCCTCAGCACATTCATGGTGTATCCGATCAAACCAAACCAAATTCTTTACAGCCTCAGTCATTGCGATAAATTCAGATTCCATGGTCGACAAACTAACACATTTTTCTTTAAAAGTATGCCAGTCGACCGGAGACTTATCAAGCAAAACTATCTGACCGCCAATTGAGGTCCGATCGTCACGGTTAGCTGCGAAATCTGCATCTGAGAAAATTACTAAATCATTAGTTTTACAAGAAAGTTTAAGTTTGTAATGAGAAGTTGATTTTACATAGCCCAATAATCTCAATAAACCATCCCAATGGAACAAACCAGGATTCGATTGAAATTGACTCAGGACATTAACAGAGTAGGCTATATCAGGACGAGTACGACAAGCTAAAAAAGAAAGACATCCCAAAACACTACGATACGGTAAATGAGACATTTCAGTTATATCTTGACTAGATGTAGGACAATGAGATCTGGAAAACACAGTACCCTTACTGATAGGTAAAGAAGAATGAGGAATTTTAAACTAAGAAAATCTTTTACAAACATCATTAATGTAATTAGATTGGTGATTTACTACTCCAGATGGAGTATCCTCAAACTCAACCCCTAATAATTTTCTCGTTCTCCCCAATTCTTTTATATCAAAATTTGACTTTAATAAAACTAAAACTTTATCAATAAATTTCTTATGTCTTCCAAAAATTACGATATCATCAACATAAAGAAGAAGTACAACATCTGTCCCATAAAGATAAACACAATTACAAGATGATAATTTTCTAAATCCAATTTTAATTAAAACATGATGTATCTCATAAAACCATTCTCTCCCACTTTGATGTAATCCATACAGAGCCCGGTCCAGTTTGCAATACAAAGTCTCTTTACCAGATTCAACAAATCCAGGAAGTTGTAGCATATACACGTCCTCACTTAGTGGTGCATACAGGTAGGCACAGGTGACGTCACATTGACTACGCGACCACCCACAACATGAAACAAGAAGGGAGAAAAAGAACCGGATAACACCAAAATTTACAACAGGACTAAATGTTTCTTCATAGGATTCACCTTTAACCTGTTTAAATCCCTGGGCCACAAGGCGAGCCTTATGTCTAACTATCTGTCCAAACTCATCCCTTTTTATTGTGTAAACCCACCGGCAACCAACAGGAGTGACGTGATTAGGTAGTTCAGTCAAATGCCAAACTCCACGTTCTTGCATAACCTTCATTTCCTGTTTCATTGCACTCCACCAAAGCTGACTCTGCCTGGAATTACATGCCTGTTTAAAAGTCGTGGGAGTCTCTTCCCGATCTAGTCATGCTGAAGGGTGAACCAAACTCGAAACAACTGAATCACTCTCACTATCACTATCTGAAAAATCTGATGAATTACTTGGAATCGGAATAATGCCAGAATAAGGATTTGATCCACTAAAATCAAATAAATCAGGATTAAACATCAATTTATTTTCCCTACAATAATTTTCAACATCATGAAGTGATCTAAGACATTTAGTTTTGCCTAATTCATAAAAGTAAATGTCAGTACGATTACCAGTACGACGAACAACAGGCTTCCTAGTCCAACTAACTTCCTTAAGATGGGGAATAGTAGACTGATTATTACCAGACACAGAATCTTTACTCCCCGTTCTACTAGGGTGAGAATCTGGAGTAGCATTTAAGAAAAGCTGGATTACATGCTACTATAACTACATGCTTATAGAACTCACTCTTAAAACACTAACAAGAATAAAATCATAAGCATTCAGTGGAAGTTCAAACAAGCTCATTTTTCTCTCAAAAACCAAATCAATTTTCAATGATTCAACTACTCAATCTATTTTGTCTTCCTCCTACCTCCTTCCATTTCAGATATTGAAAAATTCAAACAAGAGAAGTGTGTAAGTAAAAAAAAAAAAAAAAAAAAATATATATATATATATATATAATTTTTTTCAATAATACCCTATTTTTTTTATTGGCAGAAATACACACATATATTATATGTTTATTATATTATTAAATGACTAATAATACAATTTACAATAGTCATTTAATAATAGTGACTATTGTATTATTATTAAAATACAATAAAGAGCACTACTTCGTAATTTAATTTTCCGACCATATCATTTGTGCTTTTATGTACACACACATATATATCATATATATATATATCATGTGTATGAATCTGATGTATAACGACGATGACTCATGAGTGGCCACTGGACATGATGAACTCAGTGGCCACTGGCCACTTCTAAAAATTTTAAGTCTTGACCTCTACTGTTAGGGTCATCCCTTTTTAATAAAAAAAATGTCATATGCAGAAATCTTAAAATAACTCAAATTTTTTCCCCCAATTATTATTTGATTTAATTAATATAATTATGTTAGGTATGGTAGGTTTTTCAGATGTGGTAGCCCATTACAACCTAAAAAAAAAAAAAAAAAGAAATCCATTGAACCAGAAATTTTTTTGCAAATGAAGTGAAAAAATTGTTTTCTGTATCAGTCCCATAGACTAAAAATACAAAGAGCTGTCAAATGTATCCAATTTTCAAATAAACTTCGTACCAGATTTTTATAATAGTGTGCGTCATTAAATAAAATCATACAAAAACACGATCAATCATTTCTGTAAAAAATTATTGCAATTTTAAAAATGTAAATGATGACAGCTACATATAGGGCTCGAATTAGACTACCTGGTTCCCCAGGGCAAGCTTTTTCTGGGGGCCATGCTTGTAGTGGCATAAAAGGTCTTTAGGTTGCAGAATACCTGTATACGATTCTGAGTAGGGCCCATCCAGAAGAGGGGCCCAATATAAAATAGGTTTTAAATGGCCCTTCATGCCTTTTACTTTTACTTTTTTTTTTTACTCCCCCCCCCCCTTGCCGAAATTTTCTGGTTGCGCTGCTGCTCAGGGTTCGTGATTTTTTTAAAAAAATCAAAAAAATCGGATTTTTTTGATTTAAATCAGATTTTTTCGATTTAAATCGGATTTTTTTTAAAAGTCTACAAATTTATAGTTACTCATTACTTTATACCTGTAAAAGTAATCTATATCTTAAACAATGTCTAAAAACATAATTTAAGTAAATTTCATGCCAGAAGCTATGCTTTTAATAAGCATATATACATCAGTTTTAACTTTTAACACTGATGGATAATGAAATTTATCATTTAAGACCACAAGAATTATAGCATACTCAAATACAAATTAACAAGCAAATGTAACGCAAACTTGTACCTTCCCTTTTAGTTTTTAAAACGGAATGTATATGAAAAACAACTGTCATTTTATATGAATATTTACTTTTACTCTAAATACATATTATTAGAAGTTCTCTATTTTATATATAGATATAGATTTTTCAGCTTATCATTTTGTAAAATCATATGATCACTTTATTACTAAAAGATGAAACTTCTCATTTTAACTAAATACCTTTTATTTAAAATTTAAAAATACAAATGAAGCAGACAATTTCCATATTTAAAAATAAACGTCTCTGAGTGTTAGGGAAGAATAAAACGTCTCTTTGACCATTCTGATTCTGGATAACATACTGTATTGTTAATTTAATGGATCTATATGTAATTATCTATGGTATTATTATAAACCATGTTAATTATGGCATGAAAGTTAACACTATCTTTGAAATATGCATAATTCCAATAATGCACGTGAATAATCAAAATCAAATGTTATCAAAGAAAATAACTGAAGCTTAAGCATAGGTCGATCCAGGTTTTATTTTTGAGGCAAATTTTAATGAAAAATAGAAATATTTTTGAGAAAAACTATTATTATATAAAAGTTCTCATTATAGAAATCATTCAACTTTATGATTAACATAAAAATTCATAAAATAATAAAATATGATAAAAATCATTAAATAGTAATTTTATAAAAACTAATATATGCAGTACTTTAAATGAGAAAAATTTTAGAAAAGAAACATTTTTATGGACACAATATAATATATATATATAAATGCTAAATGACATTAAAAAATTAATAAATGAAGCTGAAATGTCACTAAAAATACATAAATAAATAAAAGTGAAAACTTCCATGCTTTATATGTTATCATAATAGTTGAATTAATTATGCTTTGTTGTTAAAATGTTAAAAAAAAAAAAAAAAAAAAGACAAGTTCATAGAGTTTTCATGATAATATATGGTCTTAGTGTACAATCCTATACTGAATTATTAACATATAAAAATTGCTTTCAACTTCTTTAATTCATTTCTGAAGCATAAAAAGTAATTGGGTAAGATTTAAAGTAATTGGTTCATATGTGCCAACACACACACACGTACAGATACCTATATATATAGCTTTGCTAATTAAAGGTTGTAAATGCAACATATTTTGTATTTGAAACTCATTCTAACAAGATTTAAAAAATTTAGATCGTAAAAAGTTTTGAAAAATGATTCAATTTTAATAAATGACTTTTTAAAAAAAACAGTTGATTTAAATCATGATTTTAATCAAACTGATTTAAATCAACGAACCCTGCTGCTGCTGTCTAATGAAATTGTTTCTAAAGCTATTTAAAATTATTTTAATATAAAATACTTGTTATGTTACACCTTAATCTAGAATCTGTCTTTAAAATGTTGGGGGTGTGTGGGTTCTGAAATTTTTTTTAGCTCATCAAAAATATGTAAATACTTTGGAACGCCAAACACCTGGACATAGAAAAATTGAAAAAGTTTTCCTAATTATGTCTTGTACAATTTTGTTTTTCTTCTGATTACGATGTGCTTAAAATATAAATAAAACTAATAAATTAAACTTAAATTAAAATAATGTACTGACACATAATTTAATTAAATAAGAAACCTTTAAATGTACCTCATATTTCGTGAATATTTTCATCTGGGCGCCCAGATCTTATCAAATGATCATCTGTGCCGGATCTCTTCAAGTTGCGGTCTTCTATGGATTCTATCAGCTGATTCCACATCCGGTTTGGAGCCATTGCGCCACTATCGTTGCATACATCGGGTGTTGTTGCGATCTCTATTGCTTCTCTAAACATCACGTAATTATAGTTATTGTAGTTAGCTTTCTTTTTAGTTTTCTCAAAATTTATTATAATTTCTTCATTTTCGAAAGTTTTGGCTAAAGCTGTATTTATTTTTCCTGTTTTGATGTCATTTTGATGTTCTTTGAGTCTAGTTTTAATCTTTCTTTTCGTTACACCGATGTATGAACCTGGTTTCTTTTCTTTTTTATTTATGTACGGTATTTGATAAATTCCGGCAGTTTCCAAAGGGGGGATAGGGTCTTTATCATTACGTATTAGTTGAAAAATATTTGGGTTGGGTTTTATAGGGATATTAACGCCTAATTTATTTGCTGTGCTTTTAATTTTATTCGATGCTCTGCGATCGTAGGGTATGGAAGAGGAGAATTTTAAAGGGGTTTTTTGAAAACTAGGTATACAATTACTGGCTTTTACTCTGGTTTTAATTAGTTTTTTGATAATTTTGCTGGGGTAACCTGCTTTTCTAGTGAACTCTTTAATTAAATTAAACTCATTATTTAGATCGGTAGGGTCATTACATATTAATATTGCACGATTTATATATGAACTAACAGCATTGATTTTGTAACGGAAAGGGGTTTTAGATTTATAATGTATAATTTCATTGCTATTGGTTTCTTTACGGTACACAGTGGTTTTAATTTGTTTTTCGGTTCTATTAATTTTAACATCTAAAAAGTTTATTTGTTGTTCTTTTTCTTCTTCATACGTGAATTTTATGTTGTTATATAAGCTATTAATTTCATTTAATATGTGTTGGACATCATAATTTTTATTGATGACGGCAAAAACGTCATCTACATATCTTAACCAAAAAAATATTTTATCATTACATTTATCTAAAATTTCTTTTACTAGTGATCTTAACTTAAATTCTGCAATAAAGCCCGATATAGGCGATCCCATCGAAACCCCTTTCTTTTGTTGATAAATGTTATTATTAAACTTAAAATAATTTTCATGAAGTAAGAAATTTGTAGTTGCAGTCAAGGTTTGAGCTATTTTAGGGTCTGTGTATTTTTCTTTGATAACATTATTAACAATCTGATTAGTTTCTTCAATGTCTATGGATAAGATTAATAATGTCAAAACTGACAAAATGGTATTCCTTTTTATTTTCTATAGCTCTAAGTTTTTTTAATAAAATCTTCAGTGGATTCCAATGAGTGTTGAGAGGGGGGAATAATTTTACGGTATATATCGGC
The DNA here is from genome assembly GCA_963930645.1 of Salticus scenicus. Classification (NCBI taxonomy): domain Eukaryota; kingdom Metazoa; phylum Arthropoda; class Arachnida; order Araneae; family Salticidae; genus Salticus; species Salticus scenicus. The sequence goes on along the minus strand of OZ005657.1, from coordinate 22,249,277 downwards.
CATATATTTCTCGAGACAATAAGTCTGAGCTTCATTTTTATTTACAACTGGTCTGAATTTTGGAGGGGTTTTGTGATCTTTAAATCTGCCAAAAATACGAGGTGTATTAGGTGCGTGGTTTATAAATTTAGGAGGGTTATTATCAGGCCATTTTCCATCTTTAATGATATTTTTTGTCTTCTCAATTAATTTATTGTTGGGGTCTTTATCAATTTTATTAACGCCAATGTCTTTTATTGTTGTTTCCATTTTTTCTACATATTGGTTCCTGTCAAAAATAGCTATCTTACGGGTTTTGTCTGTAAGTGTGCAGGTTATGTCATTATTTCTTTTTAGTTTATTTAGTTCACGAATGTCCTCCCTATTAATATTTCTATTTTGAGCTGATTTTGTAATTTCGGTGATAGCCGTGTTTCTAATTTTATCTTTATTATCTTCCGGGATTTTATTAATAGTGGATTCGATTTTTGCGATACTTTCTTTAATATTTACAGGTTGATCTAAAATGTATTTAGGTCCTAATTTTAAAAGTTCATCTTGATGGTTGTTTATGTGGGTTTCAGATAAATTAATATATGGATATTCAGTTTTTTCATGAAGTTGATAGTTGTTTTTCTTAATCCAAAATTTTAGTTTTTTATTGTGCTTGTTCATTATAGTATATTTTTCTGTTTCATAATACTGATTGATTTTATCCCTATATAATTTCAATTCTTCCTCATCGACATTATTCTCAAAATTTTCAGCAGTTTTGTTCCATATTTTCTTATTTTTAAAGACCTCAGCTTTCCTTTTACGTATAACTTTATTTAATATTTTTTGTTCGAATTTAGGAACGTCATTTTTAAACTTGTGGGTCAGAAATTTATTACTAATTCTCAAAAATTTCGGTGTTAATTTGAAGTGTTTACAATCGTTTAAAAAATTAAGTTTTTGTTCGGATCTAATTAGTTTTTTATTAATGGATTTCCATTTACTGAAAAGGTAATTGAAAAGGAGGGGGTTATTAAGCACCAGAACACATGATTGAAATAGCAGAAATTCTAAACATTATATAAAATAGAACACTCAAAAACCGTAAACCGGTAAAAGAAAAACTTAAAGAATATAAAAAGGTTCTATATCAATAAATTTACTTACACTGCATTAAAAACGATCTAAAAACATACAGATTTAACGTGCGCAAGAAGAGATAGTGTAGATGCAAATGGCATTGGAGAGTCTTTGATCCACAGGCATGGTAACAAATAAGTCCAGATTTTCGACAATTAACAATAAATTAAACTTAAATTAAAATGAAGTACTGACACATAATTTAATTAAATAAGAAACCTTTAAATGTACCTCATGTTTCGTGAATATTTTCATCTGGGTGCCCAGATCTTATCAAACGATCATCTGTGCCGGATCTCTTCAAGTTGCGGTCTTTTATGGATTCTATCAGCTGATTCCACATCCGGTTTGGAGCCATTACGCGATGTTTAGAGAAGCAATAGAGATTGCAACAACGCCAGATGTGTGCAACGATAGTGACGCAATGGCTCCAAACCGGATGTGGAATCAGCTGATAGAATCCATAAAAGACCGCAACTTGGAAGAGATCTGGCACAGATGATCGTTTGATAAGATCTGGGCGCCTAGATAAAAATATTCACGTAACATGAGGTACATTTAAAGGTTTCTTATTTAATTAAATTATAAATAAAACTGTTTGTAAAAATAACTAATGAAGAAACAATTACAACAAATATCCACAATGTCATTCTGTAGAATAAACTAAATCAAAAAGCACGAAAATTTAAGTTGCTGAATCTCTAAACTGTGAAATATCTCAATTTGGAAAAGAGGGGAGTAACTATTTATGTTATCCTCCTCATGTATACACTTGTGAATGGATGTTGTAATAATCAAAATGTTTTTGAATGCTTGTTATGTTGCCATACTGCAAAAACCCTAGAAATATACTAATTTTATAATATTGTTATATATTCAAAAATTATATTTTCCCATTGGTGTCGGCACATAGGGACAAGGGGAGTGGAAATTCTAATAAGTAAAATATATTATTTTTTTATTTACATTTAAGGAGTATTAAAACTATGTCATTTGATTTCAAATGATTATCCAAATAAAATTTATATGAAACAGCCAGTTAGATCCAAACTGACCAGACTTGCGTGTCAGGTTGTCTCTAACCTTTTCTTACGAATAGAGCTCGAATCGAGTTTTTCTGATTCGAGTTAGTTTGGAACAGCTAATATTTTTGTAAATGAAATGCCTTAGTTTAAATTGCATGCACAAAAATATATTGTGCAGATGCTTAAACACAGACTTGTTTAATCAACTCAATCAACCAACCAATCATTTAAATTTACCTTTTAAAATATACCTACTGAAATTTTGTAATTATAAGTTTGCCCCCTCCTGAAAAATTTTCTGGTGACGTCACTGTATTTTTCTAAAATAATATATCTAAAGTCAAATTTTTTTATATGCTTACTGAAATACTTTTGATTCTTAAATTTCATCATAATAATAATAAAATATAAAAATAAAAATGTATGTGCATGTTTTTACATTTTAAGTTTTTCAAGTATTTAAAACAGATATTTTAGATAGCAGATAAATTGTAAGATGTTTTGTCTTTAATAATTTTGTTACATTAGAACACTTGTATAAAAGAGGTTTTATTTAAAATTGCAGGAAACATTCAAGAGGCAGAGAATCATCATCAGCAAGTGAAAGTACTAGTGATGAAGAATCTCCAATGAAGAAAGTAATTGTTCTTTACATTTTTATAATCCAGTATTCTACTTAAAATTATTTATTATCAAGAGTTAATTTCCCCCCCCCCCCCCCCTCCTTTGGATCTTTATTTTTTTCTTTTAGGAAAATATATTCTAAGAGGAGGTTAATATTTAAATTAATCTAAACTTGTTATTTAGAGGTCTTTAACTTCAAACAAAACTATTATATATATATAAGGAGGTTGTAGCTCCAGTATTTTGGCAGATCTCTACCTTTATGTTTATTATTATGAAAAGCAAATTTGCAATGATGATGTTCGATTTTATCGTTACATATATGATATTATTATTGTATTTTATCTCAACAAGCACTCACAAAATGACTTTTCCTTCAATTATCCTCCTATAGTCCGTGTAAACTGAATTGGCCTGTCAAGGTCACTAGACCCTCGTCAACCTTCCTAGAAATGACCCATGTGATCCCGTTATCGCTCATTCTTTTCCCGTCCCATTTGAGCAATTCTTTGACCAGGAGAATATTTCGTTCAGATACAATACTGTTTTCTTTAGACTTGCTCTTTGCATCCATGAGCATTTAGTTTTTCTCATCGTTTAGTTTCTATATCATTTACTATTACTGGTAGTCCTGATACAAGAAAACAATCTAAGATGATTCGGTGTTGTAGAATTGACGAAATATAAGGGGAAAAAATCAGTTCTATCACCAGGTCGAAGTAGCAAAGCTCTAAAATAAGTCTTTTTAAAGGCTAAAAAAAAAAAAAAACTTCTAAGGGCTAAGAAAGCCCTTTTTAGGGCTAAGAATAGATAAATAATACATTAAATTACGTTTTGGAAAAAAAAAAAAAAAAAAAAAAAAAAACTCTTCCCTAAAATAATTATTTTAGAGAAACGTCAATGGATCTACCCGTTTGGTTTTGCTGTCCAAGCTGGCAGATGGGCGAGGTCGAGTTCGAATCCAAGTCGCGGTAATTGGCCTAGCTATTTGGAGTTTACCATGGTTTTCTCCGAAATTTATGTGAGTTTTAGCAAGGATTCCTAATAAATACTTCTCAAGAAAATCCAGGGTTTTGTAAAAACAATCGGATTTAAACTTCACACAATCATCATCATTTATATTATATTTTAATTTTCATATTCATGATATAGTTCTTAATTCTTAGTTTAAAAAAACTCAGTTTTATTTTAAATTTCATATTCTTATAACCCAAAATGTACCTGGAAAATAAATCTGATAAATTAATTTGTCTACATTGTTTGCTATTAACAGTTAGTGTTTTAAGATTAGATCAACTGGATTGGTCATTTTGACTGCAAAGCTATTTTATATTAAGAATAAATAATTCTATAGCTAAAAAGTATTTAAGTATGATTATTAAGAAAACAAAAATTATTTTATGCTGCTCTATAAACGGATTGCTGATGCTAGTCATATAGTTTTAGTTTAGGTATTAAATAAATCAAAGGTAATCCTAAAATTATATTAAAATTTCGCGGCCGCAGGCGTTTTTCAAACTTTAAAAAGTGCAGTGAAGTGGCGGTGCAATAAAACCAAATTGTTCCTTATTTACTCAGATATTTAGCCAGTTTCGCAGAAAAACACGGAAAACTCCGAACGGATAGGACTACGAGCCTTCTTGGCTTCGAACCTGGCACCTCCTGTCTACCAGCTTCGAGTGCAGAATCTTTTGATCATTGATACCACTTGGCATTGATAATCTATGTTAATCGCAGGATTATTCTTTCTTGATTTCGTCTTGTTTTAACTGATCCTGAAAACGATAACAATATCAGATAAATAACTGAAACTATAATTTTTTCTATATGTGATAATGATACATGAAATTTAGAAACTATATGTAGTCTAAGGATTAATATAGAATGGACTAATCTTTATAATTGAGAATGTGTTTAACTGCTACATTCTTTTGCGTATATCAGGTAAAACTGAAAATATTTCTTAGTTTTAATCTTGAAACACTTATTTTCTTATTTTTTACTTTTTATTGTTCTTATACATGAAGTAAAAATGAAAATATATCTATTATTCTTACATGTAATATATAATATGTGGTCTGGAAAATGCAGCTATAACAATGCAGTTTTGGTTATGAGATTAATTGTATTCAACGTTTTCTACATATCTTTCCTGTGTGGACACAGGTATAATATAAGTAACAAAATAAAGAAAGTTTTGCAATTTCTTTGTCCCTGAATTATAAAATTAGAAAATTTTACTCATAAACAAATTAAAATAATTTTCAAAGTGCATTAGAAAATTAACTTTGTTAAGCTAATAAATATGAAAAATTCATAATTATATATTATTTTCTTTTTTAAATAATTCGAAGAAATTCACACAAGAGAAAACCTTATATTTATATATGTATTAAAATGCTAATCTGCTCCCCATTTGCTTTTGCTTAAGATAACAGTTATGTAGGAAAAAAGAAGCGGGGAAGTTAGCTTCCTGCAATGCCATGGTAACGGGCGAGTGAAGAACCCTGAGAGGTGGCCTTGAGAGGTCTATTTTTCTTACACAGAGTATAATTTAAAGCTAACTCAAAATATTCTAACTAATCAATCAATTAACTTTTTAGATCTCAAAATAATCATTGATGGTAATAAAATTTACAGAGATATCTATGACAAATGGCAAGATTTTAGTTTTAAAGTAAAATTATTTACACATTTTAATTCATGTCTGCATCCTTCGGTATTTAGAAACATCATCATTAACCATTTATTTTGAATTAATAATTTATGCTCTGCGAAGTTTAAAAACAAGAATATTAATAAACTGATCACAGCCACTGCTAAAATGGGTTTTTCTAAAAACTTTGTATTTTCTATTTTATATCCTTAACCATGTCTCTGTCAGTACATTATTAAAAAAAAAAAAAAAAAAAAAAAAAAAGCTGTGTACACTTTTGTGTATATTAACAAAAAAATTATAAAAATAATAAAAGACAATGAAAAAGGTGGCGGTTGGGTGGGCAGCTGTTTGATTACGGAGGTGGGGTGGTGTTGTAAGGCTGGATGGTTAGGTGGGTTTGTGAAATTAAATTAAAAAAAAAAAAAATAAAAAATAGCAGAAGGCTTGTTGTATTTACTTTGTATTACTATGCAAACTTTCTTTTACCAATAAAATTTCAGTTTCTTCTTTTTTGACTTGTCAACTAATTATTCTAACAGTCTTCTAATTATTCTAACAAACACACTGTAATCAATCAGTGAATTTCATTGTTGCTTCGTGGTTTCATTGGTATTCATCTGCTTTGAAATTTTGCTTATTCAATTCATATGACTCCTATTCTGGTCGTGGCAGGCTGGGTGAGTGTTGCCGGCGTGAAACTAGTTTAACCCCACAGGCAAGTCACAAGTCTTGCCGCCTGCCTCCTTCCTTCCTATCTTATGTTTCTTAAATTATTTTTTCATGAATTTTGGATAAAATTTATGGTTTTAAGTTAAGCTTTGTTGTATTACTTTATTGATTTGTTTGTTTTGCAAGCTGTTAATTAATAAATCTGGTTTCTTTACATTAATGTATTTCATCCACTGAAAAAAAAAAAAAAAGATTTTTTATCTTATTGGTCATTGGTCTTTCAGTGATCTTGTATCTGTTGCTTGGCTTCTACTATGCTTAATAGATCATCATTTTTATATATATGTATACATACTCAGTTAAACCTCATTAAGACGAAAGCGCTTAACACAAAATTTCGCTTAAGATGAAGGAAAATATTTTCCCCATCCTGTTATTTTGGAAAACGATAATAATTTTATCATTTAATACGAATATGAAGAGAAATTTTTCCCGTTTAAGACAAAGTAAATATTGCCCCCCCCCCCCAAAAAAAAGGGGGGGGGGTGATCTTTGCAGTGGCGACTTTGAAACAAGTTTATTGCTTCTCCTGAACTGAACCAATAAGGATAGTGTGTTCCTAGAGAGGTGGGTGAAGAGGGTGACCATAGGGGAAGAGAAAACAATTGCATTCTTTCTCTGCTGATTGTGTCATTCTTTTCTTAGCTTGTTTTTTCTTGCTAGCATGTGGTTGCTTGTTTGAGAATTTTTTTTTTCATTGAATTATAGTTGTATTGGAGTGGAGCTGTAGTTCTTAAAATGAGTGGGGAAAAAAAGCCACCCTGTTTGGAAACCAAGCAAAAGATTTTAATTGACGTTAGTGATGGGATAAAAAAAAAATCAGCAATTGCAGCAAAGTATGGAATACCTGCCAGTACTCTTTCAACAGTTATTAAGAATTGAGAAAAAATTGAAATGGTTTGTGCAGTTAATCAGTTTGAGCCTGCAAGAAAACAGATAAGAACTGCTAAGAATGAAGAAATTGAAGTTGCTTTGTTAAGATGGATAAGAGAAGATAGAAACCAGAATATCATTTTAACTGGTTCTGTTTTGCAAGAAAAAACAAAGTTTTTTGCAAAAGCTCTTAGCGTCGATGAATTTACATGCTCAGATGGATGCATGGGTGTCGGCAGAATGGGGCAAGGGCGGGCACTCGCCCCCCCCCCCCCCCCCCCTGGAAAATTCTACTAAGCATTTTTTCTTTAAATTTAAAACTATGCTATCAGAATTTTATTTAAAAAATATATTTTTTCAGGTTGTGCCCCCCCCCCCCCCCTTGAAATTTTTTCTGACGCCGCCACTTGATGGATGGATGGATGGCTATCAAGGTTTAAAGAACACCACAGTATTGTGTGCAAAAGGATATGTGGTGAAGAGTCTACAATTAGTCAGGATAGTGTGGATTTGTTTCCTCTGAAGTATGGCCAGCTATTAAAAGATATTATGTCCCCGTGATATTTTCAATGCCGATGAAACTGGTTTGCTTCCTCCGTCTACATTAACTCTTAAAGGAGAAAAGTGTAGTAAAAAAAGAGTCACAGTGTAGATAGCTCGCAATGTGGATGGTAGTGAAAAATTACCCATCTGTGTTATCGGAAAATTCGCAGAACCACACTGCAATAAGTCTGTAAAGACACTACCTGTTCAGTATGCATTCACTCGAAATGCTTGGATAAATAAGGAAATTTTTACAAGATGGTTATTGGGATTAGACTGAAATTTTACCAATATAAAAAGGAAAATATGCATTATACTGGGCAATTGGTATAGTCCATACAGATGTAAAAGGGCTAAAGTCAATAAAATGTGTTTTTCTCCCACCCAAAACTACAGCAAAGCTTCAGCCATGCAACCAAGGTATTGTTCAGTGTTTAAAAACTCACTACATGAAAAAAAAAAAAAAATTAGATTATTACTGAATTCTTTATTATTACTGAATTATTATTCAATTATTACTGAATTCAGATTATTACCTATATCCCTTGTGTTTTCTTACGGAAAATGGTATCTGCAGTCAAACAAGTGAAATGTCTAGTTTTATTTCTTCTTATTTTTTAACTAGCAGGCTCTCCCCTTTTCACTGGTCATTATATTAAAATGAATTCTCAAAATACCATATCATTAAATAAAAGAAATCTCAAAAAAAAAAAAAAAAAAAAATTGAAATCAGTCAAAATCAGGTTACCTCTACTTTCTTCCTGCTCGCCACATATCGAGTCTGGAGCCCCAATGCCTTTAGCAGTGCCTTACCTGCTTTTTACTACTCCCCCCTCCCTCACAGGTAAAGTTGAAAGTTTTGCAAAATCCTATCAAAATGCATATTGTGTACACTTAATCAACACTCACACACCAAAATTCGCCAATTCTAAGGTAATTTGGAGCTTGGAGCAGGTTTAAGCTTGAAAACGTGCTTTGTCCAGCCCGCTCCAAACAGTGTGGGGGAGTGAGTAATTCGCAGAATTCCTTTATAGTGCATGTTGTATATGCATACCTAAAGGACACATAAAAAAAAATCTAGATCCTGAGATTATATGAAGCAGAGATATGTTTCAGAATGCGTTTTTCAGAATGCAGTTTATGCAGGCTCTCCCCTTTTCACTGGTCATTATATTAAAATGAATTCTCAAAATACCATATCATTAAATAAAAAAATCTCAAAAAAAAAAAAAAAAAATTGAAATCAGTCAAAATCAGGTTATCTCTACTTTCTTCCTGCTCGCCACATATCGAGTCTGGAGCCCCAATGCCTTTGGCAGTGCCTTACCTGCTTTTTACTACTCCCCCTCCCTCACAGGTAAAGTTGAAAGTTTTGCAAAATCCCATCAAAATGCATATTGTGTACACTTAATCAACACTCACACACCAAAATTCGCCAATTCTAAGGTAATTTGGAGCTTGGAGCAGGTTTAAGCTTGAAAACGTGCTTTGTCCAGCCCGCTCCAAACAGTGTGGGGGAGTGAGTAATTCGCAGAATTCCTTTATAGTGCATGTTGTATATGCATACCTAAAGGACACATAAAAAAAATCTAGATCCTGAGATTATATGAAGCAGAGATATGTTTCAGAATGCGTTTTTTACCCCATTCCCCCCCCCTGCTTTTAAATGAGAGAAGGGGAATTTCACAAAATCTCTTTGTACTATGAGTTAGACTTATAACTCAGGCCTGTCCAACCCCGAACACTTTTTGGGCTGCATTGGAAATCTATTTTATTCATTCGGGCCGCACCATATTTACAGTCATAAAAAAAGCCCTCCCCCCCATCTTTCCCGTTTAATTTCGCCGTAAATTAGTATAGAGATTTGCGGCTGGTGCCAATCGATTAGTAATAAGACCTAGTTTAAAACAGTTTAGTTATATTTTGCTTAAGGGGTGTCTACATATTAAAACTAACATCAACTTTTTTATTTCAAAGGCAACCCCCAATTTCGACAAGCTTTTTGGATTATTTGGTTCAAATCAGTCCAGAAAATGGTATAGGTTATATGTTTCTCTCAATTTTTCTCAGAGTTATAATTTGTTAAAATATGGAGATGCTAATGTTAAATGAATGTAATAAACATTAATTCGTGTCTTCCCAAAAAATTAATATGCTATTATTATTATTATTATTATTTTACGCTAGTATGAATTAACCCAAATATATTCCATGCATATTTTTGATTTAAAAACATTTTTTGAATTATGAAAATAATTAATAAATTCATATTTCAAAAAATTGTGAGTTATGACCTGCATTAATTTTTGCACGAATAGAATGGACATCATCAAAAATATGGGTTTCTAAATTTACAGTATCGTTATTTTTCGATTTATAGTGATATATCAATTTTTATTGCTCTTAGGAGGCTGTCACTTGTTATTATTTGTGTCATATATTACTTTGCTTGTGTGTGATTTAAAATAGTTATTGAAGTAAATTTAGACGTACGCATTATTTCTTAATTAGCATTACTTTACATTATTTTATATTTAAAATTGTTATATTTATTTTCCGATTATTATCTGAATGGATATAATATTTCTGTGTGATATCTGAATTTAATTTTTTTAAATATAGAGATTTACCCCAGATCAATATTTGGTTGTAACTACATGAAGACTTGATATAAAGAATATAAAATATGCCTTTTTCCGAACCGCCTTGACCTCAGAAATTCGAATATGTAGCAGACCTGCCAACTGCTACGAATAATTCGTAATTGCTTCGAATTTGGGCCGTAAACTACGACGCTACGAAAATCGGCCCAAAATTACAAATTTTTATCTAGCACCAAAACTGCAACATTTCTGGCATTTTGCCTTGCGATTTTCAATCTTTTTCCATCCACGCCATAAATATCAATTTTCATTTTAAACTTGCTTTATTAGCTTCTAGAATGTATAAAGAGATAGAATTGTTAAATATTTCTCATTCGTGTATTTTTTTTGTGCCCTCCTCGCTCCCCACCCCACCCCCTAACGATCGGCAAACAAACGCCTCACGAAAGCCTTAGGATTTCTAATCTTTTTCCATCCACAACATAAATGTCAATGTTCTTTTTAAACTTACTTTATTAGATGCTAGAACCTATAAGGAAGTAGAGTTGTTCAATATTTCTCACTCTTTTTTTTACCTCCCCTCCCCTACCAATCCATGATCAAACGCCTACAGAAACCGTTTGAATGTGTTTAATATTTATATTTTAACATTTTTAAAACAATTATCGCGATGCTAAGATTAGAATTTTTTGCAATCATTATAATTTATATATATTTTTAATTATACACATAATTAAACACACAACAAAAAATATTTATTTAATAGGTAGTATTTTTGCCGAATTTTATTAGCTCGTTGAATATAGTGTAAAAACAGGAATTCTGCATTTTGAATAAAATTATTTTATACTTGGTTTCATAAATCATGTTTGTTTCTTAAACAGTTTTTCATTATATGTGAACACTAATGCAAAATATTTAAGTAAAAATAATAACTTTTTTAAAAATGTTTAATCTGAGGTGGGGGGGGGGGACATTAAACATAATGTGGCCGGATTTCGGTGGCAAATAAAGCTGGATGTCAGGCTTTCATCAGGGCTGAAAATAGTACCCCGCGAATTATACACAAGAAAATACAGTAATATAAATACATTTATTTGCTTTTTTGGTTCAGGATTCATGTATCGCATGATAAAAATGAACCAATCAACCATCCAATCAATTTTTAAAATTGGTGTGCTACTAATTGTCATTTTCAAGTGTTGCCAGGTATGTATGTAGTCAAAAATGGGTGTTACAATTCGAAAAAAAAAAAAAAAAGAAATTTGTACAAGTTTTAATATGTACATGGCACCCTTAACAAAATTTAGTATTTAAATTAAAATCTAGATGTTATTACCAATTGTTAGGCATCAGTTGCTGGATTCTACGATAATTTACGGTGAAATTAGTCGGGAAAGGAAATTATTTTACGACTGTACATATGCATGTGTGCATCTATGTTTGTGAGTATATGATTCATATGTATGTACTTTTTTCGTGGAAGGGTAGGGTGAAAATTCGCAGCAGAATACATTAATTTAAATTATTTTCATTCATAAATTAACAATAGAATCGTTGCATATTTATGACTATATATTAAAACTATAATAAAAAGAATGAATAATGGATCTAGTAATATTTCATTACAACAGTTCTTTAGCTACCATAATTGTTGAAAGGAATTTTCACTTTGAAAAGTCAGTACATATTTTTTAATTTTTGATCCATTAACCAAATTTGTCAAGCTTTAAATATCGTTAGTCTTCTCGTGGGCCACAAGAAACTACGCGGTGGGCCGCGGGTTGGCCACCCCTGATATAACTGACCTAAACAAAAAAAAATCTCCTTCCTAAGATAATTTAGTTCAGAGTTATGCTGGATACATGTTTTTTGCCCACCCAACCCCCCAAAGGCAGTAGGGTAGAATTTCACAAAATCCCTTTGTAGTGTGTGTTGAGTATACATAAGCAGCTCACACGTAAATTGCCATTCTAAGATAAATTGGAACAGAGTTACACATGGAAACATGTTTTTTGCCCTTCCCCACAACTGCTAAAGGGGATAGGACAGAATATCAAAAAATCCATTTGTAGTGTGTGTGTTGAGTATGCATAACCAATCATTATATCAAAAAATCATTTTCTTGAGACAATTTGAAGGAGAGATACTCTTAAAAACATGTTTTTGCCCCCTCCCCCAGCCTTAAAGGGGGAAAAGAGGAAATATCGCAAAATCCCTTTATAGTGCATATTGGGAACACATAACTAGTCCGCACATAAAAAATGGCCTTTTTAAGATAGTCCGGAGCAGAGTTATGCATGGAAACATGTTTTTGCCATCCCCCGTGGGGCAGGGGGAGATTTTGTAAAATCCCTTTATAGTGTGTGTTTGGAATGCATAACCAATCTACATATAAAATTTAATCTTACTGAGATAATTTCAAGCAAAGTTATGCTTGGAAACATATTTATTACTCCCCCCTCCTCTGCCCCCAAGGGGGACCAAAGGGGAGTTTCACAAAATTCTGTTACAATGGGTGTTGAATACATGTAAATAAGACTCACACTTAAATTTGTGTACTCAGCTCCCATAGATTTCACCAGACGAGTTTAGTATTAAAAGAAGACCTCGAATTTGCCCTCTCGTAATGACCCCCACAAAATTGAAAATCGTAGAAAATCAAAAATGAGTTTTTGGAAATATCCTCAAGAAGAATCTTGGCATTTTTGTATATCTTTGTGCTGTTATTGGTAGAGTTCTACTCGAAAATCTGTATTTTGCTAAATTTGCCTCTGAAAATTGTTTTTCTACCCCCCCCCCCCCCCTCTAAAAATTCAAACTTCCAAAATCACAGAAAATGATTTATTTGTACTCGAGTCTAGTCTACCCATCTGCAATTTCTTCACCATGAAGTAATTTGAAGCTGTGTTATGCTTATAAAGGTGTGTTTGCCTTCTGCCCGCGCCAGCGGGGAATGGGGGGTTATTTTGCAAAATCCCGTCTTAGTGGGAGCAGGGTCCTAAAACCAACCTTCTCACCAAAATTTGTGACTCTGTCTCCCGTAAAATTGCCACTGCTATGTTGAGTCAGTGAATCAGTGAGTTTACTCTTTTATGTATAGAGGTAAGATTCAAACTAATAATTTTTTCTTAGATTATTATTATTATTATTTTTTTTTTTTTTTCAATAATTCGAGGTTTCCAGCATTCCCATGAATAAATGAAAACCTAGAAAATCTGGAAAAGTCAGTGAATTTGAAATTAATGAAAAAAGTAAAAAAACTATAAAAATGATGTAAACCTGGAAAAATGCTTTTTTATTGAATCTGATGAAGACCATTAGTAAAAGGTCTATCTTTTAAGTTTATTATTATGCAAAGTTTTACACAATAAAAACGTTAAACTTTAAGTTTTAAATTGTAATACAGGGTGGTCCGAAAATCATGGTAGAAAGTATTTTAAGTTCCTGATTTCAAATGTACTGGATATAAGTATAATTCTTCCATATTGTAATTGCACATATATTGACATTTAAGGTGAATGCTTGATTACCGGAAATAATGGATAACCAATATGGAATCACTGACCTTGGAAGAACGATTATTTATTGTAAGAATATTTTTTGAGGTGCCATTGAGGTACGGAAAATCCTCATCTCAGTGTTGTCTCATGACTGTATCCACAAAGGGTCACGGTGTAGTGTGCCATAGAGTCGAAACGGATGAGTGGTCCAATATTCATTCACGGTATGGTCACAGGAGTGAAATATCGAGAGTTTAGAGTGTCACTTTGGCCCTGAAGCGGGCTGTCTCAACATGACACGCCAGTACTGGTTCATGCAAGATGGGGCTCGTCCCCATAGAACTGCTGATGCCTTCCTGTGGCTGAAAACAACGTTTAGTGAGTGTTTGATTGCACTGGATGCAGAAACATTCACAGGGCACGGGATGGAGGGGTCCTTGTACAGTCCGGATCTAAATCCATGCCACTTCTTCTTATGGGTTTACACAAATGATAGAATCTATAGGAATCCCCTGATTCACTTGAGGGCCTGAAATCGACCATCAGAATTGAGATTGATGCACTTGATTCTGACACACTCCAGCACTTTATGACAGAGTTTCGGAACTGGCTTTATAACACTATAGTCGGGGACGGTAGACATTTCGAGCACCTTGTATATTAAATGTCATTCATATCTTCATTCAATAACATAGGTTTCAGGTTCTTGCATATTTTATTTTTTCCACAACGATCGCTTACTTTCTATCATGTTTTTCTGACCACCCTGTATGACTAGTAACTAGAAAAATGTTGACTCAAGTAAAAACAAGAAAAATTTAAATCTTAACAAATTTATTTATATCAAAAGAGTAACATGAGTAAATATATAACAATAAGAAAAATTTATTAAATACATTAGTATCGAAAAGGGTATAAGCTGGGTATTTACCTTTTAGACATGAAGAACATATTAACTTGATATCACATACAATGCTCTGCTATTTCTATGAAGTTATTTAACACAAGAATCTTGTAACACAGTCCCTTAAACCAAAGTTTTCATTAAACAGGAGTCAGCGATGCCCCTCATCTTTTTTTTTTTTTTTTTTCTTTTCCCCGATTGATAAAGGGCCATGCTATTATTTTGACCCGAAACAACTGTTGAGAGATTTTTTCTATTTATCGTGTTTTCATACAAACATTTTATTTATTTCATCGAATTTCATACGTTTATCGCCAACACACTCAAACTTCATTGGTCGGATCGAGGATTAAACCATGGATCAGCAAATCCGAGAATCAAAGCTAACATTAAATTCCTACAGTATTCACGATCAGCCGATTATGTGATCCATGGATTAACTGGAAGAGAAATAAAAGCTTCGTTTTGATTGGCCAAGAACGAAGATAAACTTTATTCACAGGTTTGGCTTCAATTAACTAATCAATCGGATTAGAAGATTAGAAAGGATAAAAAGCAAATTGGCAACACTGATACACAATTCGCTCTTGTTTACATCGCTTTTGTTGGTTTATGCACGGATTAAGAATCAATTTTACTTTAGAACATTTTTAAAAAGAATAACCACACAGACGACAACTGTTTACACTACGATTTAAAATTTTGATTGTTATGGATAAGAGAAAAAATTAGATGTATTAGTATTAGAGCTTCCACGGAATCTTTATTTAATCGATAGCGATATCAAAATGCCACATTATCCAAATCATACTCTAATTTGATTCACCGTTCTTTTCCTTCTTTCAAATGTTTCCAGTAGTTCCAAGATGTCAATATTATCTACTGAGACTAGATCATCAACGTCAGCCATGTTTCTTATTTGTTTACGAAGCTGAGCTGTGGAGTGCGCATGCGTTACAAAAAGATCCGAGAATTATCTCTGTTAATCCTTCGATATTCGAGGATCAAAAACGAAGTGTTAAAGTAGCCGGTGAACTGCAGATTTTCGTTGGAGAATACCGATCTTCGTATGATCGAGCGATTACCGCTGATCTGAGGTTTAATCCTAGTGTTAAGAAGTTGATGAATACGGTCCTAGTGACTTATTTAGCGATTAATTGAAAAAAAAAAAAGGTGATATTGTTTTATTGCTGATATTTGTTGATAACTACTTAACACTGCCGATCTTAATGCCGATTGAGTGTGATTGCTTAAATTAAAATCATTTCATTCAATATGAATTTTTGTGTTTGTAAATGCCCTTTTTCTTTCTTTCATTTTTTTTTTTTTTTCTTGCGTGGGAAGGTGTGAATTCCCTAGTCTCTTATTTGGGTCCGACACTGTAATTTTTTAGTTGCATTTTACTCGAATTTATGAAATTTGGTATCCTATTATTGAGTATGCAAGCTTGCTTGCGATCCTAGTTTGAAAATCTTAAAGTTACATGAAAAAAAAAGAAAAGGCTAGGGTGTGATGAACATTTTTTACTATTGTAACCAATAAAGTACATGTAAAGTTTTTGTAAATCTAAGAAATTACTAGTAAAAGGTAATTTGGAAAAAATCCTCAAATCTGGAAAAAAAAACCAACACACAATCATTCCTGATTACAAGAACAATATTCAAGAATTATTTCTTATTTTAAAACAATATTTATTAAAGTAAATTGGAAAAATAAATAAAAATAAAAAATAGGAGTAATTGGGGGGGGGGGTAGCAGGGGAAGGAATGAATACAAAAATGTGTTCAGAGGGATGTCCAAAAAAAAAAAAAAAAAAAAAAAGAGAGAGAGAAGAAGAAGAAGAAGAAAAGTTTCACAAATAAAAGAATGAGCACAAAATGTAAGTAAATCACTTAAGAATTGATTGCTTAGTTATGAGAAAAAATATGTTTAGTTCCATGTAATAAAATAGTGAATTTTTATTCTAAACCCCCAATATTTTGCAAAATAACCGTATACATGGTGGGCAAAGATGGAGGTAATTTTTGAATTCAGCATCTTTGAACACACAGTTTAAGAAAAAAATTTAATTTTTTTTCCAGGTCTGTGTTATGAAACACTTTCCAACATCGCAGGAAAGTTTGAATAAAAGAGAGAGAGATGGGAAGCAATTTGTTTGACCGGCTTTTGGGTAGTATATTCTATATAAATTGCATACGCCCCACAAAATGTACTAAAATTTCATACAATGGGATTAAAAGAAATAAATAAAAAATGATTTCCAGCTTTTTTACCGATTACCAGTCATGTATCTTGATACCGTTGTGTTGCGCTCTAAACAAATCTTTAATACAAACACTTTCTATAGGAAACACTCAATTGTACATATAAAAATATACCTGTTAATTTTGTTTAATGCAGTATAAAGATGTTAAAATGCACTTGAAAGACGTATGGCCCATAGATCGTAATATGTCCGAAATTATTTACCCTTTACTTTCGTCTAATCTTCTTTTCAAATAATTATCAAATTATGTCAGAGATATAAGACAATCAACAAAGACCAAAGACATCTGTAGTAATAGTTAACTTCTCTGAGACTATTTCCTCCAAAGTGAACGCTGAACTGACTCTTTCATGTGCAGTTACTGTATTTCCAGGAACATGTCACTTTGTCAAGTCCCAAAACTCCGGTTCGTTTGAGACAATACCGAGGTAGACAAACTTTCCTATTGTATGGAACAGAAAAGACGATTTCTTTTTAAAGACTATAGTAACATGGTTTTCCACGTGTTCACAGAGAATAAAGGATTAAAAATGGAAGATTGGAGTAGGCAGTAGAACTTTTTAAAGAGTGGATTTTTCAGGAATGTTTCTTCTTCTATAGAGGCAGATTATGTGTGTGTGTGGGGGGGGGGGGGGGAGGGGGGGCAGATTTTCAAAATTCTAAGCATTTTTCTCCCTTTAAAAAAAAAAATAAAATAAAAATGAAATAAAAATATTTTCTGGCTATGGGCCCCCCTTGCTTCATGGGCCCAGGTGCAACGCACTGCTTGCACCGCCAGTTTTTATGGCACTGGAACGACACATTTATGGTCTCAACAACCTTCTTATCATCTATTACTGGTTTTAATTACTTCTTATCATCGTCCAACCAGACCCTATATCCACAGGTATGCAAAGCGTATCCAACAAGGACACCTTTCTTTGCCTTTGAATCTAATTTATGTTTATGCCTGGCCTTAGGAACACCAACAAAAGCTATGGTACCAAAAGGTCTTAAATGATGCACAGATGATTTATTACCCAAATAGAGTTCAAGAGGAGTCTTTGTATTTTCCCCATGACAAATCCTTTTCCATGTGTAATTAAAATGCATACATGCTTCAGGCCAAAAATCGGCAGACAATCTGCTGGATTTCAGCATTGTCTGAACACAATTCATAATAGTCTCATTGAAACTTTCACATGTACCATTCTACTCTGGCATAAAAGTATTTGTCAGCTCATGGGTTACACCTGTTTCATTACAAAAAGCCCTAAACTGGTCATTCCCAAATCGAGGGGCCTTCAACTTGGTACCTAAAAACCTCTCAGCCCTTAAAACATGTCTCTTGAAAATATTAAAGATCGTGGACTTCTCCTGAAGGGGTAAACAGCTGATTTACCAGAAAAGTCGTCTATAATGGCCAAAAAGTAACGTTCACCTTTTTTACCAGTTTTCTGAAATCCATTTGAGAAAATTAATACTCAGTTGGTTTTATGCACGTTTAAAACTGATAATTAGCTAGTGCTACTTTTTTTTTTTTTTTTTTTTTTTTTTATATGTATAATTAATGTACATACATAAAAATTATATACTATATTTGTTTGAAAAAAATATTTTTTGTGTTGGCATGGCATTTTAATAAGGTTTTATGTGGATATAAAAGCTAATGCAATTATATTAAAGAATTTTTTTTTTTTTTTTTTTTTATGTTAATGAAGAAATCCTGAAAATGCTTAATATAGATTAAAACTATATGTATATAAATGTTTATCTTGTCAGTTTATTGAAAGCTACATTATCAATATTCAACTAATCAACCAACCAATCATGTTAGAGAAAAATTTTCAGCTAATTCCTAATTTTAGCAATCACATGTTTGTATAATTAACTTTGGATTCTCAAAAGATGTTTTAACCAGGCTTTCATTATTTCCTTTAAATATAGCCTGCTCTCCAGTCAACTGTAGTGGCTAAAGGACACCAGAAAAGAAGCCGTAAAGCCACCATTGAAGAACAAAATGCTAATTCAAAAATTAAAGATAGGTAAGATTGATATATTTATCTTAAATCATAAAACTGATGTACTTATCAAACTGATATACAGGGTGTTTCAAAATTCAAGGGCAAAAATTTAAGGGGTGGTAGAAAACATCTAAACAAGCTATTTTCACCATACAATGCATGGGCGGAGAGCAAGCGGTGACCATTAGAGGGCGCTGTAATGGAAAGTATAAAGCGCACATTTTCTTACACATCGCCATTTCTACCATGGATTTCAGTAGTTATGGCGACATACAGTAATCAGGAAAAGGCGGACATGCATTTTATGTATGGTCTGGCAAGTGGAAATGCTCTTGAAGCCGCAAGATTGTTGTGGTATTTTTCGGTCTGGCACGTGTCTTCTCGGGAACTGCTGCCTGTACAGTCTTGTGGCTTCCAGAGCATTCCCATTTGCCAGACCATACATAAAATGCATCTCTGCCTTTTCCTGATTACTTATGTCACCATGCCTGCTGAAATCCACAGTAGAAATGACGATGTGTAAGAAAATGCATGTTTTATACTTTCCATTACAGC
Organism: Salticus scenicus; assembly: GCA_963930645.1. Taxonomy (NCBI): domain Eukaryota; kingdom Metazoa; phylum Arthropoda; class Arachnida; order Araneae; family Salticidae; genus Salticus; species Salticus scenicus. Next base: position 22,229,877 of record OZ005657.1, on the reverse strand, counting down.
GCCCTCTAATGGTCACCGCTTGCTCTCTGCTCATGCATTGTATGGTAAAAATAGCTTGTTTAGATATTTTTGCCCGTGAGTTTTGAAACACCCTGTATTATTGAAAATATATATCTGTGCATAAAGAAGTAACTCTTTCCTGTGACCCCCATTCTCACAAGATTTAAGTAATATTAAGTTTGTGTAAAATCTTGCCCCTTGATTTTAGATTTAACTAAATCTCATCTTATTCTTTCTATAGTTAACTGTGCCAAATTTTCTGCTCTTCTTAAAGTCCATAAACCTTATATCCCTTTTCATTCCATAGTCTTTAATATTGATACTGCCTCCTATTTGTTAGCTATAGATAGGAAGCAACTCACGACAATTTTTGCTCCTTTTCTTTCTTCAATTCCTACACTATCAAACACCCATCAACTTTGCAAAAAATATTCAAAATTTCCTTCACACTAATCTTACTATGGTCCCTTTTGATGTAAAAATCTCTTTTCACTGATGTTCTAATAAGTTGTGCCCTTGCCCTCTCCTGTCTAGGAAAGAGGTTACAAAAATTTCACTTTTTTTCAAAATAAAAGAAATACTTTTCCTCACCTTTAATTTCAAGGCAAATTTTTTTATCAGTCCAAGTTCTCCTCTCTCACCAAATCTCACTAACATTTATATGCATTATTTTGAAAATATGCTTTTTAAGAAATTGTCTTTCCTTTTTTGAATTTATTGCATTGATACACAGAGAGGCCAAGTATTACGATTTATCCATAATTATTACAGATTTACGGCAAAAATACAGCCTTACGGACAACATATAAGAATTATGGATTTTATACTTTTTTTTTTTTTTTTACGTATAATCCGTATTTATTTTGTTTTGTATTTTTATCTTCTTTATTATTATTATTTTAATTAAAATAATCGGAATATCATGCAGACGAAGTTTGCGACTAAATTTGAAAACAAAAACGCCTAATTTAATCATAGCTGAACGTCAGTGAACGACCATTTGAATGTAAACAATTATGGTAATGCTGCTCAGCTCCAGCCAGTGACAGTGTCATAGATGTGACTTCTAGTTTCCAATTTCCCAACAAATTCTCCATGTCGCTTTTTAAGAAATGCGAAACAGCTGCGCTAACAAACTGCATTGCAAACAGCTGAATTGGCATACCATTATTGGGTAAAAGTACTACTACTATTCTTCTCCTATGTCTTTGAGCATGTTGTGGGGTGATATGATTTGTTTTTCTAGTGCACATGCTTGGTTTTTCTGCATCTTTGATTTTGATGTTTGATCTCATTGGCAAGCAATGGCAGATTCAAGGGGAGGGGGGCTCTGGGGGGCTCGAGCTCGCCCTGGAGCTCGAGTGTGTGTGTGTGTGTTTTTAAGTCAAAATATGCAAAATCCAGAAGCCTTTTTTTTTTTTTCCCCTTTCAAAAAATTGATTTTATACTTGTTGTATGTAGTTTCAATTAAAAAAAAAGTTTCTTTCTTTCCTTCTTTCTTCTATTTCCTTCTTTCCATTGAAAGTCCCGTCACATTCATGATCCTTTCTTAGAATTATGTGGAAGGAAGACTATAGGCTTTTGGAGAACGGCTGTTTTTCATGGAAAATGCTACTTTCTTCTCTTTGTAAATTGAATACTCTGATAGTGAAGGGTGGTATTTCAGGGCTTGTTTCATTTTCACCTATAATAAACAGCAAGGCATATTTTAAGTGAAGGGGGGCTGTGTAACCAGGTGCAAATCATTCTATCCCAAAATGTTAAGCAGTATGTTGTTATTTTAAAATGAGATGATTGGGGTAACAAATAACTTTTGAATAGATTTACAGTGAAAGGATTACTTAAATCTCTTGAGCATAAATGATTTTTTGGGAAGAAAGAGAGATATCTTTATGCCTGTTATCAGTCTATTCAGTTTTTGTTTCTTGGCGTGAGAAGAGAAAAAACACTTGCAAGTACCCCAGACTTGATACAGTTTTATTTTATATATACTCTTATTTTATTTTATTTGATCGTGCATATTAAAATTAGAAGTATTTTTTGTTATGGCAACAAAAAGAAAAAAAATATATATATTCAATAATGACGTACCTTTCAAAAGAAACCTGCTACAAAAGGAAAAATGGTAATCATTTTCATTTTCCTTCTTTCTTTTTTCTTTCTTTCTTTTCTTTTTTTTTCTTTCTTTAAATAATTGTGTTTTAAAAGAATTTTTTTTTCTTTCAAATCATTTAACTGTGTATAATATTAAATAATTTGAGTACAAAATTTATTCTGCAGTTGGGAACATATAAGTAATTGCAGTATGTAAATTTAAAATTAAGCAAATATTAATAATAATGAGGTTTTCATATGTATTTTACAACATATCTATTTTCTAAATTTTATGTAATTTACTTTGAATTACTGTTATAAAAATGTCAAAACTTTTAAGCCAAATATCTATTTTTAATTCTTTTTTCGAATAGCATTTTTCTTTTCTTTTTTAATTTTTGTTAGATAAATGTCAATTTTTTTCAAAGCAAATAAGCTATTTTAAAAATTTTTATTAAATAATTTTAAATTATTCTTACTCAGTTCCCTGTAAATTGTTTCTTAATAATTTAGCTATAAAAAATAACTATGGTGTGGCACTCATGCTACTTCCGCTTTCGAACCCAATGTTTTTCGGTGTAATAGTGAATAATCTTTCAGAAAATTTTGTTTAAGATGATATTTCTTACTGAATTAAGAAGAATTAATAATAGATCTGTCTCGGATATCAATCATTTGGAAATCTAGATGAAAATTATTTATAAATATATATAGAAAAAGAAAATATATATACAATTCCACATTATTTGAATAGCAATTAGCAAAGTCAAAAAATTCTATGCATTTCAATTTATAAAAATGTTATATGTTACATTGAATGCGTGAAATAATTTTTTCTTTTTTGAAAGGAGATTTAATTTAAACGTTCTTACGAAAAATTTAAATGGCCACATATATATTGATAATCAATTACATTTACCGTTTAAAGAAAAAGTTAATGTTTAATATTGATGTTGCCTTGATTTTTCTTTCTTTTTCTTTTTTCCTTTCTCTTTTTCATCTCCCACCCCTTGAAAAAAATTCTTTTGTTTCTATTTAAATAAACAAATTAAAAAAAAAAAAAAAATTAGTTTAATTAGAGCTAGTGTGAGAGAAATTCATTGCATGAGGATTTGGTGCCTCTTCCATTCTTTTGAACAGCCAAAAGAAAAATTAATATTTTTCTTTTCTGTCAGATAATGGTGCCCCACACGACCTTGCGCCCAGGTGTGGCTGGGGCTAAGGGAAGAAAAAAAATTTCTGTTTCGTTATTGTAAAAATTGTTTGTTTATGAAGAAATTATTTCGAAGATAAGAAATAAAAACTAGTGGCCAGTTGTTAATTATTTTAGTAATCACTTTTTTTAATAAGTAAAAATTATCATAAAATGAAAAAAAAAAAAAAAAAAAAATTTGCAATAATTATTTAGGGTCAAAAGAAAACACTTGCTACCGCCTTGTTTGCAGCACTTGTGCCTATTTTGTTCACCTGACGAAGGGTCGTGTTTTCTTTCAACCTAAAACCAACAATTTTTCCCCCCTTTGTATTTTATGGTGTTTAATTCAAAGTTCTTTACATATTACTTTTCGACGCCTGTTTAACAGCTACATATTACTTTTTAACGCATGTGTAACTGTAACAGCTAACATATTACTGTGTTTCTGGTTTTTATTTATTTATTTTTCTATTTGAATTTTTCATAACACTAAAATTTTTCTTTAATGTTATATTTTAACCTTCATTATTTCATTGCATTTAAATTAGTTTTCAATTCAGAGATCCTGCATATGTTTCAATGGTATTTTATTAATTTCACTCTAAATTTCTTTTCTTTATTTAATTACTTAAATACAATTTTAATATAAAATTAAATATAATTTTAAGGTTTCGTAACTATATATATTTATTAAAAATATCTTTTATTCATATGATCTAGAAGTTTTGTTTAGAAGAATTTTATGTACTTATTCTTTCCTTCTTTTAGACTTGTAAAAATAAACATGGAATATTTTAAACGATATGTATGTTTATATATCTATCGCACTTTGGCAAGAAAAGTGATGAAACTGAGAAACGCAGCATTTGAGAAAAAACAACTTATATAACTATAAGGAACTGACTAACTTATAGTAAAACTGATACAACTGCTTTTTTGGGTGGATAATGTTTGAGATAGGGATGTGATGCTTTTTATGTACGTCAGGGCACTTCATACACATTCTTAACATTAATTTTAAAATGACCATTTTTTGACTTGTGTCACATTTTTGTTGAGCTGCGATATATATATATATATATATGTGTGTGTGTGTGTGTGTATTAAGTTGAAAAAAAAAATATATATATATAAAGAGAGAGAGAGAGAGAGAGAGATGAATAGATAAGGAAAAAAAATTATTAAATCTGTGCCCCTTCCCCCCCCCCCCTCCTCCTAAACTGTTTGTCTGGATCTGCCCTTGTTGGCAAGTTTTATATTTCAATGTGCGTGTTTTGAAAATTTTAAGTGATTATGGATGGCTTTCTAATAAAGCGGAATCTTAAAAGAAAAAACAAAGAAAAAGAAAGAATGAAAACTCTGCAAAAAAAGTAAAAGTTACACAAAAGTATCGTCCAGAATATAATAAAGAGTGGCCCTTCATAATTTAGTCTCTAAAGTCACCAGAGTATGCTCAAGGAATTTTACTGTTTCTCACTGTGGACAAGATGATTGTAAAAGACATGTATCAATGATCTTGCAGTGAAGATAAAGGTAAGATTATTACCAATACAGTGCTGCCAACTCTCCCGTTTTTCACGGGAGACTCCCGTTTTTTAACCCTATCTCCCGTTTTTACGTTTTAATGTGTATTTCTCCCGTTTTTCTAATATTTTCGAAAAATCGAACTAAAAACGCTGATTTTGGGACAATTCGTAAGTGCCATCTTTTCAGATTTACGAAGACCTTCCAAATCACAATCTTTCTGCATCCATAACATAAATGTCGATATTCATTTAAAACTTATTTTATGGGATTTTAGAATCTCTAAAGAAACAGAATCCTTCAATATTTCTCGCTTACGTAATTATTTTTAACTCCCCCTCCCCCCCATATTTTCCTATCTCCAACTAGTGATCGGTGATCAAATGCTCTTTTGAACTCTTTTGTTTCTCATTCTTTCTCCATCGCTTTATTAGATTCTAGAGCCTATAAAGAAGTAGAAAGTTTAACAGTTTACACTCATGTAATTATCGTTTGACTCCCACCTCCCCCACCCCCCCCCCCTCAAAAAAAAAAAAAAAAAAAAACACTTTTTAGATTTTTGAGGGCAATTTGAATTTTTAAGGACACATTTCGCATTTAAAATCCAAACACTTAATTTAAAAATTTAGTTATAAATGTGCATACAAAAAGAAAAAAGTCTGTTTTTAAACTTTTCTGTACTTTTATTTGTTGTTAATGTGCTGATTGTCACACACAATAGTTTTATTTATATTTACAGCATTTATCTTACAGCATTTAGGTTATTTTCTACAAATGCAGTAATGGGGGAGGGGGATAGATTGGGGCAAAGTGTTTCTTTTTTTTTTTTTTTTTCTTCCAAACAAAGATTAGGCGAGGTGCAGCACCCTCCTTAAATTATCTGGGGAAAACTCTGGATCAATGTTCATAAAAACATTGATCCAGTTGTTTTATTAGATTTTAGAACCAACTGAAGCGATATAGAGGTTCAAAATTCTTTACATATGTAGTTATTTTTAGACTTTGTTAATGAACTTGTTAACTATTTGTTTTTCCCCAATAAGTTTAAAATATAAATTATCAAACAAAAGTTATATTAGGTCTTTTTAGTTAAAAAAGTATCATGTATTGAATAAAATAATTTTGTTTTCCTCCACGAAACCTTAAATCTCCCTTTTTCTCCCTTGAAATTATGTAAAATCTCCTGTTTTTTTTCCCACCAAGGTTGGCAGCTCTGCCAATATTCTGTCTTTTGGAATCTTGTGATAATACAGGTGAAGGTATTTTTGCTGCGATCGATCAAGAGTTTAAGAAAAGAAATATTCCATGGCAGAACTGTGTAGCATTTTCTTCAGATAATGCAAGTACCATGAATGGGCATATAAAGGGTGTCATTTTATTCATAAGGAAAGTTCAACCAAATATTAATTTTCAAGGTTGTATTTTCCACCTGTTGCATTTAGCGGCAAAAAAAAAAAAAAAAAAAAAAAAAAAAGTTGTGCAGTGCTGCAACAATTTAATATAGAAGAATTTTTAGTAGATATCTACTACTTTCTTCAAAACAGCTTTAGAAGGCAGCATAGTTTCAAATTATGCCAAAATATATTTGGAATGAAACCACATAAAATATTGAAATATGTGTCAACCAGGTGGTTGTCGATGTATGAATGTATTCAGAGAATTTTAGAACAGTGGGACCCACTTACTATGTTTTTTTTTGTGATGATAACTTTGTTACTGATAAAGATAATCCTAAGTATTTGAAAATCAGTAAAAAGTTAAAAGAACCAGTTTCAAAGCTGTATTTTATGTTTTTTAAAAATGTCTTGCCCTTGTTTGTATCTGACAATGTTTTTCTTCAACAAGAAAAACCACTTATCTACAAAATAGGTAAGGCAATGAATGATCTCTTTAATGCACTCATTGTGCAATTCATTAAACCTTCTGCGGTAGATGATGATTGTAGCTCTTTGATGAGCCTTGATAAATAAGAGGAAAAACCAGAAAAGTGACTGTGATCTTGTCATCAGAACTGAAACTAGAACTCACTTAAAAGAAACTCCATGAGATAAAGTTCTGCAGTTTTACGAAGATGTGAGAAATTTTGACATAACTAGTGTAGAATATATGAAAAAGGAATTTCCTCTGAATGATCTGCTCCTGAAGCATGCAGCAGTTGCAGATGTTTCTCTACTCATCAGTAGAATTTATAGCAACTAAATTTCCTAATGTTTTATTAGAAGAAGAGAAAGCTGGATTTGAAGTTGAATTTAGTATGTACCAGTTTGACAATTTCGATCAGGTAGTTAATATTGAAAATTACAATGCAGATGTAATATAGTACAAAATATCTCAATTATCTGATGCAACTGGTAAGGAAAAAATATACTGCCCTTTCAAAGTTAATTTTATCATTATTGCTTGTGCCACACAGTAATGCAACAACTGAAAGAATTTTTAACCTTGTGCAGAAAAACCAAACTGATTTTCGCCCTAATCTGGGAACAGATACATTGTCTTGTCTGCTTATAGAAAAACAAAAAAAACTTTAATTCAAATCAGAAGAGCTATGAAAAAAATTTACAAATCAACAAATTCAGGCTGGAAAAAAGTCAACTTGGGCAAATATATGTTCAAATGAAAAAGATCTTGAAACAAATTCTCAACCATCCACTTCAAATAATAAATAGAACTAGCTTTTCATGAATTATTTAATTAATTTATTTTTAAATAAAACTGTTAAGCTGATAGCCACATATATCCTAGTGAACTCATAACTATCCACATTTCTTTCAACCATTAATTAAACTGCAATATTTGTTATTTTTAATTACATAAAAATCTAGATATGTTAGGAATTAAGCATTTTAAAATAAAGTATGATTTTTTAGAGTATTTTTTCCATGATTTATTTAATATAGGTAAGAAAACATTCCTAAATTGATTTGAAAATAATCATGCATTTAAGGGTTAAAAATAAAATAGTGTTATGCTAATTAAAGCATAACAGGGTGTATACATTTTTAGAGGAAGATACTATGTTTAATACAGTAAGTATTATTACTCATTTAAATATTATACAGATATTAAGAAAAAATATAATTTTTATATAATAAATGCAATTTTTTTTTTTTTTTTTTTTTTTTTTTTTTTTTTGTTAGGACTGATTGTGTGTAAGAATTTTTCCTAATTTGAGGATTTTTTACCCTAATTATTTTTGTTATTTTTCAGTGTATGTGTTAAGTGAAAACTTTTCAATAATCAAAATCTAGGAACATCATTTGTAATCTAACAGTATTAAGTTTAAAAAGAAAATTGTTAGTATTTAAAAATAAAAATAATGTAGCCTAGCCTTTTGTTTTTCATATAACATGAGAATGTTTTAATGCAGAATCACAATCAGACCTGTTTTTTTTTTTTTTTTTTTTTTAAATTATTATTTAGTTAATATAGGTTTAATCATACAAATTTCTTTTATTTGGTTTTATATTAACTTAAAGTTTGATACTATGCTGCGTGGTGTGTCTTCCGTGGGATCTTACTAATGTGCCTTAGCCCATATGACGTGAGTTTACAAGAAAACCATGGAAAACTACAGACAGCTTGGTCAACGTGTGACGCCACACATGACCTGGATAGTCTGCAGTCCTGATTACTGATAGCCATCTCTGAAACTTGGCATCTTTGGATATACTGTAGCGATGCTTGCGGGAAGCTGGATTATTCTAGTACCTAAAGCATAGAAATCAAATGACCAACCATGAAAGTTTTCCGCATTAATCTGCTTTTTTTAAAGGCTGTTTTGACTATTATAAAGATCAATGCAAATCTATTAAGATATTGTGACCAAAAATTGTTGGGAGAGTGGGGGAGATAGCATAGGTTCCAACTTTTTTGTTTCTTGGCAGAAATTTCACAATTTTTAAATTAATCTTTTGTCTTCTGATTTTTAATTAATTTATCCCACTTTAAAAAACGTCGCAGATATCGTTCATTTAAAAGAAAAGAAAAAACCAATGAACAATTGGGGATGAAACGCTCCACAGAAGCCTTTCAATTCTCAATCTTTCTCCATCCAGAACATAAATATCAACATTCATTTTAAACTTCCTTTATGAAATTCTAGAACCTATAAAGAAACAGAATTGTTCAATATTTCTTGCTCATATAATTATTTTTTTAACCCCTCCCCCTTTTCCTTATCTGTAATTAGCAATCAGTGATCAAATGCTCTGCAGAAACCTTTTGTTTCCAAGTATTCCTCCATCTACAACATAAATGTCAATATATGCTTTTAAATTTGCTTCATTAGATTCTATAACCTATAAAGAAGTAAAATTGTTTGATATTTCTCACTCATATGTACTTATTTTTTTATCCCCATCCCTTCCCCATTTTCGGCTAGCAGTCAGCGATCAATTCTAGAACCTCTAAAGCTTGATAGAAGTGCTCAATATTGCTCACAGATGTAAATATTTCTGGACTTTATTACAGAAATTGACCATTGAAGCCTTTCCACACTTACAGATCTCGCCAGCGCCATCTGATACCTCAAAGCGATATTTTCATGCCCATTTACCTACACTAAAAACTGTTTATTTTGGTACCCTCTATCTGGCTTTATACTTGTGCTTCCCAATGTAACTTTTCTTTTTTTCTCTTTCTGCAAACCATACTTTTTATTTGTTCATTTTATTTATTCTTTTTGTATTTTATAGGATATATTTGTTTAATTCTTTTGCTTACTATTCAAAAACTTTATGATTATTATGCTTCGAGATTCACTTAACTCACTAATTAAAAAAATTTTGTATAAATATATTTTAAAGTGACATATGATGCAAACTGAAGTTTTGCACACAGGCACCTGACAATGATAGTACAGTCAGCCAAAAAAAAAACGCCACCCCCCCCTCACCTAATTTCACCGTAAATTATCGTAGAAATATGCGACTGGTACCGATCAGTTTGTAATAACGTCTAGTTTATAATGTTATAGTTAGATTTTACTTAGGGGGTCGTCTACATATTAAAACTGACATCAACTTCATTTTTTTCAGTGGTAACCCCCCTTTTTTATAATTTATTTGAATTCTTTGGATCAAATCATCACGGAAAATGGTATAGTTTATATATTTTGCTCAATTTTTCATAGAGTTATAAGCTGTCAAAGTTTGGGGATGCTAATGTTAAATGAATGTGACAAACATTAAATCATATCTTCCGAAATAATTATGATATTTAAATTCTGTTTTTTTTATTCGTTAGAATGAAGTGACCCAAACATATTCCATGCAAATTTTTGATAAAAAAAACATTTTTTGAATTATGAAAATTATTAATAAATTCATATTTGAAAAAATTATGAATTATGACCTATGTTAATTTTTGCACGAATAGAACGGGCATCATCAAAAACATGGGTTTCCAAATTTACAGCTCGTTCCTAACATTATTTTTTGAGTTACAGTGATATTTCACTTTTTATTCCTGTTAAGGAGCCGTCACTTGTTATAATCTGTATCCTCTATAAGTAAATGTTTGTATATAATTTGACGGAAAACTATTTTAATTTACCTTTATGTTATTATTATTGTTTCCTAAGCAATATTTTGATGTTTATTATACAAATTGGCATATTTTTGTAAAGTTATCACAATGTAGGCGAGGGATTGTGAAAGAATTTCAAAAGAAAAGAAGCCCCGCCTCTGATTCGCTGAAACACTATTTAAAAAAAAAGACTAATTTGCATATTCCTATTTGACTCTATATGTGACGCTGGTATGCATAAATCACAATAGTATTTACTACATCGATTATTGAAGACAAAACTTAAATGATTTAATTACAAATATGCAAAATTATTTTGTTTTATATTATAAAGTTTTAGAAAAATTTGTGAAAAGGCGTGGCTTACGGTACAAGAGAGGAATATATCCGATCCTAGTATGTTAAGTCTTTCTTCATAAGTATTAAATATCTTTTTCTAGTTTTTCGCTGCTAAAATTCTATTTTAGCCCTGTTACACTTTTTTTCGCATTTCAATATTCAACGTACACCTTTAGTTAAATATCATGTTTTAGAAAACACGGTACAGTGAAACTGATTGCATGAAACAGCAATTATGCATTCGACAATCGTTTTATTATTATTATGAATATTTAATAATTTTAAAAAGATTTTTTACCATGAATTTTCTTTTTAAATTTTGTTGTGACATATTTGCATTTGGTTACTGTACCGTTTGTAAGCTTTGTGTTATTTAAAATTTATCCCATAATGTAACATAATAAAATATCAATTTTCTATTAAAAGTTTTTTAATACAGAATCAAATAGTGAAAAATTGCTTTTTTTTTTTTTTTTTTTTTTTTTAAGTTTATAAGATCTATTATATGAACATAGCTCAATAGTATTTATTTTCAATTTCCTAATCACGAAATCAAAGTCACAGTTATTATGGAATAAAAATTTAAAACAAAGGAATAGTCTTGTTACTTTCAAATATATAGATATTGATCTTACAGAATCCTGAAATTTCATTTAAAAGACTTTAATCGTCTAAATTTAAAAATTCAAAATAAAATAAATTAATCTAAATGCTTTTAAAGTTGAAACGGGAAGATTTCAAAACATATAAAAATTGGCATTTGTGTTTTGAACATTTTGGTGCGACAGATATTAAAAACAATATTTTAATGATGAGCTGAACCTGAGCTTAAGAGAGGGCGGATCCAGCTATTTAGCACAAGTGATATCACCTGACTATTTTTAGCCCACTGTTATCCCTTTTTTTTTTTTTTTTTTTTTTTTAAAAGAGAAATTTATTTTACTTTAACATAGATTTTTACTTTTTACCGCTATCTACACGTGACCTTCAGCATTAGCATTTAAATGAGGAGTCATCATCTTCTTCCAAAGCAAATTTTAAATAAACTTAAAATCATATATATTTGTGAAAATCCAAACAGATTTTTCCTACTAAGAAAGCTATTCCACACTGAAATACATGCATAATGGGTCACTTATACGCCAGTTCACACCACAATATATTGGTAGGTAGGTAGGTTGGGTTTAATGTCGCACTAGTACTGCGCTATGGGTAATTGGCGACGGTCTGGGACGCACCCCTACGATGGTCCGGAGACACGCCATCGTTATTTTTATCGTTCACGGAGACGATGGCTTCCCTGCTTCTGTTCCCATAGTTTATTGTTCAGATTTTTTATTTATTTATTTTTATTTTATTTATTTTATTTTATTATTATTATTTTCTTCCTTTTTTTAATTTTTTTTTTTTAAATAGAGTAATGTAACATTTTGACCTTTTCAACTGAAGATTTAGATTAAGAGTAGTCAGCCTTTCTACACCCACCGTCCACTTCGGTATCTGCATTAAGAGTAGAATTTTAGAACATCTTATTAAGTAGTAGGATTTATTATTTTGCATATTAATTTGTTACATATTATAAAATATAAAAGCGGAAGAATATCGTGGAGATTTATGTAAAAGTTTTTAATAATGTCATGAAAAAAAAAAATAATTAATTAAAAAAAAAAAAAAAAAAAAAATCTGTTTAATATTTTTAAAAAGTCAGTTAAATTAAAGAAAATGAAAGTACTGCAGTGTTAGAACAAACTCCCATTGTCACTGTGAAACGGCCGTGGGAACCAGGTTGAGTGCCACCGTTTCAGACAATTATACGGCAGCTTGAGTTAAAATAATTTTGAATTTTCAAACAAATTTAAAACCATTTACACTTCTTTTTTTTTCTCTTTTGATAGATATGTTAATATCTATTCAAGCAATTTAATTTTCTTCATATGAAGTGAACTATTTGATGTTTAATCAATAGAAACCAATAAAAATCTTTTAATTCATAAACTAATGCAGAGAGTTCTGTGAATTAGTCATTTTTTATTTTATAATTAACATTTCTGAAAAATTTTTCCGGCGTGAAACTTAATAAATAATGTATACTGGGTGGTAGATCATGATTTATATTTTCTAAATGTATAGACGGACCCCTAATATATTTTCACGTGTAACTCTATTTAGAATTGATTTAAAGTATATAAATAAGTATGTTTTCCAAACCGCCTTGATCTCAGAAATCTGAATATGAAGTCAAAAATAGGGGTTGCCATTGAAGAAAATGAAGTTAATGCCAGTTTTAATATGTAGTCGACCCCCTAGGCAAAATGTAACTATACCGTTATAAACTAGATGTTATTACAAATAGATTGGTACCAGTCAAATGTTTCTACGATAATTTACGGCGAAATTAGGTGGGGGGGGTGGCATTTTTTTTTTGGCTGACTGTACAACTCTTCATATATGCATGTGTATATATATATTATGTGGCGAATATATCTTTACTGTTTAATTCTTTTATATTATCTCATCTGTGGCCCTTTATATCCCACAGAACAGCGAGAGTGGCCCTACAGCCAAAAAGGTTGTGCACCTCTACATTAGATAATTAAATAAAATAGCAAAGTTAAAATTAATTGAAGAAAAAGCTAAATTAATGATAGAGTGTGATGGAAAAATTACTCAACAACTTTGTACTGAAGGTACAGATGAAAAATTGCTTGAGTCAGAAATGGATGTGTCTGAGGATTATCTTGATCATTGGCATGCAAAAACTAAATAATTTAACACACTCAGTAAATAATAATGCTGTTCAGAGTTCTGAAGTTCTACCACAAAATACATTATTGCGTTACCTCAAAATTCAACTACCTACATATAATGGGAACATTAGGAATTGGTTATGCTTTTGGGGGCAATTTCAGAGGATTGATAGAGATCCTAATTTAGACCTTGATGATAAGTTTTCGTATTTGTGCCAAGCAATGGAAAAAGGTAGTGTTGCAGAAGAATTGATTAAGAGTTTCCCGCCTGGTGGTGTTAGCTATGCAAAAGCAATAAAACAATTGAAAAATCATTTTGGCAATGAAGAATAGCTAATTCAAGTTTATGTTACAGATCTGTTGACTTTGGTACTACAAAAGCAAAACACAGAGAGAAAAACGTTGAGAAATTTTTATGACCTGTTAGAAACAAAATTACGTTCTCTTGAAATTCTGTGTGTTACCAGAGATAAATATGCTTCTATGCTGTTTCCCTTAGTAGAGTCATCACTACTGGAAGAAACATTAAGAGCATGGGAACCATACAGATCTATGAATTGTATTTCGCGTAAATCTGTGTTAGAAGATAAACAAAATTTAATATCAGAAAACTGATTTGGATTTCCTCTTAGAATTTCTACAAGACGAAGTTTCAGCTGAAGAAAGAATAAGTCTAGCTTCACAAAATTTCCATTTTGCAAAATCTAAAGCATGTGTAAGAGGAGAGGACAAATTCCATGTGAACAAGAAATTTACAAATAATAAACTCTTCAAGTGTGGCTGGTCTTTTTACTTCTACCAGAAGTCAAAAGCAGTGTCTATTTTGTTCCAATTTTCATAGTTCTAAGGATTGTGTTAAACCTATGAAAATGCCTTTGAAAGAAAGAGAAAATCTAGTTGAAAAATCTCGTTGTTTTTTATGTTTACAACCAGGGCATCGTATTTGCCAGTGCTCTTTAAAAGCAGGATGCTTATGTTGCGGCAAAAAATATCATATTTTGTTATGCCGAAGTATGAAACAATCAAATGTAAGCAAACCAAAAAGAGAGATAGAGAAAGATGCTCAAAGTGATCAAGGACTTGCCAGTGTATCAAAGTCTCCACATGTAGTGTTGCAAACCCTATTGGTGATGGTCAGAGGCAATGGAAAGAGGCGCAAAGCCAGAGCCATTTTTGACTCTGCATCGCAACTTTCTTATTTACCCACTGATACAGCTAAAGAGAGAAAGTATGAAGTAGAAGATTCAGAATATCTTCAGCCGTCTCTTTTTGGCGGTAAGAGTACCGGTATGTACAAACATGACATATTTAAGTTATTCTTAACAAGTGTTAATGGGGATTACAAGTGCAATTGTAATATGCATATGTGAAACGAAACCCCCTACAACTCCTGAGCTTTGTGTAAAAGAACTTTCAGATTTCAGTATTCATATTGACGATGATCATCAAGCTCCCATTGAAATTCTGATCGATGCTGATGTTATGGGAAAGTTGATGACGGGTAATTATAAGCTTCTTCCCAGTGGCCTCTCTGCAATTGAGACAAAGTTAGGATGGACGGTTATGGGTCACACGTCAAGTGTATCTTCCAGTGACTGTTCAACTTTGATTTCAATGATAAACAAAGACCCATCCATTACTGATTTATGGACTTTGGATACACTTGGAATTACTGATCCTTTGGTGAAGAAGAGCAAAACTGAGTTACAAATGGCTGCCACAGACCATTTTTTAAGTACTATTGAAGTTAAAGATAATTGTTTTCAAGTACATTTGCCATGGTTGGAAAATCATCCCCCACTTCCAGACTATTATGAGCTAGCATTAAAAAGATTGAATAGTACAATAAAGCAACTTAAATCGGAGTCTCTGTGTGAAGCTTATGAAAGTGGCTAGATTGCCTAGAAGAGGTGGAGAATGAGTGGAAAGAATCAGTACTTTACTTACCTCATTGAGCAGTAGTCAAAGAGAAGAGCACCATGAGGATCAGACCGGTGTTTGATGCTTCTGCAAAAGTAAGAAGATCACCGAGTCTTAATGATTGTTTAGAGAAAGGGTCAAATGTGATAGAGCTGATTCCGAGCATTCTAATGCGTTTTTGCAAGGAGAAGGTAAGTGTCACTGCAGACATTCAAACAGCATTCCTCCAAATAAGCGATGTATATTACTGGACTGATTCCACCACTGTACTTGCATGGATAAGAAGAGAAGATTCGTGGGAAGTTTTTGTTCAAAATAGAGTAACTGAGATACTGGGTTTGACCCCCAAAGAGGCTTGGAGGTATGTCCCTGGTTCCATGAATCCAGCAGACCTCCCTAGTAGAGGTTTCACTGCTCTACAGTCGTCTTCGTCGAAATGGTTAGAGGGGCCTGCATGGTTATACTCTCCATCTGTTTTGTATCCCAATGCTGAAGATATTGTTTGAGAAGAGGAAATAAACAGTGAGAGAAAAAAGAAAATTCTATGTTAACTGTTGAAGTAGGGTCACTACTACATTCTTGTACCAATGTCTATAAGAAAACTATCCGAATCTTAGCTTGGATAAGGAGATTCTATTACAACTGTTTCAATTCCCAAAAGAAGCTGGTTGACCTTACTGTTTGTGAGATAGAAGAAGCAGAAAAAACTGTTGTGCAGCTTATCCAAAGAGAGTCCTTCACAGATAAAAGTGAGAAGAGACTGAAGACTTTAGACACATTTGTTGATGAGGGAATACTTCGATTAAAAACAGCATTGTTCAAAAGAGATAGTATAGGAGAGTTCAGAATGCCTGCGGTTTTGCCAAGAGAACATCCCATTGTGAGAAGTCTTATATTAGAGGAACACAGAAAAAGAGGACATGCTGGTATGTCATATATACTGAATTCTTTAAAAGAGAGATTTTGGATCCTTTGTGGCAGGAGAACAGTGAGATCAGTGATAAGATCATGTGTGATTTGCAAAAGGTTTACTGCCAAAAATATTAAGCCTCCAACTGCACCGCCACCTGCAGATTGGGTGCAAGATGCCTGTGTGTATCAAGTAACGGGTTTGGATTTTGCTAGCCCTGTCTATTTGCGAGATAATTCTAAGGCCTGGATTTGCTTATTTACATGTGCAGTATACCATGCGGTTCACCTCGAATTGGTGACCTTTCTCTCGACAGACACTTTTATTTTAGCCTTTTATCGTTTCATCGCTCGCAGGGGGAAAGCCTTCAGTAGTTTACAGTGACAATGGAAGCAACTTTAGAGCAGCTAATATTCTTAAATGTGTCGATTTCAAAGGAGTGTCTCTACAATTAAGAGAGAAGAAAATTATTTGGAAATTCATTCCACCTGGAGCTCCTTGGTGGGGAGGATGGTGGGAAAGGTTAATAGGCATGATGAAGGCTATATTAAAGAAGATCTTAGAAAGAGCAAGTTTGAACCATGAAGAAATGACAACAGCTTTATGCAATTGTGAAGCTATCTTGAATGATAGACCTTTGACTGCAGTAACTTCAGACCCGAGTCTCAGGTTCTCACACCTGCAGACTTTCTGAGAGAAATAAAATGTAGCACCTTGCTAGACATTAAAACATCTTCAGACCCAAATCACTTACGACGAAAATTGAGTTATATTCACATTATTTTTGAAGTTTTTCTATCAAGATTCTGTCAAGAATATTTAGGAGCACTTTGTACGAAGCAGAGAAATCAACAGTTTTTTACCTTAAAGGTGGGAGAATTAGTTCTTGTCGGAGATGTTGAAAAGAAAAGACAGTCGTGGCCTCTTGGTCGAATAGTTGAAGTGTTTCCAGGTTCTGATGGTATCGTTCGTCGCATTAAAGTGAAGACACAACATGGAGACCTTTTTAGAAGAGCTGTTCAAAGGATATACCCATTAGAAGTTCCTGATACTGACTCCTTTGTTACTCCAGCAGAGGCAATCCCCACGGTAGGAGTTAAAAGCAGTGCAATTGACAATGAATCTGCTGACTGCATACCAGTTGTTACTAGAATGGGACGTGTAATTAAGTCCCCACAGAGACTTGACTTATGACTTTAATATTAGCACTATCATTTTAATTATAAATATGTATATATGATTCTTATTACTTACTCATAAATTTTTCTTCATTTGTTGTAAAGTATTTAGTTACCTGAATTTTTCAGGCAAAAATATAATTTCTGTGTGTATTTCTAATTTTTTTTTCCTAATTTTCTAAGTTAACCTTTGGAGTTCTATGTTAACTTAGGTGGGAGGATGTTCAGAAATGCTTCCTTTTCTCCCATGAAATCAAAAAGATTGCACAAGACTATCTGGACTCCCATGGTCTCTTGAAAATTACTAAAAAATCATTTTTGGCAACCAGTGATTACTGTTTTTAGAATAGAGAGAGTTTAGGTGGTTCTGATTTGAACTTGCTAGAGTTTCTTTCATTTTAAGTGTAATTAAAATACAGAGAAAGAATGGAAATATGGGAATTTTTATGAGTATAAATCCTTTCAGAGTTATCCTACTGTTATAAAAATGGATAATTATATATGTGTTAAGAGTTATTTTCATCACAATCTGGTGAATCGCATCTGTAAAAGGATAGCCGATGCTGTGTGATGCTGTTCCAGCTTTTGTATATAGATCCTGTAAATAAACTATATGTGTGTTTGATATGAAGTTGATGTCTTATATGGGTTTATCATGACAAAGGCGCCTTGTTTACTAGCGTGACACGAAGACACAATGACAAAGTCAGTTTCATATAAAAAGCTTCTAATAAAAATATTACATTATATTTCTTCTGTTCTTTTTAATATCTAGATTTAAAAATGTTTTATCACTTAGGCACATTTTGGCATTTTTGCACAGATCAGCCAGATAAGCCTTTTTAAGGTTTTTAACAAAATAATTTTTATCTCAAATTCTAAAAGATGTAGAGTTTTCAATTTCCTAATGTAAATGTAAAAAGGTACTTGTTTTCTAGATTTTTTGATTAAACTACTTTAAAAATGGTTAGTATTCATAATGTACTGTTGGTGCATGGTAAAAACTGTTCTTTGCAGTTTTAATATTTTGTATAATCACTAAATTTGATTTCCTGCATATAATCTGCACTTATCTCTTCTATAAACAAAAAATAAATTCAGATCCATCTTCACCTGTCTTTGGTCTTTGATAAACACTTTCCCTATACTGTATTTTTATGAGATGATTGCATATACGTTACATTTTCTGAAAACATTTCTGAAAACGATTTTATCCAAAAGGCTATTGAAGAGAACCTCTCTTTCATGAAATTATTTGACAGATGAAAGATCTGTAATTTGTGATTTTATAAGATTTGTACCACTGTGTGATTTGTACCACTTTTAACCACTGTGTGATTTTATAAGACGATAATGCACATGTACATCTTAATGATTTTTGTAATGATTTTCACATTTTTCAAATTTTATGATCTTTAAGTATTGAGATGGTGCTAAATAAATAAATATTATTGAAATGTATCTAAAATTTTCATGAATTTTTTTTTTCTTTCTTTTAGAAATCGTAGAATATTTGGTGCTATAGTAGCTACCCTTCAAAAATTCCAGAGTGAAGAAAAGAAAAGACAAGAGAAAGTAAGTGCCTTATTCAGTCTGTTGTATGTAATTTAGGGGGTTACATGGGTTTTGAAGGCTAAAAAAGTGTATGGTAATTAAATATTTCTATTCAAAATTTTGTCCATATAGAAGAGCAACATCTAAACAACATTTGCATTATTATTTAGGCAGATATAGATTTTTTTCATAAATGATTTTGCTTATAACTAGAACGAATTTCCATAAAACTTTACAAAATTTGCAGGACAATTAACATTATTCTGAAACATAAAATTCACACATGTAATATTTGCTGAGATATGAGCATTTATATTTTATATTGGTAAATATTATTTTACTTTGCATGCACGAAAGATCGAAATTTTTTTATTACATACGTTTAAAGCTAGATATATTGGGCAACATTTGTCAAAAGTTCATTTGAATGGAGTAAAAATTAAGCAAACTGCTTACAAAAGAACGAGCTAGGTTTCAGGTATTTTCCAGAGTTAAAATTTCATAAGAGGTTTTTCACATGCTGCATATTTAAGTTGAAGATCTAATTATTTCAACCGCGTTGCAAAAGTTCTTTTTCGGGAAAAACTTTTTATGAATTAAAAAATCTTAGTAAATAAGTAAAAATATGTTAGAGTTACAAGCCTATAAGGGGTTTTTCACCAAAAAGAACTTTTGCAACGTGATTGAAAAAATTGGATCTTCAAATTAAATATGAAGCATGTAAAAAAACCTTTATGAAATTTCAACTCTGGACAATACCTAAAATCTAACTTGTTCTTGTGCCGACAATTTGCTTAATTTTTACTGTATTCAAATGAACTTTTGAGAAAAGTTGCCCAATATATCTAGCTTTCAACTTATGTAATAAAAAAATTTCTATCTTTTGCACATGCACTGTAAAATAATATTTACTAATATAAATGCTCATATCTCAGCAAATATTACACGTTTGAATTTTATGTTTCAGAATAATGTTTCTCTAATGTTTAGTCAGTTTTTCTGTGAATGTAAAGTTTTATGGCAATCCATTCTAGTTACAAGCAAAAAACTTAAAAAATATATATATTATATATCTGCCTTAAATAATTGTGCAATTTCCACAATAAAACATATAACTATTATCCATAGTATGTGCAACAATGTGTTAAAGTTGCAAGTCATAGCGTTTTATGATACAGGATAATGCAAAATATTTGCGCTCTTCTTCAATTTATGGTTGGTCCTCTAATTGCACTCTGAACTAAATCGATAGTGGAAAGTGTGAGTTTTAAAATGTTCTTTGCATGTCTGATGTCCAGGGCCATTTTTTTTCTTTTTTTTTTTTCTTTTAAGAAAATCGGGGAAAAAAAAAAAAAAAAAAAAAATCTAATAATTTGATCACAAACTGTAACTTCTAAAGTGAACAAGTAAAAATGAGTAAAATGAGATTGAAAATATGTGTAATCACATGCCAGGAGTTAGAAGTTGTTAACCTTGGAACTTGAGAAAATTACATAGGTTTTTGTAATAATGATAAAAAACTTTTAAGATGACATGATATTTATTTTTAAGACTCAACTTGAATCTTTACAAAATAACATACACTTGAAAACTACTTTAACTGCCATAAATAAAAACTTGAACAAAGCATGTGAAATTAATTTAACAGAGTCAATCACCATACAATCACCTATTATGGCCTTAGGCTGGAAAATTTTGGAGATAAGACCTGCATGAGGTGCAACACTGGCAAAACAAAGAGCAGACAGTAGATCCTCCCCTTTTGAAGAAACTGTAAAGCCATGTAGAAGATTCACTGACACTTAAAGAAATAGTTGTACTGCCATCAACTGATATGCAAATACTAAAAAAATAGGTGAATGATGATTTAATGTTGTATATCCAAGTGCTATTACTGAGTTATTTGGCCATCAATGATTTGGAGTAGAAGCGAAAATTTAAAAAGTTGCAATTGCAAGGACAGAGTTGAATAAAAGAGATTGCGAATAAATACAATGACCACTTGCTGGTAGCAGTAAACATTTTGGAGTTAGAAGAATAAACAAAGTGACATTTTTAGTTATCTCTATATATTAAAAAAAAGTTACTGTCACTGGTGTCAAATTTTTTTGTCTGCGACAGCATCTTCTAGCGGAGGGCAGGGTCATTCGCGTCATGAGAGGTATCAATGTGTTCCGAATACTCCAAGGAAGACATTTCAGCTGCTTAGAAATGTCTATCATTTTATTTTAAGAAGTTATTAACTAAAAACGACAAGTTTATGAAGGCACTCTGTTTGCCATTTTGAAGAAAGTTTGTCCCAGTGACGTTGTTCTTCTGTCATGAAGTTATTTTACACGGGGAAATTAAAATATGATCTATGGTTATACGTAGGTAGGTAGGTAGGTTCGATTTAACGCCACACCAGTACTGTGCTATGGGTAATTGGCGACGGTCTGGGGCGCACCCCTAGAGATGTTCTGGTCACATGCCAACACAATTTTGATCCTTCCTCGAAGGGATCCCCCCCCCCCCCCCACACACACACACTTTGGTGATCCCCAGAGGTATAGTGTGGGTGGGAACATGGAGGACTTTGCGGTCATGGCAGATTTTATGTGCACCAGCCACGATTAGTGTACACGACGGTCTTTGGCCGGCTCAAGTATCGAATCGGCAATCTTCCAATTACATGCTCAGCGCTTTACAGACTAGGGTACCGCAGCCCAAAACCATGGATGTAAAAAAGAAAGAAAATAAATATCAACTTTTTTTCTCTACTTTTAGAAAATTTTTTTACACGGGAAAATTAAAATATGATACATGGTTGTAGGTAGGTAGATAATTAGGTAGGTTGTGTTTGACGTTGCACCATTACTGCGCTGTGGATAATTGGCGACGGTCTGGGACGCACCCCTACGGATGTTCCGGAGACATGCCACCACAATTTTGGTCCTACACGAAGGGGATTGTTCCCCACTTCAGTGACCCCCCAGAGGTATAATTTTGATGGGAACATGGAGGATATTGCGGCCACGACATATTTTATGTGTACCAGTTATGTGCATTAGTTTACAAGACAGTTTTTGGCCGGCTTGAGAACCGAACCCGCAGTCTTCCAATTACGAAGGGGTACCGCGGTCCAGATCTAAGGTTGTAAAAAATAAATAAAAAGGGTCATATACTAAAGCTGTAATGCAAAATGGTCTAGATATTATGAATTTCTTTCTATTAAAAAAATATATAAATATTATATATTTCAATTTGACATTGAATATGAGGATTTCCATAATAATTTTCTACTTTTGTCTTGTAATATGCACTATTAATATTCCTTCCTTTTCAATGAATGAAAACAGCGAATAGGCTGGCCGAGCTCTGCATGTGTGTTAATAAGTAAAGTGAGTCGGGGGGAGGCGAAGCCTCTCTCGGGGGTTGGTGAGTGGAGCGAGCAGGGGGCAGAGCCCCCTAGTTTTACTAAAAAAAGGGTGAGTAAAATTAGCACTCGGATACAATTACAGGCAAATTATAGTTTTAAACAAACATAAGACCTCCATGAGTTTAAATATATACATATTTGGAATGCTGATGGGAAAAATAAAAGAATGACAAATTTAGCCAACAATATATTTAATGAAATTTGAAAAAAAAAAAAAATCATAAATTAAATTATGCATTTCACAAAATTGATGTCATAACTTTACACCTTTACTCAGAATCAAAGTGAGATTTCTAAAAAGAATGTGAGAACAGAAAAATACTTTAAAATTTTTTTTTGCATTAATGTCAATTGCTAATGATGTCTAATTTTATAGCTCATTGGTATAATTTGATGATGTCTAATTTTATAGCTCATTGGTATAATTTGAGTTTAATTGCATTAAGCAATTAGCTTAAATATGTTGACATTATTTCACGATCATTGAAATAGGCAGCTATTACACTGCAAGTATAAAAACTTACTTTTTTTATAGCTTCAATACAAGATTATTTACCTTATTACGTTTCTTTTTTCTGGTGTTTCATTGTAGAAATATAATGTATTTTTGCAGCTGTTGACAAAATACTTAATTTTTTTATCCAAGTTTTTTGAAAACTTCTTAAAATAATTTAACTTTTGTGAAAGGTCTGTTTAAATTTGCTGATTTTTGTGAAAGATGAAAAGTTTTTCATTTCAAGATTGTTGATTTTTATGAATAATCTGTTTTTGGACCAAAAATTTTGATAAATTGGCCCTAGAAGAGTATGTGAATTTCTCTGAATGTTAAAAATTTTATGTGGGAAAATAAGAAAACATTTGTGCTTCTCGCAGTCTCATGCTTTAGTGCAGTGATGACGAACCTTTTTGGGAAGTAGCTCAAAATATCTTCACTATTTTTTAAGTAATAGCGAGGGTCATTAAATCAATTGTATCACTTGGAAAGGGTGGAAAGCAAAGCTGTAAAATGAGTACTAATTTTGGAAGCATTGAAAATTTTCTAGAAAATTTTCCAAATTGATCCTTATTTTTGTTTCTTACTCTTAAAAGCTTCTAAAAAGGTTCACATTTTTTTTACTACTATTATTTTTTTTAAGAGAAGAGAACAGAATACAGATTGGCATACAAAAATCTACATATCACTGATATGATATGTAGCTTTTGATGCCAATCTGTATTTTGAATTTTGATATCATGAATTACTGCACTAGCTAACTGAAACATGAATACTGTGTCAATCATAAGAGTTGAATGCTAAAGTAATTGATTGTTCTTTAAAAAATTCCTTTTTTTTTTTTTTTTTTTTTTTTTTTTTTATTATTATAAAGGTCTTAATGAGAAGTTAAAGATCACCAGAAATCTATCATCAAATACATTAGAATTTTTTTATGTGGCTTTCTGTGAATTCCAGGGTTTTCCTGGACCATAAACATCCCTGACCATCTGAAAAAAAAAAAAAGAAAGTTTGCTTTAATTTCTAAATTACCTAATAAAACACACAATAATTCATTTTAGGGTGATTTTTTTTTTTTTTTTTTTTTTTTTTTTCTTTCTTTTAGGATTTTAGGTATAAAATGTATTTTAATCATTAAAAAAAATTCTAAAATGATTCTGGATTTCGGGTCTTCCTCATTTTGGAATTCTGGATAATAGGTCCTATACTGTATATATATATATATATATATATATATATATATATATATATAATAAATTAAAATATACTTGTGTATAATAAAATTGAATTATTACACACATCAAGGCACATACATAGATCAGAAAATATTTAGTGGCAACTAAATAAAATAAAGTGGCAACTTAAAAAATTTAAACAACTCACAATTTTTTTCCTCTCGTAGGCCATATAAGCATGAATTGTTTAGTTAAATGCATGAAAAGAGCAATTACATGTAAATGTAATTGAATGTACATTTTCTACAATTGCATGTAAATGTAAATTAGCAAGGAAATGATTTTTCATTTTGAAATTGGTCACCAAATTATGGCCTATTTTAAAAATTGATACCATAACTGCCAACTCTTGCATTTTCTAACACTACTTTTTTTAGATTAACTTATGAAATTTTTTTTGTTACTAAATAAAGCAAAAAGTATTTGTACTAAAATTCTGATTTCAGAAAATCAGAAGGGTTCACATCTGGTATCTTATAGCTGCCAACCCTACTGATACCATATAGGCAGCAATTTTTTGATTTATGATGAAATAATCATGCATTTAGGAAATCAATTTTGGAACAAGCACAAATTATAGTTATTAGTCACAAAATAATTAGATATTTTTGGAATCAGAAGGGGAGGGGGTGGAAGAAAAAGAAAAAACGCATTGCTGCAATTAGCTATCATTGTACGTAAAATAATAAAAACAGAAGGGAAAGGGTACTGCATTTTGGAAATAAGTTGCAAAAAATCATATTTTTCGGCAGTCGGATATAAAATTCTAGAAATTTTGTAGATTTTGATAAAATGATTATATATTTTGGAAATCAGTTTTAAAAAAAAAGATAAACGATTAACAGAAAAATAAATGCTTGTATCAACATTTGTCAGAGAAAATTAATAAATAAATTAAAATAAAATAAAATAAATATACTTTTGGAGTTAACTGTAATTAACTATAATTAGTTTTAATACTTTTTCCACATTTTCATTTTGGCAGTTTGTTGAGACATTGTTTTTGCCAATTAGCCATAAAAAGCACATATTTCATCAGTTTAATGTACGAAAATACATTGTCAGGAAAACTAGAAAAATATTCAGTTCGGAAATGGATACTTCTAAAAAAGAATTAACGATCTTAAAACAGATCATCAACAACAATCTACAAACCCACTTCCATACAAGCAGAACATTCCCCAAAGGTTTGTAACAGGTTTTGCCTACCTTCGCTGCCAGTGAGCATTTGTAGAAACTCTTACAGGATTCTAATTCATTGGCCAGTGTGTGTAGTTTTAAAACTTTAAATATAATCTTTTTAAAAATCTTTTGTTTTCTAAGAGGGACAACTGCTCCTTCTTGCCAATATGTGCTGACATCCATGACTCTCACTATATTTTTAAATATATAACAGATTATATATCAATATGTATTTTTTAAATTCAGTGAAGTTACATATCTTTTCTTTCTCCTTCTTTAGGAAACATGTAGAGCAGAGATAGAACAAAGAGTTGAGGCAGCAACTGAAGTTGAACGAGAAAGAATAAAACAGGAAAAAGAACATTTATTTCATGTTCGTCGGGAAAAAAAGGCTGAGCTTCGTTGCCTAGAGAAAAAGATAGAAAGAGCTGAATGTGTAGGTGAATTTTAATATTTTTCTTTTCTTAATTTCTTTTTTCAAATTTAAAGTTACTATTAGTATTTCCAATATTTTATGCTTTGAAAATGAATGTATTCTAGTTTACATAAATTTATTTCAATTTTATTAATTTTAGATTATTGAAATTAATGTGTTTTATGAAATTATTATAATGTTCATCTTGTGTATAATTTATTTAACTATTTATTTGTTTATTTCAAACATTTTACAAATCATATATTTAAATTTACTTCCAGCCTAAAAAAAAAGAAAACGAAAATTTTTTATTGCACATTTTAATTAATGAAATTTCAGGCTTTTGAAATCTCAAAAGCAGTCTCAGTAGAATTACAAAGAAATGTAAAATTATTAAAGAACATATATTAAAAACACTTTTAAGGGAGAAAAAAGTCTAATGCGAAGTGCATGAAGTTATGATAAAAGTATTGTTATGTTAATTATTTACAGACATGAAAATCATATGATCCAATTTTAGGGATATTCCATTTTTGTTTATTTTACCTGCAATGACCCAGTTATAAGTTCTGAGAAGATTGCTAGTTTGTGCGAGTATATATACACTATATGTGCAAAAATATTTGGGCACTTATGAATTCAGTTGTTTTGTCAAATATCCAAAGAAATACTGAATGGATTTTCTTAAAACTTTAGAGGTGTAAAGTACATGTTATGTTTTATATATTTCAACAGGTTTCTTCTTCTTCTTTAAAAAAATAAAATGCAAAATGGACCAATAACAAATTAAAGAAAAAAAAAATTACTCTGTAAAAATAAAAAGTAATTGAAATTTTTTGTAGCTCTAACATATGATTTTGATGCTCCTTTCGATTATCTATATTCATTTGTATGGAAATTAATGCATATATTCATGGAGATAAAGATTTCTTTAACATTTTCTCATATAAAGGCTTTGTTGTAAGTAGGGCTGTCAGATTTTGACCAGGCCAAAAAAATAAAACACCAGTGTTTTTTGTTTTTTTGTTTAAAATGCTTAAAAAAGATTTCTTAAAATAAAAAAAAACCTGACTTTTATTAAAATTCTTCTTTATTTGTTGCAATTAATACAATTTATTTATTTATTACATTTATTTATTACAATTTATAGTAATCCTGATTTGCAAAATGGATTTTGTATTTCACATAGCTCGAACATGAATGTTCATAAAATATTGCAAATTTATATGTGTGACTGTTATGATGTTTAGTTGTACACCTGCAACTTTGGTTTTAATACGAGTTCCTATTTCAGAGATATCAACAACATTACATGAATTTTCGAGACATGTGTATGCAAGTGTGTGTATCTCACTTAACTAAGAAATGGTTGGATGTAGAACTTTGCAAATCGGTATATAGGTTTGTTATAACATCTAGTTGTGCACGTCCTTTTTTGGACTTTCTAGGATTTTACATTTTGGAGATATTTAGGAAAATTATATTCATAATGACCAAAAATACAAAGGTTTTGGCCATTATATATTGTTAAATTGACATTTATGATGTCAAGGCAGAGCAATTAATTAGCAGTGAAGCTATTTATATTTAGCTGAAAAAGCAGTTTAAAATGCACCGAAAAGATAATAAATTGATCATGGTGTGAATGATTGAAAAGAAATAGACATGAAATAAAATAACTAGCTTTTATTTATTGAAAAATAAATAATTCAATAAAAGAAATAATAAATGTAACAAAATAATTCATTATATCTATTCAAACATTTATAAATACATCTATTATCATATCCAAACATTTCATCTATTATCATAAGATTCTGGAGTTAAAATAAACAAAGACTATTAAACCACTTTAAATCAATCAAAAAAAAAAAAAAAACATATTTTACCTTATTCACTCATTAACCACGAAAGTACCACAACCCCCCCCCCCCCCCAAAAAAAAAAAATAAATAAATAAATAAATAAATAAATAAATAAATAAACTTCTACCAGCAGCGAAAATCCCGAGGGACAGAATAAACGTTACTAAAAATACATCTCTGTTATACTTTCAACCCTACATAAAAACAGATGGTGACTGCTAAAACAATCTTTAATCACTCATCGTATGTAGAGGAAAATAAAAAAATAAAGAAAGAGCAATGACCCACCTTCAGTTAATATATTTATAGAACAAATGGTGTGAAGCATATTAAGTTACAGATGCAAATTAGACATGTGTCTGATTCTTAATGGCTGTAGCAGCTATTACATCATCATTTACGTTAAATGAGGAAACAGAAGTTTAATTACGTCATATCAATGACATTTTTTATGATATTATAATGTACAAAATCAAACAATTTAATTTAAAAATTAATAAAAAGCCCAACAAAATTAAAACAAATACTCAATTAATTGTGACTTTTACAAATCGAATATTGAATAGTATTAACATTACATCTATCATAAATGACAAAGAATGTTTGTTTCCAATTAAAGATTTAAATCTATCTCATACCTTCAAATCTGTACTGATAAGTATAAAGGATTCAAGTCCAAAAATGTCGATTTTGAGTTAAGTACATAGTCAGACTCAGAAAAACATTTTCTATTGATTGGTATAAAGGATTTAAATCCATGTCATATTTAGTCTTTGAGAAAATCCATTGGTAAAAAAGGATTCAAGTCAGAAACTTAGCATTAATCTTTTGTATAAACTTTTAATTCAATTTTTTCCCTTTATTAAATGAAATTGGACAATCACTGAATGGTATAAAGCATATAAATCAACATAATCCCTTTTTTCCAATCGGTTCTTCTCATTAGTTTTTAGTTAGTTTAACTTTATTTTTCGTCTCCTGAAAAATCAAGAATATGGACTTAAATCCTTTATACTTATCAGTACAGAAATATCCTCTTCCTCTTGGCAGAAAGATATTCAATTATACTTCTGTATCTAAGTCTACCTCTTTTACCAACTCTGTAACATGTAAATGCAATGATCCTTCTTTCTCAAAATATATTGACAGAGACTATGGCCACATTATCACTGGTAATCTCAATATTATTGATAATTATCAATTAAAAAAAATTCATGGAATTTGGCACCAAATTTAGACTTCCAATTAAAACTAGCATTCCACAAATCTTTCAGTAGTTTTCTTATGACCTAGATTTATTTATTTATAAAATATCTATTACTCATAATAAACCTATTGCCTACTTCACCTCAATGGAAAGTTTTAGTGTTACAAAAAATTAAAAATGCATTATTTCACAATTACTCAAATCTGATATTTTTTAAAAAATCTACTTCTTAATTCAATCAAATCACTACAGGATGACTTTGTGATAACTTACGTTGACAAATCACCTAACAACTATGCCATTATATGTAAATCCTACTATCTCTCTATTTTAAACTCTTCAGTAACTAATAGTAACATCTTCAGTTTAACTAATAATAACCTTATTATTAATAACCAAAAAATACATAATTACTATAAACTACTTCAACTTCCCTTCAATAACTTTAATTATCCTTATATAAGCTCTCATACCTAAGTTTCACAAATCTCCAATTAAATTTCGCACTGTCATTATTGGGTGTAACACTTATAACAACAATGCTAATAAAGTTCTACTGGATATTCTAAAACAAATTTACAATTGTACTTGCAAAGTTGATAATTTACAATGTCTTAAAAATAGCTTTCAATTAATTCAATACATCAAATCGCTCGATTCAATAGACAATATTATGACTTTTGACTTTCAAGATATTTTCAATAATATTGAGTTATCAGATCTTAGTAATATCATTTACAGTCTTTTTCAAGAATATAAAACTCAAATTAATATTCCTTGCAATTTTAAAGCAGAAAAATTTAAAACGTAACTTCGTAACATTGTTATCCATATTAATTATATCTTCCACAACAACATCTATTTGCAACAAATAGGAATCCCATAAGGAGGTAGTAGCTCCAGCATTTTCGCAGATCTCTATCTTTATTATTATGAAAAGCAATTTTGCCATGATGATGTTCGATTTTATCATTACATAGATGATGATATTGTATTTTATCTCAACAAGAACTCACAAAATGACTTTTCCTTAAACTATTCACCTAATTTAAAGCTAACTCAAAATACTCTCACTAAACAGTCAATTAATTTTTTAGATCTCAAAATAATCATTGATGGTAATAAAATTTACAGAGATATCTATGACAAATGGCAAGATTTTAATTTTAAAGTAAACTTACGAGGGTTGATCCAAAAAAAAGTTTACAAGCAGAAGCATTTGAAACGTAATAATTGTGGAGCGAATATTTAAACCCAAGGTGGTTGACAGATGGCGCTAGTTGTCCTACAGCGGTTCTACGAGTAAGTAGCGTCAGTACGCAGACACTTAAGAGCGACAGTAATGGCACGACGTCTAGAAAAGTGGTCTCGCAGAGAGGTGCGAGCCGTAATTCGATTCTTATGGGTCAAGAATGTGGCCGCATCCGAAATTCACAGACAAATCGTTGAGGTATACAGGGATAAAGCAATGAGTAGACAACAGGTAGCGAAATGGTGTCGTGCATGACAATGCCAGGCCCCATACAGCTCGCCAGACTCAGGAATTGCTGCAAAGGTTCAAGTGGGAGGTCTGGAATCACCCCCCATACAGCCCCGATTTGGCTCCAAGTGACTATTTCCTTTTTCCGGCGTTGAAGCGAAACTCATCCGGAACACGGTTCACCTCAGACGATGCAGTGAAAACAGCTGCCGAGAACTGGCTCAATGAGCAGGGCCCCGACTACTACCAAGACGGGATAAACAAGTTGGTCGAACGTTCTGACAAATGCCTAAACAGGTTTGGCGACTATGTGGAAAAGTGAAGGCCAGATGTGTCTCTTGATTTCCATTTGTATCTTGTTTCTATTGTTAATAAATACTTTTTCATTTGCCTTGTAAACTTTTTTTTGGATCACCCCTCGTATTTACACATTTTAATTCCTGTCTGCATCTTTCGGTGTTTAGAAACATCATCATTAACCATTTATTTCGAATTAATAAACTGATCACAGCCACTGCTAAAATGGGTTTTCCTAAAAAACTTTGTATTTTCTATTTTATATCCTTAACCATGTCTCTGTCAGTACATTAAAAAAAAAAAAAAAAACTGTGTACACTTTAGTGTATATTAACAAAAAAATTATAAAATATTAAAAGACAATAAAAAAGGTGGTGGTTGGGTGGGCAGATGTTTGATTATGGGAGTGGGGTGGTGTTTTAAGGCTGGATGGTTGTGTGGGATTCTGGGAAAAAAAAAAAAAAAGCAGAAGGCTTGTTGCATTTACTTTGTATTACTATGCAAACTTTCTTTTTCCATTAAAATTCCAGTTTCTTCTGTTTTGAGTTGTGAACTATTCTTAAAATTCTAATCAAACTATTAAACATATTGTAATCAATCAGTGAATTTCATTGTTGCTTTGTGGTTTCATTGTTATTCATCTGCTTTGAAATTTTGGTTTTTTAAATCCATATGACTACTATTCTGGTCTTGGCAGGCTGGGGGAGTGTTGCCGGCGTGAAACTAGTTTGGCCCCAGGGGCGGGTCACAGTTCTTGCCACCTGCCTCCTTCCTTGCTTTCTTGAGTTTCTTGAATTATTTTTTCATAAATTTAGTTATAGTTTATGGTTTTAAGTTAAGATTTGTTGTGTTGGTTTATTGATTTGTTTGTTTTGTAGGCTGTTGGTTGATAAATCTGGATTCTTTGAATTTGTGTATTTCATCCCCTGAAATTTTTTTTTATTTTTCTGAACTTCTCAAAGAAATTTTTAATCTTATTGGTCATTGGTGTTTCAGTGGTCTTGTGTCTGTTGCTTGGCTTCTACTGTGCTTGATGGATCATCATTATTATATATATATTACAACTGTTTTATTTTATTTTTTAAATGTATTTTAAAATTTAAAAAAACTGCTTTGCGTATTTTGCTTAATTGATCTGCAGCATTATTAATTTTCACAAACTTATTTGATGTTTTTACAAATTATTTTATAAATTCACAAATGGGGTACCATTTTTAAAAAGCTGGATTAATCTCTGTTTAAGCGTACACATTATTTTTCAACCTTAACAGTCTATATTTGTCTTAAGTGTAGGTAAAAAAAATTAAACAAAAATTTAATAGTTGACCTAAAATTTGCAAACGCCTGTTATCTGTAAAATATTTGGAACTAAGCTGTGTGGATTAGAGGTCTTCAGCTATAAATATATGTATAGGATAGGATATAATATACATATAACATACATAGTTAAATAGATACTAAAATGAAAATCTGTTGAAATGGAAGTTGAATTTGTAATGTACTTGTTTGCTTAGAATTGAATTGAAATTCATATATAATTGCATGGTTAGTTATTCTTTTAAATTATTTACTTATTTTCTTTTATTTAGCATGAAACTTATGATAAAAATCATAATTATTTGCTGAATTTTATAATGACAAAATCTAAGCCATCAATCTTCTTCTTGCCATCAACTCATACTTCAAAAACACGCAAAGCTCTTGAAGCATCACAATCCAAATTAAAAGGTATGTATGTAATTAGTTTTAATTTAGATTATATGTTATATATAGTTTTAATTTAGATTGTATATTCCTTTTCTGTTTCTGTGCATTTGGCAAGATGAATCTTCATTCTTTTAACTTGGCCTTCCATCTTTTAGCCACAATTTTTGCATTTAGCTCTTAGGCCTTTTCTTGATTCATTTCTGACTTCCTCAAATGAAAGCCAAATTTTATCTCTTTTTCTTCCAGTATAAGACATATTCTTTTATTAAAATATACAGAAGTAACTTTCTCAAACCACAAAACAGTTATGTAAGCAACAGAATAAAAAACATTCTGTAAAAACCACAATAAGTAAGGAAAACAAAGAGAAGAGAAGACTCACAGTCACAGCCAATCATTTATAAGCACACTGAACAAAAAGCAGCAAATGGAGACAGTGACTTATGTCACTGATGCATGATGCAATCTTTAGTAAGTCTTAACTAATCAAGTAATCTAAGTAGTAGGATTGCTTGATTGTAGCTGAAACCTAATTAAAAACTAAGAACAACTTGATTTTTATCCAAGCTAATTGAAGAAAAACCCAAATAGTTTGACATGTAGATAGGAGATAATTTTTAAAAAAGAAAAATTTGCACTGATTAAAAAAAAAAAAAAAAAAGTTTGTTAATTTACAAATTAATTATTTATCTAGTGCTGTGCTTGTAATTTCTGCATAAATTGGATTTTGCAATTTTTAATAATGTGCAAAATAAATGTAGAAATGTTTGGTTTAAACCAAACAACCCTGGTTGTTAAACGAGTTAAGGCCACATGATCTGTAATGACTGTTACTGGGAGCTGTGTGAAATATAACCTAAATTTTTGGAGGCCCCAGAGCGCCACTAAACATTCAAGTTCAGTAACCGGGTAGTTTCTTTCTGCAGTATTAAGCGTGCAGGACGCATACACTATAGGATGTCCTTCTTGACTTAAAACAGCACCAATGCCATAGGACGAAGCATCCATTGCAATTTGAAATGGTATATCATAGTTAGGATGAGCTAGCACAGGAAGGGCGCTAAGGATTTCTTTTAACTTATTGAAAGCTTGTTGGGCTTCATTTGACCAATTAAATTTAACTCTTTTCCCTTTCAATTTAAAGAGCGGCTCGCATATGTGAGCAAAGTGCCATACCAGGCACACATGCCTAAGAATCTAGAAACTTGCTTTGAAATCGTGGAGGGGAGCATATTTAAAATTGGCTGAACTTTTTCATTATTTACAGAAATTCCAGCAGGCATTACTCTGATGCTAGATATTTATTTTTTTGACGTGCAAAATGGTACTTAGAAGTATTGAGAGTTAAACTTGCATTTTACAGTAAGAAAAAAATCAGTTTTTAAATGATGCAAATGTTAATTAAAAGAAGGGGAAGTTATTATTATATCATAAAGATAAACTTTTTATTTAAAACTGGTTTAAGTATAGCCTCCATAGCACTCTGAAAAGTTGCGACAGCTCCTGAACATCCAAAAGGCATTCGTTTAAAGCCAAACATGCCATGCTTAGTGATAAATGCAATTTTTATTATTTCATCCGGCTTCATTGCAATTTGAAAATAACCCGACGTAAGGTCTAGCGTTGATATAAAGGTAGTGGTGGTGATATGCACTAGCAGATCATCGATTATAAGCAGAGGATACTGAGTTATTGAGTTAAGTTTTTGGTAGTCAATTGCAAAACGCCAACCCTCAGGATCAGTATTGACCTTACCATTTTTCTTACGGCACAAGACAACCGGTGAAGGGAATGGAGAAGTTACTGGCATTATAATATTGTTTTGCAGCATTTTATTAATATGCCAATCTATAATTTCTTGCTTGGCCTGATTATATCTATAAGGTTTACTAAAGATTGGTTTGTTATTACCGGTGTCAATTTCATTACAAATGACATGCGTCAACCCAGGCGTATCCAAAAATAAAGATTTAAACTCATAAAGAAAATGAGCTTTTTCAACATCATTGAGGGCACTTTCCTCCAGATTAATAATTAATTCTGTCAGCTTGACATTTTTAGGTTTTAATTTTGAATCATCAATATACAAAGATTTATTAGCAAAAGTGTATCTCGACGTTATTTGCCTTCATGAAATCCAACCTGATAATGCATGGGTGTTGGAGATTGTCAATGACATGAAATGGCCAAACTGTAGTTAAGTGATGTATTTGAATTTTTAGGACTTCACCCCGATTAATGCAGGCCTGGTCTTGAGCAGTTGTAACATTTAAGGTAGAACGTTTTAAAGGTTTAAAAGAGAAGTACTTAGCGTATGTTTCGTAAGCTAAAAATGAATGTTCAGCACCTGTGTCAAAAAATGCAGGAGTTATGATGTCATGCAGTACAACATTTAAATTAGGTAAGTCCACCGGACTGATGTAAATAGTTTGTAGGTAGGTGGAGGTGACTGAATCATTCAGTGGCTGTTGACCCTCCTCACAAGAGCCACTTACTTGTTTAACTGACGGCGTTGCGAGAATTACGAAAGTTTCTGTCATTTGTATTATTTCTAGAAAAGTTTTGAGGTTGATTTTGATTGAAATGGCCATTTTGAGAGTGCTGAAAGTTAGTATTATGCCTTGGTTGTGGCACTGAATGATCTTGCTGAAGGCGATTGAAATTTGGATTTTGAGGGGGGTGAAATTTTTATGCCTTGCATTTTGAGCATTTACATTATCCCACTGACTATAAGTTATTTTCAGGCTTTGGAGGATGACGTTGCTCATATTTAGCCAAGGTTTGAAATAAACTATCATAAGAAGTGACAGGTTTAACATCCAAATAATCCTGAATAGGAATACTGAAAAGCAGGCTAATAATTTCAAGCACTGCAGCAAAAGATAAAGTTAAGTCCAGTTGCCTACATATATCCAGTTTATGCAATAAAAAGGTAGTGGGCTTATCATAAAATGACACTTTAGTCATGTAGAGCTCTTGGTGCAATTTAGCTGCTTCAGTAATTGTAGAAAATGAATTTTTGCTTTTAAGCTTTATGTCAACGTAAGTAGGGTTTTGGCTGAGAGCATGAGAAGTGACATTGTTGAACCAGAGTTTTGCAACTTCCTTTAGGGAGTACTTGAGAAGGTTAAACTTATCTGTATCTTCAATTTTAGACAGTTCAAAATGTTCTTCAAGTTGAGTAAAGAATTCAGTTAAATTATTTGCATCTGTGAAATAAACTCTAGCAGGTGGGAGGGGGTCGAGCTGATTGGGGATTGGGGCGCCAGTGGGGTTTGCATGGTTGCAACCTCCATCTTAATTAATTAATAGATAACTAAATAGATAATAGAAGAGTACAAGACTTGAATATGCACTACAAATAAGACTTTTATTTGAACTTAAATCAGGGGGATAACTTTCGAAACTCAATCAAATAATTAAATAAATGAACAATTTAGAGAAATATAAAACTTATGTCTCACCCAGCAGAAGTAGTGGAAACTCAGAGAACACTGCTCTCAGTTGACTAGCTGAACTATGCTCACTTCAGAATTGACGGCAGGATTCCCTTGTCTGTGTTGAATTCCAATCAAAAATAAACTGCATTGCACTTCTTTGTGTAATATATTTTAAATCATAACTGTATAGCATTTCTTGGATTGTCCTGTACTTTGCAGGACTTCTTAAATTTCTGAGTATGTGTTGTACTGTATAGGCTCTGTCTATGAATATTTCTTTCCATTTAATTTTCAATATTTGATGTGCTAATTTATTTTTAGTCAGCACTGCTCATGCAGACAATTTAATTTTCTTAGTTTTAAGGGGAGGAATTGATATAGAAATTTATGGTTTTGTTGCTCAAATAATTTGTTAGTATTAAAAATAATATTTGTTTCACATATTTAAATGAATGTTTATTGTTATATATACATATAAGAACATAATTAATGTCGGGAAATTTATGACGAGCTGGACTTGTCGTTTCAGTTTAAGGGGTTAATAACATTTCAGTCATGTAATTTAGCATGGCTTTTTGCACATCTGTAAAAATTTCTTAATTTTTAAATAATCTGTATTTCCCCTCTTTTATTTAAAAATTTTAAATCCTTTTCAGAGACTATAAGAAAACGAAAAGAAAGTTTTGAAAATGATATATCGGAGATAGAAGAATGGTATAAGAAAGATTATCCTAAACCTGGTGATAAAGAAAATAAACAACCTGAAGAAGAGAGTGAATCTTCTCAAGATAGTGTCAAGATAATCCCCCATGCTGATAGTGTAATTGTCGAGCAAGAAGATTTAAGTCATGATTCTAAAGATGTAAGCCATGATCACAGGCGTAATTCCAATTCCAATTCTGATACTGATGATGAAGATTCGAATGCCAGTAAGAATGATGACTCAGCTGAAGTTAAAGATTTTCAGCCAATTTACGACTAATTTCTTATTTTTGGATAAAATTAAGCATGTACTCTTTTATCATTCAGTATGGGAGAAAATATCAGATATTTTATGTTTTTTATTTTATATTTTGTCTATTAAGCCCTTCAGTGATGTACCCCTTCAGTCTTTAGTTTTATTAGCTGTAACTGAATGATACCCAAAAGTTACAGTAGGGTAAGTGTGACACTTCTATGGTTTCACTATCTGATTGTGGCCAATCTGTCCAACCCAAAACCTTTAGTGGGTCACATTGTAAATCAATTTTATTTAAACAGACAGCACTGTATGTGTGTATGTATGTATATATATTATGAGTGAAAGATAAAAAATGAGTTATTAAAAACATGTGTTTAGATTCAAAATTTAAATTAGATTTTAATTATAAGAAAAACCTTGAAGGTTTAAAGAAAGATTTAGGAATTTAATTTTAAAACTTGTTTATAAAAATGTTTAACTTATTGAAAATTTTTATAAATGAAATGTGGAAATATATTTCCTTAAAAATAAATATTTATTTTACTGTAATTACTATAATAAAATGAGGGTTATAAATAAGCTAGTTACTTTATTGAAGAGCATTGAAGCTTTGAAGGATAGTTTTAACATTTCCACTGTAGATAAAGCTGATAATAATTTTACTGTTATGTGTAAAATGTTTTATCAAAAGCTTTTTTTTTTTTAATGAATATTTCAGTGACAATACTTTTAAGAAAGTGAGTACTTCTTCTTCTATAATTAAAAATCTTGTTATGTGCTTTTAGTAAAAAATTTAAATTTTCTAATTTAAAATTACTTATTTATTACCACCAAATTTCATTAAAAAAATTAAAAAATGGTTTCAGTATGTTACTTGTGGTACATTTAGTTATGGACATTCGACTAGTAAAATATTTTCCATTCCGTTAAATAGAGTGCTTAATTAAAATTAATTAGTTAAAGAGACCTTACTTAAAGTTTACATGGTTGAAGGCCTTTTACCTAGAGCCTTTGCTTTCTTGATGTCCTTGGTGATCAAAATTGTTGTTTTCCCTTCACTCTCTTCAGGCAATGCAATCTCTGATTGATTCTCATGATTTGGTTCATTGTTGTTGCAACTGTGCTGTTTAATTACTACTTCAGTTTCAGTTGTTTCCCTACTAATTGCATAAATGTGATTTTCATAATTGGCTAACATTTATGTTTATAAAATCAATTTCTATTTTCTGGTTCTGTTAAATTTAATATCAGTTTTATGTTCTTTAATTTAATTTTTGATTTTTTGTCGTTTAGTCATACTAATGTAGAACCCTGTCATTATCTTGTGTTTTGTTTTTGATTTCATAAATTTCTGCAGTTTCAACTGGGTCAGTTAAGTCTTTACCATTGTGATTATGTTGAAAAATGTTACAGTTAGGTTTAATTGAAATATTAATATTTAATTCTGTACCCTGGAGGTAAAAGCTCTATTTATTTATACCTGGATTAAATTTAGTTTAGGGGGTGTTTTTCATTTAAAATTCATTATCTTGTTACTATTATTTGGCTTGCTGTATATCATACTTTCAATTCTGTTCTCAAGCCACACAGCATTCCTAAAATTTTACTCACGTTTTATTATACTGTCACACTATCATAAATAATAAATTTTTCTTGACTGTTTTAATGCTAAAACATTTGTAAACATTATGTAAAAAATTATTGTTTTAAATTAGTTGTGACAATATAATAAAATGAGTAAAATTTTAGGAGTGTTTTGAGGCCTATACATTATAATTCTATATTCTATTAAAAAACTTTATTATGTAGTATAAATGCAGGGGTGGTGCCAGCTGAGAGACCGGGGAGACTGTGCTCCCCCCCCCCCCCCCCTCCCATCTAAAATCTGCTATGGAAAAAATAACTATGTTTAAAATTTTTTCTTTTTAGGTGCATTATTTTTTCCTTTTGCGAATTTATGGAGTATTCTAATTTCTATTAGGGGGTTCTCTTTAATTCTTTATCTAAAGTAAAGGAAATATTATATGCAGTGTTTCTCCACTTCAACACTCACCTTAGAGATTTCCAAGTTTTGTTGTGATGTGCCTGTATATTTACTTAAAAAGTTTAAATTCAATGACTTCTAAACGTGTAATGTTGTCTTTTGTAATACAAAATCAAAATACAGGTTGATTCAAAATTAGTGTGACCAATTTCAGAGCATCAGAAATTTTTATTGAATTAAGTTATTTACATGAAATTAAGTATCCCCATAAAAAATAATCACAAGGAGCATAGTCAGGGGATGATGGTACTCCTTTCTGAGGAGGAAGAAAATTTTTTTTTGTCTTTCAGCCATTTTATAGTTGATTTTGCAGTATGACTTGGTGTAGAATCTTGGTGAAAAACAAAGTTTGCTTGAGGGTAAAGACATTTACTTTCTTTGATCATGTGCTTCAAAGCTTTATTCTGATAGTATTTAACATCAATTTTAGACTTTGGCTCTACAAAAAATGGTTTTGTTAAGCCTTGAGAGGACATTCCCATCCATGCCATAACACCTGACGGCCAACTTGCCTTTTGCAAAACAACTGCGTCTTTGCAATGCTTTTCATTTGAAATATATTGCATCTTTGTTTTGACAGTTGTTGATGACAGATGAAACAATACTTCATCCGAAGTTATCCATGTTTTGTATCTACCTTTACGTAACATTAAATACAGAGGCCAAGAAAGTTTTCTTCATTTTTCTACGGTCTTTTCAGACATTTGATGACAGACTGGTTTATTCACTTTTTTATAGCCAATTTTCTTTATCTCATGACAAATCGTTGATTGCGATACCTGTAGTTTCTTTGCTAAAATTCTTTGAGGCATAAGATTTTCTACAGCGATAAGTCTTTTCAACTTCTTTTTTTCTTTTTTACCAAGGACTTCCTTTTGTCCACATTTATTTCCTGGAGCTTTTGATTGCTGGCCAACTTTTATTTTTTGAAGTTTAGATAGTAATCCATTAGAAAAATGTCTTTTCAGACTTTTAAATGCTTTATTTATAATAGAATTTGAACAACCATCCTCCAAAAGCTTTAAAATTTCATTTCGGGTCTGATGATCTAATTTCGGAGCCATAATTTACTTCCACTAATAAAAATAGCTAGACTGGTAATTTAAACGTCCGACTTTTAAAATAAAACTGGTAGTAAAGCAATTAAAATATACTATAAATAGTTACATACTTTTAAAATTGGTCACACTAATTTTGAATCAATCTGTATTAAAATTAACTAAGATTAAAAGTTAAACCTAAAATAGTGTTTCCTTTTAGGAAACTTGAGTGGTAATATGCAGATTATTAGAGGCCACTTTCTATTCAAAATTGATGCTAAGCTAAAAAAAAGAAAATCAGTATATAAAAATAAAATTGTGGAAATCAAAACCAGAATTTAAACAATCTAATAATAATGATTATTCGAAACTATATAGACAAGTGATGTAAATTAGCACAGTTAAAACCATTTAATTTATAGAAATTGTTGCCTAAATTAAGATTTTTTTTTTTTTATTTAGCAATCTATTAAAGTGCTACCTCTCTGAAGGGTCAATTTCCTATAGCATGATGGGTGGTCCTTTTACTGAAGTTTCAATGTATATATGTGTGATCAATAGATACAAAGATAAATTATTTCTTAAGAATGTTACTTCATGCACCCTATACATATTTAATTCTATAGAAAGAAAATAGTACTGTACTCTCAGAGAATGGCACAGTGATCTCCGAAACCACAAGGAGTATTAATAAATGAAATGATAAAAATATTAACAAAAATTTTGCAATGTATATTTGTGATGGAGGGCCAGAAATAGCATGACTGGAATAATATGTCATATAGTTGTATAATAAACTCTCTCTGTATAGCCCCCCCCCCCCCACCCCCTTTCCCTGTCAGGGAGGATGAGTCCTCCCGTTGAGGAATTTCTGGTGCCACTACTGTATAAATGGTTTGTGTTCTAATTATGCTTATTTCAAGATAATTAATTTGCTTCTTCTCCATTTCATGGATAACTTGAATATTACTATCTATTTTATTTAATTTATTTAAAATTTTTTGGATTTCAAATTTTTTGTAGATGATGGTGAAAATATCATATTTTTCCCATAATGTTCTTTAATTTTCTTATTTATCATTTCTTTTATCTCCCTAATATCTATTGAAAGTAAAATACTTACTACATCAAAGCTAACCATTGTACTATTTTCATTAAATTCATACTCTCTTATTTGACTTATGAAATATTCAATAGATGTTAAACTATTGTCAGAAGGGAAGGATATCGCAATATTACATGTGCCAACATTTTCATTTGTGGTGAAAATTTTCAAATTTTTAAGTTAAACTGCCATCTTTCAGTTTTTAATTGATTTCTTTCGCTTTTAAAAATTTTGCAAATATCGTTTGTTAATGAAAAGGAACCCCATTTACAATTGACAATCAAACACTCCATGAAAGCCCTGTGATTCCCAGTATTTCTCCATCCACACCATAAATGTTAATATTCAGTTTTTAAAACCCATAAAGAAATATAATTGTTCCAATATTTCTGGCTTATGTAATTATTTTTTATCCTTCTCCCTTCTTTTCTTTTATCCAACTAGCGATCAGTGTTTAAATGCTCTATGGAAGCTATTTGTTTCCTAATCATCCTTTATTCACAACATAAATGTCAATATTCATTTTGAACTTATTGTATTAGATTTAAAAACCTTTTAAAGAAGTTGAATTTTTCAATATTTTCACTTATGTAATTTTCCCCTACTCCTGCTCTCCACCCCATCTTCATCTCACACAATTAATGATCAAACATCATTTGGTGATCAAGCTTTTTCGATCTACAACAAAAGGATCAATGTTCATAATAAAGTTTTGTTAGATTCTAGAACAATAAAGCAATAGAAGTGCTCAGTATTTTTCAGTTACATAATTATTTTTAGACTTTAATTCTGAGCTTATTGAATCTGTTTTTCCTCAATAAGTTTAAAATACATATTATATCACCAAACACAGGTCTTATGCAAGATACTTAGTAGTATCAGTAGCAGAAAATTTATAAGACACTATACGTTATACGTTATTTCAATACGTTAGTATGATTTTTTTTTTTTCTTCTCTTATTATAAATCCTCTTGTTTTGGAGTAGAATTTTTTCTTTCTATTTTCAAATAGAAATCTTCCTATTTTTAAATAGTTGGCTGCTATGCAATATGTATAATTCATATAGATTTCTAAAGGATAAGTTAGTCTCTCTCTTTCAATAACAATTGGGCAAATTTTAGGTGGTTTCTTATGATCATTATAGCGGTCAAACAAAAAATAGCAACTTACTGTATGAGATTTTAGAACCTGTAAAGAAATATAATTGTCCAATATTTCTAGCTCATGTAATTATTTTTTATCTTCCTCCATTATTGCATTGGAAAGTTCTTAGCAAAAGAAAAACTCTTTGGCCACAAAATCGTGTGAGGCTCATCAATTAAATACTTGTTTAAGTGATTTGCAAAACACTTTTCTGTACACACACACACACACACACAAAACAAGCTTGTAACTATGTCAACTAACTGCGAACAGTTAGTTCATATACCTGTAGGGATGAATTGCAGTGTTGGGCATAATTGATTAAAAAGTAATTGAATTACAATTAAATATTGAAATAATTTATTTCTAATCAATTATTTATTAATCGATTAACAGTAAAATAATTATAATTTTAATTGTAATTCAATTGTAATTCAATTACTTTTAATCAATTATGCCCAACACTGGAATTCGTATATCATGATATGGATAGAGATATTTAAGCAGAATTCACAAAATTTAGAGGAAAGGCATTTTATTTTAATAATATTTGGCCAAAAATTTCTGCTTAAATGCCTGAACATATAAAGACTTCAACAAGTAAAATAAATGCTACTTGTAGTTATTCAGATAGAATTCTTTCAATGCTTGAAATTATTAAGAGTTGTATGCTTGTGTATTTAAACAGATGGATTCAATTTTTGCACAATTTTACTTTTGATTGTACAAAATTGAATCATTATCATTTGGCCATCTCCATTTTTTCTCGCTTTTTGACTATGGTAAGCATGGGAATGTCATTGCCATTGGGTTTGCCAATTTTCCTAAGGTACTGATGGGATTTGTATTTAACTAAAACAAAATCACTTATTTTGTTTTCAAAGTGATCTGGAGGCCTTTGATTTTATGGAGGATTCATTGTTGGTCTTGTTTTATATGACTTTTCTAATCTTTCTGAGTTTCTCCAGTGTTCGTGGGCGTTGTTGAATGAAAACCCTGACCATCATCTGGGTAGATGGCTCTAAGTGAAAACTCTTCAGCCTTTGAACTATCATTAAAAAAAGTCAAACTATACCACAATTATGTTATAGCTATGCCAACTGATCCCATACCTATTTATGCTAGCTAGCCTACAGGAATACCCAAATTAAGATGGATATCACAGAATCTCAAACATTTTGGGAAAAAAAAAAAAAATTATACATGAATGCAACCAGAATTAATTACTCTTTCAAAAACTGCCATAAGCAGCACCTCATTCTGGTCTTTAGATTCACCAGATGATGTATGATGGAAAAATTTACTCGCCTGTCAGAAAAACTTTAAACAGATATTTTTTTCTATATGACACTTCCTAGCAGATTGAATTTACAATGGATGTTGCATGTCCATATACTCCCTAATATTAAACTAACAATGTTCTAGTGCCATTGTGATAGGAAATAAAAGCTGCTTGCCAATTAGCCCCTTATGCCAACTAAACCTGGTGTCCTTTAAGGCTTCTTTAACTAGTTAATTTTAATATAAGAGTGGTTAATGTTGTTTATTAACATGGAAATTGCTATATAATTTATAACAGGAGTCCAATTTTATAATATATTATCACTATTAATTTTAAGATCTGTT
The DNA here is from genome assembly GCA_963930645.1 of Salticus scenicus. NCBI lineage: Eukaryota > Metazoa > Arthropoda > Arachnida > Araneae > Salticidae > Salticus > Salticus scenicus. The sequence continues at coordinate 22,186,228 of OZ005657.1, read as the reverse complement.
TGATTAACACTTTGGATTTTGAATATTTGTTTGGAAGTATTCCTCATTATAACATTATTGTGATTTGTAATGAGATATATGACAATTTTAGTTTAATTTTAAACTGTCATAATCACTGCTGGATTAATTTAGTTAAATTTTGTATTTTTTGAAAATATTTTATACAATGGTAGTGATTATTTTTTACAAAACAAATGTATTCTAATGGGCACTTATTTTACGAAAGTTTTTGCTAATATACTTTTATTAAAAACATTTAGTTCTGATATAAATTTTTTTAATTTTATTAATGATCTTGTGTTTAATTCTAGTAATTTTTTAAAGATTTTTAATGATACTCATCCTAAGAATTTAATTATGTACCATTCTGTTAATGTAGTTTTTAACTTTTGGATTTAAAAGTTAGATTAAGGAATGAATCTTTGATTATTAGTTTTATAATAAAAAATTACATATTTTAAAGTTATTAGTTTTATGTATGGGTAATTAGTTTTATCTGATTGTTATGTATAAGTAGTGAAGTTTTGGAAATATTTTATTTTCACAAATTACTGAAATTCGAAGAATTTGTAATAATTGCAGTAGTTTTAATGAGACATTTCACAATTTATTTAATACTGTAAGATTAAATGGTACCCTTCCTACGTTTAAAATGTTATCTGTAATTGTTAATAATGTGCATTTGATAAGTTGTGTAGTTGTTTGTTTTGTGTTAATTTTTCTTCCTATTAATATTTTTTGTACAAGGGATTTATTAGTTTATTTTTTAAGTAAATGTTTTTTTTTTCCAATCTTTTTGTAAGTTTATATATTTTTAAAAAATATGTAGTATTTTACAAGTTTTTTCTTTGTATCTACTTCATTTTTGTATTTTCTGACCTGCAGTGGATCGGTTCTTTCCTCTTAGTAAGATTTGGGGGGGTAAGCTACTTTTTGTTTTTACTAGTAGTTCTTGAAACATCTTACATAAGGGCACTTTTCTGATTTTGGTAGAATTTTTCCAATTTTTAACTAGTTTCTTCAATTTTTTAAAAAACTCTTATCATTAAACAATAATTGGTGATCAAATGTGTCAGGGAAGCTTTTGAGATTCCCAGTCGTTCTCCATCTGTTAATAAATTTCAATATTTATGCTAAACTTGCTTTATTAGACTCTATAACCTATAAAAAAGTAGGATTGTTTCATATTTCCTACTCATATAATTATTTTTTGACACCCCTTCACCATCTCTGACTACAATTCGGCTATCAAACATTCTGTGATTCTCATTCTACTACAAAAAATATCAACATTCATAATAAATTTGTTTTATTAGATTCTACAACTAATAAAGCAGTAGAAGTGCTCAATATTTCTTAAACATATAAGTATTTTAAGACTTAATTACTTAACTTGTTGAATCCATTTGTTTTTCCTCAATAAGTTTAAAATACTGTTATCAAACAAAAATTATGCTAGGGACATAACACCAGTTACTGAAAATGTAAGATAGGAGATGTATAATCTAGATTTTTAATAGGTAATTGCAACTCCCCCCCCCCCCCAAGTTCAAAATAGTAAAAGAATATATAGATAGATAGATAGGTAAATTGATCATATTAATTCTTTAAACTAATAATAATTTTAAAATTAAAATTGAAAAATATTAATATTTATTTTATATATACAGGGTGATTATAGAAAACTATCCCGGTATATGAGACCTTAGCTACCATATCGTTCACAGAAACTGAATAAAAGTTTACTGCAAGGTATTTCGAGGTATGCACTCAAGAATCATATAAAAAACAGCAGTTAAACTCTAACAGTTACGGTTACAGTAAAAAATTTCAAATGGCATCACCTACTTTTTTTTATTGGAATGGGATCTCCATACCAAAAAAAACATAAATAGCATTGGAACGGTGCCTGTAGCACGAAAATTGCCAGCACTAGGCTGACTAGAAGAAAAAGAGAAAACAACTGTGATGTACCTACCAGAGTATGACTCATTTTTTATGACGTCAGATTTCACACTGAGTCTTCGGCTCTGACTAAAGCGTAATGATTCTGCTTCGAAATGAGAAGAGACCAAGGTATGCTTAATTTTGAATTCACGTTTCCAGTTAATGAAAAGTGAGCCTCATCCGTCCACAGAATGCGTGAAGGCCAACTGTTATTCTTATCATACTGGATAAGAAATTCATTTGCAAAATCTATCCGTAGTTGGTTATCTCCTGCTTGCAACTTTTGTACACGTTGGAACCGATACGGAGACATTTTGAGAATGGAGCGTAGAATCTTACGGATCGTAGAATTTGACAACTTCAGAAAGTGTGAAACATTGCGTGCACTTGCACAGGGGATTTCACTTATCTTCTGATGGACTTCTGCAACAGTCTCGACAGGAACGGAAGGTCATTCAGGTCGAGATCTATCACATGTGCAACCAATGTTTTGAAATTTACATATCGAGTCCCGTACAGCTTTTACAGTACATGGGCTTCAGCGTTGCCCATGGTGTCTGCGATACACACCCAAAGATGCATAAGCAGCATATTGTTCACAGAATGGGAAAGCAAAATACACATCACGCATTTCACAATGCCTTATTTTTCACCTAGTACAATGACGTCAGTCATGACAGTGTCTTATAACTAACCATAAAATTCGAGTCCTTATTCAGTAGCCTTACACGAAATTAAGGCTACAGTCGGCCCCACTTAAACGAATATCTACTGTTCTAGCTATATTAATTCAATTATGCGAGGAAGACTAAAAATGCAACTACTATTACATGTCTTACTGCAGTGATTTTATGCTTATATGAAATAAGTGGTCGATACTTCTTTCTTATACAAATATTAACAAAATTTTACAAAGTTAAAATGTTAGTAATTTATAAATGAAATTAATGATAGAATAAATATAAAATAAAGCATACTTCATCACTTTCATTTAAAGATTGTGCTTGAAGGTTAAACTCTTCATCTCCTTCAGGTTCTTCATCTTTATCCAAATCAATGAAATCATAAAGTTCTGTTTCAGTCATCTGAAAACTATCAAAATCTGTAATTTCTAATTCATGGAAATCATTTTTATTTTCATTTCTAATTTCATCATCAGTTAATGTGCTTTAAATGAACAGATAATCCCTTGATCTAATGGCTGTATTTTGCATGTAGTATTTGCCTCAAAAACTGAACATTAACATTGGACAGACGAATGGAATCAGATTCAATAGAGCAAGCGCACGGGACGTCACTGTGACAGATTATACCGCACGTACTGTAGATTGTAGGCAAAAGTTGGGATAAAGCACCAATGGAAAGGCAGATACTTTGCCTACATGCGCAAAAGTTGCAGAATAGCGTCGTTTGTTTATAAACATGCGCCTGCTCTATTTTGTGACTTGAAACATTGTCCATGAACAAAACGATTTTTTTGTTTCGCTTTTTCATATCCATATCAAAACTTGTAAGCCATTTTCTGAAAATATTTTTCGTCATCCAAGAACTTCCAGAATACGTATAGGATATAGGATATTTTTTTATGTTCTTTAGACACCTGGGTTCTTTACTTTTTCCTATCATAAAAGTTTTACCTTTTCTGTTCCAGTTTAATTAACACAAAAAAGTAAAGTCACTCTATCTTTGTTCTTTTTAAAACCATGATTTTTTTTTTTTTGTCAGCCAGTGTTCCTGAAGGCATAGCTCTATAAAAAAGGGCAGTTTCATCACAGTTGAAAATATTTTCAGGGCTGTATTCATTGAGAATTGGCTTTAAAATTCCAATTACCTAATTTTCACAGGTCAAGTCATCTGCTGATGTGGATTGTCCATGCCCTAGATTGAAACTTAAATTGTTTCGTAATTGCCACCTGTGCAATCATCCTTTAGAAGTGGAAAAATTTGCAGCATTTTCGTAATTTTTTGCAATCTCTTGCGCTTTTTCCTGTAACATAGCTCCATTTACTAAAGCACCTTTGGCTCTTTTTGCAGAAAACCAGCTCATCAAATCTTTATCAATGTCATCAAAATTAGATTTCCTTTTTCTTTTGCGATCTAAATTGCCATTATTTTTGTATTCTTCCTCAATTTTATCAGCATTTCAGCTGATTCTCGAAACCTGTGTTTGTGATATTCCAAACTCTTTAGCAATTTCCGTCTTTTTTTTCTTATTTTTAATCGCTTCTAACACTTTTAACATTACATTTAAGTTTACATCCTTTCTTTTCGTATTCATATTGTTGGGGAATTAAATCTCAGATTCAGAAAAAACTCAATTTCGTTTGAACAAAAAAGTCTTGTTGTATTCCACTCACAAACACAAACATTCATGATTAACAGATCTCTAAAAGCTTTCGAAAGTTACTTTTCTATTTAAAAAAAATTCTGTCATCAAAGAAAATACGCAGACATCTATGAAGATGACACTTTTTTCTCTTCCACCGGCAAAGCATCGCTTCTCTTATCCATTGGACTGCGTGTGATAAAGTGATTGATTTCTAAGTTCCACCTCTGGCGCCTATGAGTTAGAGACAAAACAAGCTATTCACTTTGATTAGAGGGAGAAGAATGTGGTGAATCATGCCCTTTGAGTAAATAAGGCTTTTAAAAGAAGAACCAAAATTATTTTGAGAACAAGAGGAAAAATCTGGCTAGAAATAGAATAATTTTATTTTCAAAACTTTGAGTATTTATGTGATTAAGCGGGGTGACATTGAAAAAAAAATTCCTTAAAACGAGGTAATTTAACATTACTTCTATGGGGAAAAAATTGGTTCCATAGTTTTTTATTCTTATAAGCGGGTTATTTGATTATCCGTTACCCGATTAAGTGGGGATGACTGTACCATGGTCTCTTCTTCTCGTTTTGAAGCAGAATCAGTCGACTTTAATCAGAGCTGAAGACTCAGTGGGAAATGTGACGTCATTAAATAATGAAAATCGTACTCTGGTAGGTACATCACAGTTGTTTTCTTTTCTTCTTAGTCTGCCTAGTGCTGGTGATTTTCGTGCTACAGGTACTGTTCCAATGTTATTTATGCTTTTTTGCTATGGAGATCCCATTCTAATAACTAAAAGTAGGTGTTGCCTTTTGAAATTTTGTCACTGTAACCGCAACTGTTAGAGTTTAACTGTTGTTTTTTATATGATTCTTGAGCGCATACCTCAAAATACCTTCCACCAAATTTTTATTCGGTTTCTGTGAATGGTACGATAGCTGTGGTCTCATATATCGGGATAGTTTTTTTTATAATCACCCTGTATACATGCATCAGATATTTTTTTTTAAAGCTGGCTTTTGTTCATGTTTCCATCATATTATTACCTGGCCAGACAAATTTTTATAGACTTTTATTATTTTATCAGTGTTTAAACTTGCCATGAAATACATACTTGATATTTTGTATTTATAAAAAAAGAAAAACCAATTCTATCACAAAACTGTTTAATTAATGTGTGTGTGTTTACATACGTGTGTGTGAAAGCTATTGTAACTGGTTTTGTGGAAAATCTAATAATTAAGTTTTAAAGAATTAACATTTGGCTCAGCAGTCATTGACTCCATGACAAGCAATCACTTGTCTCTAATTCATGCTGCTTGAAGTTTCCAAGATACCCCCTTAGTAACTTACTGTATAAAAATGCTGGATTACTGGCTAGGCAAAGAAAGTGAAATGCTGAATTATAGGGTGAGTACTGTATGTGCCTTAGTAAATATTATTAAGCAGTGTTGTGTACATTTTACACATTTAAGATGTTTGACAAATGTGTGCATCAGAATTTGATTTGAATTCAGTATGTATTTTTAAAAAAGTCTCCTATTTGTATTTTGGGTTTGGTAGAAATCTCTCCTTTTCCTTCTTATTTCAAGTAGTAATCTTCCTATTTTTAAAACTAGTAGGTAGCTATAATCCTATTGTTTTCTAACTTACTTTGAGGAGTTATCCAGATGATGGCCTCTATGTATTCTGGAGATAATTTTCTGTCTGTTTTTATGCCTGCTTTCATTTTTAAATTTTTTTGCATGCATTCCTTTTTTTTTTTTTTCTTTTTTACTTTAATATTCAATTTACATGCCTCTATTTTGCTTTTTTTTTTTTTCACATTAAGCATGTGAGATGTTGTTTTTGTTGTATTTATTTCAATAGTTTTTTATGTTTTAACTTTTCAAATAATATTCCTTTATATATATCATCTACTTTTCTTTTTAGAGCGAAGGAGATAACTTTAAATAGACTACATTAATATTAAATTTATTTTTATTCTAAATTAACAATAAAACCCTCTGATATTTATGACTCTGCATTAATATTTGACTGTTTTAAGAACTAAGAAAGATTTAAAAATAGATCTAATGATATTTTATTAAAATTAATCAGTGCAATATTTGTTCCTCTAGCTATTATAACCATCTAAATTATTTTCACTTTGAAAAGTCAGAACAAATTTATTAATTTTTAATGTGTCAAATTATCAATTATGTTGTAGCCCTCAAAATATTACATGACTGTAGGTTGGCCGCTTCCTAAATTAGCCTTTGAGTAAAAACCCCATGCTAATATGTAAGTAACTGACAGGAAAATTTGAAGTTTTATGTCTATCACACTCTTCATCCATTTAGGACTTTTGGTAGATAAAAATTCTAAACTTTGAAACTATCTTTTTCTCCAAGCTCTACCACCTAACAATTTTTTTCTTAATATTTTAAGAGCAAGGGGAGAAACAAAGTTAAATAAAACATTATTAACATATAAAATTAAAATAACATTTGCATGATTACACCAGTCTATATTGTTTTAAAACGTATTTTTATTAATACCCTTTTTATCTAAAAAAAAAAAAAATCATGCATTACCTGTTTGATGTCTGTAGATGGTTTTATCCAATTTAAAAAATATTTTCTTTTCATCTAGTTTTGTATATTCTGGGGACTGTGATATAAAAACTTTATTTTTAAGGAAGCATAGAAATGTGCACATTTAACATCTGATTGTATGTGACCTTAAAAACTACTGATAGTGAAAAGAATAACTGCATTACTTCAAATTTAGCTAATACCGTTTTGTTTTATGATTACTCCCTTATCTGTTTATATCTTTCGGCTACCAAATGAAGCTTTCACAATTATACCAAGTCATCTTTTTTCCTCAGTGTAAGCTTATTGATATCCAACTGGTCTATTAGCAGGTAAGTTTATTAAATGCTAAATATCCCTGCTAAATATGTATATATCCCTCTGATACATAGCTTCAGTTTCTTTATTCATTGCCTTTTTCCACTCTTCTTATTTTACTGGATTTTGTAACCCATAATTTTGATAATATACTGTATATTTTCATGCATAAGTGAAGAATTTTTTGGAAATTTTTCTAAAGTTAATGCACAGTGGTTGATTTATATAAGGATTCGTTAATCTTGTAAAAACAGATGTTCTTTCATAGCCAGGTGTGAGCGATGAATTACCAAATATCACTTTTTATACTTTTAGTTTATATGCCTTGAACTTATGAAAAAGAAATAATCTTAAATGTAATGATATATGAATGAATGAATTAAAAAAAAAAAAAAAGTTTTATTTTCTAAATTGTTTAAGCAGATCCACTAGTGTTTCTGAATGACATAACTAAAGTCCTAGCTGCCTAGAATTTTCCAACATTTTCCTAATTTAAGGGGGTTGGGGGATGTACACATTTCTTGCCATATAATATAAATGTCATTTATAATTAATTTTGTCCTTGTGATTAAAAAACTTTGTAAGCAAACATTTGCTTACACAGTTTTTTATTATTTCCTTTCAATGCATTTTACTGTAACTTTGTCAGTGTTTGTAATAATGTATTAAAAGAAAAATCTTGTGTAGGAATTTGTTCATGATTTTTATATTATCTCTTTTGTGAATAAAATTTAAAAAACATTGTAACTTTATTTATTTATTTATTTACTTACATTTGTTTACTCATAAAAATATAACCACTTAAAAAAAAAAAAAAAAAAAAAAAAAAAAAAAAAAAAAACTGGAATAACATTTAATTTTTAAGAGGATAGTGGAAATCATAAATCACTTTTGTAAATTTGTGTCTTAAAATTATAAAATATATTATGGGAAATTATCAAAAGGTGGGATCATTAAATGTTAACTATTAGCAATTTCTAAAATTTTCAAATTTAAAGCCAATTTTTTTTTTTTAATAGTATAGTATATTAGCCTAGAATATAATACACAAAGACAAGAACGGCTCTGTAAAATTCATTATTAAAGCATTTAATTACTAGGTTACAGATTTTGGACATTTCTGACCAGTAGGTTATAGATTTTGGACATTGCTGTACTTTGTGTTATATAGTTTTGACCTTTCCATAATAAAGTTGTGCTTAATATATTATTGCTGCAACGAATTCTTACATCTGATTTAAAACTTAAGTCTATTTTTTACAGACCCGTTACAGCATTCTAAAGTTATCTAATAAAAATGTTCTCAAAAATAATCTAGTCGTACATATTCATCCAAAATAAACTTCTTAACTAATAAAGTATGGATGGGTCTCACCTGAAAGCTTCTAGCGCAATAGGTCCGGGTGTGGAAGGTGGCAGCTATGAATAAAATATATCCATTAATAAAGAGTCGACAAACGAAGAGCACTGCTTGTCGGGAATATACACTTTAATCCTTGGCTAGCATACATGAGACAAAAACACAAACAAAAAATTATTTACACGTTGATATTAAACTAATTCTTAACATTAGTTCTTAATTATTAATTCTTAACATCGTTCTGATAGTTTTTAAAAGTTATTTTCTAGAACTAGGGTGTCTGCAAGCAAACCACTTTTCTAGTGGCCCCATTTCTATTCAAGGTCCTTTTCTGTTCTGATTCTAAAACACATCTGTTGCATACTTCTCATTTTAAAACGAAAGAGTGGCACAATCAAAAGAGGCACGTGTCACTTTGTCTGGACAGTCAATTGTTCTGGAAACAGAAGAATTAATGGGGAATCCCCGGCATCCTCCCACCTTGAGTTGTGATTAATTGGAGGAACGGGGAATCCCCGACATCCTCCCACCTTCAGTTGCGACTAATTGGAGGAACTCAACAGTCCAAGTTGAAGTTGTCGAGGGGGTTTCACCACACGGCCAGTTCAGGTGAACACCGGGGAACTGGAAGTGGGATCATGTGTTGTGGACTTCTTGTTACTGGTAGGTTCTGGAGGGTCTTTTACAGGTTCCTTTTCTCTGGGGTTGAGTATCAGTTTCTGTGAGAGGTTCTTGTTTTCAGAAGTCGAAGGACTTAAATTTTCTTGGAGAGATTTATGTAAAGTGGGGTGATTCTTAAGTTCGGTATTGTCAACTTCTAAAGGAAACAATCTTTGCAATGGATGCAGAAAAAGTCCATTTTCGGTCTTCACCTTAGCTATGCATATCACATTATCCTTACCTGGGTAAAGTTCGATCACTTTTGCCAAAGGCCAGTGAACACATTTCTTATTGAAATCTTCTAGTAGAACAACATCGCCAACTTTCAATTGTTTGAATCTTTTGGTCTTGGATGCATGTTAACGTAATTGCCCTAAATATTCAGCTCTGAATCTGTTTCTTAAGTTTTCTCTAATTATTTGCCTATATCTGACTCTGCGGTTAAGATCTTTAGAATCTAAAGCATCTAGGTCAGGTATTCCTGATGTTGGTAGTTCTCTTAGGAACATCATTGGGGTTAAAGGTAACAGATCTGTGTTATCTTCGGAAACATAGGTTATAGGCCGTGAATTAGTCACTTGTTCACAGTCACACAGTATGGTGTAAAGTTCTTTGTAATTCAAGGATGTATGACCTAAGTTTCTTTTCAGGATTCCTTTAACTATTCCAACAAGCCTCTCCCACCAACCTCCCCACCATGGTGCTGCAGGAGGGTTGAATTTCCATCTGATCTTCTGGGTAGAAGCTACCTTGCAGATGCTTTCCCGATTTACACTCGAGAGAGCATTGCTGGTTTCAAGGAAGTTCTTCCTGTTGTCTGAATAGATGATGTAGGGTCTACCTCTGCTTGCTATGAACCTTCTCAGAGACTGGAGAAAACTTTCTATAGACAGAGATGTAATGGCTTCAAGATGTATGACTCGATAGACAGCACAAGTAAATAAAGCTATCCATGCTTTTGATCCATCAGAAAGATGAAGAGGACCGGCTAGATCCATGCCTACCACTTCAAAGATGGCTGCTTCTCGTACTCTGTCCTCGGGTGGTACTCCAGGTTCAACATCTATTTTGGAAGTCTGAAGTTTTCTGCAAATCACGCATTTTCTTATTGTATTTCTAATGCATTTTCTATACTTCAGTATCCAAAAATTTTCTCTTAGTAGTGTCATTAGAGTGCTGACTCCAGCAGGCTGATTTTCTAAATGCTTCTCGAATATCAATCTTTGGACGACAGGATGCTTGTAAGGTAAAATTCTAGGATATCTGAAGATTTCATTGTTGTTTCTTTGAATTATATTGGTTCTTACTCTTAAGAGACCAGCTTTATTTTCGACAGGCCTTAAATTTCGTAATTTTGGATCTGTTCTCCCTGAAAAAGATTCTTGTTGCACTAATCGGAGAAGTACATTTTCTGCTTTTGAAAATTTTTCAACTGAAATATCCGATTCGGATATTTTCTCAGTAGTCTCCGAATTATGATAAAATCTATATATCCAGGCAATGGTTCTAGCAGTTTTCTTGTAAGAAGAAAAATATTGATAAAATCGATTGAAATTATCTTCTTTTTTATCTAACAGATTTAAGATTGTCTTCCTTTTTTCGCTGTTTATGAGTTCTTCCTTTGGGTCTTCTTCCATTTGAGGCCATTCATTTTCAGATAAATAAAGCCAACTAGGACCCTCCCACCATCTCGATTTCTGTAGTTGTTCAAAAGAACATCCTCTAGACGGGAGGTCCACAGGATTCAAATCTCTGGGTACATGTCTCCAATTGCAAACTTCAGTCAAATTTCGGATTTCTAATACTCTGTTATGTACAAAGGTACCCCATTCTTGTGTTTTTCTTATCCAACCTAAAGCTGTGGTTGAATCCGACCGAAATATGGCATTTACATGTAAATCTAAATCATTTTGCACATTTTTTTTTTGGCCAACCTAGCGCCAATAAGACAAGATAACAATTCAAGGCGGGGTATGGTCAATTCCTTAATAGGTGCAACTCGACTTTTAGCATTGATTAACTGGATCTTGATGCCTTCTGAGGTCTCAACTCTTATGAATACGCAAGTGGCATATGCTTGCATCAGAAAAAACATGTAATAATGTTTTCTTTTCTTTCTCTGGACAGATGTTAAGCCAACGAGGTATTTGAATGTGGGATAACAAATTTATTCCTTTCAGCCAATTAGAAGACTGTTGTTTTAAAGTTTCAGAAAGCTCTTCATCCCACTTCACCTTCTGAATCCACATTTCTTGAGGGATTAGTCTGGGAACTAAACTGACAGGTGCTGTGAATCTCACAGGATCAAAAATTCTTTGGGTAACTGATTCGAGTTTTCTTTTTGTAAGGGGTTCACTTATCTTCAGGGGTTCTTCAATTTTACAAACTAAATTGTCATTTTCCAAATCCCAGAGTAATCATAAGACATGAGCAAACCTCGGTTCATCTTCAGTTTTGTCGATCATAGCTTGGGGCCAATTCAATCGCCAGCATCTCAAATTGAAATGTGCCAAAGCCAAAATTCCTTGAGATTCTGCTATAAAATTTTGTGTTTCTTGAATTGAATTCAGGCTGATGAGGGAATTATCTAAATAGAAAGAATCTCTTAAGAGCCTAGCTGTCTCTCGCCACTGTTCGGGGACATTATCTAAAAAGTGATTTAATGTTGCCACAAGAAAAAAAGGGCTTGAAGTTAGGCCGAAAACCACACGACAATGTCTATAAATTTTTAATTTATTTTCGCTATTAAACCAAAAAAATCTCAAAAAGTCACGATCTTTCTCTGTTATTTTAATTTTCAAAAAGGCTTTCTCTATGTCGGACGAAATTCCTATCTTGTATTTACGAAGTTTATTTAAAATGCTAGGTATAATTTCTACAAGATTTGGTCCTTTTGTTAAACAATCATTAAGGGAGGGACTGTTTCTAGTGTGTGCTGAGGCACTGAATACTGGACGAATCTTAGTGGTTTCATTAGATTCTTTAATCACAGGTCTGTGTGCTAAATAATGTACCTTGACCCTTTTCTGATCCAATACCTCTTCTATAATATGATTGTTTTCCCAGAAATCAAAAATTTCCCCATATTCCTTTTTCCTATCAGATTTGATTAATTTATTTTCTGTCTTGTACAGGCACTTTTCTGCGAACGAGTAATTATCTGATAAGATCGCATGGTCAACTGTCCATGGTAAATTGACTTCATATCGACTGCTTTTATCTCGTTTAACGGTTTCTAGAAAATGATTCTTGGTTTCTTGTTCTAAATTCTGTTTCGATTTATTACCTTCATTAGTAATTCCTAGAGTGTCAAGGTGCCATAAATCTGATAAACTGGCGTTTGACACATGTAATGACAATGATAGGCTGTACTGTATGTTGACACCCATTACTGCACTAGGACCTGTGCGTGCCTCTTGAACGGGAATAGGAAATGCCTCGGGCCACTTGGTGAAATAGTCCATCATGATGAGGATGTACTTATTTCCACTGGAGGTCCATGGCAAAGGACCCAAGATGTCGAGTGCAATTCGTTCAAATGGTGCTCCCACATTATACTGTTGTAGTCTTCCTTGGCTTCGTTTCTTTGGGCCTTTGCGTGCTGCACAAGCATCACAGGATTTACACCATTTTTCCACGTCCTCCCTTGCCTTGTACCAGTATAAGCATTCTCGAACTTTCTGTAGAGTCTTCATCACTCCAAAATGGCCTCCGGTTGGGCTACTATGCAGCTGCTCTAGAACATCTGGAATCTTTGATCTTGGTAATACAATCTGCCATCTGAAGCTTTTCCCATCATCAGATTCCAATTTTCTGTATAGTATGCCATTTCTGATATGAAGAGAGTCCCAAAGTGCCCAATAACTTTTCGTAATGGGGCTAAATCTGGAAATGTCCTGCCAGGTAGGTCTGCTGCTGGTTGTCTCCTTCAGCTGTAATATGGGCTTTATGTCAGGATCTTCCAAATGGGCTTGTCTAAGTTCCTGGTCACTTCACTCTCCCAGAATTGATGGTGTTGGGACTGTAGCTTGGCAGACAATCGGATTTATCTGTTGGTATTTCCGTTCGGCTCTACAGCAGTACTTGTGACATAGACTAAAGGTCTATCTTTTAATTAATTTTTATTATGCAGATCGCATACAGTGGAAACAATTTAATCTTTAAGTTTTAAGGGTTTCAATAAAAGGTAACCTGACCAGTGTTCAACTGTTATGACACATCAAATACAAAAGTTTTAACAAAAAAAAACAAATTTTATTCAGTAAAAAAGAATATATGTATATTAATAAAATAAAGTATATTCAACAGATTTAAAGTTACCTCATTTTATAGGTGATGAACAATGTGTAGCAGACTAAACTTCATTATGACAAAATCATGATACATCATCATCTTCAAAAAGAACACATATATTTCACAGATGAAGATACAATACACCGCGGTCGCCTCGTTGACCAGCGGGAAACGAAACACGATTATATCATTTAAAATTGAAGATCACTACTACACTGATTATGTCACTGAAGGTTGAAGATCACAATTTGCATATTGTTAACTCCATAATATGATCAAAGTCACTTTTATATACCTTATAATTTGATTCAATTCACTATTGGATGCTAGCAACTTTATAACTTGATTAAGTAAAAATTTTAATTCAGAAATATCTCAAACGTAACAAATGCGATTTAAAAAACCGCTAAACAAAATTCAACATTAGTGAAAAAAACAAATTTAACGATCTCATTTCAAAAACATCGATTATCAATTTTTAATTTTTAGTTTTCGCGAACGACGGAAAACTTTAAACTTTATCCCTTTTAACAGGGTACAAACTTAACAGAAAATTTAAACAATTAACATTTGTAAAATATTCAACAACAGCAGCCATCGTTTCTAAAAATGCAATAGCCAAAAAACATAACTAGCTTAGCTGTAACAACATTAAAAGCACATACATCAGTGCTTAGCCATCAACAGCTTAAAGCTGCTCAAATATTCACAAACTACTACTTCATTTCTAATTGAAGATTAGCTGGCCATTGCTGACAACTGCCCTTTAACACACACGCCGCGATCTTTTTATACTGACTGAAAAGTAAAAATCTACATATAAACAATACATCACTATTGCCACTCAATGGTCACAGCCGAAAATACAATTTACTATAACTATTTCAATAGAAGTGGCAACAGTAAAAATAAGAAAAATTATGCAGAGCAAGATTGGCAACGGCAACGATGTAAACAAAACATCGATCGTTAAGGCGTGATGCAGGGAAAGATGGCTGACCGAATTTTAAGTAAAGAAAACTTTTAAATTTAAAGAAAAGGTAAGTTAACAGTTATATAATGAAAAATAAGCATTTATATTTATAAAATTAACAATTTTTTTATGTGTGAGGACAATTGATAGATATCAATGCCCCCCACCGCAGCATATAAAAAATAAATTTAGTTAACAAAATACCATCATGAGATTCCCACAGTCCATGAAAAAAAAATATCACAAAATGATACAATAAACTAGTTAATACGAAGATTACCATTGACAAAAATTCAGATTTTCAAGTGATGAAGTACAACTCTCCACCCCGCAGACATACTAAAGAAAAGTGATATGAAATATACATTATATACAATAACAATTATATTATGCAATTCAATTTATGTACAAGAATAAATATAATGGATATATATACAGCATATGAAAATTTATGAAAAATGAATATATATACAAAAGTACAAATACGCAAGGCGCCTCACGATTTCACACACACATTCACACCATGATAACATAACATAAAAATTATGAAAAACATCTGCAAAGCGAAGAAATTAATTCAAACACAAAAGATTACTTTTATAAATTTTAACAAATCATTTTTTGTCAACGGCTTCGTAAACGGGTCGGCAAGATTTAATTTAGAGGAAATATACTCAATATGAAATTTGCCCTCATCAAACCAATCCCTTATAAAAAATAGTTTAATATTAAAATGACGTGTATGGAAATTCTCAATCCTGGACTTTGTAAAACGTATAGCAGCCTGATTATCAGCATATAAGGTGGGTATATCAAAATTATTTTCTATAAGATTTAAACCAGAACACTCACATAGAATATTGTAAAACCAATCCTGCTCACGAACACAATCACACATAGAAACAAATTCTGACTCCATTGTAGAAATGGTAATTCCCTTTTGTTTATTAGTACGCCAAGAAACAGCAGCACTATCCAAAAGAATTAACTGGCCACCCATAGAAACATAATCGTCCCTATTAGCAGCAAAATCAGCATCAGAATAAGAAATTAATTTAACTTGTGTGCATTTAAGATGGAGCTTATATTGACTGGTGTATTTTATGTATCCTAGGAGTTTAAGTAAGCCCTGCCAATGTTTAATACCTGGATTTTGTTGGAACTGTGAGAAAATGTTAGTAGCATATGCGATATCAGGTCTTGTGCGATTTGAAATAAAAGAAATACAACCCAAAAGATTTCTATAAGGTAAATGAGAAGCTTCATCGATGTCTGCTTGAATAACAGGACAATCACTCTTTGAAAACTGGATACCTTTAACAATAGGCAAGGAGGAGATAAGTACACGATGATTTTGAAACCTTTTACTAACTTCATCAATGTATTGATTTTGATGAATCAAAACACCTGTATCTGTATACTCGAACTCCACACCTAACAACTTGCGAGTGATACCCATAATTTTCAAATCAAACTTTGATTTCAATAAACTTAAAATATCATTAGCTTGAGATTCAGTCCTAGCAAAAACAACGATGTCATCAACATAAACCAGTAAAACAGAGAAATCATAATATGAATATGCACAGTTACAATTTTCAAATTTATTAAAACCAAGTTCAAACAACACTTTAATTAATTCATAAAACCACAACCTGCCTGATTGATGTAATCCGTACAGTGCTCTATCCAGTTTACAAACCCAGTCCTCTCTACCTTTTTCAGCAAAGCTAACTGGTTGCCTCATGTAAATCTCATCCTTTAAGGGAGCATACAGATAGGCACACTTAACATCACACTGTACATTAAACCAACTGTAACATGAGACTAAAAGAGAGAAAAAGAATCTAACAACAGAAAAATTTATCACAGGTGAGAAGGTTTCATCATAGGATTCACCCTGGACCCTGGACCTGGTTGAAACCTTGCGCAACTAATCTAGCCTTGTATCTGACAATGTTGCCCGACTCGTCACGCTTTACTGTGTAAACCCAGCGGTTTCCCAACGCAGTTTTGTTCTCAGGGAGTTTCACAAGATGCCAGACACCTTGTGGCCATACATTCCAATTCTTCCAGCATAGCCCTATGCCACTCATCAGACTCTGCAGATTTTAAAGCCTGTTTATACGTTCTCGGGACCACCACATCTAGTCAACTAGCCATGCTGGACGCGGAAAGTATAACACCAGGGTTAACAATACCAGAAAACCTATTGAACTTAGAAAAATCAAAATCAGCAGGATTAAAAACAATATTATTTAAGTTACAGAATTTTTCGACATCGTTTGGTGACCTTTGACAACACCTTTTACCCTCTCCATCAGGATAATAGTAAATATCGACCTTATCTCCCTTAGGTCGAGGTACAACCTTTCGGTACCATATGGGATTGGTCATCCAGTTAGGAGAAGTAGTATGGGGAGTAACTTGAGGAGCAGGAGTAACAGGAGAGACGGCTGGGACGACAACTTCAGTCTCGCTGGGCAAGACCCCAGAGGTACCAGGCTCCAGACCAGGAAGAAGGGACCGGTCAACGGGCCGTGGTTGTTCCTCTGGGACAAGCACCAACTCAAAAGAAGAGTCGCCCATCACCGCTCCACTGCGTGAAACATCACCGCTTTCAACAAGAGATACATTTATAGTTTCCACAACTTTCTTCTCGTCTTCCAACCAGACCCTGTAACCACGAGTACGTAATGCATAGCCTACAAGGACACCACGTTTTGATTTGGCGTCTAACTTGTGCTTACGTCTGACCTTTGGGACACCCACATATGTCAAAGTACCGAATGGTCTTAAATGTCGAACAGAAGGCTTATTTCCTGAATAGAGTTCAAATGGAGTTTTAGAGTTCCCACCGTGACAAACCCTGTTCCATGTATAGTTAAAATGTAAACATGCTTCAGGCCAAAAATCATCAGATAAACCACTGGATTTTAACATTGCCCGAACACAGTTCATGAGTGTCTGGTTGAACCTTTCACAAACTCCATTTTCTTCTGGTGTGTAAAAGTTGGTTAATTCATGATTTATTCCATTTTCTCTACAAAAAACCTTAAAAGAATCATTATCAAACTCCTTACCATTGTCAGTTCTGATCGACTTCAACTTGGTTCCCAAAAACCTTTCGGCCCTCAAAACATGTCTCTTAAAGACCTCAAAACACATAGATTTTTCCTGGAGGGGGTAAACGGATGATCTACCAGAGAAATCATCTATTATAGATAAGAAAAAACGTTCACCTTTTTTTCCAGGAATTTTAATTGGACCCCTAGTATCCATAAAAAGTCGATCTAAAGGTTTTTTGGAAAAAGAATGACTTAAAGGTTTGAAAGAAATACGATTTTGCTTACTCACATGACAGGGATCACAAAAAAAATTATCAACTGATTTTAAATTGGGCGGACCTTTAACAGCAGAATTACGGATAGTATTAAAAATTAAATCAGGGCTTAGATGATCAAAACGAAGATGCCAGGTATCAAAAACTTTTATATTAACAGGTTTTATTACAGGAAAAGCTGAAATTTCAGCATTATCATTTAAATTTTCATTAGAATTCTGCCCCCCATTCAATTTAACACTATGCTTGTTTTTAAGTACTTTAGGAAATGTATAATAAATCCCGTCATGGAGTTTAGCAGAAAAAAGAAAATCACCGTACTTGTCGACCACGTTTATTTTGCCAGCCTCACCAATAAATTTTGCACCACCCTGGTCGAATCTAGAACCACTCAAAAGATTTTTCCTCAAGTTCGGCGAGTACAAAACATTCCAGAGTTCAATAACAGTCCCATTAAAACTCAACTCCACTTCGCCTTTGCCAGTAATGGGAAAAGTGACACCATCAACAGCCACGTGTAACTCATCGCCAGAAATTTCAGAAAAATTACAGAAAAAAGATTTATCTTCGCAGAAATGATGAGAGGCTGCTGTATCATAAGCCCAGCTTCCCTCTCTATCAAAACTACTTAAATTTGATTCTGCAATAAAATTTTGAGCTTTAGGAGTTTTATCACGTTTTGACTGTTGACCGGAGCCACCCCTCTTAGAAAAATTACTTCTGAGTGGTTTTTCCTTTTCTTTTGCAGCTAGATCATTATTTAATTTAACTTTACAATCTTTAATTACATGGCCTTTTTTTCCACACCTCCAACAAGTAAAAACAGTCCTACGTTTAAATTTTACATTTTGGGCCTCAATAGAACATTCCGTTCTACTTTTATCAAAATTTCTAAGTTGAAGACGCGTTTCCTCGGCACAAAGCTCAATAATAATTTTCTTAAAAGTAAAGTCCTTATCAGGCCAACGAAGAATTTGCTGAACAACCTGATCAAATTTATCAGGTAGGTATCTCAACACCTGAAAACACATATATTCATCTGCAATAGGTTTATTAATGGATTTTAACTGATCAGCAATTTTAGATATTCTAGCTGCAAAAACACCAATAGATTCACCAGGTTTTAAAAAACATGTCATAATTTCTGAAAAAAGTTTCATATGATGACTTCTACTATCTGGCTGGAAGTTAACTTTTAAGATTTTCCACGCTTCGGAGGGGTCAGTACATTCACTTATTAACCCTCTAAACTCTGAATCGATATTTAGATATAAAATTGACATGGCAGCATTCTGCCTTCTCTTAAAGTCATGCACTGCCTCCTCAGTCACGGTTTCACTAACTTTAGGTTCTTTCTCAACACCAATAACGATGTCGTACGCGTTTTTCTCCATAAGCAAAAATTTAATGTCACACTTCCAACCAGCATAGTTAGTTGAATTTAACCTGGTAATTTGAGGCATAATATTATAAACCATTTTTAAATGGTTACAAATTATCAATTACACAGTAAACAAGAAGAAAACAACTGGTCAAGTTTAAAAAAGACACCCTCAAAAAAACTTGCCCATAACCAAATGACATAGAGTAAAGGTCTATCTTTTAATTAATTTTTATTATGCTGATCGCATACAGTGGAAACAATTTAATCTTTAAGTTTTAAGGGTTTCAATAAAAGGTAACCTGACCAGTGTTCAACTGTTATGACACACCAAATACAAAAGTTTTAACAAAAAAAAAACAAATTTTATTCAGTAAAAAAAAAAATATATATATATTAATAAAATAAAGTATATTCAACAGATTTTCAAAGTATAACAGATTTAAAGTTACCTCATTTTATAGGTGATGAACAATGTGTAGCAGACTAAACTTCATTATGACAAAATCATGATACATCATCATCTTCAAAAAGAACACATATATTTCACAGATGAAGAAACAATACACCGCGGTCGCCTCGTTGACCAGCGGGAAACGAAACACGATTATATCATTTAAAATTGAAGATCACTACTACACTGATTATGTCACTGAAGGTTGAAGATCACAATTTTCATATTGTTAACTCCATAATCTGATCAAAGTCACTTTTATATACCTTATAATTTGATTCAATTCACTATTGGATGCTAGCAACTTTATAACTTGATTAAGTAAAAATTTTAATTCAGAAATATCTCAAACGTAACAAAACAAAATTCAACATTAGTGAAAAAAACAAATTTAACGATCTCATTTCAAAAACATCGATTATCAATTTTTAATTTTCGCGAACGACGGAAAACTTTAAACTTTATCCCTTTTAACAGGGTACAAATTTAACAGAAAATTTAAACAATTAACATTTGTAAAATATTCAACAACAGCAGCCATCGTTTCTAAAAATGCAATAGCCAAAAAACATAACTAGCTTAGCTGTAACAACATTAAAAGCACATACATCAGTGCTTAGCCATCAACAGCTTAAAGCTGCTCAAATATTCACAAACTACTACTTCATTTCTAATTGAAGACTAGCTGGCCATTGCTGACAACTGCCCTTTAACACACACGCCGCGATCTTTTTATACTGACTGAAAAGTCAAAATCTACATATAAACAATACATCACTATTGCCACTCAACGGTCACAGCCGAAAATACAATTTACTATAACTATTTCAATAGAAATGGCAACAGTAAAAATAAGAAAAATTATGCAGAGCAAGATTGGCAACGGCAACGATGTAAACAAAACATCGATCGTTAAGGCGTGATGCAGGCAAAGATGGCTGACCGAATTTTAAGTAAAGAAAACTTTTAAATTTAAAGAAAAGGTAAGTTAACAGTTATATAATGAAAAATAAGCATTTATATTTATAAAATTAACAATTTTTTTATGTGTGAGGACAATTGATAGATATCAACTTGCAGCTTTCCGAGCACGGCTTCCGTGACAAGGCATCTGCATTACCATGTAAAGTCCCTTTATGATGACGAATCTCGAAGTCATATTCCTGAAGGTGTTGTAGCCACCTGGCAATCTGTCCTTCCGGGTTCTTGAACTGAAGCAACCACGTTAAAGATGTGTGGTCTGTCTGGAGCAGGAATCTTCTGCCATAAAGGTAATGATGGAAATGTTCTATGGCTTTTACGATGGTAAGTAGCTCTTTCCTGGTGGTACAGTAATTTTGCTCCGGTTTAGACAGGCATTTACTCCAATAGGCAATGACACGTTCCTGACCATCAATTTAATGCGACAGAACAGCACCGACACTTTCATAGCTGGCATCTGTATCAAGTATGAACTGTTTCTCGGGCTGTGGATACGTCAAGATAGGCGATGATGTTAAGGCCTCTTTAAGTCTCTTGAATGCTTTTTCACATTCATCTGTCCACAAGAACTTCTGTTTGGCTTCCGTCAGTTTGTGGAGTGGTCTGACAATATTTGAGAAAATCTTCACGAACTTCCTGTAGTAAGTGCGTAATCCCAGGAAACTTCGTAGTTGGAGTACATTTTCAGGGCGAGTCCAGTTCTCGACTGCAGAGATCTTCTCAGGGTCTGTTCTCACACCTTCAGCAGAGATGATATGGCCGAAATAGCTCACTTCACGACGGAACAAGTTGCACTGTTTTAGGATTCAATTTCAGATTAACCATTCTCAGCTTTTCCAGCACCTTACGGATGTTTCGTAGATGATTTTCAAAGGTGCGCCCCATGTGATGTTAAAAACATCACTTCTTTTTAAATTTTAAATAAGATCGTTTTTCTGCACTTAAATGCATTGTTTCTCTCAGCTAGAGATGCAAAAAACCCGGGAATTTAAAACCAAGGGAAAAAACCCGGGAGTTTTGGGGAAAAAACTGGGAAATTTGGGAACTTTGGGAATTTTGCGGGGAAAAAACGAATTAGAAATCTCTAAAGCAAATAATAAGTTGTTTACTTAATATAAATGGCAATTTTAAGGACTTTGATATACTGATAAGCTTATAACATTATTTTAATTTATCATTTTATTTTCAATTTATCAATTTATGCAGCCAAATCATAATTTGAAAAGAAACTTAAGCTTTCTTTTATTAAATTAGCACTTAAGATAAATGTATCCGTACAATGTTGGATACAATTTCCATAATATACAAGCTGAAAAATTAAGGAAACCAATGTACATAATCCTGTAATACACAGTCCAGTCACATTAATGTGACCACTTGTCAAAAGCCGGAATAACCACCTTTCGCAGAGCGGACTGCTGCGAGACGTGCAGGAAGAGAGTCACATAGGTCCCTGAAGGTGTTCTCTGGGATGTTGAGCCATGCCGACTCTAATGCCGTGGCCAGCTGCGCTAGATTACGCGGTTGAGGATCCATGGCGCGAACAACTCGATCGAGATGGTCCCACAGATGCTCGATTGGGTTTAAGTCAGGTGAGTTTGGTGGCCAGGGGAGGACGGTAAACTCATCCTGGTGCTCTTCGAACCATGCACGTACACTGGCAGCTGTATGGCACCTCGCATTGTCCTGCTGGAAGATGCCATCATCCTGAGGAAAAACAATGCGCATGTAGGGGTGAACATGGTCCGCAAGGACAGATGCGTACTTGTATTGATCCATTGTGCCTTCCACAATGATCAGTGAACCTAGAGAATGCCAGGAAAACATTCCCCAGACCATAATGCTCCCGCCTCCAGCTTGGACCGTTCCGGCAATGGTTGCAGGGTGGTTCCTTTCAGAGGTTTCACGCCTTATACGCCAACGTCCATCTGTCCGATGGAGCATAAAACGCGATTCATCCGAAAACGCAACCTGTCGCCACTCAGTGGACGTCCAGCTGCTGTACTGGCGTGCAAATTCTAGCCTTCGCCGTCGATGAACAGCAGTCAGCATAGGTGCACGAACCAGGCGTCTGCTTCGGAGGCCCAGACGCAGCAATGTTCGCTGAATAGTAGTTTGGGAGACACTTTTGGTAGCCCCTTGGTTCATTTTGGTGGTCAGTTGCTCAACGGTAGCCCGTCTATCTGCCCGAACGCATCTCCGCAACCGTCGTTCGCCTCTGTCATCTATGGCCCGTGGTGCACCACATTTGCCACGTCGCTGATTTTGGACAGTCCCATTTTGCCATGCACGGTACACTTTTACCACGGCGGCACGCGAACAGTTCACAAACTCAGCCGTTTCGGAAATGCTTCCACCCTTGGCCCGAAAGCCAATGATCATGCCCTTTTGGAAGTCGGATAAATCGCTTCGTTTCTGCATTACGCCAACGATTGAAATGTTTTCCGAAGCCCTCACACACCCTTTATATACGCTCAACTGCACTGTGCTGCCACCTGCCTTCTGTGATTGGTTATTTAACTCTGACATGGAAAGTAGGTGGTGGTCACATTAATGTGACTGGACTGTGTAGTTTGAGAAGAGAAATAATTAAGGTTTGAAAACTTATTTAAAAATTTCTATTTTTAAAGAATTATTTAAAATAATGAAGTGTTCTTTAAAAAGAAGGGATGACATTTTATGCAATTACTACAGTAGTATAGTTTCTTTTACAATTTAATTTCATAAATATTTCTAATTAGAGTTTTAAAAAAATTGATGTTAAATTTCCTACAATGAAAATTTTTTGATGAAAATTTATACACATATCGTTTTCCTGATTTTAATGCATGAAAAAAAAAAAAAAAAAAAGGTTTCTGCATTTCTAGCACAACAAGTGGGGAAATTTTTCTAATTACTTATATATTTCCCTAAAACAGATTAAATTTAAGAATTCTTCTTCTTCTTATTATTATTATTTTCTATTGTACAGAATGAAAAACATTAAAAAATTTCTTCTAAGCAACTTTCAAGAATCAAATAAACATTGAGATTTTACAAAATTGAATAAGTAATAATGTACAAATGACTGGTATTTAAAAAAAGAGTTCAATTGTATTGTGATTTTTTCTAATGTATTTTCCTATAGTAGTACTTATCATTATAGATACTCCAACAAAATGGTTAGAGAGGTAAGAATATACTAAGTAAAATGATTAAGAGAATTATCAATATTACACTCTCCTAATTCCCAAATTGCATGCAATTCTGACCACAACATCCCCTATCACCCGCATATGTACACTTTGCTCACAGTAAAAAAAAAAAAAAAAGAAAACTTTCATTGGAGGCTGCTGTTTTAGTGTGCATGAATCTCAACTCAATTCTGCAGCAATCACTATCGTGCACATATGCACAAACATGTATTAAAAAAAGTCAGATGCTGTTACCTTGCTGTGCACGAATCTCAAAATGCAAAAAACTTATTTCATTAGCATATACTATCATTATATGTATGCTTTGTGGTACAATATATGGAAACAAAAGTAAAAACATCATTGGGTGTTGCAACTTCGCTGTGCATGAATCTCAAAATGCACAAAGCTTGATACCGCAGCAATCACTATCATCGCATATGTACACTTTGTTCACAAAAAAAAAAAAAAAAAAAAAAAAAAAAAAAAACCCTCACTGAAAGTCGCTGCCTTATTAAGCATGAATCTCAACTCGGTTCCGCAGCAATCACTAACAGGCATATGTGCACAACCATACATTTAAAAACAAAACAAAAAAAAAAAAAAAAAACACTCAGATGCTGTTACCTTGTTGTGCACAAATCTCAAAGTGTAAAAAACTTATTTCATTAGCAAATGCTATTAATTATATACGTATGTATGCTTTGTGTATATGAAAGCAAAAGTAAAAACATCATTGGGTGTTGCGACTTCGCTGTGCATGAATCTCAAAATGCACAAAGCTTGATTCCGCAGCAATAACTATCATTGCATATTTAGTAAGAGCTAATGATACACTTTGCTCACAACAAACAAAAATAAATAAAAACTAGTATGTTGTGGCCACCACATGACTTTCTTCTATATTTTCCTATACAAATTCACTCAGTAAAAATAATTTATAAAAATAATTTTAAAAAATCTGTATTAGAGAAGTAGTATAACACTAAATATTCAAAAACAGTCAATTTTGTTCTGAATATTACACTTAAACAACAAAAAAAAAAAAAAAAAAAAATTATTTTTGTTAAAAATGAAAAAAAAAATTATAACCTTATTTTAAATTATTGCAGATCAATGGTTCAACCATTCATTTTAAAGGTATTGGCGAGATCTTTTGAAAGATACCCATCAAGAAAATTTCCTCCCCCCCCCCCCCCAGATGGGGAGACGAGGCTCCTACATACACAATTTTTTTTAAATTTCATAATGATTATTAAAAAATAATTCTCTTTATGCACATTTATACAAAATTTTGTCCTATACCACCAAGCTAAAAATTTAGAAAAAGCAGGATGGTAACGGAAGCTTCTGGGCAATTTTTACCAAAAGTTGATAGACACTAATTTATGTCAATGTGTAACTACATACCAATATGTATGAAATTCTGTACAGTAGTACCTGAGATACAGTTGCCACAAAATTTTTTCACACACGCACAGACATTTTCTAAAAATGATCAAATTGTGTTCTCAAAACATGTAAATCTATCAAAAACCCGAAGTCGAAAATTTTTATGAATCCAATACTTTCTTCTATTGAATATAGAAGAAAGTAATAAATACATTTTTAAAAAGTCTACTGGATACCGCTGCCTTAGTGTGCGTGAATCTCAACTCAGTTCCTCAACAACCACTATCACGCATATATGCACAAATATGTATGTATATTAAAAAAAAAAAAAAAAAAAAAATCCCTCGGATGCTCTTACCTCGCTGTGCACGGATCTCAAAATACAAAAAACTTATTTCGCTAGCAAATACTATCATACACGTATGCATGCTTTGTGTACATAAAAACAAAAATAAAAACATCATTGGGTACTGCAACTTCACTGTGCATCAATCTCAAAATGCACAAAGCATGATTCCGCTGCAATCACTATCATGCACGTTTGTACTCTTTATGCACAATAAAATCCCCCTTCCCCCAAAAAATCACTATACTAAAGCTCTACAAGTAACTGTTGCTAAAGAACGAAACAGAGATACCTTATGCATTTATATGGAAAGGGATTTAATAAAAAGTCCCATTGTACTAAATTAAATTCTGTTTTGTACAGAAATTTATATCTATTAACACTCAGGAAACAAAAATAGACTTCATGTTTTTATAATTATTTTTTGTCACATTTTAAGGATGGTCATTAAACTCATGTAAGTAGAATAATTTTTCCCTTTTTCATACGAGAGAAAAAAAAATATTTTAAGTGAAATAGCTTTGTTATTTATTGCAAATAGAAATTTTTTAAGCAATTAGGGGCTCTATTTATCAATGCCTGTAGAGGTTCTACCCTATTTATCGCAACTCTGCTTTTCATTATTCAAAATATTAAGAGTGTGTAACACAAGATAGCAGTAGAACATTACTATAGAAATCCCCTTTATTTCAAGTTGAGACCACACAGTTGGAGATAACTCTGGATTTTAAAATTTGTTGTATTGACTCACTGTCTATAATACTGAATCGAATTTAAAAAAGAGTGAGTTTCTAAATAATTGCTTAAAACACGAGTAAATATAGACATCACATATTCTATTTTAGATATCACACCCTGACAAATCAAAAAATGGCAGTTTTGAATTTATGTAATTGAAAATGTGTATGAAGTGTCTTAACGTGTACAAAAAGCTTATCTCTATTTCGAAAATTATCCACATGAGAGATAGTTATGTCAGTTTTACTATAATGCGAGTCAATGCTTTATTGTTATCCTGATGCTGATTTTTTTCAAATACTGCATTTTTTATTTATTTTCCTTATCGGGGTGTGATATATTTGATCAAGGCAACTTAAATAGAGCAGTATAGAATTATAACTAGGATAAAATTACAACTTACTTTTTGATATTCACTATGAAACAAACTGCATGGTCTTTATACAAAGTAAACAAAAGAAAAAAAATTTCTAGAATAAAATTTAAAATCATATACTTGTGTATGACCTAAAATTATCAATACAAATATGCAAAAAAAAATTAAATAAATAAATAAATAATAATAATAATAATCTATTTCACTTAAAAAATTAAAAAAGAAAAACTTTATATATTTTATTTGGCATATATAATTTTAAAAAGTTCATTATTAGTATAGATTAGTATGTTAAATCATCTTTATACACACCTATCTTATATTTTATGCTTTCAAAAATTTTTATAGCTGAATCAAAATTCGATATTGCTAAAAGATATTGCTAGTTAAATCTATGCTAAGTGGCCAAAAACT
Organism: Salticus scenicus; assembly: GCA_963930645.1. NCBI lineage: Eukaryota > Metazoa > Arthropoda > Arachnida > Araneae > Salticidae > Salticus > Salticus scenicus. The sequence goes on along the minus strand of OZ005657.1, from coordinate 22,159,182 downwards.
TGTCAAATTCCCTTTAGTAAATCCTCTTTTCAGAAGAAGCATTGTTTAAAAGTATGATTAATGCAGTACTAACCACGATTGAAGAATAGGGATGCAGATCATTTTTTATTCAGTTAATTCAGTAATTAAATATTCAGTTGATTCTTTGATAGACAGTAGAACTGCTAAATATGCAAGTAAAGAAAAACCATATAATTTGAAAAGTAAAGTACTTACAAAAATAAATATGATAATCCTTAAAGTTTTTTTCAAATCCTTTTCTTCTTAAGCACTAGCCCTCATTCAGCTTGAGATCCTTTTGAAAACTATCCAGCTATATAGTGAATGATTTTCTTCAGTCGTTTTCCCACAATTCTTCAAAAAATATTTTGGGGTAAAGCAGACACATTATATAATAATCCGAAAAAGAATCTAATTTGTTACGTTAAAACATCAAAACTAACATAACAAATCGGTTCTCATTCAGACAAATCCCATTTTATAAATTAGAAATTCACTTCATTCTTCATGTGGTCAGGCTTTCAATACAGATAAAATCTAAAATAAAATACCTAATGAGCAAATTGAAGTACAAAATATTGATATTATTTACAGCTATAATTCAATGTTCTATATATTTATTACTATCAATTTTTTTTTTAAAGTAAATAAAGTGATTAAGAAAATAATTACATTACAGTCAGTTTTCTGAATGCAAATTGAGCAGCACTTTAAACAATTTATATATCAGTTAAAAATGGACAAATAATTGAGGATGAAATATTTTAAGAGTATCGAATCTAATACACAGTATATTAAATCTGCTAACATGTTTGTTATTAAAACAAAATATTTAGAATTTAATCAAATTTCAATTTTTTATTGACTTTGTTTTTAAATAATATGCACTTATTAGCATTTTTATTAGTAAGGAAAATACCAGTATTTAACATTTGCTACATTTTCAATATATATATATATATATATGGACACATATTTAATAAAGCAGCATTAACTCTTCCCTTTTCTTTTCTTTGCAATTTTACTCTTCCATTCTCTTCTTATAATAATTAAAAGGATATTTTCAAACCATGTACAAACTAATAAGGTTAAAAAATTAATAAATGTTTGAATGCAAATTGAACAAACAGTACAAACAACAGACATATTTGACATTTAATGCAACGTTTATTCTTCAGCATAAGATAAAGAAATCATACTTTATTAAATAATTGAAGTTTATTATGTTAGCTGTTCTACGAATTAAATAGAATAAAATATATATACATATATGATGTTGGTTATAAACATTTCCGTGGTGATTCAATTATAAAAATTCTTCATAAACAGATACACCGATAACTTGTGTTATACATATAGTAAAACGAAAACAATAAAATACATTATAGCTTTACGGGCAAGCTATCGGTAAACAACATTAAAAGAAAGTTAATTACTTCTAATTCAAGATCATTACATAAAATTTTCTAAACAGAAACACTTAGAAAAAGAATATCTAAATTCTGATAGCTACTAGAATGAACTGTAGTTATATAATAAGCATACATAATATTTTTTGCGTTTTCAAAAAAGAAAGAAAAACTTACTTTCGATACTTTTGAAATCATTTATATTTTTTCTTTCCAATAGATGATTATAATACTTTCAAAGATCCTCGAAATTATAATTTTTGATGATTTTGAAGTAATATATTTTAAAAACATGTCCATCGACGGCCATCTTCAGCGATTGTTATCTGTTAGCAAGAGGTTTCCATCACTTGCAAATATTATCCACTTTCCAGACAGGTTTGTAACCGCTTTGCAATTGAAAGGTTCCATTTGAATGTAACTGTAACTAACTTGTAATAATATTTAACAAAAGTTATAAAAATATTCATAATTTCAAAATTCCCAGTTTTGGGGAAATTTCAAATTTCCCAATTTTGTCTTAAATTCCCAGGGAAAAAAACCGGTTTTTTTCCGGGAAAAAACCGGGTGTTTTGAAAGCCTTGCATCTCTACTCTCAGCTGGCTCAACTCACCCTGTTGTGTTTGCTTTACTGCAATACACACACAGGAGAAATTTTGGTTCTTCTTTCCTAGTGGTGATGTCATATCACACCATTCTGAAAACCAATAGGGTGATGGTTCTGACCCCACCTTCTGTTATCCCGGCAGTTTTAAATGCAGTTGGGTTTGAGCAGCTCTCAAGAGAGGAACATGGGGTGAGAAAGATTTGTTTTTCTTCTGTTTTAAAATAATGACCATTTTATCATTTAGAGAGAGAGTGCCTACTTATTAATAATAAATATATATATATTAGTTTATATGAATATATATATTCAAATTTTAAAAACCATCAATTTTTTATATCCTACTTAATTTGGATTTACTAGTGTGGATTTGAAAATAAAGAAATTAATTTTGATGCAGCAGTTTAGTTTTATTACAAACATTATTTTTGTGTTCTGCATTTTTCCTTTTACAGCATTCTACCAATTAAGTAAGTTTGTTCCTCTTTTATCTTAAGTAAATAAAAATATTTGGACATATACATATTTGACCTTTTGACCCAAAGAATAAAAAGGGTTTGTGGCCAAAACGCAATGTACGATCATGTACGCCATGAGGTTTTTGATTTCTCAATAACGAACTTCTTTTGATAATTAAAATTAAAAATATTAATAAAATAAATTAAAATATGAAAACATAAAAGGTAAATGAATTATTTACACCACATTTGGTGCCGGTTATGTCAAATTGTGATCCGATGGAAAAAGATTGAGATCACAAACCAAAATATTCATTTAGGCTAAGCTATTAGATACATTTATTTAGATTATCAAAATATTGCAAAAGAGGAAAACATTAGGTTATTTAAATGTTTATTGAATTAAACATGACTTTATATTATCTACAATGATTCTATAAGCTGCAATGTTTGAAGAATATATGCATAAAAATAAATAAAATGGAAAATGAAAGGAATACTTGATTATTGTTCTTAAGAATGAATGATTCTGTTACTGTAGAGATTGTTTATTTTGAATAAGTTATTTTATTTTTATTGCTAGAATTACTGAAATTATTTTTAAAGTCATACATAACCAATAACATTTTTTTTTTTGTGATTGAATATATACCGAGTGACCTATAAGTCAATTCCCTCTTTCAAAAATTGTGATATGCTGGAACTTTGTACAAATGAAAAATTTTTTTGGTTCAATATATTTTGAATAACTGATTAAATAAATAATAACCAACAGAACTTTGTATTGTTGGCTTTAAAAAAAAAAAAAAAATAAAAAATTGTAGGTATGTCTCTCTCTCCTCAACTACTTGAATTTATTAAATGCAAATAGCTATCAACACATGTAAAAATCAAGAAATTTAAATAACAAGTTTCATACATCTGTGTTGTTTATTTTTAAACCAATATAGTAGTTTCATATATATACAAAAAAATAATGGCTTCTAACAAAGGATTGACAAGATGTTTACCGTTCAAAACTTTAGTAACGCCATTTTCTGGAGACCCTCATTTATTGGATTTTTTTATTGAACAAGTGAAATTTAAAATTGAGAACAGCAAATGGGAGGAATCCCATGCTTTGGCTTTTGTGAAATCAAAATTGGCAGATACTGCTCTTAAGTTTTATGTCTCCTCCCCAGCTTGCCAAAAAGCCAAAAATACTAAAGAATTATTTAATATATTTAAGAAATATTTAAGGTAGAGTCGGCAACTGCAATAGCACAACAATTTAACGAATTTATGTTTGAGTCCGATGTCAATATTAATATTTTTGCTAATAAGCTTGAAAATTTAGTGAGAAAACGATTTCCTGATATGGAAGAAAAAGCCCTTGAACAATTACTAATCGCAAAATTCAATGATCTCATTCCGCCCCACTTTAGAATTCATCTACTATCACAAAAAGCCACAACCTTTTATCAGATGGTGGAATGTCTCGAAAAATTCCAGGAAATTTATAACTTGCAAGTAAACCCTGTCTTACCAGGAACATCTTTTGCTACTATTCAGAACTTCAATCATAAAATAGATAGGTACAAACTCAGAAAACAATTTGACTAAGATTAACAATTCATCTTATAGCAAGCGGCCATACAATAAATTTCCACAAAATAAAGGTTCGCACACGATTCAATGCCAATGGTGTGAAAGACCTGGACATTCTGCTCAGAGGTGCTTTGCACTCAGAAAATTACAAAATAATAAGTTTTCTCACAGATATCGTAATGGGCAAACTTTCTCTAGACCTTATAGAGACATGTCACGGAGAACCAGGGCCCCTAAAACATTTAAATCCAACTCCCCTCAAACCAAAAGTAGTCATTCACAATGACTAGAAGTGGAGAATGGTAGAAGTGACACTAAACTCCTAAGTACAAATAGTTCCTCATATAGGTCAGGTTTGAATAAAGTCAATTACCATAACAACTTTTCACAGACTAACTCAACATATTCTAATCTACCTAATAATTTTTTTGTAAATAACAATGAAATCATTCTGAGATCTCCAGACACACAGGCAAAGTTCCCTTTGTCATTAGAACGCAAAGTAAAATCTGTTGCAATACAGACAACATCTCCAGTGCTGGTAACGTCCCCGAGTGTGGAGGAAAATGGAGATTGTATATTAGTTAATTCACTGGAATTCTTGTTACACACAGACAATGATCTGCCCAATCTCCCCATCATACAATTACTGTTAAACAAAACATTAGAGAATTTTCTTCTCGACTCAGGAGCTTCTGTGTCATTACTCTCAAAACATTACTTTTTACAAAATCAAAACAAATTATATTACAAAAGAATTGCTTCAAGAGTCAAGATATCTACAGTAAACTCTATAGTCCAATGTGACGGATGTGTTTGCATTTCCTTTAAAATAGGGAAAACTTTTTACAAACACACTTTTTTTCTTATTGAAATACCAACTGAATCTAAATTTATTGGTATACTTGGCTTTGATTTTTTAAAGTCCCATCACGTAGTTATCAATTTACACAATAACAAAATACAAATTAATGAAAATGCTTTAGATATTCTAGACACTGTACCCTCTTGCAGTCTTCTATCATCTGAATCTGATATGAATCGGGCATCGCATAAGATAGCTACTCATACGGATTTTCCCCAAACTGGATATAAAAAATCTAAAATTGATGTTCATAAAGATAACTTACCCTCTTATCAAAAATGTTGGCTTAGCCAGAAGATTATGATTGATCCTCAGGATACTATATATGTGCCTGTGCGGTCCACGCTTATTCCAGAAAATCAGTTAGTAATGTTTACATCGTCTAACAAGCACTGTCCACTTGCATCCTATCCTTCTCTTATGGAGGTACAACATATCAAGGAAAATTCTACTAAACAAGAATTAATTCAATTTTTTATTCCTATGTATAACAATTCGAGCAAGAAACTGCATATAAATAAAAATACCGTTTGCGGATACATTTCAGAGATAGATAAAATAGAAGAAAATACCTTAGATCTTGCAACAAATACACCTGATCACATGTGTAATCTAATTAAGGCTACACCAGAAGTTTTATCCTTAAGACAGAAAGAATTTAATGTAAATAATTTTTCTATTCAGCATTTAAAACCTACAGAAAGGGTAATAATACAAGATATTCTTCAGAAATTTAACTCTGTATTTTCATGTTCACTAAAGTCGATTGGACACACCGATCATATGATCCTTTTTTCGCACCAGTACTATGGGAGAGGCTCAAGGACTAGTTGATGGCTCGATGTTGTCATTGCGTTGCATTTCATTTAGAAGTTCAGTCACCTCTTCCTGTTTAGCAAATGGAAGTCTTCTTGGATGTTGTTTGATTGGAGGATGATTTCCTGTATCAATTCTGTGCTGGGTGATGTTCGTTCTCCCGATGTCTTCAAGTGTTCGAGAAAAAAGTTCTTTAAATTCATGGAGTAGATTCTCCGCAGCACACCTCTGTTCATTTCCTAATTCTGCATTTTTGAGTAATTCCGTTGTTAATAATTCAGAAGACTTGGATTCGGTTGATTGCGTGGGGCGGTTGATGCATGTAATAGGAGTGCAGTTTGCTAACACCTCATCCTTCTTCACTGTCTGGATCTTATCGCTGATGTTTGCAACTCTCACAGGAATAGTGGTCTTTGAGAGATCAACCAGAGATGAAGCCACCAGAACTCCTCTTTGGCTATTGTCTGTATTCGGTATTCAATCGGTCCATAGCAGAAGTATCGCTTGGTAGGAGGTGTTCCTGGAACTATTGTCTCTGTGTGTGGAGGGATGGAAATTTCAGACTTGGCTGTTATGTGACAAATTGGCTGAATGTCTTGATTTTCAGTGCTGAACACAGCTATGTCTTCCGAACTCGAATGCTGTTAATTATTCTTGAAGTCCAATTTAAAGTTAAACTTCCTCAGGAAATCAATTCCAATGATTAGAGGATCTCTTATATCTGCCACATATGCCATATGATGTAACTAGCATTTCCAAAAGTGATGGTCAAGTTAATTTTTTCATATATTTTGATTTCGTCTCCAGTCACAGTCTGGAGTCTAACGCAGGGCGTCGTCCAAATGATCTCTTTTAATTCTTGAGCCAAATCCGTTCTAATGATGGTTACGTTGGCTCCAGTATCCAGAATCATACGGCAGGAGGTGATGTTAACTTGGCCATAAACGTAAAGACATTATGGCCACCACTCATCGATGAAACATGAAATACTGTAAATTGGGGCTCTTTAATTTCAGGCAACCTCTGCCCTGCGAGATGGCCTTCTCTTAGTTTCCCTGTAGTGATGGTGAAGCTGGGTTATTTTCTTTAGTTGGTTGTGCAGGGCAGTTTCTCTTCACATGTCCATCTTTTCTGCAGCTCCAGCACTTTATTTTCGGATCTCTTACTTCCTTATTACTTTCAAAGCTGCACAATCTCTTTAAGATCTCTGTGAGACTTCTCTTCATTTCAATTACATCAGCAGGCATATCATCTAATGAGACTGCTCTGATGGAATGGCAGTTTTTACGGGAGGTTTGTTGGGCTGCCTCTACCCTAAGTCTGTAGCCTAAAGCTGATTCAACATCCCTGATGTTGGAGAGTCCCAGCGCTTTTTGAATTTCTGGATCCCGAACAGCATCAATAAAGTACTGAAGAGCTAAGTCGTTTCGAGTGTCAGCATGGCAGTATGAGAAAGCTAGGTGTGACAGTCTCTGAATGTCTGCTGCCAGCTCTTGCAAACTTTCACCCGCTTTCTGGTAATGGGAGTTTAGCTGGAGGCGACTACACCCTTGTGCAAATTAATTGAAACAAACTCAAAAAATTGAGATAACTAAGAAAAAATGCTATTTTACATATATTTATACAAAATCAAAACTTCTTAGTTCATAATATGGTCCCTACGACTCTTTATTAACATTTGGACACGATTTGGCATGGATTCTACCGATTTTTTACAGTCATTTATAACATTTGTGTCCTTGTACCATACATGAATTAGCGCCGTGATTAGCTTCTCTATACTTGTACATTCCATATTTAATAGGTGATTCTTGCATATATCGCAGAGATTCTCCATTGGGTTTATATCAGGAAAGTTCCCAGGCCATTCCAATGTCTGAATTTGGTTCTCAGACATGAATTTTTCGATCATTTTGGACATATGGCAGGGGGCTAAATCCTGTTAAAAATCCCTGTTCCATCAGGGTATCGTTTTTCCAACTCTGGAATAACCATTTTATCCAAAATAGTTTTATATTGCTCAGAATTCATCATAATTACAACAGGCTTTAAAGATCCAACCCCACTGAAACCTGAACAACCCCAAAAACATCTTCTTTTCAGGGTGTCTAAAAAATTGGTTAATGGGGCAACTCCGAATTTTTTCGTCTGACGATCTCAGCACGTGTTGTGTTCTCTGGCCTTGGACAAAAAAGTGGCTTTCGTCGCAAAAAGCACTTTTTTCCAATTTTCGACTGTCTAGGTTTTATATTTTAACACCCACAATTAGTGCTTTTGCTTCATTGGTTGGGCCAGAAGCTGTTTCTTCATAAGCCGATAGGCTACAAGAAGACGCCTCCGAACAGTAGATAAGCTAATATTTATCCCATGACATTTTAAATCTCTATTGAGTGCAACACTACTCTTTCGAGGATGATTTTTACTTTGTGTAAGTAGAAAAGAGTCATCTCTTGGCGTTGTCTTCTTTTTCTGGCCGCATTTCCCTCTCCGCTTTGGAGATATGGAACCTGTTTCTTTATTTTGTTTTATAATACGGCTTACAGTTGCAATACTAACGCCAGCGATCTTCGAAATCTCTCTATAAGACTTTGACGTATGTTCAGAGAGAGTAACAATCTTTGTACGCTTTCGTGGTATCACATACATCTCTGACGACAGTGAACTCTCAACTGATGTGATCATAGCTCGAGCTTTCATTTACGGAAGTTCCTGCGCATGAGCTCTCAGAACCTCTCTGTTTAGTGGAAATTGTTACTAGGCAACGGATTTTTTTTCTCCCATCCATATTTTAACATATTTGAGCACGATTGTTGAAGAATAATAGGAATGATTTTAAAATTCACGAAACAAATAGTTTGTTTCAATTAATTTGCACAAGGGTGTATAGTCCTTAGAACACTTTTTTCCGAACCGTAGCTCCAGTGCTCTAGTCAGGGCTTTGAAGTCGTTCCTTTCTTCTTTCAAAATAGATCTCAGTATCTCGGCTGCATCTTCCCATAGTGCTGCTGCTAAGTGGGCTGACTTTGCAGAAGAGTCCCAGCCGTTAGCTTCAGCTACGATGGAAAACTGCGTCTTATACACCTGCCAGGAGGAACTGCCGTCGTAGGTGGATACCTTGATAAATTCCTGATTCTGGATTCTTTTTTCGCTCTTTTCAGTTTCCTGGAGCATAGATTCTAACTTCTCTTCGAGACTCCAAATCTTGTTCTGCAATTCATTCCCTATTACTTCTCCGTTGCACTCTTCTTTTATTTTTCTCTCAAGATCTTCCACCATTCTCTTAAGCTTGCTTTCTATCTTTGAAAACCTTCCTTTCAGCTCTTGATCAAAGTTTTCTTTAACTTTCTCTGCAAAATTCCTTTCTATCTTCATAAATCTTTCTTCAAAATTCCCTTCTAGCTTCATGAATTTCCCTTCAAAATTCTCTTCTATATCCCACTTCTGACACCAGAAATGTTGCGTACTTGGGGGTTCGTAAGTTGTCCGTGAATGAAAGGCGAAACTTGCAAAAATTCAGTAATTTATTCACAGAGAGTTCTAGAAAAATACAGGTCTATAAACCAAGTATCAGCTTCAGTTCATCGAGTAAACACAGCTTAAACAACAGCCTTTAACAGCAAAACCACAATACAAACTGTATAGCAATAACACATAAAGCAAGTCTCATTCAAAGAGGCTCAAAGCAATGCAACATTGCCAGAGGCTGATCTCAGACTGACTTGCCTTGGCGAGAAAACGTCTTTTATACTCCTGTAGAAGAGTGTAGAAAAGTGGAGAAATTTCCGAATCTCATCAGCCAATGAGATTAGAGCTTCCATATTTGATATATCCCTAATAAAGATTTTCTCGCCAAGGAGGGAAAAAGTTGCCAAATTTGGCGCCAAATCCATTACCTGCCTTATTGGAGCTTTTTAATGCGTTTTTATGGGTAAATTAGGCTATTTTAACGCTAAAACAACTAGAAATGCACAAAACTAGCATTTTATCAACTTAATCTTTGAAAGAATTTATACAAAATACATACAATTATTCACAATTCCATAACAATATTTTTAGAGTTTTACCTTTTAATTAACTTTTAAATTAATACTGTTTTGTTAAATAAATCCTTGTCGAATTATGTTCTTTGACTAAGAACATGCTTCGACAAGGATTTATTTAACAAAACAGTATTAACTTTCCTTTTTTTATATAGGAATTTTTGCTAGTGTTCGGATACTTTTGTTACCGACTGTACATTAAGGGTCGCAATTAGAATACTATAAGGGCTACGTTTTATTTGTGTTGAGCATTTTTAAAGCTTTCTAACAATGTTTAAGAATGATTAGGAATTTAATTAGTCTATCTGCGTATGACTTTCAGAAGTACTGTCTGTCCGTTGTGTCATAATGTAGGTTATACAAGAAAGTTATACAATACAACAATTATTTACATTTGGAAAGTGTTAATAATCAATGCTTACCACATGATTTTTCATTCTTGTTTGTATTAAAATGGAAAAAACCATAACTCTGTTTAAAATTATCACAGATCTGTGGTTCAACCATTTGTTTTAAAGGTATTGATGAGTCCTTTTGAATGCTGCACATTTTGAAATTTTACATCCCTAGTGGGAGGAAGCTCCTACATGCACATGATTTTTTTTCCAAGTTCATTACTACTATTATCAATAATTCATATTAATTTCAAAATCATTCGTTAGAAATAACTTACATCATGTACATTTATACGGAATTTTGTCCTGTACTGCCATGTTAAAATTTTTGAAAATAAATTTGATGCCAGCGCTACCTATTGAGCGATTTATTCCAAAATTTATTCAGTACCAGTTTAAGTAAAGCTCATTTTAAATATCAAGTTTGGTTAAATTTCATTCATTGGTTTGAGAGTTACAGCGTCCACAAAATTTATTATACTCACACACTAACACATATACAGGCAGACAGATTGACAGACATTTACCAAAAATAATCAAATCATATTCTGGACATCTCAAAACGTGTAAAATAATCGAAAATTTTCACAAATGCAAAATTTCATTCATATATATATATATATATATATAAGAAAGTAACAACTAACACAAAATTTATTTGGCTTTTTACTTTCACATTTATATTTTATTTCATATATCTTTAGATTATAATGTAAAAAATTTCAAAGTATAGTTTGTGATAAAATGTACAAGATGCCATAAAAATCACCATCATACGAAGGTGTAGATGTAGGTGCATTAGAATCCAAGACAGGGAGTAACCTCTGTGGGGGAAGTTTCTCGGGATCCTAGCCCGTATTTACGCAAGTTTCGGGTAAAAAAAACAAAAAAAAAAAAAAAAAAAAAAAAACATGGAAAACTCAAAAGAGCAACGTCAGTGAGCGCTATATGGGATTGAATCCAACTCGTCACGTCTACCAGCTTTGAGAGTCGGACCTCTCAGCCACTGGTGAGGCACACCATCGTCCGAAAAAACTCATTAATATGAAATTATTCTGATAAAAGCAAATAAAACAAAAAATAATCTAGTGTGTCACTCACAAGACTTCCTCTTACTCTGAAATTTAATACTATAAATACAGATTGGAGATTAAAGGTTAAAGGGTAAGATAACGAGTACTGTTATGCAAACTTACGTTTAAACAATTCGAATTAGGCCTCGGAACAGCTTTATTTGACAAGTAATTCTGTTGGGGGGGGGGGGGGCTACCGCCCTTCTCAACCACCGTTTCATTACTGTACATACATTTATATTATCAAATGTTCATTTAAAATTATTCAGGCAACTTTCACACCAACATTCCTTGAAACTTATCAATCTTGATCAAACTTTTCTGCTAACACACATATTAACTTCAAAATACAACATTTGGATCGCCTGAAATTATTTGTTTTTAATTTACTGTAACAGACACAGACAAAGAGTAAATGTTAAAAAACTTGACTTCGGTATTCAGGAAGTCTCAAAACGTGTAAATATACAAAAAACCAAGCGATAAATTTAGCTTGAAAAAATATATTATTTACCATATGGCTGTGAGAAATTAGTTTCAATTCCTGAGCAACTTTCCTAGACATGGTAAAATATTATAGTAAAAAAGCACTTCCACTAACAATAAAAAAGAATGTTATGGCTTAAATATTGGTAGTCCTGTATATCTTCTGAAAGTTATGTACACATTACATGGTGAACATAAATATAATCCTATATTAATAACACACGGCACAACCTGAAGTATACTTCCATCAATTTTCAAGTATTGTCATAATCGAGTTCTTTTGTGTAGTCCTGTAAACGAACAGTGAATTATTTCTATACCATATTCTACATGAGACATGTTTTTACGTATATAATATATATATATATATATTCGTTTCATTTGGTTTAGTGCAGTCTGTAGATGTTAAACTCTACTTACCTCCAATTTCCCCCATAGACGTAATGTATTTGAATCTTCTGGGGTGTCCCTGTACACGAACCATTTGCTTGATCTCAACGAAAAGTTTAGTGTAGCATCCCTGGGTACATGACACTTTGGTCCCGCCGTTTTGGTCCCGCCACTTTGGTCCTGCCGTTTTGGTCCCGCCATTTTGGTCCCACGTTTTGGTCCTTATATTAGAAATAATCAAAGTATTACAGAAAAAAAGCGAAATTATTTTTCAGATTTCGAATTTTGTCATTTGACTTGAAAACATGTGGGTAGGAAAAGTCAAAATTATCATCATCATCATTATTATTATTATTATTATGCAACAGAAAGTTGTAGTAACAAATAAAACTGAAAAAAGTGTCTAAAATTTAAAGATTTAGATTTTTTCCTTTGTACGATAGAGGAAAAAGGATAGCAAATACATGAGAGAACTTCGGGCAAAAGAATGTTTTCAATTGGAGAATTGAATATATACAACCTTTGTTGAAAATGATGTAACTGCAGGACACATAGAACGGAAAATTTATTATTTCTGATCGAATTTTGAATGATAAAGGTATTAGTTATCAGCGAAGATCTAAGCATTGTTAATTTATCTAAGTCTGCAAAATTTCTGTTTAAATAAAATACAAGGTTTTTAATAAAAAACACTGTAATGCGGCTCTTAATTATCACATTCAAATTTTGAGTGTTCGAATACAAAATTTGTAGGAAATCGATGCTTTATCCAAGCATCTCCTAAATGTTAGAGTTTAATCATAAAAGAAGATACGAGGAACCTAAATAATGATCTCAGAATTAATTTGTACAGATATGCTAAACTTGAGTCATTTTATTCTCTGTCATTCCGCATATATTTGTCAAACAAAGGAAATAGTTACATATCACACAGAATTGGAAAAGCATTTTTATTCCATTATAATCCCTTACAATATTGTTTAAGAAAATTTCCATTAACCCCCCCCCCTTAAAAAAAAAAAAAAAAAAAAAAAAAAAAAAAAATGCGTTGAAACAAAACAGTGAAATTCCTTTTTATTATCTGTGGGAGAAACAGGTGTGAAACGAATACCAAGGTGCTACAGCGATTTCACTGCGGGGATTATTTTTAGTCATACAAACATATCAGACAGATATATTTATTTATTTTAAACATAATATAAACTAAAAAGATTTAAAAAAAAAAAAAAAAAAAAAAAAAGAACATCAACATTTTCTGAACATTGATGCTTGCAATGCGCACATTTGATTAAATATTGGATTACTTATATTTTTTCATTTTTAAAATAAAATCATTATACTTGAAAGAAAAGTAATTTATACACATATATACACGGTTACGGTAATTAAATATCACAGACAAACAAACATGCATTTTAATATTATTAATATAACACAGATATTGAAGTAAATTCCTCTTAGATTAATGATAAAAATTAAATCGCAATCAAATCGAATGAAACGTATCTCTCTCTCTCTCTCTCTCTCACACACACACACACATACAGACACACACATATTATGAATAAATTCATATGTAAGTTCAAAAACTTTATAAATGATCCCAGGCTTATGCTTATGAAGAAGAGTCTATGATGGGAGTAGGACAATAATTAGTTCTTTGAAAGAAATATCATTCTGGCACTAAAAGCAAATTATATTTAATATCGTAAGGTTTTCTTTCTTTCTTTTTCCCTTTTTTTAAACAAAATTTTTCTGCATTTTATTATTTTTAAATTAATTTAGACTTTATCAATAAACATAATCAAATGGGGATTCTTTTTTTAATAAGAAGGTACTGTTGTTATTGTTAACAATACTTATAAAATCACAAAATTTTGTCACTGATAGTGAATTAAAAATCAAGTTACAATTGAAGTACGCTAAATCGAAATCAAATGAAAAAATCTATTAAAAAAAAAAAAAAAAAAAAAAAGCAACTGTATTAAAATATATATATATATATATATATATATATATATTAAATGTTTGTAAAAAATTAGTACAAAATTCTCCGAATCTCAATGGACCATATTCCTCCTTTGGGTTCGAGACTATAAAAAATCAGCTGTTTTCGGAAAACAATTCTCAACTCGACCATAGCAAAGAATTGTGGCCTACAAATTTTTATCTTGCAATATTATTTATAAGAGTTACAGATTATATGAAATTGAAGTAAGAGTGACATAGTGATACCTTTGTTTTGTTTTTAATCCAGTTTCAGTAATATACTTTAATATTAATCAACATATGTATTATTAAAAGTTGCCATGTGAACTATGGCGATGTTAACAAATTTAAATGGATGTTCCATTTAATAAATTCCTTTATTAAAATGATTGAAATTCTAATTATTTAAACTTTGTTGTCTATATATATGTGTGTGTGTATAAAATGTTCTTATTAATCTTTTATTCATTATATATATATATATATGTATACATAAAATGTTCTGCAATTTTACGATATGGAATAGTCTTAACTTTATCATTCGATTCAGTTGTTTACATTTCTCTTTTGTTCTTGTTTGAACAGATATCTGATTATTAAGTTTCACTGGAGAAATATTTAGGAAAATGTTTTGCTTAACAATAAAATGGCATCTTGAATCTAATTTGTTTACAAAATATCTGCCACGTGTTCGGCGATTTTACCCACTGTGACGTCACAGGAATATTGTCCATAGCTAGGTAGCAATCGTAATCTCGAAAATTTATATATTTATCTGTAAGATATTCCTTAATTAAAGATATTCTAAGAGCACTTCAATTTTTCCGTATCAATAAATATGCTATCATATTAAAAAACTGATATATATTTTTAAAAAATAGCGAAAAATTGGCAGGACCAAAATGTCTCGGGACCAAAATGGCCAGGGACCAAAATTTCCTCGGGACCAAAACAGCAGGACCAAAATGGCGGGACCAAAGTGACGGGACCAAAACGGCGGGACCAAAGTGTCCTGCTTCGTAGCATCCCTATATCATACATATTTAGAATACCAAATTTCGACTTTCTGCTATAATTTGTTTTTGAGATATGCTGATAACAGACAGATACACACACAAACCAACCGCTAAAAACATGAATTTTGGATTCAGGGGACCTCAAAACGTGTAAACATACAAAAAACTCAATTTTGAGAATTTGACCCAAAAACAATACTTTATCTGCCTTATGGGTAAGAGAAAGTAAAAATGTACTACTTTACATTTCAACGTAATATAGTCTTTGATGCTATATTTTATAATTAAATGTATTCTGATATTTTTAATTCAGAGCTCAATAATTACCTACAAAATAAATTAAACTCATTTAACATTACCATCTGCATCAATTTATCTTTAACCCTTTTTCGATTTCGATCCGATTTTCTTACCTGAGCCCGGCGTCACAAATATGTGACGGGAGTTCATTATCAATTTATGATAATTGTTTGCACCAAATCGTGTCGCACACAGACGGGTTATGTTATATAACGATAAAATAGATACGGGATGTTATTGGTCTTAGTTAGAACGTTATAGATACATCCCACGAAAATAAATGACAATTGGTATCATATTTAAATAATAAGATGTCTGGGCTGTGGTGGCAGTTTTTCTCTTGAGGCTCTGGTAGCGAAAGGGTTAAAATTTAATAACATACCATTTAAAATAGTTATTGTTCACTTCCCTGCAGTAACTTCAGAGAACTACTCATATAATTAAAAAAAATAAAAATTTATCTAAAAATGGCCTATTTGAATTTTTTGTCATTGAACAGCATTTAGATAGTATTGTAATTTTAATACTGTTGTGAAGAAAACTTTGTACTGAAAATATATTTCCTGAAGATTCAGAAATGTATCCCATTAACGTTCTACCGTTAGTCTTCTGGAACATACTGTATTTTGGGCTGATCCATGGGAGAGAAGAAATCGTTCACAATTTCAAATATTTATTAAAAATATGTTTGTATTTATAAAACTTATATTAATGTGGAAGGTTAAGTAAAATGCTGTAAAATTCTGACTTTATTAAAAAACTAACAGGCTACGCCCGCTTTGCTGGTCACTATATTTAAATGAATTTTCAAAAGAATTGGATCAGTATTTATTTTTTACATCACATTACAAATAGAAACTTAAAAAAAAAAAAAAAAAAAAAAAAAAAAAAAAAAAAAACACTGAAATCGCTTTAGATCTCGCTTCTTCGGGTACCCGTTGCCTAAGGCAGCCCTTTTTTCTGCCCGTACTGCATCGGGTCCAGTTTCCCACTGTCTACAAAAAGGTCTTTCCCGGGCACTTCAATCTGGGTATTTATCGACGACTTGTGGATTTACTGTTATTTAAAGATGACTGTATCTCAGCATCTATTATATATTTTACTTTTTGAACCGTGTGTATAGCCCCCGTTATTTACACTATATTGCGATTTGATTCCGACCAGTGCAATTAAATAAAATGAAAAAGCAGATTTTCTTTTAAAAGGAATTAAATACATGAAAAACAAACGAATTTTAATCAGTTAAATCCTTTCTACTATAAACTACCATTTTTTTCAACCAATAAATATTATAAATAAATAAATAAAAAATTCCTAAGAGTTGCTATACTATAAAATTTATACATAAACGTAACAATTTATTTCCATTGCATTACCATTTGATTTTCAATAAATATAATAATAAAAAAATAAATAAATAAAATCGCCTTCAAATGAATGTATTAAATAAAAAATGAATTGCATAATGCCCGTTGCTAAGATACGCAGACGATTACAATCGAAGAATAAATTCATGAAAAATGAAACATAAAAGCCAATGTTTAAAATCGAAAAAACATGAATTTAAAAAGCTTAAATTCGAAATTCGAAAAAATCTCGATGAGGTGCACACCTGCAGGATACCAGGTACCTATATGCCAAATTTGGAGGCTCTGCGATTAGTGGTGTGAGCACCAGAGCGCAGACACACACACACACACAGACACTTCTCTTTATTTACATAGATAACTGGGTTTCTGTGACTCTTAATTTGTGCCCCGATGGGGAAGGCTTCCTTATATCCCATTGTAAAGTGAGTGGGCCAAAATATCTTGTAGCCGGGTGAGCCAAATTAAGCCAGTTCGCCCCTGTATATGTATGTGAGTGAACACGATATCGTCTAAATGCTTTTTTCGAATGAGTTAAAAGTTGGTACATATGTTGTAGGTATACAAAAGAAAACCTAATCAGGACACCTCAAAACATGTAAATCATGTGAAATCTCGAATCCTACATTCTATAAAATAAAAGTACTTTAAAATATCTTTCGAATGATGTATTAAAAATAATTTAATCATAATTAGAATTTGAAATATTGAAATTTTAAAATATTACAGCGCCATCTGGCGGTAGAAATTTCTGCAATCTACTGTTCAATTTCAAATCAACAAAGCTTTCAAATGATGTATTACTTATGAAATTATTTTAATTAGTAGCTGAGATACAAAAGAAAACCTAATCAGAACATCCTAAAACATGTAAATCACGTGAAATCTCGAATTCCATTACCTACGGTAGTCGGTTAATGGAAGTAGGAAGAAAAATAAATATATTTAGGCCCCCCCAAAACCTATATTTATCAATTTTCAACGGTCTAACTCGATTTCAGATTTTTTTGCCCCCCTTCAGGACACCTTAAAGCATGTAAATCAAGTGAAATCTCGAATTGCATTACCTACGGTAGTCGGGTAATGGAAGTAAAAAGAAAAAGTTTTTTTTTTAGTACCTTTAAATGTATTTCGTTGCTATGGAAACTCCTATCGTCTTTTGAGAGATTACGTGTTAGAATAAAATGTAATTTGCAAAGGTTGGTTGGTTGGTTGTAGGATTTTTAAGGCCGATTGACTCCGGATGTGTCCTAGGCCAAGAGGGGGAATGCCCTCCGTGGGGGTCTTTCTAAGGGGTCCTAGCCCGTATTTACGCGAGATAATTTGCAAAGGAAAAAAAAAAAGTAATTTTTTTGTTTATTATCCAAAATGTATGAAATTGGAACTGCAATTTGATCTTGTGCTCTATAGGTTGTATATTAAGTTTTGTGAGCGGAAAAAAAAAAAAAAAAATTGAAGAATTTTGAAATTTACAATTTTTAATCCTAGTTCAATATCATGTGACATTAATGATTTCCAGATGTTTTGTTTCCGTCACAGACAGCGGAGAAAATCGTCTGCTGATTGAATGTCTCTTTTTAAGCAAGTAGCCGTGAATTCGATTCTTGGTCATTTTCGATCGACATGGGTTGACGTTTTAATTAATATCTCCAAAACTAATTAAAATTTTAAAATTCTGTTTTCAGGAGCACCTCGGGAAGACCGTATGTCAATTTTTGTACTTCTGCTTTCAATAGGGGCTGAACGTATAGAAGAACAGACAGACAGACAAACCTTTCCTTTTATTATTATAGATTTTAACTGTCTGCTTATCTTAGCAACGGCTGTTACGCTGTTTATTTTTTATCTATTTATTTCATTCATTTGAAGGTGAAATCTTGTTTTCCTTTTCCTAATTTATTATTTTTATTGAAAATCAAATGGTAATGCAGTTGAAACAATTAAGTATGTTAAATTTTAAATTTAAAAACGCATTCTTAACAATTATGTATAATTTTTATAGTATATATATATTATTATTTTTTAGTTATTTAACTACTTCCTTTGATATATATATATATATATATTAATCTATAGTATTTATCGGGGGAAAATAGTAGTATATAGTAGAAAGGATTAAACTGACTAAAATTTAAGTTTAATTAAAATTTATTTTGTTTTTAATGTATTTAATTCTTTTTAAAAGAAAATTTATTTTATTTATTTATTATATTGGTCAGAGTTAAAGCGTAATATAATGTGGGGGGTATAAAATGCATAGTTCAAAAACTAAAATATTTAATAGATGCTGAGATACCGTCATGTTTAAAACCGCAGTTATTAAATGATAGCAGATCTACCTGTCGTCAATAAATACCCAAACTGAAGTGCCCAGGAAAATCCTTTTTGCAGGCAGCGGGGACCGGAACCCGATGCAGTGTGTGTGTGTGGGGGGGGGAAATAGATGACGTAGGCAACGGGTACCCGAAGAGCGATTTCAATGTAGGTACAGCTATTATCTCGTAAACTAAGAAAGATAGAAACATACTTCCAATTATAAAATTGGTGTAAATTAAGATTAGATTTCAGATACGGCATTTTTTTTTTTTTTGGTACAAGGGGCTGTATACGCATTAAATACGAAATTTAATTTTTATACGGCCCCTCGTATCACATGGCTTATATTTAGAAAAATATTCTCCCTAGTCTAAGAAGACAAAAAAAATGTTTCTAAGTGAAAATTTCGATGAGTTATTGCAGTTTGAAAATTCTAGCATTTTTCGTCAAGTCTTAAGGGGTGGTATCAAAAGTGAGAAATTATAATTACTATAGCTTTTGTATTAAGGCATAGGTTGATCAGCGTTTGGGGAGGAAAAAAAAATATTTTTCATTCAGGCAAAGACGGCTATTTTAACCTGTAATGTCTCTATTTTCCTAGTGAATACACACGCAACAAATAAAATTTATGAATAATTTATGTACTAAAAGGGAATTTTCAAATTCATTTTTCTCTCTTTTCCTTTATACATTCTCTTACCCATATACATGGTATAGAGAAAGTACTGTTTTTGAGTCAAATTTCCGAAAATTAGCTTTTGTTATATTTGTACGTTTTCAGATCCTCCCTCTCTCTCTCATTACCATATCTCAAGAATAAATAGTAGCAGGAAGTTCAAATTTCATAGTCTAAATCCGTATTATATTTCAATGCTACACTAAGCTATTCGTTGCGATCAGACAAAGGGTTGTGTACAGGGCAATCCAAGAGAATTGAAATACATTAAGTCTGTGAGCGAAACTCTCATATGTACAGTGTGATATCTATAGGCTGCCCTAAACAAAATGAAAAGAACAGATTTTTTTATTCGCATAAAATCATGTTTTGTTTAGATTGTGATGTAGCAATCATTCATCATTCATTTACAGTGTTACTCAGAGTATTTGGATATATTGGAGCTATACTTGGAAATTGCTGGAAGTGTATTTCATTTACGTGTGTTACGTGTTTTACATATAACACTAAATTTATGTGCACAAAGACATGTGTATATAGTTTATAGACAATATACAGGGATACCCAAAATTAAGGTAAACATTTTTTTTTTTTTTATTAAATGTAATTGACGTAAGTGCTTTGCTGCAGGTTTTTTTTTTTTTTTTTTTTTTTTTTTGGTCGAAGAACTCTGCTGACAAAGAACGGAAAATTAATTTCTCATACCTATACTGTAAACAAAGTAGTTTTTGGAAATCGATTATTTTTCTGTATAATATCACGTTTTGAGGTCTCCTGAATACGAAAGTCATATTTTTAGTGGTTGATCTGTATATATATGAATTAGCAGCATAATTTAACAACAATTATCTGCAGGAAATTCAAATTTGGTACTTTGGATTCCATATCTAGTTGCCACTTGAAAAATTGATCAAGATTTGCAAGTTTCAAGGAAATTAATAACATTTTTTATTTTTGTTTTAATAAATGTAGGCACTATAATTAAACGGGGGTTGAGAAGGACGGTAACCCCCAGATATAGAATTATACATCAATACCATATCATATTCTATACAAAACCTTATTTTAGAATATTAACAATAAATATTAATTTTTACAGTAGAAAGTTATTTAAATGTAATTTGTAAGAGTGTCTGCCCCAAAACGCTATTCATTGGCACTTTTTGTGCATTCCTGAACATAAACCAATTCTAGAGGACCTAGAATTGCTATTTTAAATAGGGAATATTCCATAGTAAACCTGAATAACATATAGCATTCTTTTAAATTTCTGAAAATGTTTACAGACGCTGGGGGCGGGCAGACAAAAAAATATGCAAATTGAAATCATATTCACAGTTAAAAATCGTTAGAAAACGTTTATTGTAAATGAAAATGCAATTCCAGCAAATGTCCAATAATAACTCTTAATGTAACTGAATATTTTTGTGTGCCCTGTAAATCTAATGCTAATCGTTCTGTACACCATAGAAAGCATTCTTTTCTGCATTATGAATAACATATTTTAATTTCATTTGGATTTATGCAAAGTAATTAAAATTTGGTTTATAGAAATATCTGTTATAGAACGCAATGCTTTGGAATACTTTCAGATGTCCCTGTATACAAACCAGTGATGGTGTTTACTCCATTTTCTATAGAAAATATCCGATAATAAACTTTAAATTCGCATATTTCAATTTTATAAATATATGCATAAATTAAAGTTATTAAAATATGGTTTATAAAAATACCTCTCATAGATCACAATGCTTTGGAATACATTCGGGTGTCCCTGTACACAAGCTAGCAGAGGTATTCACATTTTCAATAAGGAACATCCGATAGTGAACTCAAATAACATATATCTGTTTCAGGAAATTCCATAAATATTCACAGGAGTTAGAATGCGGATAGACAGAAAGATGGATGGACAGACAAATCGAAGTCATTAATACTTTTCAAACTTGTTGGAATTGTTAAAGAGCCGAAGTCATTAAAATTAAGAAATAAAGTGCAAAAATTTACATTGTTTTGCTAGTATTTTAATTTTCTTCCTTTCTTAAAGTATTTTAATTTGCAGGTGACCTCTTAAGAAATTTAACTATTAAATTTTTTAACAATACCGAATAATGTAAATTTGCATTAAGTTCTTAAAACTGTCGATTTCATGTGTTTGAATGATTTTAGATGCTATTTTAAAATGAAGGATCTTTTTTTTAATTTTTCTCATTTCATAGATAACCCCCTAAAGTGAGCCCGTTGACGTCGAAAAATAGATGCCAAAATTGAAAATAAAGTGGTATAAGTCATCATTTTCAAACTGCAATAACTTAGCGAGATTTTGATTTACAGAGATGATTTTTTTTCTTCTTAGAGCGAGGAGAATATTTTTCTAAATATAAGTCATATGATAGGAGGGACCGTATAAAAAAATTAAACTTCGTATTTTAATATGTATACAGCCCCTTGTACAAAAAAATACCATATTTGAAATCTACTCTTAATTTGCACCAATTTTGTAATTGGAAGTACGAGTATGTTTCTATATTTCTTAGTTTACGAGATAATCGCTGTAATATCTATTTTGAATCACCCGGTGTGTGTGTGTATATATATAATGTGATATAAAAAATAAATAGTGATTCAATTCTTTTGAAAATTCGTTTAAATGTAGTAACCAGCAAAGCGAGTGTATCCTGCTAGTTGTGTAATAAACAAAACTGTTTCTTTTCTCTTTTCTCTTTTTTTTTTTTTTTTTTTTTATTACCTCTCCTGAATACGGTAATTATTTACACAATAGCAGATGATCCGATTTTACATTTATATTGTTTGTGTTTGAGATAAAATTCGAAGACGGAAAGTCCGGAGGTTTGGGGAAGAAGGAGGATATTTTGATTCTCTCTCTCTCTCTCTCTCTCTCTCTTTTTTTTTTTTTAAATAATTCATTCACGATTTTATGCACGATTAAACATTATAATATATTAATACTAGAAGTGAAATTCTAGATGAGCGAGAAGATGATAAACGAAATATATTGGAAGCATCTATTAACAAACTTTAAATCTTCTTATATATGCATTTATACTTATCTATATATTATTCTAAAATTTATCATATTATTCTAACTATTTAAAGGATTTAAATGTGCATTAAAAAATAAAAAATAATAATTATTGTCCATTTGAATTGGGCCCACCAGCGGCCGAGCGATTTTGCGCTCAAAGCTGGTAGATGTGAGGTGCCGGGTTAGATTCCAGGTCGCGCTCTTCGGCCTAGCCATTCGGTGTTTTCCGTAGATTTCTCCAGAACTTGTGTAAATGAGGGCTAGGACCCCTTTGAAAGACCTCCATGGAAGACACTTTCAATTAGGCCTTATTCCCAAACACCATGTACCCATTTGAAGAGCTTCATAATGTAATAACATTCATACTAATAGATTTGTAAATATAGTTTTATGTATGGCAGTAACAATTTATCACTGCAGGTAAATCGTTCGTCTGAATTTCTAATAACATAGAATTAATAAACATTGTTTAAGTTTTCGCTCTAGATAACTAATTTATTATATTTAAGTACGTTTATGCATCTTTCCTAATGATTAAAAAATCATATGTGATTTTCTTGTAAAAATAAATAAGAATTTATGATGTTCTTTATTAAATAGGTTTATTTAATCTTTCAAAAAACATTTTACACCCCATTAAGAAATATGATACAAGTGAAGAAAATGACAAATTTGAGTTTCTAACAATAAAAATGTGTATAAAGTACCACAACATGCATGAAATGCGTTACATCTCTCTATCCAAATTTGGATAAAGTTCGAAATTTAGAGGCAGTCGTGTCAGTTTTATTGCAGTTTAGTCAGTGATTTATCATTATTTTAAATTGATTTTTCTCAAATACTACATTTTTGAGTTGTGTCATATTTGTTGCCGGGGTGCGTTATTACTCTACAGATATCAGTTACTTTCTAAATCATGTTCGTGTTTTATAATTTTTAATTTGTGAATTTAGTAGCCATTGGAATCGAAAAGGTTTGAGAACTCTGTTATCTACAATATATTAGATTTTATAATGAAACGCTAAACTATACTTCAGAAACATTAGCGGAAAAATATGAAAATAGGAATTTTCTAGTTTAACTTTAGGATCTTTAAAAAATATAGATAAAATATATTTTCGTAAAACTGAATTTTTTTATTATTAAATAGGTAAATAGGATATATATATATTTTTTCTTTTCATTTAGAAATTAAGCAAACATTGTTATTATATACCAAATAGCATTTACTAAGGTACCGTTGTTTTAATTTATTTATGCTTTAATGGTATGGAGGAAGTTATTTTGTAAACATCACTGTAAAGTATATATTGTGCACAGTAGGTGTTGAAATTAATAGAATTCTATTTAGTTTTACATTTCTTAGATTTTCGTAAAAAATACTGGTCAAAATGGCCCGGAACTTCAGACATCCAAAGAACATTTAAAATCACACCTTTTCCAGTATCGATGTAGTTCAGAGTGCAATTAGGGAACCAACCACAAATTGAAGAAGAGCGCACATACTTTGGATCACCTTGTATCATAAAAAGCTACAAATGACTTGTAAGTTTAACACATTGTTGCACATACTATGTACAATATCTGTATGTTTTGGTGCAGAAATTGTGCAATTATTTAGACAAATATAATTTTGTTTAAAAAATTATTCATTAAAATTTTTTTTTTTTTTTGCTTAGAACGGATTTCATAAATCTTTACAAAATTTACAGAACATTAGAGAAATATTATTCTGAAAAATAATTTTCTCACGTGTGATATTCGCTGAGATATGAGCATTTATATTTTATATTAGCAAATATTGCTTTACTGCGCATGCGTGGAAGATAGAAAAATTATTATTACATAGGTTAAAAGCTAGATATATTAAGCAACTTTTGTCAAAAGCTCAAAATAGTATGCATAGAGTAAGCAAAATAGTGGTGTAACCCCCGTTTCGCCGACAAGAAATTTCCTACCCCTTTCTTTTTCCCATTCAAGCTTCCCTTTTGAGCTATTTACTGATTTTTTCTATAAGGAATGGGGGAAAAAATGGAAAGGAAATTTCAATCCGACGAAATGGAGGGTACTAGCTACGTAAGAAGGTTAGTGTCCAGTCCACACCTTTTTATCGGTTGGGGTTGAGTATACTCTAGTAGCCCTAATTGATACGACTCACAGGCACAGATGCACAAACACTTAGTCAATTAGAATTTTCTGTTATATATATATTTTATGTTAATGCTGTAGGATATTTGTTTCATTTAAATAACTACTAAGTGCTTAAACGTTAAACAAAAATATGATTAGTGTCCAGTTTAGTATGATAAAAATATGCATGATTAATAACCATTGTTATGTAGCTTTCTTTTTATTCATTTACGTAAACATTTCTTGTTTTTGAAAATGATTTTTCTACCCCCTTGTTTTTCCCATTCAAGCTTCCCTTTTGAGCTATTTACTGATTTTTTCTATAACGAATGGGGAAAAGAAATGGAAAGGAAATTTCAATCCGACGAAATGGAGGGTACTAGTTACGTAAGAAGGTTAGTGTCCAGTCCACACCTTTTTATCGGTTGAGTATACTCTAGTAGCTCTAATTGATACGACTCACAGGCACAGATGCACAAACATATAGTCAATTAGAATTTTTTGTTTTATATATATATATATATTATGTTAATGCTGTAGGATATTTGTTTCATTTAAATAACTACTAAGTGCTTAAACGTTAAACAAAAATGTAATATTTTAGTATGATAAAAATATGCATGATTAATAACCATTGTTATGTAGCTTTCTTTTTATTCATTTACGTAAACATTTCTTGTTTTTGAAAATGATTTTTCTATAGACAAATGTTTATTTGTAACATAATTTTATCAATAATAATGTAACATAAAATATATAATTGGTATAACCAAAGTGATAATTAGCAGTCATTAAATGTATTTTACATCTAGAAACTACAGTTTAACGACCAAAATATCCCATTCATTTGTCATTTTTTACGCCTAATTTATGACCAGATTACTGGCATAAAATTTATTTCTCTTTTTACAGGACACTCCCAGAAATTGAAACTCCATGAAATATTAAAGAAAAAATAAATAGATGAACGCAAATGAAGAGTATAAATGTAATAAAAACACACATATAAAATTTATAGTATAGTAACATTTATAATATAGCAACTTTTTATCATTTATTTTATTTTATTTTTTAATTAAATTTTAATTAAAATGTATTCGTTTTTCATTTATTTAATTCTTTTTAAAAGAAAAATCTACATTTTCTTTTATTTATTATAGTATTCGTTATAATCAAATGATAATATAGTGTAAAGAACGAGGGCTATAAAATACATGGTTCAAAAACTAAAATATTACATGCTGATATACAGCCATCTGTAAAATCGCAGTTCTTAAAGAATAACAGATCCACTTGTCGTCGATAAGTACCCGAACTGAAGTGCCTTGAAAAAACTCTTCTGCAGGTTGTGAGAACCTGGAACCGATGTAGTGCTGGCGCAAATGAAGCTGCCGTAGGTAGCGGTTACCCGAAGCAAGGTCTAGAGCGATTTGCCTTTTTTTTCTTTTCTTTTTTTGACTTATAAGATTGTATAAAAATAAATAGTGATTCATTTCTTTTGAAAATTCATTTAAATATAGTGACCAGTGAAAAGGGCATAGCCTGCTAATATAAGAATAATTGTATTATAAATTTGCAATTTTTATTATACAGTTTAAAAATATAGGTAAAGACAAATTGATTATTTATTTATATTTTCAGTCTATGATTTTCTCTCTCTCTCTCTCTCTACCTATCTATCTATCTATCTATCTGTGTGTGTGTGTGTGTTTAAGCACAAACACTATTGGGTTAAAAGAATTTAATAATTTAGGTACATACCTTCAAGACCTAGACCTTCCTTAAAATTAGCTTTCCTTGTCTCATTAGATTCCATTTCTAAAATAACACCATTGAAGTAAGTTCTATCCTGATTTTCTTCTTTGAAATTTATTATAAATTTCATGGTTTACACGGGTCGCGATTAGCAGATTTCTGAAATCTACTGAAATTTTCAAAATCGTTGTTTTTTATTATCTTAAAAAATTTCTTATATTATCAGTTTAAACACATAGATGCATAAGCTCAATAAAAACCAGCAAGTAAAAAAATCACATAAATGCTGTAAAAAAAAAAAAAAAAAAAGTAATGTTTCAGTTTATTTATTTTTTAATTTTCTACCAATTGTTATTTCTTAGTTTATCAATTTATAATCAAAAATTTACTATCGTGATAATTTCTGAAATATTGAATTAACTTAATCGAATTTGGGCTTATAAAACTGAAAGTAAAAATTAATAATTAAAACAACTGAAAAGAAAAGAAAAATATTTAAATGAATATTTTCTAGTAGTTCTCATTTTGCTTGATGATGTAATATTTGGAATTTGACTGAATTAAAAAATGATTAGGCCAATTGGTACTTAAAAATAAATTCTACTTTTTATTATGTTTTACGGAAGTTTTTATTTTTATTTTTATTTTTATTTATTTATTTTTAATATAAATATATTCATATTAACTTTTGTGCTTGTATTTATTATTTAAGTATATAATAATAATAATAATAATAATAAACTAAGTCTTATCCTATTAAAAAAATTAACAATTATGCCTGGGTAGACCATTTTGGCATCTAAGAAAAAATAATTAAATGCCATCGACGCCTGTTTTTCACATTCTAATTTCTAACTCCTACCTATTTCCTAATCGTTTCTGCATCTTAGCTTCTAAGTTTTTTAGAATTATTGCCTTCAAACAACACACTTATTCCAGAGAGAATTAATTTTTGAACCACAGTTATAACCAGGATAATAGAATATTTCATGGCACTGAATACAACTTAGACCATTAAGATTTAATATATATTATCAAATTAAATTATCCTGTGATGACTTTAATTCAAATATTAAAGCAAATAATTCTACCAATTCTAAGAAATTTATTAAAAAAATAATAATAATAATTTCACAGCAAGTTTACTTTAACTTTACATAGATAATTTTTATCTATTCAATTTATGATACCTTACGATAAATCGAAATTAAACCACCAAAACATAAGAAGGGTAAAGAAGCAATTGTTCTTATATTTAAAAAAAAAAAAAAAAAAAAGTGAGCTTAAATATATATTTATATATATATATTCTTTTATTAAATCTAATCTATCGATTGACTTTTTCTAATTTATTATTTGATGTAATCACTGTAGCATAACAAATATCCTGTATGCATCTTCAGTGTTATTTGTTTTCGTTTCTATTTTTTATTTTAACGAGAAAGCTATCATGTATAAGGCGCTTTCCACTGCTTTTGCTATCAATCACTTTAAGCTCTGACATTTCTAAAGACCGAGGAACAAATGAACCACTGAATGAGTGGTCAGTATTCACCCCTCTTAAAATGGGGATTTTTTTCTAGTTACCACCTAGGGAAAAATTTAGGAAGAGAAGAAATCACTTCAAACAGCCTAGCTCGTTTAAAAATGGCGCTCTATAAGGTTTGGTTTATAGCATGTTTTTGCGGTTTTTAGAGATCCATCAAATGCTGTCATTAGGGGAGATTTTGGGCCAAATGGGACGACCCCGGCGAAACATGTGTTGAACTGTTCTTCTTCTTCTTCTTTTTTTTTTGTTGTTAAGAAGGAAAAAAATTGCTAAACTTGTTTTAAATCATCACAGATTTATGGTTCAACCATTCGTTTTAAAGATATTGACGAGTTCTTTCTAAATATACCCATATTGAAAAGGTGTTACAAGTACCCATCCTTCCCCAAAACCTCTGCATAGACTATGTGATAAGAAAAAAAAAGGTAAAAATAAAAATATTTATATTATTAGGTGAGATTTTTTTTTTTTTTTTTTTTTAATAATGATTGGCATTTATAAATCAGATTTATTTTAACTAAACCAATCATATATATTATGATTTTTAAATAATAATTTATATTTATAAATCTATTTTTTTTTTTTTTTAAAGTAAATTGATCATATATGGTATATTTCAAAATATTAATTTGATACTATACACACACATACATGTATATATTTATATATATACAGAGAGAGAGAGAGAATTAATTTTTAAACCACAGTTATAACCAGGATAATAGAATATTTCATGGCACTGAATACAACTTAGACCATTAAGATTTAATATATATTATCAAATTAAATTATCCCGTGATGACTTTAATTCAAATATTAAAGCAAATAATTCTACTAATTCTATGAAATTTATTAAAAAAATAATAATAATAATTTCACAGCAAGTTTACTTTAACTTTACATAGATAATTTTTATCTATTCAATTTATGATACCTTACGATAAATCGAAATTAAACCACCAAAACATAAGAAGGGTAAAGAAGCAATTGTTCTTATATTTAAAAAAAAAAAAAAAAAAAAAAAAGTGAGCTTAAATATATATTTATATATATATATTCTTTTATTAAATCTAATCTATCGATTGACTTTTTCTAATTTATTATTTGATGTAATCACTGTAGCATAACAAATATCCTGTATGCATCTTCAGTGTTATTTGTTTTCGTTTCTATTTTTTATTTTAACGAGAAAGCTATCATGTATAAGGCGCTTTCCACTGCTTTTGCTATCAATCACTTTAAGCTCTGACATTTCTAAAGACCGAGGAACAAATGAACCACTGAATGAGTGGTCAGTATTCACCCCTCTTAAAATAGGGATTTTTTTCTAGTTACCACCTAGGGAAAAATTTAGGAAGAGAAGAAATCACTTCAAACAGCCTAGCTCGTTTAAAAATGGCGCTCTATAAGGTTTGGTTTATAGCATGTTTTTGCGGTTTTTAGAGATCCATCAAATGCTGTCATTAGGGGAGATTTTGGGCCAAATGGGACGACCCCGGCGGAACAGGTGTTGAACTGATAATGATTATTTTCCCTTTTTTGGGGAATTTGACAACGAAAGGGAGCAGGAAATTTCAGTGTCGGCGAAACGGGGGTATAACCAAAATAGTAAGCATAGAGTAAACATTAAGTAAACTGTCGTCAAAAGAACGAGACAGATTTTAGGTATTTTCCAGAGTTGAAATTTCATAAGGGCTTTTACCCATGCCGCATATATAATTTGAAGATCCAATTATTTCAACCACGTTGCAAAAGTTCTGTTTTGTGAAAAACCCCTTATAGGCTTGTAACTTTAACATATTTTTATTTATTTACTGAGATTTCTGAGATCATAAGGGGTTTTTCACAAAAAAGAACTTTTGCGGCGTGATTGAAATAGTTGGAT
Organism: Salticus scenicus; assembly: GCA_963930645.1. Lineage (NCBI taxonomy): Eukaryota > Metazoa > Arthropoda > Arachnida > Araneae > Salticidae > Salticus > Salticus scenicus. The sequence goes on along the minus strand of OZ005657.1, from coordinate 22,129,030 downwards.
CTTCAAATTAAATACGTGGCATGGGTAAAACACCTTTTGAAATTTCAACTCTGGAAAATACCTAAAATCTGTCTCGTTCTTTTGCCAACAGTTTGCTTAATTTGTACTCTATGCAAATGAGTTTTTGACAAAAGTTGCTCAATATATCTAGCTTTCAACCTATGCAATAAAAAAAACTTGCACGCATGCGCAGTAAGCCAATACTTACTAACAAAATATAAATGCTCATATCTTAGCGAATATTACACATGGAAAAATTATGTTTCAGAACAATGTTTCTGTAATGTTTTGTCAAATATTCTGTAAATTTTGTAAATTTTTATGGAATTCCGTTCTAATTATAAACAAAAAAGTTTTCAAAAAAAATTAATAATTTTTGAAATATATATATATATATATATATATATATATATATATATATACCTAAATAATTGCACAATTTTCGCACCAAAATATACAAATATTGTACATAGTATGTGCAACAATGTGTTAAAGATATAAGTCATTTATAGTTATAAGTCATTTATTATAAGTCATCATAGCTTTTTATGGTACAGGGTGATCCAAAGTATGTGCGCTCTTCTTCAATTTGTGGTTGGTCCCCTAGTTGCACTCTGAACTAAATTGGTAGTTCAAAATGTGAGTTTTTAAATGTTCTTTCCAAATCTGAAGTCCCAGGACATTTTGTCTTGTATTTTTTTTTTTTTAATCCAAAAAATGTAAAAAGAAAAAATTTCTAATAATTTGAACACCCACTTACACTATACACCAAAATTGGTGGCAACTACTTTACACCAAAAACAGTGCAATGAAAATTTTTTAGTGTAATGAAACGCGAATAATTTTTTGTGTTTCCCTACACTAAAACGGGCCGCGGTAGCCCAGTCGGTAGAGCGCCGGCCTCGTAATTGAAAGATTGCGGGTTCGGTACTCGAGCCGGTCAAAGACCGTCGTGTACACTAATGGTGGCTGGTGCACGTAAAATCTGTCGTGGCAGCAATGTCCTTCATGTTCCCATAAAAAATTATACCTCTGGGGGTCACCGAAGCGGGCGAGCTATCCCTTCCGTGGAGGATCAAAATTGTGATGGCATGTCTCCCAGGGGTGTTTGCATTCCGGATTTTTTATTTTAATATAATTTAATACAATAATTTTTTAATAGTGATATTATTAGTAGTTTTCTACTAATGTTTAGCAATTAAATATAGCCAAAAATACAATTCGTAATTACAGGTGAGAAATAAAATAAAAATTCCGAAACGCAAACACCCCTGGTCTCCGGACCACCTCTAGGGGTGTGTCCCAGACCGTCGTCAATTGCCCATCTACGCAGCACTAGTGCGACGCAAAACCCAACCATCCATCCCTACACCAAAAGTACAGGTGTTTCAATGCACCAAAATTTTTATTACACCATTTTTGGTGTGCAATTACACAAAAAATTTTCACATTGTAACAATATTTAGGTCCTCTAACTTTCTTTCAACTCTATTTACATACAGGATTTCATATTTTTTAAACCTTCTGTGGACAAAGCGGATCACTTTGCGGAAAACCGCGTGTACGTACAAATTGATATTATAGTTTTATTAGCCTATAATGCACATATGTACGAATCTTGCCTTTTATGATAATTTTAAAGTTATTTGAATGTCAGTTTTATCAGAATTTTTTCGCTTCATTTTTCATAAAATTTTATCTTAATTTCATTATTCCTGTGTAATGTGAATTATATCACAACATTCAAGATTCAAAGACATCGATATTATTATTATTATCAGTAGTAACTACATTGCATTAATGTAGATAGTGCCTTCAGGCATTACATTATTTGTCCCCTAACTTTCTTTTCTTTCTTTTTTTCTTTTTTTTTGTTAGAAAAAAGATTTTAATAGCTTTAAACCTTCCTGGTGCAACGCAGTTCGTTTTGAAAAAAAAAAAAAAAAAAAAAAAAAAAAATTGATTTACACTATAAATTAAACCTTATATTATTACTATGCACTTACCATTAAATAAATTTCATACTTAAAATTTATTTGAGTTGAAATTACTTTTGCATTCTGTAATATAGCTGTATGTGGATACTTGAGAACAGAATTTATCACTTATGAACTTTTACTCTTTTTAATTAAAATACCAAATATGAAGATCAGTATATGTACGCTGAGATTATGTATACATATGAATACACATGCACTCATGTAACAATAAAAATAAAACAGCAATAAATCCGTTACTCAGGTGTGCCGATTGCACCCTACGTTACAGGCCGAAGGCCAAACTTCTACTTTGCGCAAATATCTTCTCCCGCTCACAGCGACCCCCGAAGGTTGGTTGGTTGCATAAAAATAAACCGGGGAGTGGTTGGTTGCATGACATCCCCCCCCCCTACACACACACACAGTAAGATTGAGATACGCCAAGCGTATGAAAATCTGATAATTAAAACTGACACATAAATATTTCACATGCAAATAAAAACAATGCCAAATAAACACTTCACAACAGACGTAAAATTTCGTCTTGGTAAAATATCGGAACAAGCATAGATATTTTAACACAAGAAATAAATGCAAAAATAAAATAAACAATTCACAACAGATGTAAAGATGTCTTGATACAATATCGGAACAAATACTTATATTACTAAACTCACACAAAAAAAGGTTAAATGACTAAACAGAGGTAATTAGTAAGCTTATTGTTGGCATAGTCTCTACAATCCATCAGCGTTTTTCAGTTTTGTACCAGGGCACTGCGATATGTAAATATCATGTCTTTGTAAAGATAACGCCTATCGTTGGAGTCTAGCAGATTGAGGTGCAGTTTTTTGTAAATAGACAAGATGATTATGGTCCGTTACAATCTCTATACGAGTTCTGAAAACATAATTTTAAAATTTCTTTATAGACCATACCACAGCATAGGCTTCACGTTCTATATTAGACCAGGTACACTGTACTTAGTAAGCTTCTGACTAATAAAACTTATCGGACGTAGATTACCTTCGTCATCTCTTTGCGAAAGACACGCACCGACACCATAGGAACTGGCATCGCATTGAATGGTAAAGGGTTTATTGGGATCTGGAGTATAAAGTTTAGGAGCTTCACATAACATTTCTTTAAGTTGTCGAAAGGCTATCTCTTCCGTATGTGTCCACTGTCCACGGTAAATTTTCTGGAACATTCTTTTTAGTTAAATCGGTCAACGGTTTAGCAATTTCAGCATAGTCTTTTATGTAATTTCAATAAAAGTTAAAAAGACCAAGAGCGCCTTTTAAAGCTGCTTTAGTTTTTGGCGATTCAATATTTTCTATGGCAAGTAACTTTTCAGGATCGGGTTGATGTCGTCCAGATCCTATTACATAGCCTAGGTATTTAATCTCTGATCTGCACAATACACATTTTTTAACGTTTACGGTAAATTTTAGTTCAGTCAGCTTAGTTAAAATTGCATTTAAATGTTTAAGATGTGATTCCCAATCATTAGAAAAAATCGCTATAGCATCAAGATAAGTTTTGCAATATTCACGATGCTGATGAAGAGCTTCATTCATTATTTTCTGAAAACTTGCAGCCGTATTTCGTAATCCGAAGGGCATTACCTTCCAGCGGTATTGAGAATGGTGTGTCTTAAAAGAAGTAAAATCTCGACTTTCCTCCTCCAAGGGAATTTCCCAATACCCTTTTAACACATCTAAACAAGTAATGATGTCGGCACGACCGATTTCATTAATTAAGTCGGTAATGTTCTCCATAGGGCTATCAAAAGGCTTGGTTACTTAAATGAGCAAACGAAAATCTATACACAATCGTACACTTCCATCCTTCTTAGATACACACACTACTGGATAAGCTATTTCGGCCTCACTCGGCTCAATAAGGCCTAAACATTCTAATTCTGCTATTTGCTTTTCTACTTCAGGTTTCAGTGATTCGGGTATTTTATACACATATGGTTTCTTTCTTTCAGTATCTGCCATTAGACGAGTTTTATGTTCTCCAACATTGGTAACTTGAACTTTACCTGAAAATAATGGTGCATGTTTATGCAAAAGTTCGAGCAATTCTATTTGTTTCTTCTCTTCTAAATGACTAATGTCCACATCAGTGTCAGTTTTATTTGCTTTAATAGGGGTTGGGTGGATTTTCCCGAATTCACAGTCATCTTCAAAAATGACACCTACCGTTTGTGCTCTGACATGGAATTTTCTTATCTTATTTACATGTATGTGTCGTATATTACCGTCAGGCAACTTAACTTTATACGAGTGAGGTTTAATTATTTCTAAAATCTCATCAGGACCTGTTTACCTCGCATACAATTTATTAGTAGAATCCGGAATTAATAAATATACTAATTCACCAACCTTGAATTCCTTCATTTCTTTGCGACGATTAAAATAGTAAGCATAAACTTCTTGCTTTGCCGCAGCAGTTAAAGATGCTAAATCGGCAGCTTTCTTTAAGTTAATTTTTAATTCTTGTAAATAGTCTACAACCGTATTACTTAAATTGAGAGGTAAAGGGATTTTTCCTGACTACGCTGATTTTGACACTGCTAATGTACCTCTATAGTCCGTTCAAGTTAAAGTGATACCCGAAGTAAACAAATGGGTTACAAAGGTATACCACATTTGTGTCTTTCTCGCGAAAATGGCAACTTTTGTTATTCATGAAAAGAATGTGTTAAGATTTATCCTTTAACCAACCCCCCTTCAAACAAAAAATAGCTCGTTAAAAGATAAAACTATCCCCCCACCACTTCTTTTTGTATTTTGGTGTTTATGACCAAAACTTGTACCTTACAAGACGTACAACAATGAAAGACCCATTAAAGTAAGAAAAAGTATTAAGATAACAAAAGAAGAGGTGGGAAAATTCTAACAAAAGAAGGGGAGAAATGAGTGACCTTGGCTAGCGCCAACAGTGACAGTGACATTATCCATGTCGCCAAACAACATGTGGTTTTGTTTATTTTCGGTATCAGTTTAAGTTGAACAGACTACTGCTCGACAAGTTTTCAAATGTTGCTTTTGGCATGCTGCCAAAGCAGTGACCCATTCCGTAGGGAGAGAAGGGTGAATAAAGAGGGGAGAGATACATGTTTCTCCTTAACGTAACTGACCGATGACCGATTGTCATTCTTCCTTTGGCTGCTGTTTGACTACTACGATTTATTCTTTGTTAGCGGATCTAATATTATATTATTTTCTCTAAGAAAATAACATTTTCGTTCGTTTTGTACTTCCTTTTGGATCGATAAAATGAATTCAAAAGAACGTAGAAGTTCTCAAGGCAAACATTTTAGTGCTGAAACGAAAGCGGTTTTAAGCAGCGTTGTGAAGTTCTGTGATAATGAAGCAGATAAAGGTTGTATAACTATTCCGTTGGCACACGCAACTAAAAGGGCTAGCAAAATTGCCAATGTTTCAAAGGGTTCTATACGAAGAATTCACAATACTCCAAGTAATTTGCCTTCTCCCAAAAAGAAAAAGGTGAAAACTACTATTGAGAGTGTCAATTTGGATAATTTTGACTTGGATGTAATTCGAAGAACTATCCAGGATTTCTATACAATAGATAAAATAGTGCCTACTATCCCAAACTTATTAACAAGATTACAAGAAAGGATACAGTTTTCAAAATCAAAAGAAACTTTACGTAAAATTCTACATGAAATGGGTTTCCGCTGGAAAAAAAGTCAGAATAAGAGGAAACTGATAACAGAACGAAGTGATATCATTCTGTCTCGTACAAAATATTTACGGAATATTCACCAGTTCCGAAGAGAAAAAAGACCTCTTATTTTTGTAGATGAAACCTGGATTGACAGTAATTTAACTGTCGGGAAATGCTGGCAATCGGAAGATGTTTTCGGTGTCGTTCAGACAGGGGCGGCATCGAGACGCATTATTGCATTATGCGCAGGAGGAGAAATGGGGTTTAGAAAATGAATACTGGGAAAAAGATGGCGTAATGGAAGAATTATGTGATCCATTAGTTATCTCTTTAGATGATGACAGCCATGATGATGATGATGTTTCAGTTGATGATTCAGATGATGAAAGTGAATAATTTTCACTTCTCATTAAAGATGAACATATATTTTTCCCCTCATCTCTCTCTCTCTCTCTCTCTCTCTTTTTTTTTTTTTTTTTTTTTTTTTTTTTTGAGAGAGAAGGTCTGTGATGATAATATGAAAAACAAGCATTTTATTGCATTTTTTTCTGAGACCTTCTCTTTAAAAATAAAATTATTTATTCGTTTTTGCCAGCCTTTTCATGAAACCCTAAATAAAATTTTAATATTGAATTTCATAAATTCATATAGTGACAAAAAATATAAAAGAAAACTGCACTAACTTTTCGCCTGATGAAGGGTCGTGCTTTGCCTTTTTCGACCCGAAACAATTGTTGCGACAATTTCTGCTTATGGTGTTTTCACACAATATTGTTGCTGCTAAATCAATTTCAGAAAATACAGGGGAAAAAACCCTGTCATTTACATGTATAAAAATCTAAATTCTTGATGGTGTTGATCCGATTATCTACACGAGGGATATAGGCCTTGGGTGAAAGTCTTTTAAGGGGTTCTAGCTCGTATTTACTTTACATTAGGAGAAAACCACTCAAAACTCCGAACAGCTAGACCGACGGCGCGCGGAATCGAACTCACGTCCTATCACTTCACCGTCTCCCAGTGTTCAGTGGTCTAAGCCGCTCCGCCACTGGTGGGCCTAAATTCTTGAATAATTTTAGGGAAATAGGTATAATAAAATGTCTTTTTCGTATATTTTTAATAATCAAATCCATATTGCTTTTCATAGGTTAAATACTGTTGATATCTAAATATCGTGCAACGAAAAAAAATTAGAATTAACATTTTCGTAACTTTTACCAAACGAAGGACATATAACCCTCTTGACTTTGGTCATGAAAAAGCTATTTTCATAATTAGGAAAATTCAAATTTAGAATGAAATTTTCTGTAAACGCAGCGGCGTCTTTTCGGAAAAAATTCTGTTGAAGGAAAAATTAAAGCTTTTTGCGTTATTTATTTTCTGTGCCATTTAAGATGTTTAATAATGTAAATTTTAAATAAAAAAAATACAAATTTAAAACCTCAACATTATTAACAGACGAGCTACACTAACACTAGTCTGAAACTGTACTTTCCATTTAACAGGAAACTACAGCTTTTTATACTTTTACCGTATAAGAAGCAAAAACATCGCCCGGTCAGCATTCACCCCACTCAGAAACGAAAGTAGGAGGAAATTTCCCTGTCATTATCAACTCCCCTATTTTGAAGAATAGATTGACCTTACGGAGACCTGTTCCCACTTGGGCCACCTTTGAAAGCTGGTCGAACAGTATAGCTTCGCGCCCATACATAAACCTAATTGGAGAAACTCCTGTAGTACAGTTAGGGACTTTGCGATACGCGTAAAGTAAATACGGAATGTGTCTATCCCAATTTACAGGGTCAGTTCGTATTACATGATGAAGCATCTTTTTAAATATACGGTTGAAATTTTCAACAAAGCCATTCGATGCAGGAGTTTAGAAAGCTGGAGTTTAGAAACGATGACTTACTCCTAATCTTTTCTCAAACTCTTTTGTTAATTGAGACGCAAAATTAGCGCCTTGATCACTACATACCATTTCTTGGATTCCTGTACGCATAACTATATCCTGTACGTGCACACGTGACCTTAGCCGAAAGGTTTCTTTAAGGTATGGCTTCGGGCCGCATATATATACAATCTTTACATGATTTTGATCACGAAAATGTTTCGGCCCTCCTGATTCGCTGTTTCCTTCACTATCTGTTCTGACGCCATGCCATACACAAGCAAAATTATCCTTGTCTTAAAGATTTTATATTTTTGAAGCCAAAATGATTGTCTTTTCAGAAACAAATATTTTCATTCTCTAATATAGTTGAATGTCATTATTATGCTTCGCAATATTAAAAATTAAGAGATTGCAAAAAAAGGGATTAAAGAATTCTATAAATTAAACAATACTAAATAAATCAAACTTCTTTTAATCCTTCTGTAGAAAACTTTACTTTCTTGTAGCTGTTACCATTTAGAATTTGATTGTTACATATCGGAAATTTTTATAATCTAAAAAGGATACTTAAATGTGAATCAAGCTGAATTATTTAACATGTAAAATTATTATAGATTTATTTTTTATCTAGCTTTTATTCGCATATTGATATTAAAATATATTAGTAAATGTTTGAATTCATAATTAGTTAAGATCGCATTTTTTTAAAGTTTAAAATAATTATTATTTTGTATTGATTACAAAATTGGGCTTTTAGAAATTTATAAAATTATTGTTTTTTTTTTTTTTTTTTTGAGGTCATTATATAATTTAGCAGAATAAAACTATAACTTTGGCGCCATCTCTTAGTTCATTAACGTACTAAAAGATTTAATTTTATTTATTTATGGAAATTTCTTTTTCTTTCTTCCTTTTTTTTTTCCTTTCATTCGCATACAGATTATACATACACATACATATTATATGGTAATTAAAATGGTTTGAAATAAAATAAAAATTTAAAATAAAAAATCATAATTATTAATCACGATATTTCGAATTAAAAATTTTAAAAGTGGAATAATTGAATTTATTTTATTTATGTCCGAATATATTTATAATTTTAAGTTATTTAATGAATTATCTTACCCCTGACAATATATTAGACTTGATGTCTTACATAGTTACCCTTTGCATAGTTACCATAGTTTACCCTTTGCAATATTTCATTGCATATTTGATAATATTGTGTCACTATTTTGTAAAACTTTGATTAAAGAATAATAATTATCATTGTATTAACATTTTTAGAGTGCTAAATGAATGATTTACAACCTCTAAGACAAAATTTGGCATCCTAATGAATAGAATGTGTACAATAGGCTTCAATGAATACACTTTGAATTATTATTTCAAGAAAAGATTAATTTGCTCATTTTTACTTTCCAACCGTGCATCACGTAAGGATTATTATAATCATAAAATAATAATAATAATAAATAAATAAATAACAAATAAATAAATTAAATAAATAGAAAAGAGAAGAAAAAAAAAAAAAAAGAAAGAAAGAAAGAAATGATTATGAGACATTGAGAAAGGTGTATCGATAAATGTTAAGGTCCCCTGAATTCATTGTTCCATTTTTAAAGTGGATTTATGTATGTGTGTAAGTGAACACGAAAATGTCTTTACGATTTAATGGATTGAACTGAAAATTGATAGGTGTGTTACAAGTCACCGTCGCACGAACTACATAGATTTTTGTGATCCTAGAACACTTATTGTTAGATTAAAAAAAAAAAAAAAAAAAAAAAAAACAGGGACACAAAAGAAAATTCTTTGTCATTAATGGCCTATGGATTAAAATTATTTAAAATGCGATGGTATCTAAACGCCTTATTCACTTTTTTATGTTTTAAATATTTTAACGTTATTAAAACGAATTTCAATTAATTTTAATCCGTAGACCGTAAAGTATAATAATTATATTTTTTACCTTTATAATATATTTATATGAGTCCTGCATTCATAACAATTTATATGGTTCTTGCGACGATGATATGTAACATGTCTATTTAAATTTACTTTAATCGATTACTGAGTTTCATGTTAATGCATTTCAAATATTTTAAAATGCGTCATATGGCGTAGTAATAAAGATTCTTCTTTGTTTTCCTGTAAAAAAATTACAAATTCCAGACTTATTAAAGTGAATGTAGGGCATGCGACAATGACTTTATAACATACCTACCAATTTTTAACAGAATTTGGTAAGACGTTTGGACACTATCGTGTTCACTTGCGCACACTTACAGTCGGCTGCAAAATTATTCGAGCACTAGCCAATAATTCCTATATTAAAAAAGTACACATAAGACTGTTTTGTTAAATAAATCCTTGTCGAATCATGTTCTTAGACTGGCTAAGAACATGATTCGATAAGGATTTATTTAACAAAGCAGTATTAAGTGTACTTTTTTTAGACAGGGATTATTGCTAGTGCTCGAATAATTTTGCAGCCGACTGTAGATACATCACCAAAGAAATCGCAAATTCAGAAAGCCTCAAAATGTGTATAGACACATTATAATTTCATATTTATAGTTATATGTTTGGAAAATAATAAATTGAGCAGGTTTAGCAAATTAAAACAACATAAATATTTTTCTTTAATCATAAAAAAAAAAAAAAAAAAAAAAAAAGAAAGATCTCGATGACCCAGGAAGTCTTTATTTCAATTTAACAGTACACTTTTTTGCTTCATATTCTAACGCAATTTTTTTTTTTTTTTTAAGGAGGGAGTGTAGTGAAGGTAAATTAATTTGGGAAAAAAAAATAATACTTTATTTGTGTTTAACTACATATGATGAATCCTAATTATTTTTTTCCCTTATTTTAATTTAAAACCACGAGAGGACAATTTCTTTCATACAGCAAAAAGCTTTGTCACCATTTTACTGTACACCATCAGAAAAAACTAATGTGAAACAATCACACGACTTCTATTACACACGGTATTATATGCATTTTTTGGAATTTTCCAGTAAAAGAAACTTGATACATATGCATCAGACTTTACACAGCGAGTTAAAAAGTATGGGGGGAAAAAAGATAATAGTAGTTATTTTTTTTAAACACTAGTTTATGAGATCTAAAACTGAACTATCTAATCAGAATAACCGTTAATTTCCCTCTAATAACCACATAAGGTATGAAAAAGTGTATCTAAAAGGGATTTATGTAACAATTTTCAAGAAAATCATTAGAGCCGTTTCTGAGATACCAACTTTTACCAAAACTTGACATACTCAATTATTGACCGGAAAACAATAACTACATACAAAAGGATATTTAAAAAGAAGTTAATATGGCGAGTTTGAAAAAAATCCGTACAGCCGTTTTTAAAGAAACGCACTTGCGAGACATGAAATTGAGCTATTTATACAAGACACCTTTCAAAATTCCTGATCTAACCAACTGTATCATTCTAAAGGACATCTAATAGAGTATTTATATAGCAAATTTGAAGAAAATCGTTAGGACCGTTTTAGAGATACGGACTTTCCTATTTCTTGTTTCGATGACCCACTTCCGGTTTTCCAGTTTTCACCAAAATTTGGAAACTTCATCTTTACGCCAGATCTGTATCAATTCTGAAGTTTCGTAGTTCAATCTCTATTAGTTTCGGAGATATGATAGCCAGAAGATTCCATACATACATACCATATACACACACACCGACCAATTGTCAAAAACTACTTTTTTGGGCTGAGGCGGCCTTAAAACGTGTAAATCAGGTGAAAACATGATATCAAATTTTTGGACCGAATACAATACTTCCATTACCTACGGTAGTAAGGTAATGGAAGTAATAATAGTAATTATTATTATTATTATCATTATAAATTTATAATAATAAAAGAAATATTTTGCAATTAAATACATTTTAAGAGAAAATAATAAAAAATGAATAAATAATTACTTGGACAATGCACATTTTTAAATAAGCCTTTTGTGCTGACTTACGTATTATTACGGATAATAAATAAATAATAATAATAAAACATTTTTATTCTACTGTCACTTGCAATATTTTTAAAGATTTTAAGCTTGTAAATTAATCTCATTTAAAAATTAAAAAATCATAAACAAAGTTACGCCTAATTAAGTTAACCATAAAAAGATATGACATTCATTTACAAATGATATATAATAATAATATATATATATAATAGATATCGTGTAGGACAACAGATGGCAGCACTGCACATTTTTAAACGCTTTTAAATAATTAAATTATGTCTAGTACAAAATTGCTCATGATTTAAAATAAATTAAAAATAAAAATTACTTGGATATTTAAAATTGATTGACATGGTTTACGTATATATTTATATTAAAAAAAGAAAAAAAAAAACATGCATTGATTAGTAACACTTTCCAACTGTACGCAATTGTTGTATCGAATAACTTTTAATATTCTTTGCCTACGTTATCACACAACAGACAAAAAGAGTGAAAAACATGCAACTCTCTCAAATAAATAAAAGTTGTTCGAAGGAAAGGGGGGAGGGGAACTTTCACAGTTTTCACATTCATTTTGCTGTATCAACCTCCGCAGCCCTAGCTCTAAATTTTTAAGTTTGGCCAACACTAAAGCAGCAATTATATGTATATGTATATTTATTATTATTATTATTATTTTCAAACATTCATAACAAACTGAAATGTTTATCGAAAGCCTTTATGAAAATAGTGCAAAAACTCTTGTGCTTAGTGAAAATTTCAGTTGTTTAAAATTACTGTTCTTTGATCTTTGATTAAATAAATAAATAAATAAATAATAAATGATAATTATAATAAAAGAAAAAGAAGAAGACAAAGAAATAACTTAAAATTTTTTCGGTATTTTACGAAATTTCTGAAGAGCAAAGGGGCATAGCAATTCAAAAATAACCCAAGTCGACATGTAAAATTTTGATTTTATAATTTTGGCTGATCTTTACGTTTTTTGGTGTGCTGAAACCGAAAATGAAGCCAGTTTTTCTCTATCACGTATATATTTTTGTCAATACAGAGTGCCTACCTATACAATTTCTTCCATTACTCTACCAATATAATTATATGGTAAGTTTTATAGCATGTTTCCATGATTAATTAATCATGGACACTATTGTTGTAATAACACAACACTAGTGCGACCTAAAACCATATCAACCAATCAACCAACCCATTGTTATGATGGTACATATAAGATGTAAGAAATTGTGTCGGTAAACACCCTGTATTGGCAAAAATCTATACGTGATAGAGAAAAATGGGCTGCATTTTCGGTTTCAGCACACCAAAAAAACACAAAGATCAATTAGTCATCAAATCAAATTTTGTCAGCTTCCTTTTTGTCGAGCTGTGTAATGGGAGGGGATGAAACAATTTCATTTCAACCCTTGGATCAGCTGACATATTATTGCTATTACAAAATATTGTAAAGAATTCTTAATAGAATAATTCTTATATAAGAAACAATATTTCTTAGAATATTCCAGATAGAATACAAGCAGAGTTTCTTTTAAAGTGCAACACTGGCAGCATTACACAATAATAATAACAATAATAATAATAAATAAATGCATTGAAATCGCGTATGTGTGTTTTTGTTGTTAATACATGTTTTAAAGTTCCCATATTCCGAAATTTACGTCTTTATCGGTTGGTACGTCTCTATGTACCAGTACCTGTCAGTATATCTAAACACATACTAACAAGAAGTCCAAATTCGTCACTCTAAATTTGTATCATATGTCTATAGTAATTGAAACTTTTTTATTTATTTATTTATTTTTTTTTTTTTTTTTGAGAAATTGAGATGAGATGGTATCATGAAAAATATTCATGAAATCAAATATATTTTGGGCTATGATTTGAAATTGTTGAATGTACACTTGAACTTATATTATTATTATATTTTCCTCTGCTGATTTTAAGTACATGATTTGATGTGTAAATAATTTGTATAAAATATACAGGGCTGCACAAAATTAGTCAAATACTCGTTATTTTTATTAAAATCACACAATCCACTGATTGAAAGAAAATAATATTTTGATTTTTTTTTTTTTTTTTTTTTTTTTTTTTTTTTTCCGACTGAGTGAAAATAATGCCTGGACAGGGAGTCGAACCCCGGATCTTTGACTTACAAGGTCAAGGTTCTACCAATTGAGCTATCCAGGCCGACAAACCGGTCGGCATTACTCACTCAGACAACCTATAGGCAGAAAACATCTGGTCTATCATTTAGATAGCTCAACAGAAATAAGCCGCAGAAATAATCTTTCTCCCATTGTTTAATGGTGTTTTCCATTATCTGCGGCTTATTTCTGTTGAGCTATCTAAATGATAGACCAGATGTTTTCTGCCTAAAGGTTGTCTGAGTGAGTAATGCCGACCGGTTTGTCGGCCTGGATAGCTCAATTGGTAGAGCCTTGACCTTGTAAGTCAAAGATCCGGGGTTCGACTCCCGGTCCAGGCATTATTTTCACTCAGTCGGAAAAAAAAAAAAAAAATTTCAAAATATGATTTTCTTCCAATCAGTTGATTGTGTGATTTTAATAAAAATTGTATTTCTTTCCCATAGTTTAATGGTGTTTTCCATTACCTGCGGCTTATTTCTGTTGAGCTATCTAAATGATAGACCAGATGTTTTCTGCCTAAAGGTTGTCTGAGTGAGTAATTCCAACCGGTTTGTCGGCCTGGATAGCTCAATTGGTAGAACCTTGACCTTGTAAGTCAAAGATCCGGGGTTCGACTCCCGGTCCAGGCATTATTTTCACTCAGTCGAAAAAAAAAAAGAATTTCAAAATATGATTTTCTTCCAATCAGTTGATTGTGTGATTTTAATAAAAACTGTATTTCTTTCCCATTGTTTAATGGTGTTTTCCATTACCTGCGGCTTATTTCTGTTGAGCTATTTAAATGATAGACTAGATTTCTGCCTAAAGGTTGTCTGAGTGAGTAATGCCGACCGGTTTGTCGGCCAAGATAGCTCAATTGGTAGAGCCTTGACCTTGTAAGTCAAAGTTCCGGGGTTCGACTCCCGGTCCAGTGGGTCTATTCTAGCCTGTACGTTAAAAAGACAAACCGATAGTTATTTTTTCGATCGAAATCTCTTTCATAACGATATTCCGTGGTAGAGCAATTCTGCCCTACGAACGTTATAATCAAACGAGGTGGGGGAAAACTGCGTTCGAGGTTAACTCTTTCATCCAATCAGGACGAAGCACGTGGTTTGTTTTATTGTGATTACAAGTGAGTAAGAGAGAGCAGACGATGATCGCCATGTTTTGTTAAATATAGGTTGTTTGTTTGTTGTGAAAATCAAAAAAAATAAAAAGCAAAGATACAGTGTGGATTCTTTTATGTGTTGTAGCAGAGCAGTTTTCCATTTCAATTTAATTGTATCATCTCGATGAGAAGGAAATTTAAAATAGCCAAGTAAATTTTTATATTAGACTGGCTTTTAAAATGAAATCGGCCACACGATATAATTATTTACTCGGCAAACTAAAGAGGAAGTATCACTTTCTAAAGATTCAAAATAATATATTTATTTTATTTACATGGTATGTACTCATGTTTTAATTATATTTTCCAAAAATTAATTTTTAAATATAGTACGTACAATGCACCTTGTTTGGACTATATTTTTTTGTTTAAGTGCAATTGAAATGTTTGATATTTTGATATATTTGAGTAAAATTAATTAAACTGTAAAGCTAATTCAGTGAGTAAAACATAAAAATATTTTCCTTTATTTATAAATTAATTTTTACTTAAATAATTGAAGTTAAAATTTATATAGCCATTGCCTATTGAAATGATATAAATATTTAAATATTGATGTGAACTAATGTGATAAAATTTGTTCGATTTTATTAAATTAAACGGAAATTTATTTTAATGATATTAGATCTTTTTTTTTTTTTGAAAAAAAAAAGAAAAGAAAGTATATTATTATAAAGTATATAAATGTTTGATTTACACTGTATATACCAATTTCTAGAAAATTATTTGTATATTTATATGAAAAGTACGTTTCTTAATTTTTTACATAAATATATGAATAATATATTGCTTTCTAAAATGTATTAAGCTTTAAAGTTGTTTAGATTTACTAAGCCCAAAATATTAAGTAGAAGTATGCAATTGTTTAGAATTATTCAAAATAATTATTATTAAAAAAAAAAAAAAAAAAGATTTACAACTACAGCAGAAATTTTTATAATTTTAAAAGAAGAAAGTTTTTATATTATTCATTTTTTCTAATTTAGTAAATAGAACATAAAAATATTTTTCTCTATTTATAAAGACATTTTTATTTAAATATTTGAAGTTAAAACTTATAAAGTCATTGTCTATTGAGATGATAAAAAATATTTAATGAGTGTTTTATATTAATATCATAAAATTTGTTCGATTTTATTAAATTAAATGTGAATTGTTTTTAAGTAATGTTTTAACTTTTTAACCCCCCCCCCCCAAATATATATATATATATATATATATAAGTTTGATTTAATCTGTATATTAATTTCTAGAAAATTATTTATAAATTTATATGAAAAGTACATTACTCAATTTTTTACATAAATGTATATGATGAATAATGCATTGCTTTTTAAAAATTATTAAGATTGAAAATTGTTTAGAAGATTTACTATACCCAAAATATTAAATTAAATTATAAATTTAAATAATGAACATTAAATCAAAAAATTAAATTATGTATGCAATCGTTTCGAGTCATTCAAAACAATTACTTAAATATATATGTATATAATAATAATAATAATAATAATATTAAATAAATAACTAGGTTCTCAAATACAGTTGAAATTTTCATAATTTTAAAATAATAAAGTTTGTATTTCATTCCGTTTTCACTTTATTTAAATTTGGATATGTGTGGGAAAAAGTGATTAATTTTCGTTTACATTCTATGTATTTTAAGCTTTACTAACATTTCTTTAACCAAGTTTCTTTATTTCATAAATCATAACTATTTCTTGAAAAAAAAAAAAAAAAAAAAAGAATGATTAAACACCTTTATAATACCAAAAAGGCGCGCCATATTGTAAAGAATACAAGAGCCACTCAACGACAGCCTTAGAGCTCTCGAAAAATAACGAAGATAAATATCGCTAAAATTTCGATCGCAACAGCCCAGAATACCAAATTATCGTTATATTCCGAAGATCGTTGAATTCCGAAGGAATATAACGAAGCGAACAGGCCAGAATAGACCCACAGGCATTATTTTCACTCAGTCGAAAAAAAAAAAAAAAAAAAAAAATACTCATTAGTTTCAAAGAAGGGCGAAGCATTTTCAGGGCGAAAATGCTCTGAATAATTTTGAAGACATTTTTAAAAGATTCACCAGCTCATTCATCGCCCACAGTCGGCTCTAGGCTAAAGCCTGGCGAATAATGTAATTTTTTTTTTTTTTAATGAGTTTTTATATAAACTGCGAGTAGTCCCCCTAGAAGCGCTCAAAATCGCTCCAAGAGTGATGAGCGGGGGCTGTTCCCTGTTCAATTTAATAACAGCCTTAAATGTTTCATTGATGTCGCTACAATATTCAAACGGAGTGTTGAGGGAGACAGTAATGAATGTCACATAAAACTGTGTTTTAATTGTTCTCAACCGCTGTTTAAATTACTTTAAAAATGTATCTCTTACATCTTAAACTGCATTAATCTATTTTTACATAAATACAGATTAAGAGAGAAGGGTGTGAGTTCCACATCAGATGTTTTTCTCGAAGTTATTCCATTTAAAAAATTAATATCCATAATTTTTATTGGAATCAATAATATTGATTGGCTGAGTTATATTATGAAGCAGTAAATGAGTGACCATGCTTTTCAATTTCTCTGAAGTAATTTTTGAGTACTTCCAATAGTGTTCAAAAATTTATATAGTATTTTTTTTCTAATTATTAAAAAGAAAAAAAAAAAAAAAAAAAAAAAAAAAAAAGCACTTTCATTAAATAAACTATTCGGATTGCCACTTTTTACACAATCAGTATTTAATTTTTTTTTTTTTTTAAATTATATTATTACTTATATGTAATTAATTTATCAATAAAGTGTTATATATTTTATAATAATTTTTTAATCTTAATTTACTATTTAAAAAAAAAAAAAAAAAAAAAAAAAAAAAGGGGGTTATTTTGTTTTTAGAATATCCAATTAAAAAGACTGAATATGTTGACTACGTCCAAATGCTGGAATTCAGAGGACATAATTTAGAGTATTATATGAGTATACAAAGTCCTTCTCATGGCAGTAAATAGTCATTCATTCATACTCTGCCATAAAATAAAGACAGGAATAAGAAAAGAAGCATATAATTAACCCTTTCATTCCCCGTGATACCAATTGGAATCATAACATTTCAGCGTTTCTTTCTTACCGTCTAACACTCCCGCTGGTTCAAAATGAACAATATTAAAATCAATACACATTTTCCTACCGAAAAAAATATATATTAGATGATTTCACAATTCTTGTCGAGAATTGAAAATATATTTTACTCTATTCTGATAATAATATCAGAATCAGTTTCCTTTTTTGGGCAAATTAAGTAAATTAACTGTTTGAAATATTTTTTATTTTACTTTTTAATGTTTATATTTTGTATTTTAATTAATTGCTATATGTATTTATTCCAAAATTTTGATATTTTTATCTATTGAAAAGTTATGGTTTTAAATGGCATCACTGGTTATATTAAACATAAACAAACACCTTTCAGTTGCTTTGTTAGCTATATTAATTCGTACTCTGCTATTACTCCTACTAAAAATAAATATTTATCTATATTACCTTCGGAAAAAACATTATGACTAAATATAAGATTTATTGTTTTATGGAGGGAAAATCTTGGGAATGAAAGGGTTAAAAAAAAAAAAGTTTAATAACGTTGTTAAAAATAATAGTTTACTATTGTATAGCTCTGTATATTATCCAAAAATAGTAACTCTCCAAAAATGTGTTTTGTGATTTTATTATAAATGTCTAGTATAAGAAAGCCCACAGATGTATTTTTACAGCTTTGCTTCTAAAGAGAAAGCATTTGAAATTTTGCAGTGATTTTTATAATCATGGGGCCGCAAAACGCGTAATCATAGAGAAAACGCATTTTCAAAAATTGACCCTAAAGTAATAATTTCTCTGATGCACTTGGAAAGTAAAGAGTAATAGGCGGAATTTGTGTACATTTTGACTGCAATCACACATTTTTGCGGAAAAAAGGGTTTATTCTAGGGAGGGAGGCGACGTGAGTGCAGTTCGTATGTCTTTAGCAAGAGAATTTTTTTGGCGCAGTTGTCATTTTTCAGGCTCCCCCACACACTCTACGTTCGTCACGTGGATAACTGCTCTTAACCCGTAAAGCAAAAACAAAC
The DNA here is from genome assembly GCA_963930645.1 of Salticus scenicus. Classification (NCBI taxonomy): domain Eukaryota; kingdom Metazoa; phylum Arthropoda; class Arachnida; order Araneae; family Salticidae; genus Salticus; species Salticus scenicus. The sequence goes on along the minus strand of OZ005657.1, from coordinate 22,110,006 downwards.
CAAATCTAATTTTAATAAAAAAATGTTTCTTACGTTAGGCAGTAGGTGGCAGCACCACTCATCAGGTTAGATTAAATTAGTAATAAGAGTAACACATTAAATAACTCTTATATTTTCAACACAAATATATGAGTGGTTTAATATATTATTTTTAAGGTCTAATAAAGAAAGTTAAGTCTATCCATTGCTGCTAAGGTAGTTTTGTTGTTGGACACAAATACCAGTACGCCTCAGAAATATCGGAACTTCGGAACCTAGCGGTTCGTACCAGAGTAATGGATACGCAACCCGTTCAAATAAATAAAAGTTGTTCGAAGGGGAAGGACAAAAAAAAAAAAAAAAAAAAACTCGTCTGAAAGACAATTTTAAGTTTCACATCCATTTTGCTGTACTTACCTTCGCTACAGTACCTCTAAATTTTTTATTTTGGCCAACACTAAGTCGGCAATTATATATATAAGGTGGCCAAATTTTTGAAACCCGGGACAAATCATCGCAGCGTCTGCGTCCTCAAATTGAAGGGCCATTCGAGGACAGAGCTAAATTATGTTTTATGAGGGCCATGCAGGTTATATTTGCTTTGTCCATAAAGTGTCATCTTAAATTAGTTTATTTTTAAACACTTCAAACAGTTTTTATACCATCTGGCTGAAAAAGTAGAGCTGGGACGACTGCGATAAACAAGTTTTACATAGGAATTTGTGTCCAAAAATGCGACCTGCCCATTAAAGTGTTTAATTCACAGGTATATAGCTAGAAGCAGGTTCACAATGTGCATAATGAACTCTTGTCCTAGACTTTTTAAGGAAGGTAATTTCTTTTTGTAATTGTTCATTGAATGAACTTTTCTTTTTAGCTTTAGAAACAGTAGCCATCGTCGAAAACAAAGATACATAATATGCATATAAAATTAATAGCCAATGCCGAAACGAAAGCGCGCTGATTGCGGAGATACTTGACAATTAATTTAGCAGTAATGACATTCTTCACTTCTTTTCTTCTGAATGAAGCAATTTTTCTTTTATATTTAGGGAGTGAAAAAATAAAATAAATGACTTTTAATTTGAGGACAAATTTGTAAACTCAAGAACATTTGATGTCCTCAAATGATTTTCAAATTGCTGAGGTCATGGGTTGAAATTTGAGGACTGTCCTCATGATTCCAGGACGTTTGGTCACCTTATATATATATTTATTATTATTATTATTATTTTTAAACATTAATAACAGACTAAAATATTTATCGAAAAGCTTTATGAAAATAGTGCAAAAATTCTTATGCTTAGTGAAAATTTTAGTTGTTTAAAATTACTATTATTTGATAAAATAATAATAATAATAATAATAATATAACAAAATAAATAAATAAATAAGTGATAATAATAATAAAAGAAGAAGATAATGAAATTTTTTTTAGTACTTTACGAAGTTTCAGAAGAGCACAGGGGCATAGCAATTCAAAAATAATGGGAGGGGATCAAACGATTTCATTTAAAAAAGGTCCCTATGCACTTGGATCAGCTGACTTATTATTGCTGTTACAAGATTAAAAAATTTGTAAATATAATTTAATTTTCTTATATACAAATCTTACACGTAATTCTTATTTTTATAGAATGATTACACATGGTACTCGAGCAGAGTTTTCTTTAAAGTGCAATAGATGGCAGCATTACACAGTATTAATAATATTAATAATAAATGAATGCACCGAAGGACTGGCGTGTATAATTAATAAGTTAAAAACGTTAAATTATCGCATAACACTACAAATAATAATAACAAAAAACCTTTCTCAATAATTGTTTTCGGTCAAAATAAAACACGACTTTTCGTCAAGCGAATGCTGACTGTTTCTAAGCACCAATGCTGGAAACAAACAGGCAAGACATAAGACAAAATTATTTAACGAGCTAAAATATGTAAAACCGAAAGTAAATATAAATACCAGCGTGAGAAGAATTATATATATGTAAACTAAATTAATTAATTAGAAATTGCCAAACAAGGGCACACTACAAATAACAGAAAATGCAGAATTTTGCATACAGAAAGATGAATAAAAACCATTCCAAAAGATTCGCGCAATAGCTGCGTAATAATTCAGAATGAAAATATATTGAAAATCCTTTCAAACATTGCATTATATGAAACCAAGTATCACAGGAAGAACTATAAAAACTAATGAAGTTGACGAAAAGAAAAATAAGCAACCAAATATAGAAGCATACTAATTCACCACTTTTTCAAGGGCATTATTGAATGTTGTATGCAAAATAGGTGATCTTTCTGTCATGCTGTATGCAAACTGCTAAACATTTACTACAGCATGCAATACCCGAGGTCACCTAAAAGACTTGAAAAAAATTTCAAACAATATGTGGAAAAAACCAAGTTAGAAAACAAACTTATGAAGTTTGAAAAACCAAGAAAGAAATAAACATATTAAACTTTAAACACCAATTTTTTCATAATAAATTTATGAAGTGGAAAATATATATATATATATATATATGTGTGTGTGTGTGTGTGTGTGTGTGTGTGTGTATATATAAAGCTACGTGAGGAATTTCCAAGCATCAGAGAGGAAAGGAGTTCATGAAATATTATTTACAAGATTTTTCGACTTTTAAATTATGTAAAAAATTTCATGAAAATCTAAACGGGATAAGAAGATAGGAGAAGATATAATGTTAGCTTTAGAAAAGTCAAAATAATGACTATGAGACCAGCAGTGAGGAGCAATAGAAGATTTGGAGATCTCTTCATCACGAATATTCCATCGGTGCTCATTTGTTCTATATTTCAAACGTCTCACAGTTTGACTAATATAACCTAAATTACATGAAGTACGCGGGATTAAATAAAACGCCTGATCGGTTTTAAGTAGAAATGGGATTTTTAAGAGAAGATAATTTAATTTTGTTGACGGCTTTGTAAGTGACTTTAAATCTAAACTGTGAAAGGATTTTGGAAATTTTAAAAGAAAGTGATGAATAAGCAGGTAAAACTACTGGAATGAGACCGTGGTCATTCAATTTGTAAATGTATATGGACGTATAGGATTTTTGATTTAACATAGAGTGTTATCGATGATAGTGGAATTATCCATGTAGAGACTCAAAAAGTTTTTTGGGTTCTGATACAGACATACAGACAGAACCCAACAACTTTTTGAGTCTTTACATGGAAGCCTCCACTGGCAATGAAAATAGCTGTAAAAGTGATTATTTTTTCGAGGATATAAAAACAAAAATTATTTTTTAATTAAACTGTATCTATAGTAATATTTTTGTTCGTATAATTTTAAATTCGCATAAAATTGAAATAAGCAGGGGCGAAAAAATGACAGCACTATATAGCATTCAATTGTAATGTTTTGTGTTTCCCGCTATAACGTACACAAAGAAACTCGGGCGAGTGAAACGAGAGCAAAAAGAGAAACATGAGGTGCGTTTGTATTAAACGTTTTCGTTTGTGCCACTTTGTTTTTCTTTTTATAACGCACAAAATGATGCGAATCTAGTGGAAAAAGAACAGGATATATATTCTGTAATTTATTATGTTATATTCTCTCTCTGGTATTTCATAAGCTTTTGTATTAGCACAATTGCTTGATATCGTAGAAATTCTTAGAATTGTTAACTTGAATTTTGTTTTATATTTCAAACTTTTCATCGGTGTACCTAATATAATATTAAAAGATATAATATGTACAAGTACAGGGTACAAACTGTCTTGAAATGAGACCTATTTTTAGATTAGTGATTTACTACCTATCCAGTGAAAGGCATTAACGCCAACAAAAACGGAATAAGACAAATTTTTAGTTACAATTCTTACATCGTATGCTACCCATTACACTATATCTATCTGTAAGCAATGGAAAGCAAAAACTCTACAAACCATATGCAAATATTTGCATAGCGATGATAGAAGTAGGAAAAAATGTCTTATCTACACTATTCAAATCCGATTGTATATTTGTATGCCCGGCTATCTCCTTATGAACCGCCTAAACGCAAAAAGAAACAGAAAAACGTTCATTTTTTTTTTTTTTTTTTTTTTTCCCCCATTCATCAAAGCAGAGTAATAGCTTGGACCATGCAGGTGTGCATATCATTATTATTATGTTTTTTTTTTTCGGATTTTCGAAGTTGAATTTTTTGAAAAAATAATTTTTTTTTTAGATTTTATGTGATGCATTTTTTGTTTCATTTTCTTAAATTTTATTCAAATTCAAAATTCTTTCATTTTAGTCATATGCGTTCCTTAGCAACGGTTACTATACTATTTATTTTTCATTCTTTCATAGTAAGTCGTATGATTAAATATAAAATAATATAATTGTTATTTTTAATACTCGAAACGAGGTTTTAAGCGATTTCAATGATACTTTTCTATATGCTTTTCTTTTCAAAGTTATCTATGTAAATACAAATGTCTATGTTCGTTTGTTCAAAATCCAAGGTGTCCGAAAGTTATTCACAAATTGCTTTGAAAATTTGACTTAACATTGCATTTAAATACGCACGTGTTTTTATATACGTGGTTTTGAGAAATCCCTTCCCATCTTGCCCCTTTAGAGACGGGAGGCGGCAAAATCATGTCTCCAAACGTAACTCTACTCCAAATTATCCAAGTAAGAGGACTTTTGATATGTGGATTATTTATGCGTATTAAACACACACTGTTAAGCTGAGTTTCCACTGCATTTAGACAGGGCCGGACTGGCTCCCTATGGCCCACCCGGCTACAAGGTATTTTGGCCCACTTGCTCCAAAAGGAACTCTAGGGATCTCTATCAAGTGGGAACAGGGCGGACTCCAGAAACCCAAGATATTTTAAAGACATAATTTAACTTAAGATTTTATTTAACTTGCCACATTAATGTAAGTAGATACATATATATATATATATATATATATATATAGCACTATGTTCATAAGCGACCTCCCAATTTGTTTGAAAAGAACATTTTTTGATCAGTGTAATTTGCCTGTTTTAACTTAGGCTTCAGAAACTTGGATATTAACGTGTAAAACTATACAAAAACTTCAAACAATCCAGAGAAGCATGTTAGGATTCACCCGAAGAGTCTGAACAAAAGATTTTGCTTCTTAATTCAAGCGAAACACTTGGATTAGGAAGCAAACTAAAGTTACTGATGTTTTTTCTAGAGTTAAGAAGTTAAAATGAAGCTGGGCTGGGCACCTTGCGACAAGAAATGATGATGGATGGACCAACAAAGTCCTATTTTGGATACCGAGAGAAAAGAAAAGACCGAGGAAGGAAACACAGTGTCGTTGGAGAGATGAAATTGTGTAGTTTGGAAGAGTAGAATGGAGACGACTTGTAGAAAACAGGGCTGATCGTAATCACTTAGGAGAGGCCTTCATCCTGCAGTGGATTGACAAAGGCTGAAATTGATGAAGACATATATATGAATACTTATAGAAAATTACCAAAATATGAACGAATGGAAAGGGATCAAAATAAGAAAAAATAAAATAGAATAATGGAAGCTTACATAATTCGTAAATTAATTTGCAGCGTTACATGACTAGTGCCAGGAAATTTTTGTGGTTTTCTATAAAGTTAGTGCATTGTGATCAGGATCTTAATTTTTAATGTCGGAACTGCAAAAACGGAAAAAAAAAAAAAAAAAAAGATGTGAAAGTACGGAAATAGATTTAAAAAACAGTGCAAGACTTACATACTAGCTACATGCACAGAACGTGTGAATGCAAATATAAAAACTAAACATAAGTAAACTAAAGTCGGTTTATAGTTAACATTTAAACCAAAAAACACAAAATATTATCATAGAATAAGTTTAAAAAAAATACAAGATAGTATTTATATAGGAATTTTTGTAAGAATTTAGTTACCGATTTCCATTTTATATGTGGACCAGTATTCTAACAGCATATATTCTTGAAAAAAGCTTGATTTTGGAATTCAGTGACATTTTCAACCAGATTCAAGTTTAGACATTTGATAAATTAAACATATTACAAACTTAAAAATTCTTTGATGTGGAAAGTCGTGCGTAGAATTCTTAGTTTGTGCTCTCTTTGCTCAAGAGTGGAAAAATCCACTTTGCGAAAGTAAAAAAAAGAAAAAAAAAAAAAAAAAAAAAATTCTTAAAAATATGGATTTTTATACAGTCGGTAACAAAAGTGTCCAAACACTTGCAAAAATTCCTATGTAAAAAAAGTACACTTCATACGGTTTTGTTAAATAAATCCTTATCGAATCATGTTCTTATACTGACTAAGAATAGGATTCGACAAGGATTTATTTTAATAAAACCGTACGAAGTGTACTTTTTTTACATAGGAATTTTTGCAAGTGTTCGGACACTTTTGTTACCGACTGTACATAATCTCGAAGGTATATGATGGAAGTAACATGCTTTATAGTAATGATTTGACATTATGTAAATGCAGCGATCCTTCATTTGAAAAATATGTTGACAGAGCACATGGTCATGTAATTACTGGTAACCTGCAAATAATTAATGATTGCAATCTCCGAAAATTTATCGAGTATGGAACTAAATTTCAACTTCCTTCTATAAAACCAATATTTCTCAAATTATCAAACAGATCACTTATGATCTGGAATTGTTCATTTATAAAATTTCTATTAAATACAATAAACCTTTAGCATTTTTAGTCAATGGAAATGTATGTAGTTTTATTAAAATTAACTAAAGAATTACAGCATAAGTACTGTAATATAGTACAATTTAACAAGCATGAATTATTCACAAAAATAAAAGAATTACAAAATAACTTTGTCATAACTTATGTAGATAAATCACCTAATAACTTTGTTATTATTTGTAAACAGTATTACAAATCTCTTCTAAACAGCTCAATATCTAATAATTGTACATTTTCATTGATTCAAAATAATGTTATCATTAACAATAGAAAAATTCACAGTTATTATAAATTATTAAAGCTTCCTTTTAATAATTTTAACCACCCTTATATTGTACTAATACCTAAGTTCCGTAAATCTACTATTAAATTCAGAACGGTTACTATTGGAAGTTACACATACAACAATAATGCTAATAAATTGCTTCTTGATATTCTGATACAGGTTTATAACATCATTTGTAAAGATCAAAACTTTCGCTGCCTTAAAAATAGTTACCAACTCATTAACCGTATCAAACACCATGATAATGTAGATAATATTATCACTTATGATTTTCAGGATCTGTTTAATAATATTATTTTATCTGACCTTTATCAAATTATCAATCATCTATTCATTAAATACATAAATCAGATTAAATTACCTAGTAACTTTAATGTTGCAAAATTTAAAACTCTTTTTAATTTCATCATCTATAATAACTATATCTTACACAATAACCTCATTTATTTACAAAAAGTGGGCATCCCGCAAGGGGTATGCAGCTCGAGTTTACTGATCTTTATCTATATTATTATGAGTGCAAATTTACTTTTGATCATCTGTTACTATACCGATTCATTGATAATGTAATCATTTTATTCATAAATAATAAGTCGTCTGATTTAATCACTTTAGACTATCCTTCGAATTTAAAATTAATTAAGACTATGCATAAAGATAAAATCATAAACTTTCTCGATCATAAAATTCATTTCTATGATAATAAAATTTCTATTGATATTTATGATAAAAGACGAGATTTTAACTTTAAAGTAAATTTGTTTGCTCATTTTAAATCATGCCTGCATCTCTCTGTTTTCAGAAATAACATTTTTAATCACTTATATCGAATCAATAATTTATGTTCTGCTAAATATAAAAATTAAAACCCTAATAAACTTATTAAGGAAACTTTACATATGGGATTTCCAAATATTTTGTTTATTCATTGATATATCAATAAATGTATCTGTCAGAAAAAAAAAAAAAACCTCTTATGTGTAAAAATAAAATAAAATAAAATAAAATAAAATAAATAAATAAAAATAAATAAATAATAAAAGTCAATAAAAAATGTGGAGGATGGGTGGGCAGATGCTTGATTAAGGAGGTTGAGTGGCGTTGTTGTTTGATTGGTTGGGTGGGATGACGAATTAAACTTAAAAGAAATGAAGGAAGGACTGCTGCATTTAATTTTATTACAATATTTAATGCTTGTATTAGAAAAGTTAAAATTATGGAACAATTAAAGCTAAAATATAAATATTTCATAGAATTATTAAAAAAAAAAAAAAAAAAAAAGTAATAGCGTAAATAAAAATAAAAACTCCCCATCTTATTAAGTCTAAACTCTAGGGATGAGATTTTTTTTTTTTTTTTTTTAATTACGTTTTTTCAGCTGATTATGACTTCTTTAAAATTAAAGTTAACTTTTCAGCTTTTTTGCATTTATGACATGCATTTATTGTACCAACTCATTGATAAAACTTGTGTTTGAATATTAGAAACTAAGTTTATTACTTTGGTATAATGAATTATGTCATTACTAATCTGGTATTTAATTTCGATGTCTTCCGTTATGCGTACAATCTCAGCTTTTTTGTGCTCAGGGTAATCTCATCTCTGAAACTCACTTTGAGTTTTGATTTCATGGCAAAGTATTACACTAAGTTTCTTCACTTTCAAAATGTTGGCTTCGTAAAAAAAAAATAGTGGTGTAAAGTTTAAGTTACAAAAATATTAAAAATTAGCTATAGATGGCAGCACTAAGCAGAAAAACAATGAGAAATGAATTGAGTTACTATAATTTTTAAAAATGAGATAAAGATGGCAGCACTAGCAAAAATCATATCAATAGTTTTACAGTTAAAAATAAAATTACACGGTCAAATTTCTGAAAAAGAGTAAATCTTCTTTACACAATGGGAAAAAAAAATAATAAATAAATAAATAAAATTTAGGGTTAAAATTAAAACTAAAGGTTAGATTAAAACTTAATTGGTTGAAAATTGGTTTTTAAATAAGTTATCATGGAAAGATACAACTCAACTTCTAGAAAGCCATTTTCTCTTACTAAGTTCTCTGTTTGTTCGTGTTTTGAATTTAGTTTTTATGGATCGTGTTTTGATTTTACTTTTTATGGTTGTTTTTTCAATATATCAGGAAATATTATGCGTAAATTACATCTCTTTCATTTTAAGGTAATTTTTTTTCTTGGAGGTTTTTTCATTATTTTTTTTAAGGTTCATGAAGTGTTTTTATTTTTCAGGAAAGTATACTGCTTATATTTTTCTGGAAAATATTCTGTCTTTACCTCATTTAATTCATTTCAGGGAAATTTATTCTTGTAGGTTCGTGCTATCAATTGATATTTTGCTAAAATGCATATCAATTACAGAAAACCTACAATTCTTTGCTCAATGCTATGAGGATAGCACTTGAAAACGTCTTATAGCATTATCAGCTTTTAAGCTAAAATTCAGTCTTGTTCTGTTTTGGTCCGAAATTCTTTTGCTCATCTCAGAATTAATAGGTCCATTTCATTCCATAGTTCTCTTTTTCCCCCTTAAAATACTATCATAGAGTCAACCTTCTTTTCTTCAGAATTTAATTACACGGTCCTTTTTTAATTTTCTACAGATATTGTAGTCTAATAAATTAAAGTAAGTACTATTATTAAACTTAAAAATTAAATCAATTTAAGATATCTAGTTACTTTGTTTGGCTTGTGTATGTTTCTTTGGTGAATTATTTGACTGACCATTTTTCGTTCTCATTCTTTTCTTTTATTATCAAAAGGATTATATATATACATATATTGAATGCAGAAATCATATAAAAAAATATATATACATGTGTGTAATAGCAATTCAAAGATTATTATGTGCCGTTCGTCTTTTCTTTGAAATATGTAGTAAATGGATGTAAATAAATCTTTCGACTCACATTACTCATCGCAAAAAAATAAAATTTCATGAAATTAAAAAAATAAATCTATATATCAATGTTACATTTCTATTTAACACTATGGCCAATTTTAATCACAATATACTTCGTAGATAACTTTTCGGTTGGAAAATTTTGCCGAAAATGTTTCAGGGGATGCGCCAAGGTCTGTCAAACCCCATGTTAGCCTGCGGAAAATAATCTCAAATAAAGCCCATTATTAACACTTTCCAACAAGGTTGCAAAGTGTTAATGACTTCGGTTTGTCTGTCTGTCTGCACTCTAACATCTCTAAATATTTATGGAATTTCTTGAAACTGATATATTTTATTCAAGTTCACTATCGAATTTTACCTATTTAAAATGGACTGAATACCTCTACTGGTTTGTGTACAGAGACACCCAAAAGTATTCCAAAGCTTTTGTGTTCTATGAGAGGTATTTCTAAAAACCATATTTAAATACCTTTACTGTACAGAAACCTTAATGAAATTACAATATGTTATTCAAGTTCGCTATCGGACGTTTCCTATGTAAAATAGAATAAATTCGTAACTGGTTTGTGTACAGAGACACTCGAAAGTTTGCGTTCACATTTGCGTTTGAAAGTTTGCCAAAACATTGCGTTCTATGAGAAGTATTGCTATAAACCAAATTTTAATAACTTTACTTTGCACAAATCTTACTGTAATTTAAATATGTTATTCATACGCACAAAGGAATGCTTTGTATAGAATATAGTATGATTAACATTAGATTTACAGGGCCACACAAAAATATTTAGTTACATTAAGAGCTACTAATAAAAAGTTGCTGGAATAGCACTTTCGTTTACATTAAGCGTTTTTAACACTGTCTAACAATTTTTAATTGTGAATATGTCTGTCTGTCCGTCTATCCGTTTCTCTATCTGTCTGTCCGCGCTCTAACTCCTGTAAATATTAATGGGATTTCTTGAAACTGATATATTTTATTCACGTTTACTGTCGGATGTTCCCTACTGAAAATGGAGTGAATACCTCTACTAGTTTATGTACAGGGATACTCGAAAATATTCCAAAGCACTGTGTTCTACGAGAGGTATTTCTATAAATCATATTTTAATACCTTTACTGTTCACAAATCTGAATGAAATTGCAATATGTTATTCAAGTTCACTATCGGATATTTTCTATGTAAAATGGCGTAAACACTACCACTGGTTTGTGTACAAGAACACTCGAAAGTATACCAAAGCATTGCGTTCTATGAGAAGTATTTCTATAAACCAAATTTTAATAACTTTACTTTGCACAAATTTTATTGAAATTTAAATATGTTACTCATATGCAAAAAAGAATGCTTTTTATAGAATGTAGTATGGTTAGCATTACTTTTACACAAAAATATTCAGTTACATTAAGAGCTATTAATAAAAATTTGCTGGAATTACACTTTCGTTTACATTAAGCGTTTAAACACTTTCTAATAAGTTTTAAGTGTGAATATGATTTCAATTTCTGTATCTGTCTGTCCGATTGTCTACCTATCTATCTGTCTGTCTCCCGCCCCTAGCGTCCGTAAATATTTTTAGAATTAAAAAAAAATGATATATATTAATCAAGTTCACTATGGAATTTTCCTTATTTAAAGCGACATTAATAGGTCCTGTACAACTAGTTTGTGTACAGGGAGAACAACGACAACAACAATAACAACAAAAGTCAATACAATACGTTTTAGGACACATTTTTAAAATCATATTTAAAAAACTTTCTATTGTAAAAATCGTAAAGAAATTGACATGTATTTTTAATATTCTAAAATAATGTTTTGTATAGAATATGATATGATTAACTTTCAGATTTACAGGGCTGCACCAAAATATTCAGATAGATTAAGGGCTGCAATCATAATCTAACGGCTGCATTTTCTTCTACGTTAAGCCTTTTTAACACTTTCCAAAATGTCTTAGAGTGATTTTAAATTTAATTATTCTATCTGTATACTTTTCAGTCCTTCTATCTTGTTGTGTGATAACGTAAGCAAAGAATATTGAAAGTTATACGATACAGCAAGTACGTACTGTTGGAAAGTATTACTAAAGAACGTGTATTGCATGATTTTTCGTTCTTGTTATTTATTACATAATAGATATTTTAAAATTTCGTTTACACTACCCTTCAATAAATCTTTGTTTTTCAAAAGTGCTGCAAAATTCCACGAGTGAAACTTCGCATTTTACAACTTCAAAAAAATATTCATTATGTAATGTATAATAATGTGGATTATTTAGGATTCTTTTGTAATAATAATAATAAAGGGGGAAGATTTGGTCGACCTTGACGTATCTACTTAAGTACCTGTTGTTGTTTCTTTTCGGCTCCACGGAATTCTTCCGTTTTATTGCTGTCGATTTTATTCTAGATCAATTACTTACGGTAATGAAGCTGTGGAAGTTGATTGATTGTGTGCTTCATTACTCTTTGACATTCTTGATTAGATGTGTGCTGGAGTGAAGGTTACAAACATTCCAAGAGGTCAGGGGTCGTGTGACCAGACAGAACGGAGCCATGAGAAACTGTCTGAGCGACAGATGCTTTGTGTGAAAAAATTGTATATTTCTATGGAAGCGGTGACATCAATAGTTTCCGATTTCACGCATGGCCTTTTGTTGCTACCGACATTTCTCAGAGTTTCGGGTAGACCAAGATTGGCCGAAAATGATGTCACGGGTAGACTGATATCACGTTCAACGAATCAGTGCTTCGTGTGGGGTATTCCCCTCCCCCTTCGAAGGTGTGCTCGGAAGGAAGAGACTCAAAAAAAGGATAGAGAGACTTGGTGCTAAAAATGTGTAGCATGTTTTTGAAGTATGCTCGGAGGCGAGCATTTTGTAATAATTTTTAATTTATTTGAATTTCAACTATTTTGTTAAGTTTTGAATAAAAATAGCAAAAACCATCCCTGGACTCATGCTTGCGTATTCCGTTCTTCGAGGTGGACTCCCAAATCACCACAGCTTTAATTAAAAATATAAAATGGTGGCATATCGGTGGCATGTTGTTTTAAGAAAAAAAAAAAAAAAACATCGAACTCTGTTTTCTATGTGTTGGTGGTGAAAAAGTATAAAAGAACGTTGCTGTGAGCCCGGTGACAACTGGAATCCCTGAGATTTACTGGAGATTATTGATGCCTGTGACAATAGCGTGGAAAGGATTAAAAGGACTTCGCTTCTTCCCTGTGCTGCTGAATTCCCTGGAGATGTCAATCAAGGAGATTTTTCAGGTATGTTTTCTTTCATTTTCAGATATGCAAAGTATCAGAGATTGAGTTGTGGGATGATAGTTTTTGTTTATTTATTTATTTTTGTTTTGTAACAATGCATGTAGTTACGAAGCTTTAAGAGTAAGAATTTAGTTTTTATGTGTAAAATTTTAAGCACGGATATCTCGAAGTCAAGTTAATAGTTAAGGCGGTTGAAAAGAGTAATTTCATGACTTAACGGGGCGTTTACTTGAGAGATAAATTTATCGTTAAAGTTCTGTTTATTGTAACGGGGAGCTTGGTAACTTTAAATTGTTGTTTAAAAGTTTCGATAAGATTATAATTCTAAATTCTTTTTAAAAGCAACGTAAGGATTGTGGATACTGTAACTGTTTATATAGGAGTATACTGGAAATTAGTTGATTTGCCTACTGGTAAAAATTCTAGGATTCTTTTTTTTTTTTTCTCTAGTTGTTTATTTTAACTAAATATAGGTACTGTTTATTGTATCTGGGTAAATATTGTAGTTAATGTTTAGAGAAAAGGTGTTTAAAGAATTTCGTAGGTGATAATCAAAGTGTTACTTTTGTCTATATTTTCATGGTATTTGATTTGTTTATTGTTTTTATTATATGTGCATTTTTTTTCAGTAATTAGTGAAATTGTATTTTGTAATTATGGCATTTCTCATTAAGTATACTAAAAACATATTGTTAGAGTTAGCGGATGAATTTGGTGTTTCGGGGCTAACAGATAAAAGCAAAAAACTAGAAATCAAGGAAGCTATTGAAAAGGCGGCTAATTATGATGAAGGGGTTGCGAAGGCGCTAATAGAAGGGATTTTGGAACAAAAAGAAAAAGAAAAAGAAGAGCGCGAATGGGAATTACGAAAAGAAAAAGAAGAGCGCGAATGGGCGTTGCAAAAAGAAGAGGCCGAACGAAATTTTGAACTTGAAAAACTCAGAATCCAGAGCGCTGCAGAAACTAGTAGCGTAGAGTCCGGGAGTTTAGTTCAAGAGACGGTTTTGAAGAAAATTAATTTAAAGGACATAGCTCCGAAATTTGACCCAAAACAAATGGATATTTCTCTTTTTTTCACGATATTTGAAAGATTAGCACGTAAAGAAAATGTTAGCGAACAGGACTGGATGTCGCAACTTATCCCTTTATTGCCTTGCGACGTCGTACAAATAATTATGAAATTAGACGAGTCAGAGGCTGATAACTTTCAACATGTAAAAAAAGTGTTGATGAATAGATTCAGATTGAGTGCGCGTGCGCTAAGAACGAAATTTGAATCGCACAACAAAAAAAGTGAAGAACTATGGGTTGATTTAGTTCACGATTTGAGAGGGTACCTAGATAACTGGCTTGAGACTTTAGAAATTAAAGATTTAGAGTCATTAAAGGAATTGATGCTCACGGAGCAGTTAAAGAAAAGGGTACCATGCGAAATCAAACAACATTTTGTAGATGTGTGGGAAGAAATCAACAAAGCTTCGGATTTGGCGGAGAAGTGCGACAAGTATGACGCGGTTAGAAAGGAGAATGGGAAAAGAGAATATAAGCCTTTTCAGCGTTTTACGAAGGGTAGAAATTCATTTGGGAAAGACGGTCAGAAATTCGGGTCAGGTAAGCATGATGGTGGGAGTAATCCGAAAGCTGAGTCAGCTAAGGGCGACAAAAAAGACTCAGGAAAATTAAAAGGGGATAAAACCGAATCTAAAGATCGTGATTTTGATAGAAATAGTAAAATTGTGTGCTATCTGTGCTCGGAAAGGGGCCATATTCGACCTAACTGTCCACAAAACCCTAATCGCAGAACAAATCCGATCAATAACTTAAGTGCGGGCGAAATTTTAGGTGTTGGTTTTGAGCCTTATATAGGTAAATTAGAAATCAATGGACAAGAGCGCGAATTCTTGAGAGATAGTGGCTCAAACATTGACGTGTGCGAAAGGAATATGATTTCTGTTGAGGATTTACTGCCGGAACAGGTATGGATTAAGCAACCGTTTGACGAAACGTGTAGGTGTTTACCTTTGGCGAAAATCGTTTTAAAAGGGGAATTCGGAGAGGTCATTACAAAAGCGGCTGTAAAACCGGCTAATTTGAGTCAGGGAATATATCTTCTAGGCAATAAAACCGCAGAGTTAATTGAGTCCAATAAAAAAATTGTTTATCCAATTAATGCGATAACGCGAAGTCAGAAACGTGAGCAAGAAAGGATTAAGAGTGCGCAGTCCGAAATAAATAATGAAAAGCCAACTCAGAAAAAAATTCAGAATTTTGAGGAGGAACCGGGTTTGATAAGCGAGTCGTTAGAGGAGACTAGTGCAGAAAATAAAGTTGTTCTTCCTGTGTTAAAAGAAACAGACAGGTGTCCATTAATCGGGGTTTCAGCTGAAGAGTTTCAAAAAGAGCAAACTGCGTGTGACACGTTGAAAAATTGTTGGGAAAAAGCTAGGAATGAAGCGGGAAAGGAATTTAAGATAAAAAATGAGCGGTTAATTCGAATATCGGATTCTAAGCGTAACCAAAACAGGATGCAGTTGTGCGTGCCAAAGAAATTTAGGGCAGCGATTCTAAACCTGTGTCATGATTCTGTGTCAGGGCATTTAGGCTCGTGTAAAACTAAGCAGAGGGTGTTGACTAATTTCTTTTGGCCAAATTGCTATCAGGAAATCGAAGAGTATGTCAAAACTTGTGAAATTTGTCAAAAAGTAGGACAAAAAGGGGATAAGAAGAAAGCTCCGTTGAGATTAGTACCGATTATTTCTGAACCGTTCAGACGTCTGTCGATTGACGCTATAGGTCCGCTTGTAACGAGTAACAAAAATAATCGTTTTGCGATAACGGCTGTTTGCGTCGCTTCAAAATTCCCGGATGCTATTCCTGTGGAAAACCTAACTTCGAGGTCAGTGATCAATGCATTGATGCAAATTTTCGCGAAGACCGGATTTCCTAGAGAGTTAGTATGCGATCAAGGCGCTTATTTCACGAGTGACTTATCGACAGCGTTTTTTGAGAAGTATGATATCAAAATCAATCATTCTTCTGTCTGTCATCCGCAATCTAATCAGGTGGAAAGAATGCATTCCACTCTTAAGAGGATTCTCAAAGCATTATGTCTCGAAACGAAAAGCGATTGGGAAGAAAATCTGCCTATGGCTCTTTTCGCGTTGAGGACGGTGCCGCATGAGAGCACGGGATTTTCTCCTTCAGAGCTTATTTTTGGGAAGAATTTGAGGATGCCTCATACCATTGTTTACGAAAATTGGATGCAGGAAGAGGAAATTAGTCAAAATGTAGTAGAGTATATTTTGGATTTAAATGAGCGCTTAAAAAGATGTCAAGATTTGGCAGGGGAGCGCATGACAGAATGTCAACAAAAAAGAAAATTATGGTACGACCAAAATGCAGTGTCCCGAAAATTTAAGGTGGGAGACTCGGTGTTGGTTTTGGCTACGGCGAAACCACATAAAATGGCAGTACAGTGGCTAGGTCCAGGTGTAGTTACGGGGGTAATATCCGATACGAACTATACGGTAGATCTTCCGGGAAGGAGATGTAAGGACACCATTTTCCACGTGAATTTAATGAAACCTTATCATAAACGCCCAGAGCATGTCAACTTAATTTTGGAAGAGGGTGGCGAGGAAATTGAGGAGGATGCATCTATCCCGTATCCGATTTCGGACCCTAATCATTTCGACTTGACAGACTTAATTAAGGGGAGTAATTTGGGTAATAAGGTTTCGGAAGGGAATTTGGCAACTTTACAAAATGTCCTAGTAAAGCATAAAACGGTGTTTTCTAACGACCCTGGTACGACCCATAAGGTAGAGATGGATATCATTTTGACAGATGATAAGCCGATTCGTGCAAAACCCTATCGCATGTCTCCGCGGCAGTTAGAAATTATGCGGAAGGAGATTTCCAGGCTGTTAGAGTTAGGGGTGATTGAGGTGGGTCAGTCAGATTACGCATCGCCTATGATTCTTGTAGAGAGTCCGGGGAAAGACCCTAGGCCGTGTGTCGATTATAGGGCCCTCAATGCCAAAACCCAAGTGCAATTTTTCCCGTTACCGAATATTGAGGAGGTAGTTGAGGAAGTGAGCACTGCAAAATATATCTCAGTAATGGATCTGACGAAGGGGTATTTCCAAATTCCGTTAACGAAACGTGC